>CADWAE010000465.1:3505000-4136666 GCA_902982915.1 Phalloptychus januarius
TGGGGTTGTACATGTTTCGTCTTGTGGGTCAAGAGTTTGAGCCTCAGTGACTCTAAGCAAAGCTCAAACATTTATTCAGCACTTTTGACAATAGAAAAGTTCTTCAAAGATCTTTAGGTGTCGCCACACAGCTCATGAACAGAGAGAGCTGTTCGACTTCTGTCTCCGTCTTATGTGACAAGTTTTTTGAAAGCTTTGCCCTAAAAGACTTGAAAAGCATGAAGCTCAGTTCCAAACATTTTTGACCTGCACGCTTTGAGAAAGGTGAGGAGAAATGTGACATGACCGCCTCTCTGAACACTTTCAGAGGTGAGAAAAGCTGGAGATGTAGTGCTACTTCATCCTCGCAGATCCACAGGGAGATGTAATTGTGAGCACATTAGCTCCCTGCTCGCCTCACTATTACTGCTGCCATATGTTAGCATGCTAATGACCAGAGATCCAGGTCAATAATGTTGTCCAACAGAAGCCTGAAAGAAGTGGGCTTCTGTTACTCTCATAGCATTTTAAGCAAGCAGTAGTCCTATTCCTGTGAGGATATGATTTCCCCAAGTAAATGCTAAAGCAGACAGAATCGGATGAAACATCGGAGTTTTTAAAAAGGTTTTTGGTCTCTGAGGACATGAGAGCAGATGCTCAATGCTTGTTCCATGATTTATATCAAGGAAGGAACCCCTCTGAGGATTTACAAAGTTTGTAATTTGAAAACAGAAGCACAGGCAAAGTGCCGTTTCTCCAGAGATACCTCCAGCCTATGAGAAACAACCCTTTTTCAAACATTTATTCACAACTGTGTGTTTACTGTGAATCCATTTTATTAAAACATTGTGCTTAAAACTATTTATTTCCACTCCATTAACAAATGTACTATTGTGTGCTTTAAATATTCTGTGAGCCTTTTGGAAGAGCTTTGTTCTTTCTTTCTGGATATCTTTGATTCAACATGATCTATTGAGAGAATATGTTGTAAAAGAGGAAAAAAAAAAGGTTTTACCCTTCAAAATATAAAAAACACAACTCGAGTTGAAATGACTTTAAAACAAACAAAAGTTTATTTGCAAATCTTTCTGTTGATCACAAATCGGGCTTTTCTTTTGATTACCTATTCAAATAAAAATTTCTTATCAAACATTTTAAAATAACAAGGATGAAAAGATGTCCTTACAGTTAATTAATTTTCTTAACTGGAGATTGCGTAGTAGCACCAATCATCAATCACTGCCAACAAGCAATCACTTCTCTGATTCATTTAAATATCCCAACTTGTTAGACCCTTTTTGAATGTCTAACTTATTTTTTCATGGTTTAGAATCTATACAGTTCTGCTGTGTTATCTACAAAGTAGTAACAGCTTAAATGTTATTATAATGGTATAATGTTAATATAATGGTATTTTATATTATGCTGCATTCACTCTTAAAAAAGTACCAGCAACAAAAATACAAATAAAAATACAACAGCAAAACATATAATCGCAAAAAAAATTTTGGGCTTTAAATTCAGGCCCAGATAATTCTAACAGGAAATTTTTTATTTTTGTTGTTGATTAAAGAGACTAAAAGCAGCGACCAAATAATGTGGTTGGTTTCAGCTACAATGTTGTGGTACATCGAAGTATAATTGCTTGTTTTCACCAGTGCCTGGCTGAAATTGTTCCGTGACAGAAGGTTAATTCAGAAATGGACTGCCTGTCACAGCCCTGCTAAACCTTAGGGATCTAATAGAAGTATAATTCACTGGCAGTTCTTTTCACATATTCTATTTGTTTTGTTAAAATATGCGGAAAACATACAGCATTTGGGGAAAGTTATTCACGGACGGCGTTTGCATATTTTTCTTTTCACATTGCTGTAAATTCAGCTTATGGAGTTGATCTGAGCTCCAGATCGTCTATTTTGTGTTGGTTGCTTTTACGGAGTCACGTCACAAATAAAATAACATTCAGAGCTGTGGTTTCAAAGTGAGAATTAGTCTTACCCACAGAAAAAAAAGAAAAAAAAAAAAGTCTTGCAGCAAACAGCACTTTTCTTCGCTTTAAGATCAATTCTGGACAGTCAGCAGCTCCATGTCAGTAGTTTTCTGACACTACAATCCTGTTGTGTTTCTATTTCCTCTTCCATTCTGTTCATCAATCCTACGTGAAGCTTTCCACAAGTGAACTTTCATCATGTTGGCTTGAAAACTGGCTCAGAGGTTATCTGTGTTCCACTCCAACAAGGACATGGAAAGAGATGCTGGTATCACTAACTTTTAGAGTTCTTTACTTTAATATAAAAATACTCCTGAAATACTCCTGTATCAGTGTTCTTTGTTTGTTTTTTTTCAAATCCCAGTACTTTGCTATTCACTATAAGCCAAATTTCCTGTATGTTTCTTCCTGTTAATGGAAGAAACATACATATTTTTCCTTTCTACTGTCGCTACATGCATGCTTAACATTTTATCATGTATTTTAGGACCACAATTTGAATACTTACTCCTAGAATTACCATGTGATCAAAGTCCACACATAAAAAGAATTGACTTATCATATTTAACAACACATGCTTATCATATGTGATTCACAGAACACATCAGATTTGACCTTTCACATTCAGGAACTGCTTTCCTCCTAGAAGTCACCTAAATACTACAGCCTTAATGGACTGCATTATTAAACACAGCCATTCAATAAATGAGAATATTAGTGTGAAGGTATGAATATTTAATTTATTTTAAAATATTGTAGAGGTACCTTCAAAGTATGTTTTTTATTTTGTTTCTTTTAATTAAAGTAAAACTTTAGAAAGTATGCCTTAAATTAATCATTCATAAAATTAATTATTGATTATGCTGAATGTTAGCTCAAGTGTTTTTACTTAATATTCATAAATAAAATTAATTAGTTTGACTGATTAAATTCATTTTAATCTAAAATTCATGCAGTTTGTTTAAATTTCCAATAACATTTGTTCAAAGGGAAGGTAAAGATTTATTTAGATAGATTAATGAGGGAGATTATAAGACTAGGAATGAAAGAAATGGCTGGAATTTCAACTTTTTATTTTGTATTTTAAAACATGTTTATTGTTAAATGATGAAGAAATCTAATTATTAAAAATCACAATGTTCTTAAAGGTGACCCAATGAGTCTAAGCCATCTACTTCTTTTATTTTAAAGCAAGATTTTGTATAAAAACGCCTGGGAAATTGCACACATTTTGATGTAAAGTATGTATTTAAATTTGTTTTTTCCTAAATTTTTACATGTTTTTTAAATTTACACTACAAATTTTTAGAAAAATTATTTGTTCGACATTTTTGTGAATTTTATAGTAAAAATATAAGTATTTTTACACTTTTGTTTTTTGGTCCACTATGATAATCCATTTTGTCAAAATGAGACAAACACTGTACAGTCATAAAGCTGAGGTTGTGCTGATAATAATGATACCAAACAAGGTACGGTAAATAGTTTAAGGTGAAAATATAAGGGTAAATTCAAAATTAGTCAAAAACGGCCATTTAGAGGCCAGACCTCACAAGGTGAACGATTTTATCATCAAAATTGCTGGTGAGCTCATGTTTCCATGGATATAGGTGGCAGAAAAGCTTAAACCTGAATCTGTGGTAGCACCCATTTACTATCCATCACTGCTTTAAGTGTAATTGTTTTCAAAAATTTTTAAATCAATACAATTTCTTTTAACATTCAGCAAAAAAAAAAAAAACAGTGCTTTGCTTTGCTTTATGTTCTGGAGTAAAAGTGTCTAATCCTTTACTAAACTGAAGCTGTACTGAATCACAAAATATTGATTCAACAATCAAATCATTTTTATTTCAGCTTATGTAGTTTATTGATTGTCTGAGAGGCAAGGATGCAATCCGGACAAATGCCTGACACGTATAAAAAAGCATCGCTTTCCAAAGTGTTAGCTCCATGAGGCATCCTGTTTGACTGAGCAAATTCTGTTCTTGTCTGCCACGAAACGGTTGATCAATGCAGTCGCTGAGATCCTAGACTTCGGTAAAAAGTGAGGAGTAAGGAACAAATAACAGCAGGCTGGATGCTTAAGGACAAGAAAAGCCATTAGGAGCTCAGAATTACAAAGCGATCTTTCTTGAAAGAGGCGAAGAACAATGCTTGCAGCATTTTGTCACTGTGCCTGCCTCCACTCAGACGCTCTGCATTTCAGTAGGCCATTAATTAAGCTCCAAAGAACAACAAAGGACAAGTTCGGCAATGAATTTCAACACATTTACAGCGGATCGTTGCTAAATTTGGATTTTCACCCATCTGATAATTCTGTATTTAATCACACATGGTTGCTTGACACAGGCAGGTGTCCTTTCTCTCCCCCTGCTGTGTTTTTCAAAAACTGAGCATCTCTGATTATGCCTATTATGTCAGGAAACCTACTATGATCACTGTGGTGTGGAAACCTTTCCAACCCTCCTAATAGCTACAGCGTGGTCCTTTATTGGGAACGCCACAGATGGAAAAGGGTTTTTTTCCCCCTCTGTAGTAATTAGAGCTTTTCAGAAATGTAGCCCAGTCTTTAAAGAGAATGTTTCTTAATTGCTACCTTTTGTTGCAACATTGCTGCTGTTTGAAAGGATAATAACAGCTGGTCAAAGTAATTGTTGCTTTATGAATTCATTTGCACTGAAACACTCCCTCTAGAAACTGGTTATTGTTGTGCACTCAAAAGATGTCGCATCTCATTACACAGATGCTGCAGAATTATGTTGAATGACAAACAAATATGTTAATATCCTGTAGGAAGAACATCTGCAGGAATCACTTGCAAAAAAAAAAAAAATCATATCTTAAATAATCCTGGTTATGTTGAAATGAATGCAGGGATAGCTACAGCCTTGTTTATAAGATTCCCCTTCCCCTTCTTGCTTTTTCAATAAGTCTTTCTGGTCCCACAAAACATGAAGCTGCTGCTGCAGAAACAAAAGGTTCACATTAGCGTTTTGTTTCTGCACATTTTTTTGAAAGCATTTAAGTTTTATTTAACATTTTAAAAAATATCATCCATGCTGCAGATCCTCATATAATTTTTCTTATTTCATATAACTTATGCAGCATCAATGTACAGAAGTCCAAGCTGTGTGGAAAACACAAAATATGTTTTCCCCTGTTAAATAAAACTTAGCGCTTTCTTTGAATGTTAGGAAGCTCAAAATGAAAGATAAACTTTTCTCAAGTACGTCTTGAGAAAAGTACAAGTTGTACCCGGACACATTGAGTTCTGGGTCTCCTTGTGTTTAGAAATGATCATCTCCAGCTTTATGCAAATGCAATAGATACATAGATTCATCTATTTTAGTTAGAGCATCGCTGTGGTTCTTTCAATAGATGCCATTAGCATTCTTTGAGAAGTGTAATTTGGGGCATTTAGGGGTGCAGGGGGTGTAACATAAAGATGAGCCCAGAGAAACAGTGGAATAAGGTGAAATGTAAAATGATTTATTACAAATAAGGGTACAATTTAACCCAATTAAATCAAAAGAAAAGTGCTAACAAATTCAAGATTCTTAAGTGCAAATTAAATTACAAAGAGTTCAAACAAGTCAAACCAAAATAACCAAATAACCCAAAAGGAAAAGAAAAACACACAAAGGGAGCGCCCAGCCTCCCAAACAAGCTTCTAGCTTAACAAATCAAAAGCAGTCAAAACTGCTTGGCAAGAGCCAAGACCAAAAGGCCAATGGTGGGGAACAGCTTAACAAAACCTCCTGCTACTAGCTGTCCCACTGGAGGAATGTTCCGGGAGCCTTTTATATTGTGCAGGTGGGCCTCATCAGTGTCTGATTGGCTGACATCCCTCTGCTGGTCCAATAGGGCCACTGCTCTCCTGCAGCCAATCAGGTAGATGTTCTTCCACAGTGTGAACCTGCACATCGAACAGAGCCTGCACAGCCTCAAGAGGCCAGGGGCCGTAACATCTAGATACATTCAGGGGTGAGATTTTACATTGACTCAATGCCTAATCAACATTTAAGGAGAGAGTTCTGGCTCATTAAACAAGTTCTTTGTGCTGGCATTAATAATGCAGAGGCTATGTGAGAGCCATGATGTGCTCAAAGACCTGCCATCTTGTTAATTCACTATTAATCATGCAGGGTAACACAACAGCCTGGAGGGCTGTTGACCTCTTCTCTTTAGGGTCTGGGGTCAGAAAAACCACCACAGTATGGCTCAGACCATCTTCTAATCCACTGACTTATAATATAGTGGGACCTTTTGCCCTCTGGTAATGGAAGCACTCGCATGTAACATTTTATTTTTTTGTGCAGTTACGATTTGCTAATGAAACCAGTCATGAATTAAATCGCTTTTCTAAATATAACTGTTTCATTATTTATATTCAACCTGTTTTTGTTTCAAACAACTGCTGTCTATGCTATAGTTACAAAAGTTTGATATGTGACTTAAAAATAAACTGACAATTACAAAAGCTTCATTCCCTTTCTCTAATTTCCAAATGTATCATGTGTAGACAAAAGAAGGGAAAGAAGAAATTGTGTGTTGAGAAAGCGACCTGAATTAAGCTTGCCACAGTTTTCTTCTGCACCTACACAAGCATTAACACATTTTATCTGAGCACATTTCTCTCACTTGGGGATAGACAGCAAATTTGAGGGATTTTTGGACTTGCTTCAGTTCCTTTTTTCCTCCCACCTGCTTCTTAAACTGAAATCAATGTTCCAGTCTTTTCAGCCTCTCTGTAGATTACCTCAACCAGAGCCGAGTTCTCTGTATCAGGAGTCACCAGACTCGTATTTTGGTCTTGCAGTAGCAGCTACTCCATTTCTAACTCGACCTCCCTCAGGATGGATAATCCCGAGTAAACCCTCTAGATGCTGTGATTAATGATAAGGTCTAGTGGTTGTGACCCTTGTTCCCTCACTGTGATGCCTTGTGTTGAGCCCAGGGAGCTTTGAAAGGCTTTTCATGGTGGGAACCTGTACAATTATGCAAAAAACCCACTGGCAAACATACAGGGTGCATGAGGAAAGTGTGGAAAACATAGTCCAAGCAAGAACAGTCTGACTGATTTTTGTTGCCTTTCAAATTTGTTGAATCGTTCTGTTAATTACTTAAAAAACCTCTGATTGAAATAATACACTCACCATTAAACAATTAACATTCCATTTTACATCAATCTAGTTCCTCATGATTCAGTACCAGGTTAAAATTTTTAAGTCTTTGCACTCAGAGGCCATATTTTCAGAGTTCCCATTGGGAAAAAAAACAAGAGCAGCATTTGAATAGGAATTTCTACTAAGAATGTTGAAGCTCCTTAGCTTTGTATCCATTGTGGCTGCTACACTTATAACATAAAATAAAAGTTGCAAGTTTTAAGCCATTCATTAGCATTTCTGATGGTTTGTATTTAAAATGATGGCCTTATTTGAGAACATATTGAACACATCCTGTCCTATTATTTTTTTGACAGTTGAATAGTTTAATGCAGTTTAATGTTGAATAGTTTAATCTTCTATCTTCAAGTCTTTAGTGTATCACACAATTAGAAACTTTCATTTTGTTTCATGCAGTTATAGGTCCAGTTATCGTAGGTGACTTTACCCAAATGATGTTAATGCTTGCTGAAAGATGACTGAACATATTACATGCAACACCTTTTTGCATTTCTATTGACACTAGGGGAAAAAAAAAGAAAATTATTGCACAAATTAGGTAAATTTGAAAGAACTTTTTGGGTCCCAGCTTTTTAAAATACTCTTTAGTATGATTCAAATTAAACTTCATGTATGTTTTTATCTTGTTGACAGAGTGGACTGAAATTAAAAAATATATTTGGTGTCAAAAGTTTGAGAACCACCACTTGAGAGTAAAGCCTAATATTGAACTTTGCTTGTTATAAGTACTACTCCACAGTCAAAATCAAATGTGTTGTGCTATTGACGTAAACAAGTAAGCAGCCATTAATTATGTGGATCATGTTGTGGTTGAAAACTTCAAACCGATTTTTGTCTGTAATGTTTATTCCTTGTCAATGCTGACAAATATTAAAAAAAACTAACTCTATTTGCTGTTTTTATCCTCTCCTTCATCTTCAAGCTCTGTTTTAGTAAGAAAATGAAATGTTAGCTTATTAAAATATTTCAGTGTTGACAAAGAATTCAAGCGATGACGACTGACAAAGTACATCAACTTGATTACAAAGTAAATTAAAAACTGATCCATTTTTACCTGGTTTTCTCAACAATGGACTGGTTAGCAGAAATAAGTGTAACCCAGTTAAAAATGGGTTGCTGCAAACACATTCCTTTGAAAGGTTTTTCTTTTTTTTTTTTTCCAAGGTTTCACTTTCAGACTTGGTGAAAGCAGGCAGTCAAAGGCCAATGGTTCGGTAAGGCTTCTCAGTGACAAGCAGATAAAGCACAAGGTCATTGTACAGCCTCCAGCTGTTATGGTGCACAAGAATGTGCAGCAACGCATAGCTGAGAACCCATGTATCCAAAACGTAGAAACACTTTTTCTATCTAAATAAAATGAAGCCATTAAGACCTGTAACTGTAAAAAGAAAATAAGCACTATTAGACTTGACAATATTTTACTTTTTAAGTACGCGTTTAATTGAGGATGCAGATATAAAATTTATGGCAGATGCTGTTATTAGCTTAAATAATCCATATGTTGTTTTATGAAATGTTTTTGATACTTGATAGTAAACCACTTTTCACTTTAGGTTCATTGTTTTGCTTATTTTTACAATATCCCTGCACATTTTTCCTTTCATCCTTCCATTATTGCATATAAAATGTCATAGTTTGAAATACAGACAAGCTGCACAGTGGCGCAGCTGATAGAATCGTTGCTTTGCAGCAAGAAGGTTCTGGGTTCGATTCCCAGCCCCGGTCTTTCTGCATGGAGTTTGCATGTTCTCCCTGTGCATGCGTGGGTTCTCTCCGGGTACTCCGGCTTCCTCCCACAGTCCAAAAACATAACTGTCAGGTTAATTGGCTTCTCCAAATTCTCCCTAGATGTGAGTGTGTTTACATGGTTGTCTGTCTCTGTGTTGCCCTGCGACAGACTGGCAACTTGTCCAGAATGACCCCGCCTCTCGCCCGGAACGTTAGCTGAAGATAGGCACCAGCACCTCTCCCGACCCTACTAGGGACGAAGGTGTTAGAAAATGGATGGATGGACTTTAAGATTTGGAACCTCCTCCAGGAACTAAAAAAATATGGTTTTGGCACTTCTCTACTGGCAGAATTTCAGTTTCTGAGGTAGATTCATTGACCTAAAACCAAGAAACTAACATTACTTCAGCATTACCAAAAATGTCAATTTACACAAATGAAGCTGAATGAGTCATTTATTTTCCACCCAAATCTGGTAACGCATTAAGACATCAAAATGTTCACCCAAGTCTCTTACAACATCTTACACCATTCTAATACAGCCTGTGTCACTTCAATGCCTATTTGCTCTAAAATGTAAAAACGTTAACATGCTACTTGTTTCAAGTGTCATCATTTCACTCTTGAGCAGCTAATCTACTAAATGTGGTGAGTTCGCTGCAGAGTTGGATCAGGAAGCAGCAGCGCACTGAGTCTGTTTCAAACACACTGGAGATTAACACACAGACAGCACCTGATGGGCTTAGCAATCAGCTCCTGTCCTCTCATCTAGAACCAAATGATAAGTTCATCACAAGAAGACAAAAGCATTGCAGGGCTGATCTTTAGCTCTGAGCCAGCCAGTATACAGCTGTCTTACACTTTACAAAGTTCAACAAATCTTTTACATGCTTCTTTACACTCTGTCTTAAAATCCTCTCAGATAAATCCCAGCAGTCCAATCAGACACCTATTCCCACTGAGGAGCAGCAAGTTAATGACCCTGTTTCTCATCTGGACTCATTCCTGTTTTTTCTCCGGTGTTGAGTGTGAATGCTTAATCTCCAGGGGAAGCTGTCAGCAGCATGATGAATGGGGCCGGTAGTCTGGCTCTCAAAACCTGCATTAATTTTTAAGCACAATTACTTGAACACATTTTTTTTAATTCAGCAATGGAAGATGACTGTTGGGGTGCACATAAATCCTGGCAACTCATACAGCAGATAGCAGAAAAGGAATTGTTGAGATGTGGAAATTAAATTGGAATGAGAGCGACGGACGTAAGTGTTTTTCAGATGTTTCACCCGGATTTCCAAGCGTCAGATAGAAGGGCTGCAATCCTGTAGAACTGTGAGCTGTGGTTTGCAGTTAGTGTACTATTTATGGACTGTCTCATGTACTTTGATCAGGGAATTAACAAGGCTCTTGAAAGGAACAATTATCGGGTCCCACAGTTCACTTAAATGACTGCCTTTTGCAAAGTTTGCTTGGTTCTGTGCTAAACAGCGAGGTTGTATTTCACTGTCTGCTGTGGAGAATCCACTGAAAGAGACTGAGGGGAGAGATAAAGAAAGCTAAGGAGGCTATGATAGAGCAGCAATGGGTGAATAATTAATTAGGTTGTGTAATTGTACAAAGCCGAGATGCACATAACAAGCCTGTAAATATAGATCCTGCAAGCAGGGAGAGAGAGAGAAGAGAAATCATTTCAACATTCAAGTCTATCAAATGGCCTTGATTTTGAGGAGACCTTCCTTTTATCCCTGAGAAAATAATGTTGGGCAGCCAAAGACCTAGAAGTTTTGACACCGTGTTTTAAGAGCACAGAGGCTATTCCGGAAGAGCCCTGGAATCAAACATGCTTCCTGCTGAAAGTCACAAAGGAGCCACAAGGCTAAGCCCAGAGAATCTTCTGGGGGAGCATATCAACGGAGAAGACATACTTTTTATCTTGCTGCAGTCAGAGCACGATGAGTAATCTCTGTGCTTTAGCGTTGTTGGCTCTCTTTGATTTAATTTATCAAGCTGACAATGTACAAAAAGACCCATTAAGAACATCTAGCTCTTCTTAATATATTCCATGTTCTTATAAAACAAGCTTTACAAACATTTGCAAAAAAATATGTTTCCTTTCTGGGACAAAACAAACAAAATATAAAATTTCACAAAACTGATACAGCAGTAATTGCACAATGTGTGCATTTTTACTCCAAACACTAAAGGAATTCAACTTGAATTAAATTTTTCTCTGTCAAATCCACATTCATAATTTTGCATGCACGTTTTCAAATTTAACTTTAAAAATACTTTATTGATCCCAGAGGAAAATTAAATAATAACTATTACATTTGGATACTGAATGGTGCTAAACTACATTGAAATTTAAGAAATCTTATTTATGCTTATGGCTAACTGATTGTTTTATGTGCGCTGATTTTGGGCAGTCAGTAACAAAAAGCCCATCATTACATATCATTTGAAACTTATCACTTTCAGGATGTTTGGATCATTGTCACTGGTTCAAATCTGAACAGTCAGAGTGCTGATGCTTCTCTTTCCTCAAACAGCCTCTGGACCAGAGCAGAAACTTTCGAGGGATATCAGCAAAAAGGTCTTGTGAAGGACCTGATGCGAAATGTTCAACACATTCACTCTCGACTTTAAACATAACTTGTTCTTACAAAGGTTTTGATCCATTTGAACTCAGTTTTATGATATAGTTACCAAGCCAGTAAAACAAAAACATTAAAACAAAACAGCAGAATTGACCTGGGGGAATCAAATCTACCTCTCTAATGGCTTATTGGACATGTTTGCCAAGAATAACAGAATACCACTTGGAGAAGGAAAAAAAGAAAAATCTGATTTAATAAATTGTGCTGGCAGTCCAATAGGCAATGATGCAAAGCTTACAATCCAATACCCTTTGATTCACCGCTTTTGTTCCAGTGTTTAACTCTCAGTTTGTCTCCTCTTGGCAGAAACATAATGTGTTTTTTCAGCCACAATGCAGCTGCCCAGCATGCACATTTTACAAGAAGGGTAAAAATATATATATTTAAACAATCTTTAGTCTAGGGATTAAATCCATGTCATCAGACCGAGGGCTGAGCAGATACCCTTTTGAAGCTGGATATAGCCCACTAAGAGGAGATGAATAGTAAAAAGAGGAGATTTCACTCTTGGCAGATAGCAGAAAGCTGGTGTCACCTCTCAAGTTCTTTAGAAATGATCTGGCTATGACAGAAATGGTAGCGCAAGAGGGGCAATATCCTTAAAAAGACACTGGTTTTATGCCTAAGACTCTTTTTAGAGGCACAGGACTGACAACAAGGCTTTCAGACACATTTGTACTCCACTTTGCCCTGCAGGAACTCTTTCAACTCCATTGTTAGAGGGCAGCTATTGTACTCAGCACTGCATCACAAAATAATTCAATCCATGAGAAAATCAAGGCCAACAAAGCTTTAGCATAATAAAAGTACTGTAGAAAGCAACCCAGCTGAAGTAAAGCTATAAAAATACACTTTATGATTCTTTGCATTCATTTTTAAGTTGGTTTATCTTAGAGTGCCTTATACTTAGGTTTAGGGAGGATAACTGGCTTAGTTTAACAAATACTTTAACATTTTATAAATACAACTAAGATTCAGTTTTGTTTAATATTGTTGTTCCATTCAAACAAAATTCTGGCTGCCACAATTTGACTACGTATCCGTGTTGCTCACAGATCAATCAATTAATCCATTGCAGATACTCCTGACATCAGCTATTTATAACGCAAATATATCCAATTGTCTGATTGACTTTTTGTGGATGTAAAACTTTTGATGTAAGCCTATAGCAAAAAGTAGGTTTCTTGCATGCTGCAGTAATGTCTAGATTTGCAAAATATACATATTTTAAGATAGTAGATTTAAATGCACAAGTTAAATCTATGTAAAAGGGGAAAGTTTTATGACAAGGAGTGAAACTATTCTTGCATTTTAGATGAACCAATACACAGTTGGATCCAAAATTATTCATTACCTAAAATTGGTTTTTGACTGGATGTAATCTATAGATTTATAGCTAATTTATTTCAGTAATGTCAAGAAAAGCATTTCCACTGATTCTCAAGAATGTGAATAATGACCAATATTAACTTTTTCTTAAATTACAAAAAAAAAAAAACCTGAAATAAAGCAGCAACTTGTTTCAAAATATACAGCCTTACATCTGTACTCTGTATCTCTTAGTTGAATAAAAACTTTCCATTTAAATCCACCAGAGGTATAAATAATTTGGGTTTCACTCCAGCTGCTGTGTTTCTGTCTGCAGTGCTTCTTCATGATGCACCAAGTGCAAAGTTTTAAACTTTTATATCCATAACCAATGCTGATCAACATGCCAGCAACACAAACACTTACTTGATATTTGAACCACATGTTTAGGGCTCTTATTGTGAAGGTTTGAAGTTGAGAGTAGATCCGTTTGTCACTTAGTGAGGCATACTTTGCCTCTTTGACTGTCTTAATGGGGCATTAGTCGCGTCTCTCCAGGCTGACTGTTTAAAAACGCACCCACAGTCTCAGTTCATTTGTTGTATTGATCCAGTTGATAAAAATGCAAACACTTCTCAGTCTGTTTCAGGCAAAGAACATTTTTATAATTATTTTAGTAGTTTTGCCGAATGTAAGCAGATCATTGATTCAATACCAACAGTCAGGCAGTCTGGTAAACGCAAAAAGCAGATCATTCTGCAAAGAGCAAATGTCTAGCTAAAAGTCAACTGATTTTGCATTGGCTGTAGGGAGAGAAAGAGTAGAGGTGACGGGTAGAGGCTAAGGGCTTAAACTAAAAATCACTCTTAGTGGTGTTTGAATGCTTCAAGGAGCTTTATGCTTCTCTTGAGGGAGGGAAGGGAAGCTCCTGAAGTTTGAGTTTTGACTGGTCTCGAAAAAAATCCAGACTGGTTGAAGACATGTTATACAAGACAGAGTAAAATATGGACTCAAGAAAAAAGACACAACTACCAATAAGTAATTTGCTTGAGAATAAGGGTAGTGCCTCTTATTACAGTGGGATGTAGGATGGATGATGGCTTCTTATCCCTTACAAAAAAATCCCATGAAATTCACGTGATTCCCATTTTCCAGATGGGAAAATGGGAATTCACATAATCCATGAAAAAATACATATTCACACATGTAAAAAAGTGGTGTGAACCACATGTGATCAAATGAGAAAGTCACATGTGATTTTATGGGATTTTTTGTAAGGGATGTGATTTACACAAGATTGTGATCCCAAGATTTGACTGCTACAAGCAAAATTGAAACTCATCAAAGCAGGCAATGGTTTCCAATTTGTTATTATCTAATTGTGGTGAGCCATGTGCAAAATGAAGTTTCAATTTGCTGGTTTTGCTAACAGGAGTGGCACTGAGTGTGGTCTTCTTCTGCTGTGGCTCTTCTACTTCAAGGTTCAATGTGTGTTTACAAATAGGCTTTAACTAGTGGTTATTTTAACTACTAATGTCTTTCCGTAATGTCAAGACATTCTTATTAGTCTCAAGAAATATTTCCTTTCTTTGGACTATTTAAAATAAATTGTCTTCATCTCCTCTAGTTGCCTCCATGCTTGAAAGGCCATGGCGAAACACAATTTGAGGGAAATTCTCTTCCAATGTAATTACTTATTTTATCAAGGAAAATACTCCCAGCATAGTTTCATTGTTTCACACATATGAAATAAATCACTCCGCAAAAGCCATTGTTTCAGGCCATAACATACACTGTGTGCCATTTTCTGAGCCAAATGTAATTGGTGTAGAAATGACACCCACTTGGTACAAGCTGCACTGTATCAGTAGCGTTTGGTGCCCATTCTATGCTCCCTAAATGAATCACCTATCAGGAAATGATGAATTGTTTTTCCTGTCCAAAATAACACCACTGAAAAAAAAGAACTTCCAGTGTTGAAGAAGTAAATTCAGATATAGGTTCAAATCCATGTATCACATATACTTTATAAGGAAAGAAATAATGTGTTACATTGCAGGAAAAATATACATGGTTAAAAAATAGCCTAGACATTTATGAATCTCTAAAAACTTTATGAACCAATAACAAGCAGCCGTAGTACACGTAGCAGCATACACACTCACTGGAGTTGATCTTTATTTCTTTTTGGGAATTATTTATTGTTTCACAGCATAATGTGAAGGTTTCTCGAACTTGTCTAGAATGATATGGCAACATATCTCTACTGGTAATTTTAAAGCTGCTGTTTTAAGCTCCTTCTATGAGATCTGATGTTTTGAGAGCTCAGCTTCAATGGATGAGAAAATTAAGGACCTTTTACAGAAAAATAAAGTTTTTGCAATTTTTCTAAATCATGCATGTTTGTTTTGAAGCATTCCTGTTGGACAAATCATTGCATGAATTGCTGAATTCAACAATTCACTAAAGTGAGTAGTTGTACAACACTCAGAGATGTGAAGACTAAGAAGACCTTTTAAAATTGCATTGACCAAAACATTATTTCTTTAATCTGTCATCTAATATTTTGTCTTTAACCTGGACATCATTCTTTCATCTAACACTATAGATCTGATTTTCAGCTCCTTTCAACCATCTGCAACATGACATCTTTGCTGCCCTGATTTATCTGTGCTGATTTAAGATAAATATTTATTTTTAAATCAGCATATTAGCAGCAGAAGCAATGATACATTACTTTATTATCTCCAGGAAGGATTTTAGAGCATATGTTATCCTTATTCTCCTTTTTTCTCTACAAAAGTAAATTTCACTTGTGTTTCCACATCCCTACATATAGCAATGCACAGCAGAAGCGAATTGTGTTGTTCTTATGTGTTAAAAATTCCACTTTATCCATTCAAGCGTGCCTCAACATTGAAACCCTCTTTTGACAGGGTGGCAGCAACCAGAAGGATGCAGTATTCATAGCTTCTGTCTCCAAGAGAGCAGATAAGCTAGAGCTATACTTAGAAGCTCAATTTGTGATGTGAAATATGTGATTCCAACAGATTTGTCTTTGCCCCATCCCTGTTGTTACCACAGAGGGAGGTGCACTTGGTGAATTTGCTTTTTGTGACAAAACCATCTCCTCTGTTCACGCTGAAATGTGCTCAGCTCTTACTCAGCTGTTACTTGACTATTAGGGTGTCATTCTTGGAGAGTGATTTATTGGATTCCGAGAGGGCTTTCCATGACAGCTGCCACACAGCACTCCTTCATCTGTTAACTATTGAGTGGATATATGTTCATTTATGTCATTAGGTTAAATGCATATCCCATTTAATTTTGTTGGGATGTGAAGTGAATGACACATGTAGCTCTTACAGTGATAATGTATGTTTCAAAAGCTACAGAGCAATTGAAACAGCAGTTTGAAACTCACACCAATCAAGAGTAAAATAGCCAAAGTACATGATGTTTTCGGTTTATTATGTTTAAGTGGTTGTAGCTTTGCTCTATGTATGAACAAAATAAGTCATTTTAATGTGTTTCTTTCTAAGGTTGTGAAACTTGATTGGAACTTTGGAGTGTGCCTCCATACTAGCACTCACCTATTCACTTCATCTGGCTGAATGAACGTATGGGCGGGGTGAGCTTGGTAGTGCAATTTTCTATTGAATGCATGCAAGTCCCCAAATAATATAAACTGGTTGTATTTCTTTGCTCATGTTGGACTGAGAAAGTAAACATTGTTTTGATAATTTGTGAAATGGAATCGTGGGGACCTCAAATCGATCTGGAGTATCTACTATCAGCCTTTAGCAATACTGTAATTAAAAACAATAAAATATTGTCACAATTTAACTGATTATATCTTTCTGCTAAACACTCAGCATTCCAAAAAGGTTGCTGCAGTTTTGAGAATGACTAGTGATTATTTTTTTGATGGCCATACTCCAGCAGCTCAAGCAAAAGTTAATCACACAAAAAGGCAAAAATGTAAAGGCTTTAAACAGTTACCTGTTTTTCACTTATTCTAAATGCAGATTAGTGGAATCTGGAGGCTAAAGCTAATGGTTTGAGAGGAGATGGGATCAATTTGGACTTCTGTTGTCTTAAAACTCCTTAAATTCCAAGTTTCTGTGAACATTATTATTATTATTATTATTATTATGCTTATTACATTGATTTACTTTTATACCAGGTTTTTACTTTCTCGGCCTGGAAATGCTGCACTGTTCTGAGAGCATATTTCCCACAGGAAGCTCAGTCTACTTTTTTATGTGAAACTAAATCTATGACTATTTACAAAGTAGCATTCACATACATTACAAAGGTTTTTTTTAAAGATTGTAGACGTTGTCTTTGACCTTGGCTTTAGCTTCAGCCTATTGATCCAACTAATCTGAATTTAAAGTTAAGGAAAACCCCCAAACATCTACCTATGGCAGGTAAGATAACCCCTGTTTGAAGGTTTTAGTAAAATCTCAGTTTAAGAATCCCAAACTATCCCTTTAAGTTATTTTTCCAACAAATTATGAACAAATATATTTTATCTTTCGAGGTTGATCAAAGCTTCCCTCTGAAAGCCGTTTTTTTTACAGCATGACACAAACTTACTCTGATCATTTTGTGAACTTTTAACAATATTTGTACTCAACTGTCTATGCAGTTTACTTTGTTTTTGGTTGAAAATCTCTTTTACCAGTGTATATTTTGACATTAGGCACAACAGATTTGTCAGTAATATTGTTAATTGGAATTAACAGCTGTTTTTTAAATGGATGCAACATAATAGAAAACATGGTGTTATTTGCAAAAGTCTGCAGCCTAGTTTTCAGTAAAAAAATAAATAAGAAAGAAAGAAAAAACCCTGCAGCTGAACCTGCATTCTGTCCACTTCTTGTGTCTGTCTCATTTGGCACATTTAGGACAGTCTGATTGCAGCGTTTGCTGTGCTTGGCTGTCTATCAGCAAAGCTCAAATGGTTCTTTTTGTGTGCTGATGTTGTAAACTCTAGTACAACATGAAAAATTAGTAGAAGCAAAGTGGGAGACACACAAAGGCTCAGCTAGCATATTTTCTTGTTTAATGCCTTGCTGCTTCTTGTGCACACGTCTCTTATCTTCTGTCTCTGTTAAAAAACAAACCGCGCTTGAATTAGAACAAAAGAAAGCGCTAAGACAAACGCCACGTCATTATTCTGCTTTTACAAGCCTTCTACCAATAATTGCACATGTGCTAACTGAATGTTGAAGGTTTGGCCATGAATAATTCACATTTTTACATGCATGCAGGAATTAAAATTGGTTGCATCATGTAGCCAATAATCTGCTTTAAGGATATTAAACTTTGCAACTGGTTAACTCTTTAGAAGTGGGGTTCTTAAATAACCTTTGAGGTTGGCTTGTTGCAACACATTTTATAGAATTTGCATACATTCATGTTGGACATAAAGATATATAATAATGTTTGTGATGCTATTTGATAATATCAATAGGATTTGAGATGTTAAGTGCTCATTCTCCTTTGAAATTGCATCATTTTTCCACTTTTCAAACATAAACCTTTATGCATTTCAGGGGGATTTCATGTGATTGACAAACAAAAAGTATAACTTAATTGTAAAATGTAAGTAAAAGCATATCTTTTCTAATAAAAAGTAAATACATATTTTCTTATTTCCAAGTAGTAGTTAGAAAAGTGTTGGATTTGTGGTCAGTCCCCTGAGTCAACACTTTATATAACCCAACACATTCTCACTCCCGACTCGTCATATATTGACGCTTGGACAGGTTCCCTCAGCGTCAGATGTTGACGCATCGGATACCCCCTTCGCGTCAAAAATTGACAAGAAGCACTAAATTCTCATTAAGTGCTGTACCGCTCCCTAAGCGTCCGAAACGTGTTGCATAACCACATCATGCTGCATTTACAACTGAAAGTCTCTAAACCTCAGCGAGCTTTGACTGACAATTCACTCCATTCTTCTATTGTAAAATAGCTCAAGCTTAGGTACATATGAATGGAGAGCAACATCGATCTTAAAGTTTTGCTGCTGATTCACAGAATATAGATCCAAACTTTCCCTTGGCCATTCATACATTAAAATATGTTTTTATCTAAACTCTTCCACTGTGCATTTAGTTGTGTCTTTAGGATCTAACTTTTTGTGAAAAGTCAACCTTTTGCCACAGGTTCAAGTCTTTTGCAACAGGTTTCTTTTTTCAAGGAGTACTTATTGCGATGAGAAAATCACATCAAGCATTTTTACACACATTGTGCATAATAATGATAATCACAATGTGCTTGTCTGTCTTTAATCTTGAGATTAAGCAGATATGAGATGCTTTAATAGCTGGTATGTCGCATTTTGCAGTTTCAACCTCAGTGGTTCAGTTGTACCTCCAGTGTCAAAGCCGAGCTGTGACAGACTGTTAATGGAATCTGCTTTTTGCATGAAGAAACTGTGAATTAGTGAATAAGAATCTGATCCAATATGCACAGCTGGTGGAGCTGGTTAATAGACAGTGTCCTGGAGAGGCAGTGAACAGTAATATAGAAACGGGGAGGAGGGTGCCTGATCTTTGTTACAGAGTTTGAACGAATACAGATTGCCTGGTTTGCAGCTCTGCTATGCATATATTGAAACTTCCAGACCTCTCTGTTTCTTTCAAGCACACCATGTACCCCTGCATTTTTATTGTAACTTTGCTTTGCTTTTTTACTTGATCATAAATAGGAAGATTTCATGCAGAATTAGTAATAGAGTGACTCAGATTATGATGCACTGCTTTAATTTCCAGGCTCCTCAAAAGTGCATCGCAGAGGCTGTTTAGCTTCATTGTGAAGTAAAGCTACAGAGGCAGCACAGACACTGCATGAAATGGAAGTGCAATAAAGTACAAATCCAGTGAATGCAATGTGACAAACATACACTTCAAAACATTTTAAAACATTTGAGAAAAATGAGGGTTTGTTGTAAGGCAAGTTGTCAGTAAAACAATAAAACGTTGATCTAGTTTTGCACAACCCTCTATCTTACACCTCTGTGATGTTACTTAATCTATAATATGAAGCTTCACTTTTGTAAATCTTTATGAGAGCTGTAAATCCAAGATATTTTAGAGACACAAAGATACTGAGGTGCATGTAATTGTTTTCTTCCCAAATACTGCATGTGGTGAGTCAATGCTTTCAGTGGATCTGTCATTTCTTGGCATTGAAAAGAGTTTTTTGACAGGTCTTCATTGTGCAGAAACAATAGTCACACTCATCAGTTTGACGTCAGTAATAATTAAGCTCTTGCTCTTTTTGTATTGCAGCAGAGACTCACACACAAAATATTAGTCACATAAAATAATGACACAGAGGAAACTGATCTTTTTATTTATCTCTCTGAATTAAACTCTGAGACCCTTAAAGTAACACAAAAATACCGTTAAACACCCACATATTGTGTACTTCTTGCTACGCTTTCTTTCTGTCTTGAGCTATTTCCCCTCTCCACTAATCTTTTGCAAAAATTGTGCTTATTTATAACTAATCTGCAAAACCGAATGTGTTATAAAGGAAATATAATGGTGGCTGGATTACATTTGAGGACATGCAGATACTGAAAATGGGAAGTGCCACACGTTCATTTAATGCAAAATATATCAGAAAATAATTATTTGTTGCTTCATAGGATTGCTCATGATATTGTGTCCTATCACCGATGGGTATTAATTAGGATGTGGGAAAGATAATCACCAAAAAACATCTGGATCAGCTGCAAAACATTCACAAGGGCTGGTTTGAAATTCTTATGTGATAACTCAGTAAATATAGCCAGTATTATGGTGTTTAGATGTTAGATAGATATGATTTATTTTTAATTAAATCTAAAAAGCCACAGACATACCTTGAGCTGCTAATCAACAAATGATTTTATAAAAGTTACTTTCCATCCGTTATCGATACTCGCTGTTCCTTGCAAGGCAAAGGGTGCTGGTGGCTATCTCCAGCGGTCACCAGTCCATCGCAGGGCAACACATATACAGACAGGACAAACAAACACTCACGCCTACAGACATTAGACAATTTAGAGAGACCAAACAGTGAAGTTTTTGGACTGTGATGGAATCCCTGCCTGCAGAAGGAGAACATGAAAACTCCATGCAAAATGACCACAGAGCAGGATTTGAACCTGGGTTTTCTTGCTCTGCAAGCAGCTGCTCCACTGTGCAGATTAAACATTATTGTACTAATAACTTTGATTTGATACATAAATTATAAACATCCTCCAACATTTAACAGTGGTTTTCATGTGCAAATTTGTCAAAAATATATGTTTTAGTTTTGTTCTGTATTGATCAATCAGGCTTTACATTATGACCACTTACAGAGAAAATCACTGTTATTTTTCCATCACCTTTGCACCTTTTCGTGAGCAGGATGTGGTAGACTGCAGGTGTACTGTTTAGCTTATAGGCCAATGCTTTAAAAGAAAGAAAGCAACAAATTTGAGTGAGTTGAGTAAAATATTAATGACCCCCTATGCCCTTCAACAGAAAGAGGTTTTCTAGTGGAATCCATGTTTTGACAAGTCATGGGTGTTTCGCCAGCAAAAAGGGGGCCGGTACATTACTAGGTCTTGTGATACTTATCAGTGTATAGTATCACAACTCTAAGTTGATAGGTGGCTAATAAGTAAGGTTCTCTGTTGAGGTAGTCCGCCAACAGTTGGCTACTAAATAGACGTTCTGTGGAGGAGGTGTCAATAAGCTTCTTTCTGCCACCTGGCAGGCAGTGTGCAGCAACAGATAAATTACTCTGTGCTCCATAAAGCAACTGAATACTACATTCTGACATCGGTAACAGGTCCATGCCTGTTCAACATTCCTAATTGAAACTAAAGATTTACTTTGATCATAAGCTGTGTATCTTAGCCAGGGGCATTATTGTTTATTTATTAGTAAACCTTTCCCTAAGGCACTGTTCTTTAAAGGCTTACATGGACTTGAAACAGGATTTATTGCAGTGAATGTATTTTTTAGCTGTTCAACATCAGAGAATAATACATTAAGTGAACATGTTTGTTGCCAGTGAGATGTGTAAGACGCAGCTCTAGGAGTCAGGAATGTTTTTCTCAGAATCTCCACAACTTAAAAATTGCTTCCTTGCCATAAACATGATGCAGAAAAGAATAAATGCCAAACCTCTGGCTGGAAAAAAACACAAAAGCCTGCTCACATCCAACCAGAGCACAGGCATGTGGGCATTGTAACGCTCCATCAACTGAGGACTTTATCTCATTCTCTTCTGTGATCATATTGGCCTTTAGGGCCTAAGTATCTCCTCTGCTGAAGCATAGCGGCCAAAACAGCAGCTCCCCAATGGATTAGGACGTCACTGTCAGACAAAAGCCCTGCTCCGCTCTGATGGGCTTATTAGTGGAATGCATGTCATTGCAGGGTTTTGCAGTGATGGCACGATCTGAAACTGACTTTGTGTGTCTCGCTGTATTCCTTTGCAGATTGAATAATACATGCCATCATCACATAATAAGGCTCAAGAACAAAATCAGGATATTTATGACAGAGTAATTTATCTTTAACTTTGCTCAAGTGTAAGAGGATAATCCAGCAATCATATGACGATTGCTAGATATTAAGCTAATATCAAATTTATGGGGACACAATAAACTCAGAAATTTGAGGCATTTTCATTTCTTTGTGTACATTTCAAATAAAATCATTCAGGAAATGCAAGAACAAGATTTTGTGCTCGCTTTATAGCCTATGGTGCCTTTTCTTTCAAACTGAATGACGTGCCACCCATGCAGGACTTAGTTTTAAATTTAAAACAAACAATATTCTTTTTATAGAAAGGCAGCTCTTGTTTCTTGGCTGCGTTTTCACAGAAACAGTCTGGCATTGTGGGAGTTTGGTTGTCACTTTGGCTCAGTGGTTGTTGGCCAACTTAAAGCTGTCAAATGATTCAGAATAAACACTTCCTTCTTGGTGATCTTTGAATATTTGGCAGAGAAAATGTAAATGTACAATTATCTTTAGATTGCTAACATTTATTTTACCATGAGAAGCTTCTGTTTTTTGTTGGGGCTTCATTCAAATGATAACCTCTTAATATGAGAGGGGTTTTTTTCAGCATCCACTTAAGACAAAAATATTCATATGAATAAGAATCATTAAGAATCATTGCTTCACCTATAGTTTACTTCAAACAAATAATTTAAATTATATAAATGCAAAGCCTTATTTAGTTGTCAGGGAACTCTATTCTGGAGTACAACACTGTCATCCTTCTGTGTGGTAGTGCTCACAGCAGCAGGGGACTGAGTGAAGAGGAAACTGGAGCACCTCCTCACAGTAAGGGTGTTGGATTCACTCCTTCCATTCCACTAGGGGGCTCTATGGTTTAGATGGGTACGTGAGTTTCCAAGAAGAAAAAAAAAAAAGAAAAAGAACTGGCTGCGAACGAGGAGCATGGTCAGGTTGCCACGAGGTTGAGATTAATTAACGAGCAGAACCGGCAGTGGAATCATCTTACCGATATTCATGTGTGTTGCCCAACGTGGTAAGTTGTGTTGTAGCCAGTAGGCTTCTGTATCCATGTTTAGGATTGTGTTTATTGAATATTAAGTATTAAGTATTGACGTTTGTTTGTATTTGTTTTACTTTATAGTTTGACCGGCATGACCGCGTAAAACACTCGGCAAATAAAAAACAACAACAATAACAACGTCTGTCTTATGTTCTGCGTAACATAAAGTCAAACACGACGGCTAATCATGTCTGAAACCGAAGATTCTGCCGGAGAAATAGACCTCGCTATGCTAAAGAGGAAGAGAGGACAAGCTAAAGCGGCTGTAACTAAGATGATAACATCAGCAAACGAGAAAATCAGAGAAAATAAGCCAGAAGAATTAAAGTCAGTGCTGCAGAGCCTCGACTTAGCCCTTGCACAGCTTCAGGAGGCACATAAATGTTATCATTGTCAGCTCACTGATGATATCGACAGAGAAGAATCCGATGCTTATGAGAAGCTAATCTTAATGAACGTTCATGATATGCGTCACGAAGCTCTAGCCTGGCTTCAAGAAGAAGATGAAGCTAGTGTTAATCCAGATGTTGATGAGGAGTCGGATGTCACTACACAAGTTAATTTGTTCAGTGAATCTCCAGCTGATATAAATGATGAAGATTCCACATCAGCAGAACTGGAAAGAATCCAAGCCCTAAGAAAGAAAGAAGGAAGATTTTGAGTTGATGCTTAGGCTCAACAAGGAGGAATTTGAGCTGGAACTTCAGCGACTACATCACAAGGCTGAACTGGATGCGCAGATGCTACATAATCAGCAAAAGATGCAAGCCCTAGCAGCTGATCTTCATTCTACACCTAAAATTGGTAGAATTCCTACTACACCACAACCTTCGCCATCCCAGATGGCAGATGATTCGATCTCACAGCTGCTAGAGTTCTCAAGGCAGCAGTATCAAGCCCAAGTAGACGCTCTCAGGCTCCCACCAACAGATCTGATCAAGTTCGACGGTGAACCCCTCCAGTATTGGAAGTTCATGAGGCTTTTCACCGCGATGGTGGACAAAGAGTCGATTCCTGCTGAAGAAAAGTTAACCCGTCTGCACCAGTATACAGAAGGAAGGGCTCGAGATGCTATTAGTCACTGTCTGTACAATCCCAATCCCAGCGCGGGTTTTAGGGAAGCACTTGACCGACTGAAGTCAAGATTTGGAAATCCTCATTCCATCTCCCAAGCTTGGGTTGAAAAGGTTTTGAACTTTAAAGAGATAAGAGACAATATACAACTCAGAGACTTTGCAGATCAGCTGAGAGGTTGTAAGGACACGCTTACTGCCATGAAATGTGAGGAAGAGCTCAGTGGCCGCCGCACATTATTTGAGATAATCAGCAAGCTACCATCAGATCTCAGAGCGAAGTGGCTAAATAAAAACTATGACATCACAAAGGAAGGACGTCTGCCGAAACTCAACGACGTTGTCAGCTTTGTGGAAACAGAGGCCGAAAAGAGATCTGATCCAGTCTTTGGTGAGTTAATTAGCTGCAAGAAACATGACAAACCAAACAGCTTTACATCACCTACCAAAGTCTTAAAGAAACATCGTCAAGGTTACCCCACCACTGTCAAAGCAGCTGCGGTCCATGAGAACAAGTCTACACGTACCAAGCAGCCAGCTTATTTAAAATGTTTCAAATGCTCAGAAAGCCATTTCTTAAACCAGTGCCCAGGCTTCAGAGCACTAACAGTTCCAGAGCGTCTTAAGTTTGTTCAAAGCAAAAAACTGTGCCAAAACTGTTTCATGATTGGGCACAGTGCAGAGATTTGCACGCGTAACTGGGTGTGCAATGTGCCTGGCTGTGGACAGAAACACAACAAATGGCTACATCCCAACCACACCGACGGTCAGAATACTACAGCAAGCCAGGACATCACTGATGATAATAGAACTACCCAACAAACACAACCTATCGGGTTACCTAACGTCACATGTGGGTTCGCTGGAGCTGCAAATGGTAAAGTTTGTTTACCTATTGTTCCCGTGGTTGTTAGGGGCAAAGCTTCAAACATTAGTTCGGTTACGTACGCATTACTCGATCCTGGAGCTAACACTAGTTTAGTGTCAGAAGAACTGACCAAGAAGCTAAAGGTCAAAGGCAAGCCTGCAAGGCTAGATCTTGATACAGTAGGAGGAAGCCAGAGGCTTATTTACTCGAAGTGTGGATCTTGAGGTTGACTCTCTGCACAATGGCAGCATCTACACACTTAATGGTGTAGAACACTTAAGAAATTAAATATCGGACTTAGCTGTCTTGCGACAGCTGTGAGGCAGCTAGATGGGATCACCTAGCAGACATCCCTATTCCCAGCGTCAAGTCCAATGATGTGCACCTGGTCATTGGACAAGATGCTCCTGTCTTCTCAGAGCTGAAGAGTACGCGTAGGAGGTGATAATGACCCTTATGCTACTAGAAGCGGTACTCGGCTGGGCCATAAATGGACCCATTGATTTCAAAAGTTAGGAAGGCTAGGCTTACTTTCTCAAGTCAGATCAAAGCCTGCAAACACAGGTGGAAAAATTTTGGAAACTTGAGATCCGCTCAAGAAAAATCTGTCAATTAATGACCACAAGGTGATTAAACTGTGGGAAAACTCAGCTACCAAAGAGCTCGCATTATACCTTAGACATACCTTTTAAAAACAAAGACAGTGAGGCTGCCTAACAATATCAACTTAGCAACACGAAGACTACAACTACTGGAACTAGATTAACAAGGACCCAGACCTGAAAGACAAGTATGTTAAGCGATGAAGTCAACCATCGATAAAGGATATGCAGAGGAAGTCCCAGCCATGTCGCTTAACAATGACAGCAAGGTTTGGTATCTTCCACATCATCCAGAACTCATCCTCACAAGCCTGAAAAAGTGCGAGTTGTCTTTGACTGCGCAGCAAAGTACGATGGAGTGTCTCTCAATGATGTCATCCACCAGGGCCCAGATCTAAAGAACAAATTAATAAATGTGCTGATCCGCTTTCGGCAAGGTCCTGTTGCTATCATGGCGGACATCGAAGGCATGTTCAATCAGATACATGTGACTCCAGACACAGAGATTGCTACTGGTTCCTGTGGTGGAAGGACCATGATCCTGACAATGAGGTAGTTACTTACCGGATGACATCCCACCTCTTTGGTGGAGTGTGGTCTCCAAGTGCAGCAAGCTTTGCATTGAGGAGGTGTGCATCGGATCATGCACATCAATATGATGCAGATACTACCTCAACTGTAAAGAAACTTCTCGTGGACGATTGCCTGAAATCTTCAGACTCACCCCAACAGGCCATCCGTCTAGCGGCTCAGCTGATTGACCTACTCATGCAAGGAGGGTTCCGCTTGACTAAATGGACAAGCAATTCAACTTGAGGTCCTACAGTCTATACCAGAGGAGGAACATGCGAATCAAGTGCCATTGTTGGATCTGGATGGAGATCCATCTTTGGAAAGAGCTCTGGGGTGTTCTGGGACATAAAGGATGACTGCATCACCTTCATCATCAGGTCAAGGACAAACCCAGACAAAAAGAGGCATGCTAAGTATAATAAGCTCAATTTATGACCCCTGGGTTTAGTTGGCCCATTCATTTTAAGGGAAAGGCACTGTTTCAGACACTATGTCGCTTAAAGCTAGGTTGGGATGAAACCATCCCAGTGACATTGCTGAGCAATGGGGCCGGTGGTTAGACGACCTTCCAAACTCTGTAGACTACAGGTACCTCGATGTCTCAGACCTGAGGGTTTTACTGCAGCTTCAGTCACCATGCAGCTTCATCACTTCAGTGATGCTTCTGAATTGGGTTATGGTGCCGTTAGCTATCTTAGGGTTGTAAGCAAAAATAGAATCTACTGTAATATTGTTCTGTCTAAGAACAGGCTGGCTCCCTGTCAAGCCAAGCACTATTCCAAGGCTAGAACTGGAGCTGCTGTGGTAGCAGTAGCTTGATCAGAAAATCCGTCAAAGCTTCGAACTACCCCTCCTGGATTCTATCTTCTGGACAGACAGCATATTGTCTTGCATTACATCGAAACAGGAAACGGTATCAAACCTTTGTTGCAATGAGTTTCACAGATCCGAGAAGTCTCACAAGCCTCACAATGGAAACATGTCTGCACAGAGCTAAACCCTGCAGATGATGTTTAGAGGACTGTTTGCTGAAGAACTCACTAACAATGAGCGCTGGCTCAAAGGCCCTGCTTTCCTGTGGCAGAGAGAAGAGTTATGGCCTTGTCAGCCAGACTAGGAAGCTTACCTCCGAAGCAGAGGTAAAAGGTCAAGTCAGACATATGCAATGTCTTCTAAGCTCACCATTCAATCAGGAATTGACTGTTTCATTCAGAAGTATTCCTCTTGGTACAAACTGAAACGAGCTATCGTATTGATCCTGCGAGCCAAGAATGTCCTTCTAAAGACATCTGGACCAAGCTTTGTGCTCCAATAACACCAGATGAAATGAAAATGGCAGAGATTGCTATCATTGACTATGTTCAACGCACTCACTTTAATTGTCCTATAAAGGAGAACACATCAGGAAGTTAACTCCAGTACGACTCAGTGATGGATTACTTCGCGTTGGAGGAAGGCTCACCAATGCTCCAATAGCTGAAGCAGCAAAACACCCAGCAATTTTGCCCAAAATCACCATATTGGCAAACTTATCATATGGCATTTTCACAAACTCACAGGTCATTCTGGAGTCGAAGGGTCTTGCTGAGATTAGACAATTCTTTTGGATTGTCAGAGGCCACAGCAGTGAAGCAAGTCCTAGCACAGTGTGTACCTTGCAAAGACAAAAGCTCCAGTTAGTACACAGTACATGGCTGACTTGCCCATTGATCGTGTGACTCCATGTGAGCCACCTTTCACTCACGTGAATTGATTATTTTGGGCCTATTACCATCAGAGAGGACGGTGTGAGGTGAAGAGATATGGCTGTCTGTTCACTTGCCTAACTACCAGGGCCATTCACCTGGAGGTGGCGCACAGTTTGGACACAGAATCATTATAAATGCTCTTCAAAGGTTTATGGCACATCGTGGGACTCCTCAATTGATACGCTCGGACAACGGGACGAATTTTGTTGGTGCCGTCATGAATTGCGGAAGGCTCTGGAGGGATGGAACCAGCAGAAGATCGAGGGTCATCTACTCCAGCGGGAAACGCAATGGAAGTTTAATCCTCCTGCCGCCTCACATATGGGGGGTGTATGGGAGAGACAGATTCGTTCTGTGCGCTCAATTCTCATGAGTGTTGCAGGACAACAGGCTTTGGATGATGAAGGATTAATGACACTTTTCTGTACCGTTGAAAACATCGTTAATGGGAGACCACTTACAAGGTTGTCAGATGACCCTAGGGATGGTCGACCTTTGACTCCCAATGACTTGCTACTGCTGCGGTCAGAGTGTACTCTGCCTCCTGGTCACTTTGAAACAGGATCTGTATCGTCAACGTTGGCGCCGAGTCCAGTATTTAGCAGACATTTTCTGGGTTCGGTGGGTTAAGGAGTACCTACCCAACTTGCAGCAAAGGCAGAAGTGGAACCACCATTCCAGAAACTATCAGGTCGGAGATCTTGTACTGATCCTGCATGAACACACGCCTCGCAGTCAGTGGCCTCTTGGTTTGGTCACTGATGTTAACTTTGGGGCTGATGGTCTAGTCAGATCAGTGCAAGTAAAGACTCATAAGGGCATTTACACCCGTCCAATACACAAGCTGTGTTTGCTAGAAGGAAATATGACTGAGTAGATTTACTTACCTTCAGCTTGTGTGGGTTTCTATATGTAACACATATTTTTTTTGAAAGGTTTCTCGTGGCGAGGTTAAGGTTAGACAGTTATCTAAGGTTGTTATGTAAGTTAAGTTTGTCGTTCATCGATTTTTCTGTGATGAACATCTGTAGAGTTCATCGGGGCCGGGATGTTGGATTCACTCCTTCCATTCCACTAGGGGGCTCTATGGTTTAGATGGGTACGTGAGTTTCCAAGAAGAAAAAAAAAAGAAAAGAACTGGCTGCGAACGAGGAGCATGGTCAGGTTGCCACGAGGTTGAGATTAATTAACGAGCAGAACCGGCAGTGGAATCATCTTACCGATATTCATGTGTGTTGCCCAACGTGGTAAGTTGTGTTGTAGCCAGTAGGCTTCTGTATCCATGTTTAGGATTGTGTTTATTGAATATTAAGTATTAAGTATTGACGTTTGTTTGTATTTGTTTTACTTTATAGTTTGACCGGCATGACCGCGTAAAACACTCGGCAAATAAAAAACAACAACAATAACAACGTCTGTCTTATGTTCTGCGTAACAAAGGGGAGGCAGTACAGTATCTGTGTTGGTTCTGCTATTCCCCCATCTCCCCTTTTCCCCCGTCCCTCCAACTCTCCACTCTCTCTTCAGACAGCTGATGTTTATCTGCTCTGCCCATCTGGGCCTTGTGACTGAACATCTGGTATAGCTGCCACTCTGTATGCAGTGTTCTGTGACTAATGACAGTAACGGGGCAACTCTGTCCACCCCTTCGAAATAGCCAGAGAGGCTGAAAGGACTTCATCCTAAGATGTCAATGCTTGTTATGTGGGGGTACTTCCACAGTTCCAGACTACAGGCCTTCAGAAGCATTGTCTATGGCTATTGATTAGGTTCTCTTTAAGAGTTCCTTGCATGCATTTTGAAAACCCTCATATCTCTGTATAAAATATTGCACAAAGACAAGGATATGCTCAATTATCCACTTTCTAGTATTGTAGTTTTTGTAAAATTATCTTCATCTCAGCCATGTTACCATGGATATTTTTGAGCAAGACTAAAAAAAACAGTCGCCATATACAGTGGACAAAGGCACTATTGGGAAATTGGACAAAATCATTTGCAAATCTTACATTAATTGCCTAATAATAAAATTGTGTTATTTAATGCTATGATTTGTAAATTCACTGTCTTCGCTACTGAAGATTCATTCACCTTCGAGTACCAAACGCTTAAAGTTGCTCCCATTGATGGTAGGTCGACCCACTTTCAGATTAATTCAGCATATAATTTATTACACCTCTTAGGTCGACTCAGACTTTGTATAGAAAATTGAACTTTGAGCTCGATTACACCACCAAGAACTCCCTTTAAATACATTTTAGAAAAGACACATTCTCTCACTGCATGTTAAACCGCTGCCACGAGACACTGTGGCTGATTTTTTACTTCTGTGGTATTAATTAATTAAAAGCTTTATATAACCATCAAGATCATGCCATTGAACCATCTTGTAATGCTGAGACTGCACTGTTAACTGTCGACATACACTCAACACACCAGTACACCCATTCTTTGTTAGCACAAATAGCGAATCAGGCAACAACATCGCAGCATCTCAAAGCATTTTGGTGAATGCAGAAGACTTGAAGTTCAGAGCATCAGAATGGGGAAGAAAAAAAGAATTTCAGTCATTTTGAATGTGGCAAGGTTGTTGGTGCCAGATGGGCTAGTCTGATTGTTTCAGAAAATGTTGACACTAGGATTTTCACACTATCTCTTAGGTTTAGAAGAGAAGAGAATATAATGTCATTAAAATTATTGTGTGTGAATAAAAAATTATTTGTTGATGCAGAAGGTTAGATCTTCTGCAGAGTGGTTTAGCAGCAACAGTAGCTCTGATAACAACAAAACAACCGTATTTTTTGGACTATAAGCCGCTACTTTTTTCCCACGCTTTGAACCATGCGGCTTTTCAGTGGATTTTTCTTCCACCACCAGGGGGCTCTCTAGCAGGAAGTGAATCACTGGAAGTCAAAATTGGAAGTCAAAGAAGAACGCGCTAACTTTCATTTAGCACATGCCAGCAGCAGGCAGGACGGAGAAATGTTTTCAAACTCATTTCCCTTCATCATGGAAACAACAGGAAGAAGTTCATGTGATGCCGCTTCTACGTTGAAGGCTATTGACCTGGCAGTACGGATCAATAGCCGCTGCACGTAAACTCTGCGTGAACGAATCCATGGTTCGGCGTTGGAGACGCAGGGCTGCGTCCTTGATAGCAGATTTTTGCGTCCTTGTGGAAAACCGAGAGCGGCGGAGATACCAGCGACTTATATATGTACGTTTCCAGTTTTTTTTTTTTTACACTTTATGGTGTTGCTTATAGGTAGGTGCGCTCTAAAGTTCGGAAAATGGTAATTGGAATACTATCTGTGTCAAACCTAGATCTAGTTGAGCTAGAGCAGTAGAGAAATACTCCGTGACGTGAATCGCAGTAGAGAAATACTCTGTGAATTACTACTGTTACTAAGAATAAAAAAAGAGAATAATTTTTCACAAGATTCCCAAAACTGGTTCAATGTGTTCAGATTTGAGATGCAATGTGCAGATGGCATGAACAGAATCTGCTGTAAACGACATGAAAGGATGAATGTTCATACTGGAGGTTTCTTGGTTCATTTTATACCCCTTGTTATTAGTTGAGCATCGTTTTAATACCACAGCTTACCTGAGTATTGTTGCTGCTCCACCTTCTTATAGACTACACTTGACACAAATCATCAAATCATCTGAGACAGTTTGTTTCAGCATGATGATGAATTTTCTTTAACATCATCCACACACACCAGATCTAAAATCAGCACAGCGCATTTCAAAATGTTTCTCGGTTTACTTTTAGTTTTTTAATTTACAACAATATGTGTGTGAATTTCTAGGTGATATGCATATCCTGTCCTTGTCTTCAATGCTTCTGATGGAATGAGATGCTTTGCAGGGACTGCTAGGCTTTCATCCATTATGAATGCTTTGTTTTAGGAGAGTGATTTCTGAAAGAGTGATATAAATATCTCCTTTTGGTTGTGAGAAGCAGCTCATATGAAAGGATATTTTGTTGAGGAAAAGTTTTTTCTTGAATTCAGTGTCCAAAGTTAAAGAAAGCAAAGATACATGTTTCATTAGTTGTAGTAAATCTTGCTATGCCTCCATTTCAGAGGTTTGGTTGAGCAAATGCACATTCAAGGTTATAGAAAAAAAACAACCTTGCAATTAGGGAGTCCTTACAGCCAGTCAGAGTCTTTCTATCTTGATTAAAATAATTGTGAAATATCACAACTCCAAAGTGATGCATTTGACAGCTGGTGCAATGTAGTGCAACATCCTGAACGAAATCCTGCCCCTTGTGTCCTCTGTTACCGGTCACACCACAGCAGGGGGATTGTATGTTAGCACACAGAGGTGAAGCCTGGCAGATGTGAGTTTGTGTGAATGTAATGGTCAATTAGGAAAGAAATGGATAGACACAACAGACTTTTCCCATTATATCCAGATCCATCATTGTTTTAGTGCGAAGCTGCAAAGAACCCAGATGTACATGTAAACATGCATATTTAAGGTACTGTTTGCATATTTGAATGTGTACACACCTTGCAAAAGTATTCTTACAAACCACAGACATTAATGTATCATTGCAATTTCATGTAATACACAAACTGAAGTAGCACATTGCAAGAACATTTAACTGTAAGCCATGGGGGGTGGGGTGGGACTCCACAGGAAACATGTGACCTCCATTTGTTACAGAAATACAAGGATTGTTGTCTCAATCATTACTATTTGAGAGCCCTGATTTCCTGACTGCTTTTCATGTCACATCTTTATACAATTGAAATATTATTTGCTTCTCAATTATGTATATTTTGTACATCTAACATACTGTACATGATGAAAGAAAAAATATCTCATTGCCTGCTATTTAAACTCATACTTTGAAGGTTTATGAATAACATCAGTTACAAACATAAAACAATGTTTTTTAAATAATGTTTTTGCTTGCTTTTTCTTTTTGAACAACATTTTTGGACCTATGGGTATGCGATAATGTTAATTTCTGAAAGAAACAAAAGATGTACTACAAACACACATTTAGGTTGCTGTAAATGTGTTTCTGGGTCACATGACAAGTTTGGATGACATTCTTCCTGTGGATATTCTCCCTGTGCTCTGCAGCTAGGCCCCTTTCCATAAATGAGAAGTGTAAGTAAAACCATACATGGTTTTTCAATTTTAAAAATAAGTCAAGGAAACATGGGAATTGTACTTCGGACCTGGAGTGAATGTTTTGTGAAACCGACATTTGCTGCTGTTACTTGAAAAAGTCTTTCAGGACTCTATTGGTTTGTACATCTAGAGGCTTAATCTTTATTCATTTCTACTGGCAAAATGACTCAAGCTCTCTCAGACAGTAATGAGAGCATCTTTGAACAATTTTCTCGATTAAATTTACATCTATGTTTTGACAGGATTATCTTAAACAGAAAAATATAATTTCATCTAAAGGATTGAAATTTGGGGTTGTGATACAGCAACATTCAAGGGCTTTGAAAATGCTTGAAAAATATTGTAATTATGAAGAATTTGGGTTCCATCACCACAAGTCATCACAAGTAGAAAATGTACTTGTGACTAACAGAAAATTATGTGCACAGAGGAATGTTTTCTAAATGATCAGTGTTATGTGCTGTTAATTTGATGCTGTACTTCATAATCTTTTGGTAAAAGACTCTGGAGACAAACCACTGTGACGTTATGACGCCTATGGATGTGTGCCAAGCAACAAATCATTTATGCTCAAGGAACACAGAAATAATTCAGTGCATTGAAAGCAGCCAAGGCATGGGTACAATATAGAGCAGATTTCCTGTGCAGCGCTGTGGGTATTATTTCTGCTTTAAATTAAAGATTCAGAAAAAAGACTCAGGCATTTGCTACCTCATGCCAGTGCACTGTGTAGTTCTGAATATGACTGCAATTGAAAAAGAGAGCATGACAGAGCAGCTTGTCTCACACCCACTTTGCAAGCAAACACATCTTAACAGAAACAATGTGAATGAGATTCCAGTTCCTCTCTCTCTTCTACCTATTCCCATAATTTACTGTCTGCTGTTTTCTTCATCGTGTCCCCCCTCTGTCTTTGCAGGAGCCCAAAGTGGACGCCACTGTGACATTCTATCAGCTTGGCACACCAAGAGGAAAGACAAACATAATTGTGTGCTCCGGGAAAAACCAGAGAAGAGAGGCAAGCTTCCCATCTTTGTTCTTGCCTTATGAGAGCAGTCTCTGTGGACTCCGCTTCAGCACACTCTGCACTGTTTAGTTGCTGCATGTATCCTCCACTCTCAGGTGCAAGCAAGGACTAAAACACAAAGAGGGAAGAAAAGAAAGTAGATAAACAGAGCGAAGCGGCATAATTAGAGCTACTGACTTTGTGTCAGGGCAAGAAACCATGAGAAGAGACTTTTGAAGACAACTGCACTCTGAAAAGCATTGCAGCTAACCTCCAGGACATTTTTATGTGTGTGTGGGGTATATGTATGAACGCCTCTGTCATTTTAAAAGGAATTGAATTTGTATTTGAATGCAGATTTAGCCTTTCACTATGACTCTACAAGGAGGCTTTGAGACACTGTGGAACGGATGCCACAGAAAGGTCTTCAGCTTGCTCTTGCTTCTGTGTTGTTGTCGTTTGATCACCTCAGCAGCTAAACCCAAAATGCCAGGCCACACGCACCTCAACTCAATACGCATCGATGGAGACATATCTCTGGGTGGACTTTTCCCTGTTCATGCAAGAGGGAACGACGGCAAAGCCTGTGGAGAGCTAAAGAAGGAGAAAGGGATCCATAGGCTGGAGGCCATGTTGTTTGCCCTGGATCGTATTAATAACGACAACGAGCTGCTGCCTAATATTTCTCTGGGGGCCCGCATCCTTGACACGTGCTCTCGGGACACCCACGCTCTGGAACAGTCGCTGACATTTGTCCAGGCATTGATTGAGAAGGACTCAACCGATGTGAAGTGTCTCAGCGGAGGGCCACCCATCATCACTAAGCCAGAGAGAGTGGTTGGAGTGATTGGTGCCTCCGCCAGCTCCGTGTCAATCATGGTAGCCAACATTTTGCGGCTGTTTAAGGTCAGTTTTCTATAATTTAAGCCTTTTACTTTTTCAACATTTTCTTGTGGTATTTTCAGTGCTGAATTGTTTCACAAATCTAGGTACAGAATTTACATTGCCTTTTCACAACTTTATGAAAGCCTGGCTTCCATATAGGAATTATCTGGTAACTGGAATTAGCCATTTTTGATCTTGATTGTTGACCACCAGTGATGGCATAGCTACTTTAATCGGATTACTGATTACTCCTTGAAAGAGTAACTAAGTTAGATTACTGACTACTTGATTTGGAGAGTAACTAAGTTACATTAAAAGTAACTTTTTAGTTACTTTCAGCAGCTGATAACAACAACGCTCCACCACCTGTGAAAATTACATTGATCTTTGTCAATACTTAATTCCAAGCTATTTTATAATGGTAATATCAACAGTGTGTCTCCACTTATAAGGTTGAACTGAAGAGGAGATTTTTTAATGGTTACAACAGTACAAAAAAAAGTTAGTAATTTCTGTGTTATTGCGCTATTCACAGCAAATCTATTAACTTGACATTAACAAAAAGACAGTGGGACGGATCATCCGGGGAATGAGGCTGACTAAAACTAACTGGATGCCAGACAAATTCTGGGATTTATTATGTGTCTTTGCTTATTTCCAAGCCCAAATGAGTACCTTCCCATTCAAAAACGAGCCCCCCAAAAAGCGCAAATGCCATATTGTTACTGTTGGGCTAATTTTTGATGTGGTTTTTTTGTGCTTGTTGTTTGACTTCCATGCTTTTTTCCCCCCCACATTTCTCCATTTTGGTCAAGGAATCAAATGCAGCTATGTATAAGCAAACTAAGCAAATAAAATAATCAACTTTTTTCAGTCATTGCCATGTTAACGTCCAAAACTAAAAAAAAAACAAAAAAAGACCTGGTTCACAATGAATATCTTTGAGTGCTCAAGATCAGATTTGGTTGAAAATCTAGTGAAAAATCCCAGACAAGAGAGCACACTCAAATCTGCTACTAGTGAGCAACAACAAACACAATGTGCACCATTTGCTCTATTCATGCAAGCTTCTACTTCCCAAAGGGCCATATTGAGGAAAAGACCTGAATCACCTGCTGTGACATTGATTCAACTCTGTTGCCATTCAAGGGCCAACTTACAGCTCAAGAGAGAGCAGGAAGGTGAATGCTACAGGTGCATTGCAGAAAAGCCCGACTGATATGTCACATGTAGGTTAGAATGAGTTCTACGCCCTCACATTCTTATTGCTTATTCCGAAATCGCAGGATGAACTATTTATGCTTGTCTTTTTCTAGCAGCTTATCTTTTTCAAACTCGTCACGCAATCCCTGCCGTCATGGGAATGCACAGTCTAATTATCTTCAACAAGAAGCAAAAAAGAAGTTGGCGGTATATCACACATGGGAACTGTCACAAAGTGCAGAGCTGTGCGAGAAAAATATCTGGGTAAAAACACGAGTCTGATAGTTCAGTCTGTGATGCATGTCAAGTCTTCTCTTACATATACTCATACCCCACTGAAAGTTTCTTTTCATGCTGGCATCTAAAAATCTGCCTATACGACTCCTTAAACAAAAACACTGAAAAGCAACAACGCAGCTCAGCTGCATCACCAGTGTTCTTTTTATAAGGTAGTGACAAGGGCAAGACTGACCACAAAAAAGTTTTCAGAAACTCTGAAACCCTGTGACAAGGGAGACACAAAATCTCAGACTACACCTCAGGCCTTTGGAGTTAAATATTCTACATAATGGACAGCATATGGTGGCAAGGCTTTTTAAGCAGGAGGATGAACCACCAGAGTATGGTTTGTCCACTCATGGACTATGAGAGGTCTTCACGCACAGCTAACTCCTCTCCTCCCCAAGAAAATCCCCAAATGAAAGAAAAAGCATAAACTGCACAAAAATCCAATTCAAACAAGCAATACATTATACTATTCTAGTGGAAAGAGCAAATACAAGAAAGTTTTATTTAGTGAAGTTTAGTGAATCGGGCTGCCCAGTGGGGCACTTTGTAGAGCTGTTGCCTTGCAGCAAGAAGGTTCTGGGTTCGATTCCCGGCCCCGGTCTTTCTGCATGGAGTTTGCATGTTCTCTCTGTGCATGCGTGGGTTCTCTCCGGGTACTCTGGCTTCCTCCCACAGTCCAAAAACATGACTGTCAGGTTAATTGGCCACTCCAAATTGTCCCTGGGTGTGAGTGTGTGTGTGCATGTTTGTTTGTCCTGTCTGTCTCTGTGTTGCCCTGCGACTGACTGGCGACCTGTCCAGGGTGTACCCTGCCTCTCGCCCGGAACAATAGCTGGAGAGGCACCAGCAACCCTTCCGACCCCAGTAAGGGATAAGGGTGTAGGAAAATGGATGGATGGAAGTTTAGTGAATCCCTGTAACATGTATTGCATTTGACAATGGACAACAGTAACACATCAAAGTACCATTTAATTCTTGCTGTAAATTAGCAGAAAGGTTTGATTGGATGTGACAAATACATTTTAAAATATGCTGCTAATTCAGACACAGTCTGACAAAAGATTTGACAGAAGTGTCATAAATGTCCATCATCAGAGCTTTAGAGGACACAATTTACTTTACACAACACTATAGACAAAAAAGAAGAACTTTTGGTTATAAAAATGGTGAAGCTTTGTTTTTATGATACTTACATCATATTTCTGGTATATTACATACACACTAAAGAGACTATGGAAGCATTAAAAGCCTCTACTCATCATCTTACATGCTGTAGTCGACAGGCAGAACAATTTTCTCTGAATCACATTGATACGAAAACAAGAAGCCATGGAAATGTGATTTATATGGACCCCAGAAAGTAGCCCCAAGTGAAAGGAATAATTCAGGGCTTATATTTTAAATAATATCAACACTTGACTCCACCATCACAAGATGATGTTGGAAATTCATGAAAATCTACTTTAAAAAGAAATGTTAAAGCCTATTATTAAATAAAATTCATTCAGTATTCCCAGCATGGCTAATGTTGCTATCCATCATCTTGTTCCCCTGCATTAAATTTGCATTTACTTGACTGCATTATGTGAAGTCTTATTTGGTGTGATTACACTAATATTTTGTCAGATAAGGTAAATCTTGCTGAAAGCGAGGATTTTAGATTAATAGATAATTTGCTAATATATATATTTCACTTCCTTGAAACCCAAACAGTACTGCAAGTGTGACAATGCTTCAGGGCAAGGCATCCATTTGCAAACTAAATAATTACAAAAATAAGAAACCCCAAGACATTTTGCTCTTGTACTGTTGTTAAAATGCAAATTACACAGATCTTATCATGATTTGGTCATTAAGTTAGCCAGGTTTTCATTTTCCGTCTGTGCTGATGGAAATGCAGAAACTCCAGGGAGTAAAATTATACTAATTTTCTGGCACTTTTCCAGAGGCATAGTAAGAAATGGAGGTAATCACTGAAAAGGTTGACAAACAGATGATATGCAGTCTTGTTTTAAGAAATCGAATTTCGCACTGAGGAACAGTAGAATGTTTAAGCCAGTATGAAGAATAATGGATAATTCTGGGGTTTTTCTGTGAAAACTCTGATCTTGTAAGTCAAAATGTTGCTTATGGATCACAATAAAAGCTGTCAACGTGACCATCAGAAGAACTCCCAATAGAAACTTAATACTGTATTTCTGTCAATCTCTAGTTACAGGTTAAAGATGCTATGTATTTTTCTGGCAGCATAGAAAGCTACGACAGAGGTGCAATTCTAAGTTTCTGAATCCCAGTTCAGAGAGTTAGAAGATTATTAAAAACATTTTTAATGCAGAAATGTCTATCTATTGCTACCTATGTGCATGGAGTGTACATTATATGCTCGCAAGCCTTTGTTGAGGCTCTTAATTACTGCACCATTGCAGCATGGTTTCTAACACTGCCGAGGTGTTAAGGAAACGCAGGTTGCTAATAGCAGCTTCCAAGCTAATCACCATTGTTGAGTCTGGTGTCTCTCATTGCCTTTGACAATACTGAATTGATTTATTTTTATTTTTTGGTACTTCATATAGTGTCAGAAGGTGAAAAGTCCTGTATGAAAATGAAATCAGATAAAAATGCTCTGCTATTCCCTAGTAGAAGGCTGCAGTGACATAGGGCTCGAAAAAAAAAGAAAAAAAAACAATAGAAGCAGATAACCTGACTTTCCAAATCATTGGAAACTTCACAGAGGATCACAAGCAGTTTAATTATGAGCCTTTCAACTCTTCATCTGAAAAGAAGTCTTCACCTCACCAAGCAACAATCCAATCCCTTTTCTACTTAGCTGAAGAAAATATTCTACTAATATCATAACTGGTTCAGAATTGGCTTAACAAAAGGATTGCAGCCATTGTAGGCCATGTCTTTCCAATCAAACTTTCTATTAATGAGCATAGTACATCACCCCGTTAACAGCCAGCTAGTTTAATGGTGACCTTTTGCGGCATATCCTTCTCATGTAGGCTGCCAATGACTCTGCTAAACAAGTCCTATGGATTTTCTAGGCCAAGACATAAAATTATATTTCTGCATTCAAAATCCCTTTTAATTGGTCTTATGTAATGTTTTAATCTTCCAAGCAACTGAATTTTGAGTTCCCATTAGCTGTAAGCCATAACTGTAAAAATTATTGGAAATGGTGGCTCCAAACATATCACTGTATGTAATGAATCTATAATATTAACTCATGAACTGAAAAGCGTCATTTTGTTGTTCTGATCAATTAAGCTGCCTCTCCGTGAGCTGGTTAGAAGCTGCTGTTGTTTCTGTTGTGTTCAGTTCCTTTATGTATTTTTTTCATCATGTTTTCATATTTACCTAATTTACCATAACATACCACCTGCATAATTTCGCCATCTTAACATTTGTAAAAGGTTTTCAGCTCCTTCCTCCTGAGTTTTACCTTATCTTCCACACAGCGTTTGTGTGGCTCAGGGAGAAATGTTTGCTCAGCAGTTCAGAGCAGCCAGGATTCCATCCCCATGGTGTAGCATGAATATTTTACTAGGCTATTACGTAATATATGCCAAGGGATTGGGGTTGAAAGCTTCTGCTCTGCATTGCCTCGTCACTTGGTCTGGGTGATGGTCTGTCTTCATCAGTTGGACCCTGGCATTGCTTTATAAGTGAAGACGAAGTGCATCAGCACTTTGAGGTAATGAGTGCTTGGTTGCTTATGATACTCAAGACAGAAAGTATAATTAAAGCCTTGGGCTTTTGATTGTATTGCTTATCCGTCTCTGAAAACAACTACACATGACTGGCCTGAGCTGGGTTATTGCTGCTGCAGGGAAAAAACTGCAGAAGGTGTGCGCAATGTTACAGGTATCAAAGCTGACTTGCTAAGGCAATCACAAGCTTTCAGACAAAGAGAGGGGTAGCTTGGGTAACTACCACACAGCTGCTTTCTAAATTAGGTACAAGAAGGTCCAGTCAGCTGGCAAGACAGGGGAAAGAGACGTTGGAACTGCAGAAAGATTGAAGAAAGATAGGAAGAGTGAAACAGAAAAAAAGACAGTAACTGATTGTCTGGTGTGCTGTCTGTGAAGCAGAGACCTTGCAGCAGAGGAAGAACCCCCTCAGGCAAAATGCCCATCTCCCCCTCAGCATTTCACTATGTTGAGGCAGATCTTTTATTGGATTATTGCAACAATCTATGGAGAAGACATATTGAAAGACTCACAGGCACTCAAAATAGGCACACATATGGTTTTTGTATGCAGTTGTTAATGATCCATCCGCTCATCTAGACATGCAGGCAATCTTGTGCATTAATCACTTAGGATATTGCTAAAATTAGATGGATTCTCTGGAATAGTACCAGAAGACAGCTACCCAGATAGAGCAGTTACAGTATTGAAGAAACATTCCTTTTTGCTTGGCTCAGTTTTTACAGTGACCTGAAATTATGCTTCTTTTGGCTTCCTTTTCCCCCCACCTACTCCCAACGGAAATATTTTGCTCTGTTTCTACCAAAAGATTTATTGTGCCTACCATTTAGTTACTAGATCTACTGTTTGTCGGCCAAGAAAAAAAAAGTACACTCTGTTTGGATAGGGCTTTTTTGTTTTGTTTTTTATTCATGTGTGTAGAAATAATTTCTTTGACGGATTCCTACTACGAACTACAGTTTAAGATATAATATACAATCCTAAATGGTTTAAAAGAATTTAAGTGCGTCTGATAGAATCAAAGGTTTATTTTGAAATTTTATTGAATGAGCAGCATGCTGGAGACCAAGTAATATGCAGCCCACTCAGAACAGCAGCCAAAGAGGCTCCTGATAATTCTGGAGGATTTTTGGAGATCAACATTTGACGCGAGAAAAAAATCTCTCAGAAGGAAAACTATTTGCCATGCATTCACAAATCTTGCCTGAAACCAACTTTTTTTTTCATCAAGATTTTTTGGTCTTAATGAAAAAAAAAATTGTGTTGCAGAAAATTTAAAATAACATTACCATGTACTTATGTTCCACTGGGTGAAATATGGTGGTGGCAGCTTAAATCTTTGGTGATGTTTTTTTTCAGCATTGACAGGAATGCTGGTTGATTTGATAGAAACATGGCTGGAGCTAAATAAAGAATGACATAAGTAGAAAATCTGACAATAGCTGTTTAGTTCAGGCAATTTTCATCCAATCTGATTGAGCCTGAGCTGTATTGCAAAAATGAATCTGCAAAAAAACATATTTGAACCCAATGTGTAATTTCTCTTCAACTTTATTTACAATTATGCTCTGTCTATAATATAAAATATATATATATATATATATATATGTAAGATGACACCATATAAAATTATTCAAATGATATGAATATTTTTGTAAGGAAGTGTATAGTGACCTATGGTCAGATAACTTTTCACTGAGAATAACAGTCTCACACGTATTGGCCACATGCTACTGTAACTCCTGCTTGTTAGTGCTCCATCACACATGGACAGTTCCCAAGGTGTGTGCCATCACCCTCACAGAGCCTTGTTTCCTCAGATCGGGGTGGTAATTGAGGAGAGGTGGGTTTGTAAGAAGGAATTGGGTCCAACTGAGCTCACTCCATTCCTGCCCCAAGTGTAATTGATTGTACATAGTGCTACATTAGCTCATTCTAGCTGCACATTGGCCTTAAACTCATCCATGCCCATGCCCAACAAATCGCATGGACTGAATTCCCTGCTTCTGAATAGGCAAATGACTGGAGAAAAGGATAGAGACGAATCAAATAAATGTCTAAATAACGAGCACTGAGCATTTGTTTTCACCGTTTACAGACCAGTGAGTCCATAGTTGTATTGGTGTCCCTTGACGTGACTTCTACAAGCACAGAGAGGCTTAAGTTGTGTTTCTCGACCCCATATTGCCGGCATCCCCTGTCTGCCATGGTTCAGCAAAAGAGAAGCAGCTCTTTCACCTTAGGATTAGTTCTGACTCATCTCACTTCGCCCACCTGAAACCGTAGCCAATTCCCTGAACAGTTATGAGTTAAGGTTGTCCAGATCATTGCCTTTCATTTCTGAAAGTGTTTTACTCTTACCCCTCCCCCCACCCTGCCATGCTCTGCTCTGTGCATATTTCTCTTTGGACAATTTAAATGGCTGCTGGTGTTAATCACCAGGCGTGGTGACAAAAAGCCACTGTGCGGCTGTGAATCTTTAAATTTTTTTCTCAAGGTTAGGTTTCACTTGAATTAATTATTGCCATTTAATTAGTAAGTTCTAATAGGCCTGTTGAGGAACTGCTGCTAGGAGGAAGTCAGGGATGCTTTTTCCCATTTTGAAACGTGTGGTTTCATTGCCTGCAATTGTTGGTGTTCCAAAAGCCAAGAGCAACAACAAAAAGCACAAGATAAACACCAACAGGGTTAGCTTATGTTATCTATGTTGGAGCTGTCACTTTCCCTCTATATCCCAATCCCTTACAACTAGATGTGCCTCTGGGTCGCCTTCTCTGACTCCTCTATTAAAGTTTACAAAGCTCCCATCTTCACAAGAACAAACAGCAAAGAGCAAGCTATCAAATGGTTTTCCTGGAAAGTGCATTGGTTAAAAGGCTTGGAGCCGTCTCACCTGCAAAATCTCTCCATCAACCCAGCAATCCATCAGTGTCCTGCAGTGTGAGGCTGTGCTGCTGAAAATCTACTTAGATGCTAACAAAGGTTTGAAGACTCAAAGACGAAGAGAGAGGAATCCCAGGGTGGCTCAAACAGTTTTAGGTTTACACTAATCGATGGTGCCATGACAGCTTTTTTTATTGATTGCGGGGTAGGGATTTTTACTTTGGGCGGTCAAAGTGACAGTGTCAGCTACTGGAAAAAATGAGCAAAGAAACAGCTCTGGTATTTTTTAATTTCACTCCAACAGCTTCCGTGCACTTTTCTTGACAAATAAACATAAAACATATGGGCGAGAAAAGGTCAATATAATAAAATTTTCATAGAGCCATCATAAAGTAGCGCGAGAACATAAAAGAGCCAGCTGAATACCAAGCAGCATCTTCTTCAGGTTGCCCTATAGGAAGAGGGGATAGAGAAACTTTCGCCGCCCACAGGGTGAGCAGCTCGGACATTATCCAACCCTCCAGCAAAAAACAACATGGGGCCTCTTGTGAATCACTGCTGTGTCACACAGAGGCATCTTGAGATCTTCCACAAAAACAGGAACTCAATATGCAATTTTGAACCAAAGATAACTGGGTCAAGTGATAATTTTGTTTTGCAATGCTTTGAAGTAACAGTCCCAACAAATGTTCCAGTTTTTGCACAAGAATGGCAGAAGTATATATTTTCTTCCATTTCATGCACAAACGGGCAGTTAAAATATAACAGCCATATTATATACAGTATATGATAGAAGATGCAAAATTCCATAGAAAACACTTCTTATAGAAGAACTGGGATTGTGAAAAGGACAAACAATGCAATTGTTTGCAGAATTGTATTTAGTATTTTTATAACCAATTTAAAAAATTTTTTTTTAAACGGGGAGAGCAATATTGGAATTTTTAGTTTAGAGTAAAGCAGGAGCTTTTCTAAAAAAGTGCACTCACCCTTAAATTAGTAAGGAGTTCTTAAAGTACTCAGTACAGTGCTACATTGTTCTGCTTCTGTACACCAACTCCCTGAAGCCTTCTGAAGTGCACCAAAGAACAGTGACAGTACACTTAAACCATTAGGCATGCTTCCCTTCACAAATAATGCAAGTACAAATGCATCAAATTTTCCTGAATCGAATAAATATTCAACTGTTATGCTTTTATGCTCATGATACTGTGATTTTACAGTCAGCGAGGAAGTCTTGTTAGCTTTTTATGTACAAAACTTTATAGTTCTTCCCCAAAAATGCCTTTTTTCTACTGCATAGCATCTACTGATCATTACCAGCAATTCTTGCTTTGCATTGAGAAATATTGCATTGTGGCTCCTAAAACAAAGCAATGAAAGCATACAGCAGATTAAAAATGGAGATCAACTGTAGGTGGTGTACTGTTTCCAGTGCACCTAATTATCTGTATCATTTACCGACGTAAAAATACTTGAGAGCAAAGTTGATGAGGGTCTGATGCAACCATGGAGATATCAGCTGTTGCAGTTAAACAGCCAAACTTCCTTATGTGTGTTTTGTGGGAGGGCCATCATGTAGCACAACATTATCGACAAGCTGTTTTCAGTCAGCTGATCAAATGACCCTGGCCTCTTCTTTCTAAGCAAACACCAGTGTGGCATTTGGGCACCTCTGTTCTCTGTAAATAACCCAAAGGAAACAGCAGCAGCCTAATGAGGATGGCTTTTTTTCTGCTGATAAGGCATGTTTGATGTGTGACCAAGCTGCTGCTTTCTTTACATTGTTTGTTCTTTAATAATGAGCCTGGTTTCTTGGACAAGTCAAATATATGTAGGTAGACATGCATAGAAAAAAATAGAGCTCCATATATACATTACACTTCTTCCAAACATATACATAATCAAAATTTTATTTTTTTCAAGATCTATTACAATTGATTGAGTATGTTTAGTAAAAAAAAAACCCACAAAAAGCCCCCCACAAAATATTATTATTTTTAAATATAATCACATATATAAAAAACTGCAGTAGAATTAGAATAAAATAGAATGGAATGGAATAGAATAGAAATATTCCTTATTGTCCCATAATGGTGAAATCTTACCAACAAAGTGACAAGTAGCCTACTAATAATAAATTATCAGGGACATTTGACATATTAAGAGTGAATGCAATAGTTATTGAAACAAGAAACCCATTTTTTGATCAGGTTATCTTATAAAGTGAGCTACTGCTTTCACAGGTTTATACTCTATGCTATAAACCTGATTTACCCTTAATAAAGAGTAATTATTAAGGATGCACTGATGTGAAACTAGAAATCAATAATCCGGCTATTAATCAAAGGCAAGTCTAAACAGGTGGAGGTTTTAGCCTTGATTTAAATGAGCTGAGTGTTTTATAGAAGTTTGTTCCAGATTAGTGGAGCATAAAACTGAATGTAGAGAAAGCACACTTTAAATATGTTAAGGTGAAAAGTCTTTAAAGTAACTGAAGTGCTTTAGGACTGTGCAAAGCGTCCTCTTCTTTCAAAATTTAAACGTGGTCACCCACACTACAGCTGCAACTGTGCTGCATATTGGCACCATCAGTTCATAATAAATGTGTTCTATTAATAGTTTAATATACATATATGTAAATACATAAAAAGTACATAATAATTACTGCTGATTATTAGTAGACAAAAATTATCCTCATCTCATTATGCAGAAAGGCTTCAATGACTTTTCATAATTGGGAAATTGTATGTAGAATTTAGAGGAAATTTATACTTTTTCAAACAATTTGGAATAAGGCTGTAACATAAAATGTGGAAAAAATGAACTTCGTTAATGCCCTGAATGTTTAGCATGATTCTCCAGTGCCTAATTTCAGCCTTTTTGTATTGCACTTATAAAGCGTGATATAATCTCAAGGTAGGGATCTTCATCAAGCTGGGCTCTTACATAAAACCCGGGACATAAATCGAGATCTGGGCCACAGTGTCTGCTGTGTGCTTGTGATAGTTCCAGGTCACAAAACTGCAGTATTACCGAATAATGCATGAGCTGTCCAGAGAAACAGCTCAATCCAGTTGATTATGTCTGTTTTCTCTCACATATATACTGTACCTTTGCGAATCTGTAAGACAATTTACTGTTCTCATTATGACAACATATCATTGCATCTATATCAGTGACAGCCAATGAAAACCCACAGACCTGTGAAGGTGTAAAATATTAACAGAAACAGAATAGTAGTTGGGTAAAAATGAAAACAGTTCATGGGTGGACTTGTTCCAAATACACTGAAATGACATGTGGAGGTTGTTTGTTATTGAACAATATGGGCGGATGAATACTACAAATTAAATGTTCAACAAATTCATTCATGCTAAGAATACAAATGTTTGATCCATGTTGTGAAATCATTTCTGCTCCGTCAGAAACCTGCTAAGCACTTTAGAAGAACAATAACCTGATTTTGTGGTTTATTCCTTCTGACTGCATTGTATAACTGTCCTCCCAGGAATGTATTCTTTCTACTGTCTCCAAACAAGACTGGTTGATATTAATTTCTTCAGTGTTTATGTCACCCACTCCTTATATCTGCAACCTAATGTGCCTGGTGAAGTATTACATTTAATAGCTGGAGGGAAAAAAAAAACATCCTCCAGGGTATATTTGAAACAAAAATGCTAACATGTGACTTCTACAGTGAAAATGTATATCTTTATCTGAAAAAGTAATAAGGGAGAAGCTGGATTTTTCTGAAGTTATATTCTGTTTAGGTAAAATGGGTTTGTCTTTATTTTTACATCACTATAGAAGAATGTAGGTGATGTTTAAAGTGCACAAGGTAAACTCATAGGACAGTTAAATCCTGTCTATGGTGTATTTTTTATGTTCGGTTCTGCTGAAGTAAATAAATTCATACTAATGAATTTATTTAAATAAATAAATCCATGATATATAATCTTCAACATTTTAAAGCTTAAAAGTAAAAATTCTTACAACAAAGTGAGTCTTTACTTCACCAAAGCATGTATCTAGCAACTCGCTTGTTCTCTTAGCGCGTTCATTTAGTAAAACAGATAACCTGCGCTGCCAGTGACACTCTTGTGTAAAAGCCATTACTATCGACTTGGTGAATGCATTACCTGCCAATGGGCTGTTCTCACAGTTAATCAACTAGTCAGTGTTAATGGAGAGATTGGATTCTGACATAAACACTTCTAGTGTTTGTGCAGCTGCAGTTTAAAACCTCTATTTTACCTACTAATTTGTTAAATGCTTTAAAAACAACCCTTGCCATCCAAAAATAGCATTGCTCTGTAGATTTGTAGAAAATAAATCTGATAAATCTTTCCTAAGTAGTCCTACAGCAGCATTTTGAACTAATAGAATTTAAATGAATAAAAATGGTTCAGCAATGTATTACAGTGATGGGATTTTCAGCTCTTTTTCAGAGAGCTGGCTCTTGCTGCACAGCTTCCAAGCAGCTCTTAATTTATCATCATCTGTGGCCTCATATTTTAGCTTAACTTGGCAAAATGAATGTTTTAAATGTTAATAAATAATTTTTGCATTAAGTGTTATTAGGGAGCCTTATACTTGCCTAATTGTGCTTATTTGTTCTGTTACAAAAGCAAGCATTTAGGCATTAAAACAATCCAGAAAATAGATTGTTTGTTAAATTTATGCTCACACAGTCATCTTAACAATACAAAGATTAAGGTGAATTCAACAGTCGGCAAGAAAAAAACAAAAAAATTGGATCGGGCAAACATTCAAGAAAAGTTTAGTTTTCTGCACACTTGAACTCCATTTATAACATCACTAGTTCAAAGATATTTATGAAACCTGAGATGCAGTATATTGAAATTAACCTAAATTGATGGTGCCTTGCAAAATAATCCATGCTCCTTGAACATTTTGTCATGTCACAATCACAAACCTAGATGTACTTCATTGGGACTTTATGTGAACACAGTGAATGTATTTGGCTAGTCAAGAATAAAACCAATATGTTCACAGACTTTCTCCATTCAAAATCAGCCTCTAAATTGTTGTAGCTAGTAGATAATGGTGGCTCCCAGCAGGCTTACTTGTATGTGCACAACACACTTTTCAGAATTTTATTCCAAAAACCTTTGTAAGCTATTGCCATTTTCCACCCACTTAACAATTAACAAGTACTGTGTGAAGTATGCAATCACTAATAGGATTCTGTGTCTTGAAGTTTGCAGCTTTGCAGTGACAAAAAGGTCAAAAGCATAAACTGTTATGAATGAGTATGTTTGCCAGGCAGTAGGTAGTTTTATGCATAGGAAGTTTGTTAACCAGACAAAGGTTCTGATTCAAAAGCAGTCCTGCTGTGATGTGAAGCTGAGTTGAGGAAAGAAGAAAAAAGCATCATTGACAAGGTGGTATAGGCCCTGAGGAATCCTGTGGGTTTTCTGGGACATCAAGGTGAGGCCAATTATCTGCACCTCTGAGGTCTATGTAAATCATCAAGTATTCCTGACATTGCTGCCTTGTCAGACAAAGATGCTTCTACTTCTAAGTATTGACTATTATATTATTTCTCTGAATGCTGCAAACTAAAACAGATTTGGTACACCAATTAGTTGTAACCTCAAAACAAATTTTTCGCAGTTTGCATGCACTTATTATTATAAAAGGCTTTCGCTGCTATCAGACTCTATCACAAGAATTAGATCCGTGTTTCTTTGCTTATCCTCTTCCAGGTTCCCAAACTTCAAAGATCTGCCTAAGGTGAAAAGCCTGGTTTGCTTTCACTTGGAGAAGTTAGCCGTCTGTTGGCATCAGTGTCAAAGTACACAGAGGAATGACTAGATTGAAACACTCAGGCAATCAGCCTGCACTGCTCACAGGCATAAGCTGGGCACGGTTTGATTTTGAGCGGGAGAGACTGCAGGCTCACTCACTCAGCCCACTCTGTTGTCTCATAACTGCTGCACGCTGCATGAGCTATCAGTGCTTTTCCCTGCCCCACTTCTCTTTTCTGCAAGTTAAGCTGGAAAGAGGAGTGATAAAATATAAAAAAATCTGGCTATTGGGGTTTGCAGAGAAGTGCATTTGTTTTCCCTCTCTAAGCCCTGGAGAAGTCCTACATTTAGATGCCATTGCTGTGCTGCTTGTATGTTATGGAATTGCCAAGTGAGAACATTCGATTTTTGGCAAAGTATTGGTTCAGATTGTATGAGGCGAGCCGATGAGAGTGGGCCGTCAATTACTTGTTTACATCAATGTTTTGAGACAGAGCTGCCAGAAAATCCTCCTGATTCTGCCTCCATGGGAAGAGTTCTAATTTGATTAAGCAATCTATGCAAATGAAATGCGATTTGCATTACCTTTTGTGCAGTTCAGCACAGCTAGTTGATGGCAATTAAGATGCTTTGGAGCGTGGAAGAAAAGGCCACCCAAGACATAGCAGACAAACAGTGTTCATAATGCACAAAGCATTTGAGCAGCGATTTGGACATACAACTCTCATGCCTTATTGATGGGCATTATGTCTCGTGGTGATGCGCTATATAGGTACTGTCTGACCTAAAATGTCTAGAAACTGATCTACATTAATAAGAATTGTTTGCCTTACTTTACATAACAGTGATTCAGGTTTGTCTTCATCTGACATAGAAAACTTTCTTTTTAATTTTGGGACACTCTTTTAATAGCTTTGTAATAGATAATTAAATGATTCTAATCAGTTTCTTTAAAGGACTTTGGGGATGTTGGATGGACTCAAAACCCATAATATAAAACAGATGGATATAAATTACCCTAGATTCTGTTTGGCCTTACCAACTCACAGGAGATGCTCTACTTTGTCCCTCCAAAAAAGTTTCCTTCACCACATTGTTCAAATGCCTAAACATGTTCCCACAACAATCTTCTTCATTTGATTTTAGCCATTCAATACGCATTCAATTGGGTGCAGGCAAAGCACAAAAATCAATAGGGGAGTCAAAGGCTTTAAAAGCTGGCAGGATGAATGGACAGCAGAGTGCTTTGAATTATTCAATGGTGTTACGGATTTGTCCATCTCCTTTTACACCAGCAGGACTGTTTATACAGACACATTCAGCAGAGCAAGGGCCTGGATGTCAAATATTAGCACAGATGTCCCCCAATGATAACTTTTCATCTCTCTATGACAACAATCAGGGTCTAATTTGCTTGTTATAAAAATGCTCATTGCAATCAAAATGGGTTGTCCTGTCTGCTAATTCCTCTTTCTGGTACATAAATGTTAGACTTCTAAGGGGATTTTGTTAGGTGTCCACACAGACAGAGAGAATAACCGTGCGAATTGTGCCTAAGGCAAACCTGCATTCACATTTAATTAAAGCAATTGGTTGACATATTTAACGACATGAATAAGCAAGACACAGAAGCAAGCAACAAGCTGGATGAAAGACCTCAGGGGAAGCTGCTTGATATAATGTTTAAAATTGGGTTTAGCCTAAAGGGATAGTTTGGATTTTCTGTGGAGGTTCTGTGAATGAAATACAAGCAACAGGTCCCTTACCTGTAGTAGACAGATGTCATATTGCAGTGGCAGATTCAATTCAATTCACTTCATTGCTTACACATGCTTGTCCTTGGAGGGCTTCCAGGGGAGGGGCTTATAGCAATCACCAACAATCAATGGGAGAGAGATGGGGCACCCTGGACATGTCACCATTTCATCACAGGGCAACACAGACACTCGTAGAGCAAACAGCCATACACACACACGGACATGTGAACTCATACCCTAATCAAATTCAAGTTATTTATTTACCTCCAATTCATAACAATCATTGATCTCAATGCACTTATGGAAAACAAGGTTAACTTATGTCCAGTCATACAGAAATATTCAACAAATCTAATTCATACCGATATAGTTCAGTCCAACACGATTTGATTCAGGTTTTGACAACTGGTGAAAAGCTATCCATCGATGGAAACCCAGTAAATTGCCAATTGAGCCACTGACGTTGTAGTAATCCCTCTTCCTTATCAAGCAACAGTGGACAGTGACCCACTAATGTAAAACAATGCTGTTTGAAAGTGTTAATATCCATGTGATACAGAGGGACATATGTCAGCAGATAATAAAGTTTGTGACTGTTTTTTTATCCAAATGACTATGTCAGAATATGGAATTACTTGTGCTGGTGCTGATGGCAGTTTCGGTCCACCTTTGACCCTGCATTTAAAAATATAGGTCTAGCAAGCATCAAGTAAAAACCTTTGGATTTTGCAGTAGAGTCACAATTCATTAGCTGTGTGTTTGACTATTGTAATTTGCAGGTTTCCTTTGTGGTTGTAGAATGCAGTCAGGAGTAGAAAGACTTCTCTGTACTCATTAATCATTACCGATCATAAGACATGAATACAAAATCCTAGCTCATCTCCTGTCTACTGTGCTATGTCCTGATATTTCTTCTCTGGTAGACAGCAATCATGGTGTAGAATAAGTATTTTACTATTTGAAAGTTATACTTTTGTAACAACAAAAGGAGCTAATACACACAGGCTTCTGATTACAAGAATAATCCAATTTCACTTTAAGGCAGATCGTGAAAGGAACAAGTTAATCTTCATCTGATTGTAGGTTTAGCACATTTATATTCAGACATGTCAGACAGACATTATAGAAAGAAATGAAAAAGAAGAAGGTTAAACAAACTGCAAATCTTCTACTTCAAAAATACATGTCACTGAATGCAATTCAAGCTCAATCATATAGCACCAACACCAGGAATAAGGTGGATAAATTAGTTAAAGGACTATTGGATCCAAGACATTTATGAGGGCTTTCCGCTGTGAATTGCACTGTAATCTTAAGTCATTCTTCACAAAATATGGTTTGTCTAATCATATTGCATGATAACCTACAGTATGGTTCTCTCATGGAAAGTTCTCGCTAAAAGGAGGGAAAACATGTTTATGAATTGAGTAAAAGCAAAATAGCAATTTAAATAAAACCAAACAAAACAATGAAATATTTTAATGAGTTGGCTCCTGATATTAGTCCCCACACCTCATTTCATGTCAGGATGTCTGCACAGCCTAAGGCTTTACATGTCTGCATTAAAATGAGCTTGAAAGTGTTATTGAGGTCATGATTGGGCTGCATGCAACAGAAATTCTTTTTGTCATGACACACTTTTGAGAGCAGCAGGAGGAGAAGCACGTTACCGGTGCGATTTGCATTCCTAACAAATAAACATTAGCTATTACAAATCCAAAGGGATTTGCGTGGAACATGAAATGAAATATGTAAATTATAGATTCATGCTAACCTGATCCCTGTGCATAGCGTGCATTTATAACAACACGTACATCATGGAGCCAAAAATGATTGAGACAAGAACCTAGACTAAAGGTGTAGTAGTAAAAAAATATATTTTTAGGAGAATAAGCTGCAAGAACAAAGCAACAAAATACAAGGTTTTGCACACAAAACATGATCTGCTTAAAGGAGAGGTATTATTTATTTTCAAGGCACACAATACCCTTTTATATCACAATTATATAACTATTTCAGTTATTTATAGAAATGTTGCATATATCAAACATAACTTAAAAGAAATTTGAACTAGAAATATGCTGCCTTAAAATTGGCCTCTGTCTATTTAAGAAACTCTTGCTTTTTCTGTTACTTGATCTTCACCACATTATAAAAACAATGCTTTTCCTTTATGCCGTTTATAACCGTTTTTAGGAGCATTGGACTCAGAAGTATTTTGCATAATAAGACGTGCAGTAGCACCAGGTGTCGTATGAGGTAGGGATGCTTTGCGAGGCGGAAGGAGGAGCTTTGTGTAAATAGGCAGCGTTTTGTGAGAGCAAGTGTTTAGGCATCTCCAAATGACCATCACAGGAGATTAAAGGATTCCTAAAAAATGCATGAAAATATCAAAGCAACACTTCTTTGTTGATGTGTTTTAATAGTGTGTCAGTTGTTGATGAGGGAATAACACAATAACATTATATAAAGCTCCAAAAAATCTACTTTTGCATTATACCTTCCCTCCCTTCTTTAAGAAATGCTCATCAAGTGAGGTTCTATGACATGCTGGCTGTAAAAGCCAACTGAAATCATACATCTGGTCCCTTACAGGATGTTAACTGGAACATCAAGACATTTCGCATGCCTTCTCTTGGATACATTTTAAATCTGTTTTAAATGTTAAAAAGGTTGGATGTGATTGAAAACCGTCTTGAATTAGTCTTGTCTTCCTTTGTCTTGAATAGTAGGCCTTACTTAGATTCTCACTTTAGGAAACTGCACTGAAAAGTTCCCCCAAGCCATCCATCCGAGTGTGTATAAGTTTGTCGTAGGGAATAGAACCGTCAGTGTGCCACCGTGTGAATCGGACTTATACTGTTAAACGACTTGATTGGTCAGCAAATCCTGAAAAGCACTTCAGTCCATTTACTCAGGAGAGGACTAATCTAAGCTTACCAATCTCAATCAGACACTTTCTGTACACTGTTTGTACCAAAAAGCTTCTTGCAGTAGTTAGAATTTATTAGTATGAATATGGTTTAGTATTTTTCAAATTTGATAGGTCCTTTGCAATGTTGTCTGGATTGTCCTATATCCACTACTCCTGATAGCACCTATAAAGGGTTTCCTTATTCTAGAACAGGATTTGCTGTAAATTAAATTGAACTGTTCAATCTTAAAAAAGCAAAATATCAAAGTCAGGGTTCAATTTGTTGTGCTTTTCTGTTGTTAATAAAATGATTGAAGTCATAAGAGTTTCTAGTTTACAGAACAGAGAATTGTATTGCTAAATATGCCCATTACATTTGTTTCTATAGCAGAGGTGTTCAAAGACAATCCTCAAGGGCTGGTATCCTGTGTGTCTTAGTTCTCTCCCTGGTTCAACACCCCTGTAGTAACAACCTCCTCAGCATGGCAATATTCTGCAGAGGCCTGCGAACGAGTTTCCCTGTTTTGAACCAGGGAAAAAAGAAGATGGAGTTCCTCGCTCTTCACAGTGTTTAAAGCAAACCGATAATATTCAAACTTGCTTCTCTGCATCAATCACAGTTGCATGCTAAGGTTTTCAACATCTGGGGTTGTGCACAACTTCAGATAACAAGTTTATTTTTAGTACACAAGTTAATAACTATGTTTTTACTAAGTATTTCTTTGAAACTCATACTTTGTTCCTGCTTGACTTTTAAAACACAGTAATAGTTCAGTTATTGAAAAAAAAGCATCTTTCGTCATTTACGTTAAAGTTCAACTCTGAGGAGCAGAGTTCCACATTGAAATTTGACACTGATATTGAAATAGATGATGAGATTATTAAATAATGTAGCTTTGTTGTTCCTGTACGTTAGTTTATTTTGTAGTAAAACACGATGAAAATGGAGGTAAGGTTGAAGAAAATAAGAGGAAACAGAAGTATGAAGAAAAATAATGGGAAAGCTTTAACAGCCATATCCTGACATCAGTGAGAGAGTTGTTGTTTCATCTCATGCTAATAAAGTGTACCAATAAATTTGATTTGTCATAGAAAAGCCTTGATGGAAGATGACGATTCCTGAACTACACAAAAATACTTTTCTTCTCGAGTTAACACCTGTTCCCATTTACTCAAAATGACAGAAACACTGCAGCTTGTCAGCTGCACTCTGGCAAACCAGATCTAATTATTTTGCTTCCTAGCAGGGTTCCTCACCCTGCTTTCACCAGCCCTAAACCACAACTATCCTTCATTTCCAGACACCCAACAGCAGCACAGTAATTATCAGCTTCCTTTATTAGCTATCTGTAATGGCTCCTGACCAATTAAAGTGGTTGGATAATTAGTTGTTTCAGAGAAAATGCAAGAACTGTTTGCTGCTCAAGGCACGAATAATTTTTCAAACAATAAACACATCACAATGAGTTTGAAGAGATAGAAATACTACAGAGATGTGGTGGGGGGGGGGGAGGATGGCAGCAACACTCGTGAAACCACCTGGAAGTCCTGAAACTCGTACTGAGGGTGTCCGTGAAAAAGCTTCCTGGGGTGGTGTAACCTCAAATTATTGCACCAAAAAGAAAGTGTAAAAAAGTACCAAATGGAAATAAAAAGAAAAAAACCATACAGTAACTGTGGGCACAGTCTCTGGGCTTTTCTTTTTCTGTTTGTGTTTATCAGGCATCCGCAGATCCCTTCAAGTGTGGGCGTCTGGGGAAATGGATTAGAATGCTGGTGTGGTGTGCCATTGATATCATGGTTGAGGAAGAAGTGTATATTTTAGTTTCTTTGTCTGCATGTGAAGCCTGTGTATTGCACAGTTAGCCTGTTACTGATATGCCCCCTGGCACAACAGTCCACTGTGAATATAATATGGTGCAGCGATGTTGGCAGACCTGAGGGCATGAAAAACTCGTAGCAATATGGAAGAATTTAACGTTAGCTTTAGTTAGTGAGTATAGGAATATGGAAGCAGTCAGCACTGATAATGCAGCCAGGTGTATTTGCACTGATAATACCTGTCACAAACAACGTATTACCTGACAGCATTTCAGTTTTGGCTCAAAACTATGTTAATAGTTCATGTTTTGGTGGTTAAAAAGTAAGTGGTGCGATGCTTAAAGGCATCCTTTTGCTACTGACACCATGCAGCAAGTTTGAATCTGAACTTTATACGATTTTAATACTGTGCCTTGCAAAAGTAATGCTACAAGCACAAAGTCTCACATCACTCTAACACTGTTGTTTTCACAAATTTTGAAAATGTGAAAAGGGTATCATGCACATGCTAACTTTAGTCTTTTGAGCTGTGTTTTTGCAGATCAGAAGACATTTTACCTATGTTTTCCTAGCGCGAGCTCAGTCAGGTTTATATGGAGATGAGCGTAACTTTTCAAGCATTTCCTAAAGTCTTCATTACAGCTAGATTTATTTATTTTATAATTACTGACAATGGTAACTGACAATGTTATATCCAGTTATTTGTGATAAACAGAACTTTATCCATACTGGTTTGATTTTATTTTTTAGTTTATTTATTGTTCAGTTTATTGTTCTGTTACAGTTCGCCAGCTGTTCTGATATAAACTCTGGTTTGTTGTTATTGTTCTTTGTTTTATAAATGCTGGTAAAAGCAGAAACCTAAAAAGTACCTAACATAAAAAAATAATATGTTTTGATTTAAAACAGGCGAGGTGTGTTTAGATTTAAACTTTAAATGAAATACCCTGAACTTACCTTTTCTAGTTTTTATAAGTCTATGACATTTAGCTTCTGTGTAGAGTAGTATCTTATTTTATTCCAAAAAAGCACATCACCGGTCACATATACAGACAGGGAATTATAAAGACTTAACCTTTGTCTCCACTATGGGTCAGACAGTCACTTTGTCATTTTGATATAAAGCTACAGAAACTCCTTATCCTCTGAGTTAATGTGACAATCACCTGTGAACAACACAACTCCAACCCATCAGTTTGCTCTCCTGCACCACAGATCACAGCTAACCACATATATTTGTATCCTCTGTTCTGGTGCTGCTTATGTCTTTAAGCTAAATGACATTATCATTAGAGCACATCCATCAAAGTGAAGAAAGAAGTTTAACAAAAAGAAAGGCTATTCTCTTCCTTTCTTTTATGCTACTACCCAGTTCATCCCCGCTACATCTGGATTTAAGCAGATCAATTATTATACACTTTACTAGAGTTGAGATGTGTATATTCTCATATTTGTTCTGACAATTAGGAAGAAAACAGCAATACTAAAAAAAAGTGTATTTGTATTTTTAAAAACTCAAAGGGAAGTCTTTGTTTTTGAACGGCCATTGATAAAGAAGGCTATCAATTATAAGCCTTCCTGAAACATGCTAAAAACAGTGTCACTCTTCATTTTAAGTATTTGTACATGTTAAGCAAATGAATAGTTTCCATAAATATTGAACAAATTAGCAGGTCAGGGCAGCAGCACACTTTCCTGCACCATTCATTAATGAATGACGTGAAGCAGGAAATCACCATCAGCAGAAATTGTAAGTTAAAATGTCTCTTTGTGGCCTACTGCAAAAAACAAAAGAAAAAAAGAAAAGAAAAGCTGAATACTGAAGCTTTAACTAATATCTGTCAGAAGGCCACACAAGTCACCAATCATCCAATTATAATAAATCAGTAGGTAGACTGAAAAGTCTGAACTAACTTTGATGACAGCATAAGACAGATGTGCATTTCCTAGCTTTGCTACTCACTGGTACATTGTGAAATGTCACTGTACCTAATTAAACAGCTGTCACCCTCTGTTGTAACACCCGTTAAGAAGCCAACAGTCCAAATACGGATTACTTTAAGCCAGTGGCCTTTCATTATATCAAGGCCTGGCTCAGTCATGAATTCCTGCTCCAGGCCTCAGAGACCCCTCATTATCCTGCTGCTTCTTTTGCCAGCTGCACACACATGGGTCTTAAACATTGGAGCTCACAGAGGAAACACTTCTCCTTCAACTCATTAAACACTGGGGAAGCTCATTTCCATAAAAATGTTGACACAAAGAGGTCTCTTAACCAGACCATCCTGATGGTAAATGCACTCTCAATGGTCCCATTTCATGGAAGCATTGCATATGAAAAATGCATATCTGAACAATAATGCTGTATTGTATAATTAATTATAGTTACATATTAGTGTTGCAATAAACTCCAAAACAATTAAGTATTAAGATTAAGGATGTTAACACTTGAGCCTCCGCTGCTGAAGAAATGCAGGTGCTCAACTTTGTTGTTAATTGATTTGATTTAGACACTTAAGAAATAAAACATCCTCCCACAGAAACAAAAGGATCATGCAGTCTATTGTCATATGTAATGTGTCAAAGTAAATAAATGATTCTCCCATGTATAATCTGATGTAAAATATATTTTAAACTATGTGTGTTCCTCAACTAAAGAGTGTGCCGTCACTGGGAAACAAAATTGCTCTGACTTATGGATTTGTGTTTGACTTGCATACCTGCAATGTTTCATTTGTGAATTTCTGATGAAAGTATTTTCAAAAAATGACCGCACAAGATTAACAGGGGATGGAATTACTGTTGATTTATTTAAACAAGATTAAGATCTACCCTGTTGAAATTGGAAAGGCTTATCCAGTGAGGAAGTAAATTCAAACTCCTTTATTGCTCCGAAAATATTCTGTTCCTTTAACTCTATAATACATTTCGGGATATTTATTTTCCAAAAATGCTAATTTAGCTTGAAAGTTATTTGTTACATGCTCCTGCAGGAAATCCAAGGGGACACATAAATTAAGTGGCTTGCATTAGCAGCTGGTGGTATTGTGAACCAGATGACAAACTTCTCTAAGGCAGTGTGCCATAAAAGGGCTGGTTGGTTGAACAGGAAGTTAACCTACTTCTGAACAGGAATATATTTTTGTAAAAGTAAATGCATGTAAGAATATTTATATGTTAGATGATCCAAAAGACTTTGTTTTTAAATATTTGCTTTAAAAAGTATGAATTCTTGGATGCTGCTTTTTAGTGTTTGTACAAATAAATTTGACGTTACTATGAATATCGATTTAAAAAGGATGATTTGCACTGTTTTCAGTTGTTCATCCACACTTGTGCTATACATTACATGATTTCTTGCCCTGGCTTGTATATGTTGGGCTAACTCCAAGCAAACCTAAATGATAATTGAGCTTAAAACCACAATTCATGGAAATTATTGGGATCATGTTGCAGTATACTTCAATGAGGTTACTCAATAGACATACATTTTTTTTTTTTCAGATTTATACCGTTCATTTTTTTCGCCACAAAGAGACTAAAATAGGATTTTAAAGTGTCTTTCTGAGGTTACAATTCACAAGGGCTCAGCAAAACTGGGCAATAAAATATTTACAAAACCTTTGTCTGGTCCAATGAGTCAGAATTTGGTGTAAACAATCACTGCCATCACTTTTTGATGGGTACCCAGTATCAGCCCAGTGTACCTAATAAAGTGGCCAGTGAGTGTGTATGAGTATGTACAGTATTCTTCAATGTTTCATTTTTTGGTGGCGTAAAATCTTTGTTTGATGTAAATCAACCATAATCTAAACAAAAGGACCAAAGGGACACAGTAACAGCTGCTTCGCTACATTGTAGCTTTTTATCTAGCTTGAGAAATAATGATGCTCCTCAGTGAATGTGAATAGGAGGTCATTTATCATGTTTTGATGCCTCTCATCATCCTCCTCATCTTTATTATGATTTCCTTTTTAAAAGATACACAGTCTTGGCTCTGGACATCTGTTGCCTCATTGGCAGCAGCTGATACTTGCCTCACATAAGCACAATAATCTGAGATGCATAGAGTGAGTATTGTTTGCAATGCACTGGCAGCATAAGAATCTCAAATAAAAACAGTGTCAATCATCCTCTGTTGTTTGTTTACATTTGGTATGTCACTTTCACTTTAGATCTCGGTTGGTTTTGTGATAAAATATATTTTTTTAATACTAATGAAATTCAGAATCTTTCTAAAATGTTAGGAGAGAAATGTGGGAATTCACTCTAAAAGGGAAGCTTCCATTTTTTTCTTGATATGCACAGGCTGCACAGTAGCGCAGTTGGTTGCAAGAAGGTTCTGGGTTCGATTCCCAGCCCCGGACTTTCTGCATGGAGTTTGCATGTTCTCCCTGTGCACATGGTGGGTTCTCTCCGGGTACTCCGGCTTCCTCCCACAGTCCAAAAACATGACTGTCAGGTTAATCGGTCTCTCTAAATTCTCCTAGGTGAGTGTGTGCATGCATGGTTGTTTGTCCTGTGTGTCTCTTGTGTTGACCCTGTCCAGGGTGTAACCCGCCTCTTGCACCCCAACTGACCCCTCTAAGGGACAAGGGTGTTAGAAAATTGATTGATGGATGGATGTGTCATATAACACATCCATCCATATGCCAATTGACATATTAACCAATGTCAATTGGTTTCCTTTCTACTGAAGACAAAAACACCCAGAAAACTTTCAACAATGAAACTGATTAGACACGGTGGTACACCTGAAGGAACTAAAGAGACAGACATGCCATGAAGTTTGTTTGACTAGTTCATACCAATTTTCTGAAATTAGCTGCTGCTGATGAACATCAGTACACTGTGATAAAATAACAAACTGCTGTCTCCTGTAACAATAGGTCTAAAAGAGCAGAACTGTGTGAACCATTGTGTTTGATCCTGTGGCCCCTGCACTTACTCACCAAATCCAGCATTCAGCAAATGTCAGCACATGAAAAATCTATCTGCAAAGTTTGAATAATATTTACCGCTGAAAACACACTAATGACTCGTTCCCACGAAGATAATCAGCTAATTTCCATAAATTAACGCTCAGCATTATTGATGAGTGTTTAGCAAAGTTAGGCTAATGTAAACACTGTTGAGTTATGATTTGGAATAAACACAGAGTCGTACATTTCTCCAGATTTATATTCTCTACCCTTCAGCAGAAATCTCAGCAGAGCTGTTGTTTGTTTTTCTCCACTCCCCAGTGCACCAGCTGGGAGAAAGGAAAACTCTATAAAAATCATTTAATCAAACAACAAGTTTATGGAAGATAGTTCTTATGGTCTTACACATCAACTAAATGCAATAATGAAATAAAAATTTGTCACAATTAAATACACTTGAATGCATGTCGTGTTCATATTTTTGGGCAAATCACCGACCCTGCTGAAATATTAATCACAAACTATAGAACAAATGACAGATTGAATCAAACTCCATCAAATAAACAGTGATGAAGTGTTTGACTTCTGATACATAACAGAAGTCAAACACTTCTAACATGTCATCAAGTCAAACTTGCTGAAAATTCCTTGTCAACTTCCAAACTGTAATAGAAAATGTGTCTTTGTAAAATGTACTCAAGGACTAATGAAGTCCAGATAATGTCAGCTCATTGCCCAGAATCAGTGCATGTAAAAGTAGATATAGCTTAGCTAATATTACACAGCTGAAAAAGTCTAAAGCACAATAAGACCCACTAAATAAACATCAGGGAAATGTTGTTGTGATTTACAAAATAAAAAGGACCTTTTGTTCAAACACTTGTTCCTCCTCATATTAATCTTATTTGGTCAAATATTTTTTTACATTAGTAAAAACAACAATGGTGAATCTTTTGGAAAATCAGATATATCCATAAAAACTAAACTTTTCTGGGTCATTGATAAATATTCCTGTGACATGAAAATGCCTTCCTTTGCTCTAACCTAGCCAATGAAATCATTAACATAATTAATAAAAAGTAAACTACACTGAAATAATAAACAGTAACAGGTAAGATATTTTAAACAGAAATACAAATTTCACACTAAAAGCTTAAACTATTTGCTCCACTGGGACCTAAACCAAGACAGCTTGTTTCAAAGATTGGGTGCCACAACTGGTAAAGATCTGTCACCCCTATTTTTGAGCCGGAATACAGGAATGTCTAAGAGAAATTGATTTCTGAACTGTCAAGTTACAACTGCAGCATAAAGGTGCAAAGGTTCAAACACATATAGCAATGCTGTACTATTAGGAATCCAAAACAGCCAATAAAAACCTGAACAAAGCCAAGAAGTAAACAGGAAGCCAGTACAGAGAGCAATGCACTGGTGTGATGGGTTCACAGCTTAGTTCTTCTCAGAAGGCATGAGGAAGCGTTATGGAGAGCCCCAGTCAGAACAAAACTAATGATTTATCCAGACCAACTCCTACATACTTAAGGCTCCTACATACATTGTACGTATTTTGTGGGAAACTTCATAGCTGATCGTACTGAATTACTACATTTCTCATAACAAATTTCTTCATTTCCTACAATTCTTCTTAACGTGACACCTCATCTTTATGCACATATTTATTGGTCTCTAAAAGTCCTTATATTCCCTCATTGATATATCATACAAGTTTCTATATTTTCCAATATCGTGACCTTTAAACTGACCTTTGTGTGAACGTGTCCAGTGGACGTCCACTTGGAGTCCACACTGAGTCCACACTGAGTCCACCTCCATTATCTACAGACCGCAAAGACTTGAAATATGCCTAAATATGTGGAAGCCTTTTGTCAGCACTTTCTCTCCACCAAAACTGTGTTCAGTCTCTGTGGCAACCACCGGTCCAACGGCTGCTAAAAAGTGAATGTCTCAAAAATTTCCAGTCCTGCTTCAAATTTTAACCTGGATTTTCAAGACCACATCTTCAGAAAATATATCTTGTGGTAGATTTATCTGCTAAATAGAAGAATACAAAATGTTGGCATGCAGCAGCAAAAGACACGGCTCTAATGTGCTGCTTGCATACCGTAACTATTCTATCTTGGAGTAAATAGCAGTAGGAGAAAGCAGAAGTTGTAGTTTCAGCCCTAAGCCTAGCCTGGTTAACAGCTCTGCTCCCCAGCCTCTATCTCCAATCACACTGCTTTCTCTTTGTCTTCTTTAGAGCCACTGTTAGTTGCCCACCTGGGCTCTTGTCATGCAGTTTTCCCTTTAAAAGAAATACAAAACATATATCTTCCACACCTCATTAAATGTCTTGCTGTCAAGCATATGTTGTCAGAAAATTAAGCATTCACAAGCCAAATGTAGGGATACATTGTTGCCTCCTGTTCTATACAAAAAGGCTCCGGCAGAATTTTATTATCAATGATTTTAGAAGTCATTAACTGGAACTATATTGATTCATGTCAGAGCCTTTAGTAAAGGTAATTATGCCTTCATCTTATTCAACACAATGTCTTTTACAGGAATATTACATGCATTTTTAAACAGGACAGAGTTGAATACCAGAAGAGGAGGACTGTATGGATGAGAGGAAGAACTGAAAGAAAAAGCATTAGTTGTGTAGGAACGTCCAAGAAATATGCCTCATTATTCTGGTCAGGGTTGAGACCTGTGATATTATAAATCAAATGAATGTCCATAATAACCAAAATAACCAAGCATGTGCTTCTCAAAGATGCCAACATCTACTTGTTTTATCTGATCCAGATTTCACAAACTCATTCAAATTGGAACAAAACTATTTTTTTTTTACTCAGTGGGATCTTTTGTGTTTTGAATTTCTTTGAGTACTTGAAATGTTTTAGAACTTAAGGAAAGATGCATGCTCCAATAAAATATCCGCGGGAAGCAGAAAAGACTTACTCAGGCTTTTTTGGAAAAGTGCATTACATTGTTTCTTGAATGTGCTGCTTCCCGCTTACATGAATGATTTGTCCCTCAGATAGTCACGCAGAAAACGAAATAAATGCCAGCTCTTTGCTTTCTCTGCCCCAAAGATATTCCTATCTACAATATGGACCAGCTAGCTTAAAGATAGCCAGTATAATCAAAATATGCTGAAAAAAAATATATCAGATAAAATTTAAGTCATGGTCACAGGCATATTACCAATTTTCAGAAAGCGATGACTGTTACTCAGCCAATACTTTGACTCAGCATGCTGCTGGAGTCAGAATTTAAATCTCTGTTGGAGATGGGATCTGAACCTTGCAGACAGCGCTGCTACTGCCATCATTTAGAAGTTTTCAGACACAGATGATTCCTTCCGGGAAGTCCCATTAGCTCAGATACGCTTGGGATCTGCGGCTTAGGGGATGGATATCTTGGAGCACAGGGTTACTTTGATCTAACAGCAGGTTTCCAGAGCCTCAGATGCTGCTGTGTGAAGTGCCAGTCCCTCACAAAGTGACTGTCAGGCCACAGCTGCAGTGACGTGACCTTGTGCACCCTGCAACTTAACTTTACATGAAGCAAGATAACCACAACTGCTGCCAAGCATAACTAAATATTTCTGCTACTGATTTATGGCATCACCAATATCACAATCAGTTTTAGTGCCAATTTTAATCACATATTAGTCGCCTCCTTGAATTCTTTCTTAAGCTCAAACATGTATCTGCTACTTTCTGACATTCTTACTTTGTTTAAGTGGATGTTTTGAATTGTTGTTGTATTTAATTAAACTTTTTCCTGGTCCTTATTTAACCAAAAAGAGGTTGCGATTGTATTGATGCGGGGTGTAGCTGGTTAGATGATTAGACGTGATATTAATGTTGCATGAAGAACTATATGAATTTAATGAAACCAGCCTTATAATAAGTCTAGTAAAAATCAATGTAAGGGATGAAGTCTCGCCATTGAAAGAATTACAAAGTAAATTTAAAGAAACACTCTAAAAATAGTTTATAAATAAATAAAACTGAGAGCTGAAAATGTATTTATTCACATATTAGATTTGCTATTTCATTACATTAAGACATTTTTTATCATGATTTGATACAAAGGAAACACATAGAAAGGCTTTAACAGAAGTTGTTTGTATGCTAATGGGGAAAATCAATTCCGAGGGAACTGAACAGTCTTAAAACTAATTATACTGGTTCTAAATCTAATTTTTATCAAACTTTATCTTCTTCTCAGTACTTTACAGTCAGACTTTTGCAGGCCTCATTTAGAGTGTTAACACCTAACCTTAATCTGAGGGAAATAAAAAAGAGAAAAATGTAAAAAGTTTATGATGTAAACAAATGCATTAATTGCAACAGAATGAACAAATATAACTCTGATCAACTAGAGCATGAGTTTTAAAGGATTCTCTTGTTCTTCCTCTTTTCTGTACAATCCAAACATGAGCTTAAATCTGCACACCTGTGGAGGAGACATGGTGATCAACATCAAGTTAGACAGGCAACTGGCTTTTTTTCTTTTTTTTTTTACCATATCCTCTCTAAGTCAAGGCCAAAAATATTAACATTGTTTCTAAATCCAACCTTTCAAACATAAAATACTTCTGTTGAGTAAAAAGTCAGATGCTTAATACATTGGTGATAATTTAAAATCTTGATTAATTATGGATTACATTGAAACTGTTCTAAATGTAGATATTAGCAGATCAAATTATTCATTTAGGAGAAACCTTGACATGCAACGACAAATTTTTCAAGCTTGACTCTTTGAGATCATAAAGGTGTTCTACTTTGAAACTTTTCAGGAGGCCATCTGCAACATGTAACATTTTATTAAGTTTGACAAAGAAGCACAAAAACACTTCTAGGGGCTGAAAAGTTATCTTTTTTTCTTCTTCGAACTAGAAGAGATGTACATTTACTTGGCATCTAAAGTAAAAATCTATTCTCATTATCTGCTTAATCACTATCAAAGCTGCAGTGAAGCTGGATTCCCCATCAGAGATGTAGCACACACAGGATCATAAGCAGCAAACTGTGGACACTCTGTTATTACTTTGTTGATGATTCATCTCCTGGCTTCACCGGTTGACCTGTTATAATGTCTTTGTACAACCTGACTCAGACGCTTTCATAAGCATACAAGTGTCTCTGTGTAAAGCCCAGATTCAAGTTGAGCAGTTTTGTGCGATTTTGTGTGTGATTATGGCATAAAGGATTACACAGGCCCTTTATAAATGCTCTCCATTTACCTTTCAGGTGCTGATTGCTTCATAACTTGGTTTTCTGAATCTTCTCTTCCACCTATTTTCTGTCATCTCTCCTCTCTTTTCATTTTATGAATAATGGGATAAAATGATGTTGGATTTTTCTTTGAAAGTTGTCCACTTGGAAAAACTTAGGAGGTTTCAAGAAGCAGCTAGATAGCTGAATACCAAAAGGAACGGGAATATAAGACACAAATTATAAACATATTAAACCAACAATCAGCAATAATTTATTCACACTAGTAAGCCATCAAATATTATATCTGCTCAAACACTTAGGTATGTGTTAATAAAAAAATAATATTTTTTATTAAAAATAGTATTAGTAATAGTAATAGAAAATTATTTTCTGTTCTTAGTTTCAACAGAAAATAACAATCTAAAGATGTGAGAGAGGATTAAAAAGTCCACATAAAATATACTAGTGTCACTTTTTTTTAAATTAATTCAAGGCTGAAAACTAACTTAAAGCAACATCATAAGTATTTTATCAAGCACAGCCTTCAGTATGGGTTTTAGTCTTTGAGCAGGAAATAACCTTTTCTATGCTATGGAAGATGATGAGCCTTGAATTAGCCATTGCAAATGTCTAGCTTATTAGGAGGCATGAATTCTAAATTGCCATGCTAAAAAAACAAGATCTGTGTTTTTACAGCTTGATTTTATATTGCTTGACTAAAAGTAAGGTGAAATACGACAACTTGCAATTGACCTTTGCTGATGTGACTCTTTGGCAATATTAATTTCCTTACTTTAGCACGAATTAATATTCCAGCTGGTACCATGGATCATATCAGTGTTACTGAAAATAAGCAAATATTTAAAATCAAAAAACTAAACAGAATGCTTTTAAAGCCATTGCTGCTGACTGTACTGATGGCAGTTATCATTTAAAAATACATAAAACACTCAATAAATGTCACATCTTGTCATGAATAATTAAAACAGTTCATACCAAAACGAGACTGAATAAAACCTTTGCAACATAAAACTGTTGCATACATTAAAATATTTTTAGAGGAATTTGTTAACTAGACTATCTGGACAAATATTTTGCCAATCATAAAAGCTCTGTTATATTTTAATGGGTGTTGTGTGCCACATCTCTTTCACTTCAACAGTCTCTAATTCACATATAACAGAGTTTCATTTTACAAGAATGTGAATATAATAAAAATGAAATGAATGTCATGCAATTATCAGTGTTTAGCTGTACATTTTTAAATATAAATGCAACTGAATAACTTTGTAAATCTTTAGCAATATAACTCACAGTGTTTATCTGCATTATGTTCAACACAATGACTAAAAATGAAACTATATGTTTAACAGCATTTTGGATTGGAATATATCAGTCAAACATTTCAGCCAAGTCCCACAGGGTTAGTATCTCCAGCATTCATGCTTATGTGCAACAGTGAAATAGCACTATGAGTCACTTCACACTAGTTTTAAGAAGTCCTGGCATGTGTCCTTGAGCCTGCACAACTTATTTTTCAATAAATGTAATAAATTGAGCAAAAACCAGTGATGTACAAAAAAACAGTGGCTGTCCCTTTTTTTTCCTTCTTCAGTAATGTGCTAAAACATCATACTAGAATGGTACAGTTAAATATGCTGAGCAGGAGAGGCATTTCTTAATGATTTGTAAAAAAAAAAAAAAAGAGGAAAGATCTTTCTTGTTGTTAGGAATGATAATGAAGTGAAAAGCCCTCATGCAGTCTTTTTTTCCTCCGAGAATATAATGAGAGAGGTGCCCTACTTTAACAAAGATTCCTTCTTTTGCGGTTTGCACATAAAAATACAGACAAGACAAATATAGCATAATTAAATCAAACAGTGCGGAGAAAAATAGGAACTCACTTTGACGAGAAGCTGAAAACGGTGAACTGGGTAGTGAAAGGCAAAACCCCGGAGACATTCAAGACACAGTCAGGATGATTTCTGGGTGAGGGTAGATTGCTATTCTTATGTTCTGAGCTGGATGTGATGCTCTGAGGGAAGTTAAATGTGTATTTGATGTGCATAATTTTTAATTAATGCTCATTTGATGAAGAATCCCCAAGTGTCAGACCTCTGTTTTGTCTTTGAAATGTTCTGTTTTCAAATTAGACAAGTTCGAACGTAGCGGTGTCACCTATTTCTGCTTGAATCTCTAATAAGAAGATTTTATATTCGTTAGTCTGAAAGATGGTAACAGTGTTATGCAAATGCTCACAGTTAAATGACCTTGTTGCATATGCACAGCTGCTTCTGCCGTTTTATTATGCAAAAGCATAGCTACACATCTACATTAGGGTATCTGAAAGACCACAGTGAAATATGCTCTTGGCTTTCTTGTGTTATTGCCAGTATTGATACTTGATGTTAGGACTACTTGTGCTATCACCAAATAAATTAAATTACACTCAATCTTACCCATGATTGTGTTAATGATTGTATCATTAAATTGATGGGATACAATATTAATATTTTCTGAAAGTGTTAGATTTTTCTGGAAGTGGTAAATCTATATCTAGCATTTACTTTTTGAATGGCATTTTTGAAATAAAGTAACTTTCCAGTGATACTCAAACTTATATAAATCTGCCCTTTACAAAGATAAAATACAGTTGCTGTAAAAACTGAGGAAAGATATCCTTTGCCATCGGCAAATCTTTTATTTTCATCCAAGAAGTTCTGGAGCCGAACCTTTAGGTTTCCATTGTTTAATAGCTTCTATGTCATTCTACACTCATCACACTTTCTCACTTGACCAGCTATAAAACATGAATAAATATGGACATATAATTTAGACAGACTAAAGTGCAGATTACTTCAAACACCTGTGAGTTCTTCTGTCTTGATTGTTTCTCTTTGTAGCAGGTGCCATCATATCAGTGGTTATTAATAGAACGACTGCCAACTGCACTACAGCAGGCAGTCTGTGTTGGAGGCAGTCAAATGCTCTGGTTGCTGCAAACTAATGACTTTCATTTGGATGTGACAGCTTGGTGTTTACAGGCTCCCCTTATATTGATAGATTGCATAATAGAGAGCCATTTGTTTACCCTCTTGTATGTACCTTTCCATCTCTGTAGAGGTGTAGCAGAAAAGGACAGAAGCTAGTTGTGATTAATAGAGCAATAATTATATCTGAGCTGAGTCTGGGGAAAATAAAATATGCCCGAGTTTTGTTCTCCCTCAGAACTCATTTAAAAGGTTTCATCTTTATCTAATTGCTCATGTTTTAATGCTGCTCTAGGCTGCTGCTCAGGAAAATAATCTCAACATCATGTTTTGCAGATCAAGCAGCCACACAGGTGATATCTCGTCAAATAATCAGTTTCAATAGTTCAGCGGGAGTTGCCGTGTGAGGGCAGGCTGTAGGCATCTCCAGCAGAGAGATGAGGAGTCTCAGCTGAGACACGATCAAAGGATCTACAGTGTGTTGATGTGTTGAGCTGAACCAAACACCTCATAACATTTACCAGTGAAAGATGGGGAATGAACATTTCTTGAATTAGCCTTCATTAATTTATCCTTGAGATATTCTGGAAATATAAAAAAAGTTGAGTTACATTTTGTTTTATACCTTTAATTTAGGAAATTAAAAAAAAAAGTATTATATTCTTAACATTTGTACATTCTTGTTCTTCTTTTCTGTCATTATTCTGAGACGTGAACATTATTGTAATGGCCAATGACTAATGTGAACTACTTGGCATTCCAGGATAAAATGATCTATGCACAAAAATAAGGACTGGAAAAAAAAGGAAGACATGTCATGTTTCTCTCCAGCTGTTTTTGTCTGCAAATATATGCACATTTAAAATGTAAACATTGCAAAGACATTTTCTCATAATGATTAAATTCATAATTGCTTTCCTCATAAAAAGATAAAGGATTAAAAACAGATAGGATAATTGCACAGTGCTGTGCAGGTGAGATGTAAGCACATTTGTAGATATCTATTGCAGATTGGCGAGTCCATTTTATTTATTTTAGCTCTAAAACAGAGAATTGGTTTTACAAAAAAGATTATGTACGTATGAATAATAAAAGGTTGAGAGCCAGACAATAAATATATTGGAGAAAAAGGTAACAATTTCATTTTTATAAATAAATATTCAATTTACTTTTATAAACAGTCTTCAGTCTAGAAAATGTTTATGTAAATACACCCAAAACAAGAAAAAATACATATAACTTACTATTATTTATACTTTTGGTGCAGATTTATTTAATTTAATTGAGAATCTGTGACAATGACTGTTCATGGAAGCCTTTTACTCAATCTACCTTATTTTTTTTTAAATAATGATGAAAGATGTAAGTTTCTAAATGTCAAAACCTGGAGACAAATCCCAAATTTCTCAGCTGTAACTGAAGCTAAAGGTGTTGCAAACTATTTACTCCAGTGCTTAATATAAATCCACTCCACACTTCTCAGATTTGTTCACTCAAATGAAAATTAGCTATGATTTTACTTCCATTGTCTTGGTCTACATCCAAAATGAGTGACACTCTTGGTAAGGATGTGTACAAAAGCCTTAAGTTAAGTTGTTATGATGGTCAATAAGTGTGGTATCCGCTTTTTAAACTCCTAGGACCTTGATGACGATGGAAGAAACCGCATGTTTTTCACAGTTCAGTTTAAACGCTCCTTTTCTCTGGAATCAGACACATACATTATGGTGTTCACATCTGATGAACATCAGTAAACAACTTTAACCAACACAATGAGCTTCATTTACATAAGGAATTAGTGAAGACATTTAGTCAAGGGCAAAATAAAAGATAAAACGTTGATTGTTTTCCCCTGTAAATGTAACCACCATGCAGTTTTAGAGTTTAATTTCTCTCTGTCTGATGAAGGACAGATGGAAGTCTACATTAAGGCTGACAGATTTGGAACACAAACATATAGATTGAGGCAATCAAATGCAATAAAAAGTATGACTTTTTTGTTTCTCTTTCTAAGCTCTTTTTCTATGTGAATAGAGAGAATGGACATGTCAAAATTTAAAGAAATAATTTGTCTGCATTACTTTTTTTTTTCTAAAAACCATAATGGCATTTCGTAATTCATTTATACAATTCAGCATTTCCTGTATACATTGTAATGTATTGATGCAGTTGAGAAACATTTGTTCCTATCTGTATGTGCAAACAGGTTCTCGCTGCCAAATCTGTGTAAATAATTAAGCAACCGTTGTTGTTTTGAAGCCTTAAAAAAATCTGAAAATAGCAGTTACTTTCTTCAAAGATTTTACACACTTTCAGACCTTGTAATTAGCATGAGATCTTGGTGGTTTATGTTGCTTGGACCAAAGTAATATGGGGAGAGAAGGAAGAAGGAAGGTCTTTGAAGGCCTGATGGGATGTGTAAAACTGGCAAAGTGCTAAAGTGTAAAAGACGCTGATGGATGTCCGGGAAGAGGTTTTCAAGGTAATATTTGGGAAGAGAAAATCTCATTTTGTCCAAGCTAGCTTAAGGGAGCACTAAACTCAATCAAACATAAATGTAATCAAACATGTCATCACTCTTTGTAGCTGTAGAGGGATCTCTTTGACCATAGATATACTGTGCACCACTGCACACCTCACTCCTCCCCCCCTCCCAACCACACACACACACACACACCCACATTATTTTCCCCTGCACTCCCCCTCAGCTCTCCATAAACCAAAACTGGACAGTCATTTTACTAAGGTCACTATGAGATTAATCTGAAAGTGAATGAGGAAAACCACTTTATTACCTCTCTGTGATAGAACAGTTCTCTTTTATCTTACTAACTAAAGCTTAAATTAAGTTGAACAGTCCAGATAGAAAGACCAGATAAAATGTGAGATATATTTTTAACCTGCATGTTTGAAACAAGTTGTTAAAAAACAACAATGTCATCACCTTCCAACTTAAAAGGTGATGACAGTGCGAGTCTCTTGTCAAGCAGTTCCTCATTCACACATTTAAAAGTAGCTGAGGAGCAATGTTCTTCAGGCCTCTCTGCTTGGTTTTCAGCACCTCTTATGTATTTCTTACAAAGTCAAAAATCTTGCTGAGGAATTTTATATTGTGGACCAATGCCACACAAGAGTGTGCAACTTATGCAGACTAATTTGTCTAAAAATAGGATAGGCAAGTTTAGCCAAGAACCAGTGGTTTTGGAGGGCAGAGGCTCAAGTGCATAAAAAAGGAACCTTGCGCAGCACATGGAACTTCTGAATAGAATAATAATATTTCCAGGCACAACTTGAACATCATGTACCCTTACAAAAAAAATCCCATGAAATCACATGTTGATCACATGTGGTTACATGTGATTACATGTAACCACACATGTGGTTCACACCACTTTTTACATGTGTGAATGATGTGATTATGCGACCCACATGTGGGAAATGGGAATAACATGTGAAAACATGTGATTTTCATGTGATTTTTTTCATGGATTATGTGAATCACATGTGGAAAATGGGAATCACATGTCATCACATGTGAATTTCATGGGATTTTTTGTAAGGGTACTTAATCAATCAATCAAATCAATAGCCAAATACTGCTTAAAGTAGAGGTTAAATTATGTTCAACATGCTAACAATCAAACCGGCAACAATTGAACCAAATATCGCAAACAACTGAACATAATATATCCATAATAAGAGCAACATTTTAAATATTCCCTGTTACAACCCAGCACAGTCAGGGGGAAGGAGAAGTAACATTAAAGAAACCTAGATGTTAACGGTATAACAATTAGGGATTTATTTATTATTATATTGTTTAACAAAATAAAAAAGGTAAAAAAAAAAAAAAACAATAATCAAAAGGCAGGGACTTACAACCAAAAGTACTAAATAAAACAAAATTCTCAAAACAATCAGAGTTGTAAACCAAAGACTTTTTGTCCAGGTTAAACAAAGTTAAACAAAAAACAAACTACAAATCTCTAGTAGAGATACAAGACCCTCACTGGGACAAAAGCTACCAAAGTTTACAAAAGTTCACAGAAGACAAAGCTTTTTACAGCAGTCAAACACCCAACAAAGAGGCAAGCTATCTCAAAAAAGAATCAGCCACGTCTTCTCCCAGGAAGTCTTGGGTTTAAAAAGGGAAACCTCATCAGGGATTGGTGGAGCTGACAATTGGTGAGCCAATCAGCTCTGCTGTAGACCTCAGGAAGTGGCACAGGAGGTTGAGAGCTGCATCCAATTCCCAGTGGAGTCAATTTGATTAGAAAACTGTAGATATACAGAAAAGGAAGAAAAAAAGAAAACATACAAGGCGACTGGCCGAAACATTCCCCTTGTGCCTGGTGGCAGCCAGGAGAGATACCTGCCTTGGTTGGACAAACCTGACCATCCTCTTTATGAGGCTGTCTTGGGGAAACAGGGTGTCTTCAGTCAGAGGCTTCTTCAAATTCACTGTGTTACAGACTGCTACAAGAGATCTTTCCTGCCAACAGGAAAAGATCGCAAAAAAAAATCTTTTGCTATCTACAAAAACTCCTTGAGGAATTTTAATTAGCATGGCTTAGCATTTAATTTCCCTCTGAGATCAATAAAGTATTTTTGAATTTGAATTAAATTTTGTTCAATATAGATGAATTAAACTGAATTGAATTGAACTAAAAGATCAAAACGTGAAGTCCAGTTTCACTTAAATGTTTTACAGTTCCACCTGTGCTTTTCAAATAAACATTATTAAGCTCCACAGAGTTATCTGCACTACATAAATTGAAATGAAATTATTTAACCTGATGTTAGCTGATAGGGTGTGAAAATTCTGAGAAAGGTTATAACAGCATTGGAGACTGCTGCCTTGGCTTTTATGACAAACCTTAGAGGAGTCATTTTAATCTCTGTTCTCAGTTTCACTGCGACAGTAGCTGACATGTGACAGACTTTGCCTCTGCTTGTCAGATGCCATGTGTGGAAACATGTCTTGACATAGACAGAAGCGTTATCATAACCCACTGGCTGGACAACGGGGAACTGTAGGACGTTGGGTCTTAATTAATTATACAAATGTATTTTTAGAAGTAGTTCCAAGGGGAGACGTTCCGCAGCTCTCTCTAGGAAGCCATTTTATAATTGAAATTTATTTCTCATTCAGTTACTCAGTCCTAACAGGTAAATGTGTCCAGTAAGAAAAATAATGTTTTTGTAGATAGAATGATTAAAAAATCACCCTGCCCAAAAAAATAATAAATCAGCAAGGCATTTTTAGATAGCCCTTTATTTTGTTAAATTCAGCAATTATTTTTGACATGAAAATGCACATAGAGAAAAGCATATTTTACTCCAAGTAATTTTCATGTAATCATGTAAAATTTACTGCCCCTGATTAGTTTTAACCATAATCATGGTACTGTAGGAACCATTTCTGTAAATCTATCAAGTATTTATTTTTGTGCAGTAAAGTTGATTCAGAAGTGGTTTAGGTCTTTTCAGTGCAGGTTTAATTGCTGATAGCCAAATAAAACAAGCAGTTTCAATAGAAGACTAAGGACTATTTCAAAACTACTTTCTCCAGTCTTATCTGGGGCTTCTAATAATTGCTCAATATGACCTTGAAATTTTCTAATGGTCACAAAAGTGCTTTATAACTGCAATTCTTTAATCTTCTATTAGTTATGAATAAAACCATGCCAGAAATGATATATATATATATTTTTTTCTTTTTTAAAAATCTTTAATGTTTTTTTACACAAGCTTTGGCAAGATATAAGTAAGAAAGCAAATATTTATTTCTGCAGATTTGGTAAGTAAACTGTAAAACATTCTTAGTGCTGTGGATGAGTTACCTAAACAACAAATCATTACAAAACAGATTGCTTTGGAGAGGGATTTCATCAAATTGCAATTTCCCAGAGCAGCTGTAAAAGTAATGTTTACTGAGGCTCAATTACCATTTTAAGGGATATTACAAGCTGAATTATAGCAGTGTGGAAAGAATAGTGATGGAAAATGTTCAGAGTGTCATGCAAAGGTCTCTTCCATTAAGAAGCGGCTTGCCATAAAAGGCCAGCTGGATTATAGGTGTCAATTTCCAACTGAAGATTTCCTTTTTGTTGAAGGAATGGTGTCAAATGCAGAGGTAATCCATATACAATGATTCCTGAGTCTTGATCAAAACACTCATGGCTTAATTACTTGGATTTTCAAACATCACACCTACTGTGTTTCCTGTTCCCCATATTCAGTGGCAATGATTATGAAGATTGGGTCATAAACCTTTTAAATTATCTCTATCCCGACTCAAAATAATTAGACAAGAAAATGAACCAATGTGGGTTTGCAAGGAATTGTTCTTTTGTTCCATATATAGGATTCCCACTCACTTAAAATAAACCCTGATTTAACTTTATCATGCATTTTCTTTGTTCCTTAGCTCTATCACAAATGGGTTGTCTGATATTTCTGCATCTACAAGCTTGTGCATGACAATAAAAGCGGTATTTGTTTAAATACCTGTTTGTGAAAGAGCAGGGAACTGTTGAAAGCTACAGAGACTCTGTATTGGATTGAACATTCCATCTGGTTTGTATATCAATAAGGTAGGTTCGTGACTTTGAAGTGATTGATTTGGTTTGAGGAAAAGGTCATGTTTAATGACTTGTGCTTCATGCCAATCTTGAGCTATTCCAATATTAGGCAAGTAAATATCTGACAGCACCCAATGTAATGAAACCGAATGAAGAATTAATTAGGGGGCTTTTTATTCTTTTAAGGCAGCTCATGGTTCCTCGTATTTCCTAGAATTCTTTTGTCTTACCAAGCATTTTGTTTCCAGTGATTTTATCAGAAAATATTATGAAGTGAAGCTAAATATAAACCAGAAACGCTGATGTTCACAAATGGAAAAAACAACACCAATTTCACACCAGTATTTTGTTCTTGCTCTAACATGACTCAAATATCCAGGGAGTCTGTTTTTCAGGCAGCTGAAGGAACTGCAACATAATGAATACATGAGATCAAGAACAAAGACAGCAAACTGGGTCGACATGTTCATCTGCACTTCGAGTGACACAAAGTGATATTAACTCAAAAGATGGATTGATATTAGTTTGCCAGTAAAAATATTTATTACACTTCTTATTTTTTTAAATTTGCAAAATGAAGAAATTATTAAGATAAAGACTATGGCCCAAGAATGATTAATCTGTAAATATGAGATGTGACACAACACTAGTACTATGTGGATTCTCCCCATATAGTGCTAAATTTGTTGCATCTACATCTTGATTTAATTGAATATATTTTCAGTATGAAATTGAACAAGATCCAAGATAAGATTTTTTTTCTTTAGTTTTGTTTTATATGCTAACATAATAGCCAACTACAACTGTAGTTCTGCCAACTCTCATTTGGCTCTTTTTTCTGAGTTTTTAACATTAATTTATTTCATGATGTCAGACATTTTGCAGCCAGTCAATTATTTACATTAGTATAACATCAGCACATACTTTTCTTCATTAATTTTCTGAAGAATTTATCCAGAAAAATACTAGCACATTTTTATTTTTAGATAAACATCTCTGTAAAAACAAGCCATCCCAATTGAGATATAATTTCTCACCTCTAAAAGAATGTGTGATTATCAGTTTTCTTGTTTGTTGTGATATTTTGCTATAAAACATTTAATCAAAGATTTGTCTTCTGGACAAAACACAATCTATGACATCACAGGAGGCATCAAAAAGAAAAATCCTTTCAAATTCATTATATTCTGCAGTGGGACATTTCAGTCTTATTTAGGAACGCTGCATAGATTTAGGACAAACAAAACAGAAGAATTACAGGGGAAATTAGAATACAACTGGAATGCTTCACAAACATTGTGAGCAGTCATAGAACTGGCTTTATCCCAGATAAGGTAAAGCCAGTTCTAAGATAAAGAATTGGCTTTATCTTAGAAGCCAGTTCTTTATCATCCTCTATAGTGCTAATTAATCAACGATAGTGACTGTTGTGCATCTTGTGATATATATTTTTTTACTTTAGAGAGCTTTATAAAAACCTTTTTTTGAAATCTCGGAAATGGTTACATCATTATAGAGCTGAGTTTCTATTATGGCACATTTGTCTTACCATGACTGGCTGATGGTAGTAAAGAGATAATTACTTCAGTTTTTAACCTGTTTCCTAGTCCTGCTTGGTCATGCAGAAAGCAGTTTCAGTCACACACCTATATGATCACAAAGTATCCCCACAAAATCGTCTTGCTCTTGAGGGTGGTAATTAGTTTGGTCCACTAAAACTGGTACGGCTCTTGAAAACTCTATCAAACCTTATAGTAGTTATCTATATGGCTCCTGCCAGACTTAAAATTGGAGTCATCCATCCATCCATCCATTTTCCTGCACCCTTTTTCCCATGCTGGGGTCGGGAGGGTTGCTGGTGCCTATCTCCACCTAACGTTCCGGGCGAGAGGCGGGGTCACCCTGGACAGGTCGCCAGTCTGTCGCAGGGCAACACAGAGACACACAGGACAAACAAACATGCACACACACACTCACACCTAGGGAGAATTTAGAGAAGCCAATTAACCTGACAGTCATGTTTTTGGACTGTGGGAGGAAGCCGGAGTACCCGGAGAGAACCCATGCATGCCCAGGGAGAACATGCAAACTCTATGCAGAAAGACCGGGGCCGGGAATCGAACCCAGAACCTTCTTGCTGCAAGGCAACAGCTCTACCAGCTGCGCCACTGGGCAGCCCAAAATTAGAGTCCTATGGAATTTAATTAGAAAGAGGTCGTTTAATTACACTGTCCTGACAAATGCTATAAGAACCTTGTAAGACAGATGACTTTTTCATTTGTGTTTTATGTGTTTTAGTTCCGGACTTAAATGAAATTACATCTTTGAGTGCTCAGAGTGAAATCAAATTTTAAATCTGACAGCACTGCAAAATAGAGCACAGGCATCCAATGTTAGTGGCGAAGCACCGCTATGTATTACCTCTCACAGAGATTCTGCTGAAAGCTTTCCCTCCGCAATGTCCATTCTCTTGCTGCTTCATTACTATCCCTCAATGTAAGTGTACTGTACAGGGATAGAAATTTGACAGAGTGAGTTAGATGACCAGATGTTTCTCGGTGCAGATAAAGTAGTCTCAAGATAAATGTGATGCAGCCCGTGGCTGCGATAAGCTCAGTGTGCTGCTTGTGTGGCCATTCACTCCCTACTCCTGTCTCAGCATTTATCAGTGGGTTCTATAACAGGCTGACCCCCTGACCTGCATGTGCTTACATCATGCTTTTCATTCTAGGCACAGTGCCACGGTGGCGGTGAAAGGTGTTTAATGAACTGTCTTGTAAGGAGAGGGTTGCGGTTGCCCATCAGCTCTCATCTCTTCCTCCCTCCTCCCTATTTCTGCAACTCTTTTTATTTACAGCTGCTTTTTGCTGAGCTGGTGCTTTTACTAAGAAATATAATACCCTGGAGGCGTAAATAGTTCATCTGTAAACGTTATTTGCTTGGGATTTGCATGTTACGGGGTGAAGTGAAGATCACAGAAGTATTTTGTAGTAGGAGAGGAATGATTCCTGGTGTTCTCTGTGGGATATACATAAATAAATAAAAATTATTGCACAAAATCACATTATTGGTTTTAAAACCACACAACAAATTTTGTAGCATCGAATGTGGTATAATTAGAATTTTTTCGAATGCATTCTTTTTCATACAATTGCATTTATTGGTCTGTGACACCAGCCACAGGTCGATGGTTCTTTGTTAGAAACTGCTGGGAATGTGTTGGATCACTTTCGCTGTTGATTTATTCTGTATTGACCAGTCTGGACATGAATAGAAATGATGGAATAAATAGAATAGTTTTCTGAATGTATGGATATTTCCAGCACTGTTTGCAACAATTAATGATTTTTAGACCTTTACAGAGACTTGATCAGTATCGGCTCTTACTCTGCATTTAAACTATTGTGTCCCTTTGAGACACCTGCAACACTTATAGTGGGTCAGGTCAAAATAGATCTTGCAAAAGTGTTCATAATTCATGCTTTTTTGAACAATTCCTGTAGTGGTAGAGCTGAGAATGCAACCCACCTGCAGGAGTTGACAAGTTTTTCTGAAAAAGGGGCTCATCGACATGGATGGGAAAAGAACATTATGTCAAAAATATTGAGCAACATGTCAAGGTACAAACAGGAAGCTAAAGCTCCAGAATTGAATGAAATTAACTTTAAGTTGGCTTAATGACAACAAAGTCAATATTCTGTAGTGGTAATCACACAGGTTTAATCTCACTCTCAGAAATCATGCAAGCAGAGCAAAAAAGTTGTGCTAGGAGTAAATTATTACTATTATTTGAAGAAAAAGGGACAACATTTCAGAAAACAATTGTGTAGGTACCCTAAATTTTAGCCTTGATCATGCAGCTAAAAGGTAAGGCTGCTGAAACCTGAGAAAATTGATGTAAACATCTGAAATTCAAAAAATAATTTAAAAAACCTAAAATATATTGTCACTTATATTTCTGGAATTTATCAAATAAAACATATTATGGCAATCCCAATTATGATAAAACATGAAATAGTCTGATTTAATGTCAGATTTTCAACTTCCATCCTGCACATACTATTGTTCATCCTCACATTATATTTATCAATTTTTGCATTTTTTTGCAAACAGAGTTTACAAATGTATAAAGTTAGCCTAAATGTTTCTTAGAAGAATATTGCCATGTACCACAAATAATTCAACTTGCCCACTGTTTTTCTTAAACAAATTCCCAAATTGCACAAGGTTTGAGGTTACTGGAGTGGAAAGCAAACACAATTAATTTGATGCTTAGAGGAGCAGGAAGTTGCCTGGAGTGAGTGTTCTCATATTTATAGAACAAACTAGGAATTAACACTGTCTTGTTTGTTCCCTTTGAGACACTTATAATATATTTACTAATCTCAGATAAAATTAAGTGTGTCTTTGTGCTTTCTTTTTGTCTGTCCAATTTGATGCCTTTGGGTAGGGAAAGCGATGCCCTGTCCTGTTTTGGTTCCTTTGTGTTTTTCTGCAGAGTCCCATCTTCCTGCTCACAGTTTCATCAGAAAGTGCTTGAGTTTTGTTGGTTTTACTAGGTTTTTAATAAAAAGTAAATTCACATTTCTTCTCCTTACATTGACAAAAGAAAAGGTTTATCATCTTCATATATTTCTGTTATATATTAGAATACATTTTGGATGTATGTGAGTGTATTTAAACAGGGAGAAAACCCATGTAACCTAAAGCCACAAATCTAACCATCTTCTGGATATGCTGTCACAAGATGACAATGAAACAGAAATGCAACTCATATTCAGAAAGTGGACTCTGGCTCATCTCATCCCATTTTGTAATGACATTTCCAAACTTCATGTTGGCATTTAGTCCTGACCTACCACATTTTAAACAATATCTTCTCTATGTATTTATGGTTTTTAATGACTAATGGAAATTAGAGACTTTCTTTTTCATTTGCAACTTGTCCTGTGGCCAAACAGCAGTGAGTGGTGAGTTGACCATCACTGGAGAAAAATAAGGTGTGGACATCTCTGTTAAATGCTCTATTGAATCTGGAATTTCAAATAGATATGAGAACAACAGTTAAACAATAAAACCAGGAAGATTTTTCTGTGAGAGCTAGTAGTTTTATCCGTTTTTAATTATAGATTAAGAATGTTGCGCTGAATAAAATGATCAATTCTGGAAAATTCACTATTTAAAATGGCTCATGAAAAGTTTAAATTGCACCTTTTCACAAATGTGTCTTTTAAATTGTGTTGTTTTAAAACTCTTTTTTGCTAGAACAGCTGTAATAAATTAACTGATGATAAAATTTTTAGCTACTGGTAAATTGGAAGAAATATAAACTTTAGGAAAGTCTCTCTATTACTTGTAAGAAAGAACTTTACAAAAAAAATAAGTTATGTACCAAACTGAGCAAGAGGATGAGAAAATGCTTTTCAACTCTTTAATGCTTCTACTCCCAGTCTTTTGGTTTGGAGCAAACAATAACAAGCTCATGTGAAAAGTACAAAAACAACTCAGAATGCCATAATACTGAAAAAAGGTGGTGGACTGCTGACCAAATGATGTTTAATGTTATACTGCATTTATGAATAAAGTATGAATCATATGACATAATGTGCAAGTTCTCCTCTTGATCCTCACAAAGATATTAAATCCATTCATATCCTTTGGCAGTACTTTCTCTTCAATGTATTTTCAACCACTGGAGACAATAATCTGTTGCCTCAGCAGAGGAGGCAGAGGAGTTTCCCCGAATGCGGAAGGTCAGCTTCCGCGTTCGGGGAAAAGTGGCTCGGTCATTTCCGGTCTACTGAAAATGGCATTTTACACGAGCTGCTTGCAGGGCTTGCCCAAGATAACAATTAATGGTGAACATCGATCCGAAGTAAGCTGGAGAAAAGTTTTAAGACGTACGCCTCATTATACATTCACAGATACAAAGGTGAGTTTTACTTACCTTAAACTTCGTGGCTAACATTAACCTTAGCTTATGCTGGTAGGCAATATTCTCGAACATTTTTCTTGTAGAAATGTGCTAAACATTTTAAACCATTCTAACGGAATACACAAGTGACTCCATGGAAATAACACAGGGACGGCTCCTTTATTTACCATCTGTCTTTGCTGGTAGTTTTAGGCTGAAGAAGCTGATCCGGACTGAAGTGAAGGCTACAAACTTTGTTGCGCTGTGTTAGCTTTAACTGGAAGCGACGAATATTTGCATGCCACCATTTACTTAATTCATGATCGCTTGGAAATCCATGAAATCTTAAAGGCCCATTATTTTAGGAAGACAACAATGTTCATATTTGCATCTGAAATATGACTTTGTCTTTTCTAGCTGTCAGGTAACTCAAAGTGGAAACAAGAAAGCTGCATTTTGCCCACTCAGCTTTATCAAATTTAGATGGAGTTCATTGTGCCAACTTTGAATTTTTATGTTTATTAAGACCTTTTATTGTGTGTATAAAGTTTCGCAATATCTCATAATTAGTTAGGTGTTGATAATATTACCCTCTGTATGGCTGTTAATGTTGGTTAAATTAATTTCATTCAATATAATTAGATGGAGCTTTGGTCAAACTTCTGTAATGAACAACAGCGCTGTCCTTTCTGCAGTCATTCATTAGTCACAAATGTTATTCAGCTCAAAATTCAAAACATTATCAAACCTCATTTGGAATAATTTCCATGGTGAGTGCAGGTAATTTCATTTGTAATGAGATAATTAATCACAGTTGCCAATGGTAAAATTAATTATTGTTTGTAAAAAAAAAAATATATTGCTGGATCAGGACAGAGTAGCTTTTACCACAGGAGAGCCAACAAGGAGTGTTGGAGACTGTCAAATATTTAATTCATGTGCAAGACAAATTGCATTTTGGTTTACCAAAAGTGAAAAAATGAGCTTGTGACAACAAGAGGAACAAAATGAAGTACAACATCTCATCTTAAAGGTAAGATGTTAGATCTGAAACTAGTATACTTTCAGATCCAAAATACCTTTGGAAACTGAAACAATGCAAGGATTGCTTCTGGCTTCTGAGCTTCCTGCTTATGCATGTGCAAACATTCATGATCATGAATAAATGTACAAGTGATTAACAACAAATGAGAAAAGCAGGAGCAACATGCAAATCCCATTTAAGAACCATAAAGATAATAGAATCCAAAGGCACTGGTTGCTAAATTGTAAAACAATCAAAGCAAACATTGTGCATTACCAGAAAAAAAGAAAGAAATAAAGCTAGATTAACACTGATTCACACAAACAGTTAAACTCTGATGTGTTCTTCACCATAGTGTTCTAGTGTAATATCAAGGCAGCCAATGAGTTCTAGACCTGAAACTAAAGACATGATGGGTCAGATGCATATCCTGCATAGTGTCTTGACTACAGTTGGAGATCTGGAAAAAGGGGGGGAAATACATCCTCACTCTATTTTTTGTAACTTTATGAAGCTCTGCATACCTAAGATTTTGATTTGTTTAGATTTCAATTCTTTTAAAAATTGTCTGAACATCCATACATTGACTTTCTGTTTCACATGCGTGGCTTATGTAGTTTATTTTATTTGACTCCCACATAAGAAAAAATTTTTACACTTCAAATAAACAAATACAAACAAAAAACTTCTTCCTCCTACTTCACTCATCAGTAAAGTAGGAAGAAAATAATTCTTAAACATAGAAACTCCAATGCAAAAAGGAGCAAAATATACTACAAGATTATAAATGAGAATCTGGGCAATGGGATGACCTGCAATTATAGCTTTATTTGCAAGTAATGAATGCACAATCTGTGTAATGGTTCAGATTGTTCCAGGGCCATGATGAGGAAGGAGAAACAGATGGAAACCTAAAGTGGTTACTCAGGCAACTGTCATCTGATACAGGAAAACAAAATCCAGTTCTTAGTCTCTTCCAATGCCGCATTATTATGCACTACACCTATATATATTTATAACTTGTAGGGAATTTTGACCTGAATTGGTTACGAAATATGTTGACTTGGACCAAATGTTAATATAATGGAGAAGCTTTCTTAACCTGTAATTGAAAATGATTGAAAAAGATAAGAACGAAAATAAGAAAACCGTGTTCTTCCTCTTGGAACATGTAGTATGTATGTAAATAAAAGTGTGCTACATGTAATAAATCAGTCAGTTTGTTCACATGTTCAGATTATAGCCAAAGCTTGGATATCATGGACTTTATAAGCAAAATAGTCCAAACTGTCATGCAAAAAGCATTTAATCAAACATAGTAAACCTGAAATACCTATCCACACAATTGTAATGAAGGACAACTGTGTAACATTGATGGTTAAATATGGTAGACTTTCAGCTGAAGAGGGGATGACAGTAAACACAGCTTAACTCTGATATACAAAACCCACTTTGCATGCAAAACAGCCACATTTTTCATAAGTGCTCAGGGTTGCAATAGACTTTCACTGTCATCTGACACCAAGAGCATTGGCAAGCATTTTTGTATATTTTTGAAAAATACTCTCGATGTGTCTTTCATCCCTTACGGAACAATAAGTGCATTTGTTGACAGAAAAGTTTGACACTGCCTGTCTGGGGCTTTTTCGTTCCCTGAATCTATAAAGACTTCCAAGCTGTAGTAAAAGCAGAAACACTGAAGGACGAGCTCTGCTGATTTAAAGCTGCTGTGTAGCTGATGTTCTCTTTGCCTTAGTTTTCTTTCTGTTGATTGGAACTTGAGTTTTGTATTTTTAATGTCTGTCATGAATCCTTTGTGAATTAGGCAGAGAATGAAGAGGGAAGTTGCACTGATAAGTTATGAGCAGTACAATCAACAGCTTAATACATGTTTTAAAATAAATATTGTATATTTTTATAAATTTTATATTTGGTTTGTTAATTTTCTGAAATGAACTGCATTCCAGTAATTAGCACAGTTAGGTTCTGCCAGGTTTAAGACCCTTTAAGTTGGACACTGGATGACAAAAAAATCTGATTTACTCAATAAGTTAGACTCATGCTTTATGTGATAAATTTACCATCTCTTCATACCTTAACTTACATTGGAAGCAAGCACTTTAAAAACAAGAATGTTATGGCTTTCTGTGCTTGTGCAGTTTTATTGATCTGTTTTACTGTTAACATTTTTACAAAGACACAGCTGTTAAAGTGCAATACAAATTCATCTAATCGGCTGTTGAGGACAAACGGGAACACTCGTCTTGAACCGTAAACAGTGAGTCCTGAAAAATCATTAAATTAACACCTGCTGTTTCCTATTGGACTTTGCCTCCTGGCACAAGCATCTCCATGGAGATTGTTTTGTTCTCTTTATTCTCATTAGATTGATCTTAGAAACAATGGGTCTATAGATCTAAACAGCTTTGTGACTCAGCAGATTCACTCTGCTGTTACTATCCAGGTCAAAGTGAGCTGTAGAATAAGCAGCCTTTTTATACATGGGGTCTGATAGCACTGGCATTGTTAAAACTGCTGCTGGAGAGAAAGCACATAAACCTCATGGTCTGTCTGCAAAACAGGATGATCAGAGTTTACCTTGATGTCTCACCTTGGATATTGCAGAGTGTAATGAAGATGTGTTGAGACTGAGCCAAAAGACAGGTCTGTCCTGTCTAATTCTATGTAAACAGAATTTACTTAAATTGCATTTTCTAGTCAAATTTACTTTGGAGTGGGACATATCAATTATTGTAGATTAACACCGAACAAAGGTTATCTTGTAATATCATAATAGCATAATGTACTAACATGAAAAATATATTGTTAAGAGAAGAAAGTTTTCACATTATATAGCTCTATTTGTCATTTGCTCAGGTGGCAGCTCGAGGCTCCTGTATGAAATTGCTGTACACTTACAGTGATATTAAAGCAATATTATTTACAACCCTCGGATCAGTCAGTTTCTGCAAGATTTGTCCTTCAAGCTGTAATAGCGAAGAAGGTTCATGGCATTGAAGGTGGCCACGGTATTTACCAGCTTCCTCACCGCGCCTAAACACAACTGAGAACTTATGGACCAATCTCAAATTTGACATTTACCGTGGAGGAAGACAGGACTCATCTCTAAACAGGCATTTTGGAAGCTGAGGTTTCTGCTTCAGAGAACAGTGGCTGTATGGAGGCCAGGTTGCAGACAGACTCTTTGGCTGGAAAAAGAGAAAAGAGCTGTGGTTATATTGGTCATATTGGATAATTCTGGAATGCCTAAAATATGATCATTCACAGATATGTGCCATCCATAGTTGTCTCCTGCCAGTGACACCAGTTACTAGGCTTTGCCTGGACAGTCACTGTTTGGAGATGACTGCCAAAAGATTAAATGAACCTATTGGAAACCACCTTTTGAAATTAAACATCCTTCACTCAGTGGCACTGAAAATAGAAATTATTACACCACATATTGTATAAGTACTTTTCTCTCTCTCTACTGTAGTTTATGTAGAACTTGTTTCATTTTAACATAATAACACCAACATTTTTTTTCTGGAGACATTCACTGGAATATATCCAAAGGCTCATTGAAGTACTGAGCTCTTTCTACAAATGGTGCAGATATATAATATTTCTTTACAGTTCTAATCAGCACCATTACCACTGAACTAATGCAATGCCAATTGGGCTCAGTGAATCTTTAAACAGGCAGTTATTTAAAGGATACTGAAAGAATACTTAAACTCCATCAAATGTCTACTTGAAACTCACATCGCAGCAATTAAACTTATTTCCCAAACCCAATTAAAATAAATAGACAGTGCTAGAATGAGGTTTTGAAATGTGCATTAGAAAGAAATAGGAAAGAATAAAGTATATTTAGTCCAGCTCCCACATGTGTTATCAATAATAGCAAATAGTCATGTAATGCAATTTAATAGATTTACACATTTTCAATCAACATTTTAAACACAATCTTAATCACAATCAAGATCACAAAAATATTATAGATTTTTTGATTTAAAAAACATGGAAATGCTGAACAAGTGAACAATAATTAGCTTTTTTTTATTCGTAGTAAAATGTTGAAGATTGTTGTTTACTATTAATGCTACTAAATGTTACTTAGGTTCCACCTTGGGCAGAATCTGCAGACAGCCACGGTCTAAAGTTTGTCTGGTTAGCTAAAGTCGGGAAAGTGTCTTGTCTAGTTTGACACAGTCCACTTCTCAGCCATTCACTTCTAGGTTAAAGCAGGTCAGTTTGAGGCAAACTCTGAGCCAATAGGGATGAAAAGTAGCAAATCCAATTCTGGAATTTGTTCCTGCCAAATTTTAGTAAGGAGATTAGTTACTCCCTGAAGCAGGAGTGGTGAAGTATTTTAGGGAATAGGGCTTATTATTAACAGATAGGTTATTGGCCATGTTCACTATATTCGGGGGAGAAAAGAGCAAAAATGTGAAGGAGATATTGTCCATTAAGAACATAACTACCGATAGTAGTCATGAGTTATGTGTAATGACTTGCAGGGTCACAGACATGTCAAGTTGTCTACATGAACTTCCCATTTCTGTCCCAACGCATATGGCAAAAAAAAAAAAATCCTTTGGGAAGGTCTATGATTTGAACTGCTGCTTGACCACATAAAAAAGTATATGGGACTCAGACATGTGTCTAAAGATACCTCTTGAATCCTTGGGTACTTAGACATTGCTAACATGTCCAATATAGGAAAAGTTAAAACTGTAACGATGTGTGGATGAGGATGAAAATCAAAATGAAAGTGGAATCCAAAGATGTATTATTAAATAGTCTTAATAAATAAAATTCAATGCACAAGTACCATAGAGGAGGGGGGAGTGAACGCAAACGGCGAAAATGGGAAATCAAATCTAAGGATACAAAACTAAGCACACGGAATAAATAATAGAATAAAATAACTGTGAGCAGGCTGAGAGTAGAACAGAAACAAGACTAAGCTAATAAAAAATAACTGAGAACATATAAGAAATCAAAACCATGAACTCAAAATCCAAAACAACCCAAGATCCTGACAAAAACCAACATGAAGCCGTGACCTACTGATAACAATGTGATCCCTGTTGGGATGGAATCACCTTAGTACTCACCTGGAAGAGAGAAATAAATGTCTGCAATGTCTCTTCATGTTTTCTTTAAAAAAGTGTTGAAAAAGATACATGTAAAAAAATTACCTAATGCATAAAAAATTATTTTATATTCTTAAAGGACATATTTTTACTCATGAAATGAAATTAACAAATATTACTTTGAGAAACAACTTGAAAAAGGGAAATATAGGTGCAAATGGCTAAAAGTCTCATTTTACTGTGTGATTGAGAACTGAAATAAAAGGAGACATCATTAACACCCTACAAACACCTTTCTGCAACACTTCACTTACATCCTGCTGGATTCAGCTTCATGACGTCAAGGCGCTGTTAGAAAAGTTAACACTTGCATTGCTTCCAGGAGTTAATGAAACACAATGAGAAGCGAGTGAAAGTTCTCCCAACTCTCAATCTAGATAACTCAGGGTCCAGATGCACCTCAGTCTGAAGGTGCAATCAGCTTCCCACTGGTGGTCAGCAGGATTTGGACCCTCAGCACACAAGAACAAATAAAATTTCAAGAAGAAGAAAAAAATCATATGGCTAAAATGTAACGCTTTCTTCATCAATTAAAACACAGTATGTTTTTTTTTCTGATTAAGTAAGAAACTCTGCTTTTGATAGGCCACCTTATGAAACCAGCAAGCATACACACATATTTTAATATGTCGTTTATGTCTTAGAATATTTTGAACAGTTGCTCCCAGAAGATCTTCTGTAAAGGGCTCCTGCAGTAAAATCAAAATGAGACTGGATTTACAGGAGCTGTACGGAGCAGAAGGTCACGGGCAAACACTGAACAGCTGTGCTCCCAACACAGGCTTTAGCTGTGCTAGCAGGATCAGTGCAGGGCAGCAACTGATCACATCAAAGGCCTCTGCTGTGTGAAGTGAGGGACAGTGGAAAGGATGTTATTATTCCCACAGCAGTCAGTCCACTGCTTGTGGAGAAAACTACTGGTGAAGCAAAATCTTTGGTTGGTAAAGTTTCTAAGATGGATTAACCAACAAGGGATGAGCAGCTAAAGTGAAAAAAACAACAAAAAAATGAACAATAAAATACAGGAAGCTGCACTTACTGTCCATCCATTCATCCATTTGTCTATTGTCTTCTACTTATAACGGAAACTTCCAGCGCATTCTGAGTCTGTACGATTTATTTCTAAACTATCAAAAGATTTTAATATAGATCATAAATAGAGAAAGTAGCCACCAATAAGAATTTAATATAAAGGGAAGAAATTAAGTATATGTATGTACCTTTGTTCGACATAGTTTGTGTGCATAAAGATGAATCTGAAGAACTGCACTTGCTTCTTGAAGGAAAAACATAAACTTTCCTCAAACCAAGCTGTATAATGTACTTTTTTTAATCTTCAGAAAGCAAAATAAGGTTTCAGTGCTTTTTCTTGTAATAATAATGTCTTGTTTTTACTGAGTGTTTTTTTTTAATCTCAGGTATGCAGCGTTAGCAGCAATAGAGTTTCTCAACACCAAATACATTTCACCTCATATAAGAGAAAACAGTGAATTTTGAGCAGATTAGTGTTGCTTGACTGGTGTGAAAAATGCTCCTCAGGAAGAAGAAGTAAACCTGTGATCATCAGGACTATTTAAAACGTGACAACTCCAGAGGGCGAACAACCACAGAGGAGTTGCTGAGAGATTTCAGCAGATGTTAGGTGTCATATTGTTAATATGTTTGTGTACACAGAACCCTTTTGCTGCATATTTAATTAATTCACGGTAAGTTTGTTATTTATATATTTCTTCGTGTGTAACCGTCTCTGTCTCTTTGCTCCCGTCTTTTCATTCTGCAGATCCCTCAAGTGAGTTATGCTTCTACAGCCCCGGAACTGAGTGATAACACACGCTATGACTTCTTCTCCCGTGTGGTGCCCCCAGACACCTACCAGGCTCAGGCTATGGTTGACATCGTCAAAGCCATGCGCTGGAATTATGTCTCCACTGTAGCTTCGGAGGGAAACTACGGAGAAAGTGGTGTTGATGCATTTATTCAAAAATCTAGAGAGGATGGTAAGTCTGCAGACTTATGAGAGCAACTTACTTTATTGTTTGACACATCTACGCAGCTACTATGAAAGTTAACTTACCTAATCTTTTAAGTATTTAATATAAGGTGAATGTTTAATATTATGGTTAATGTAAATGAACAATGCTCAAAAGTCTACCTCAATGTACTAAAGCATAACAAATTGATATATCAAGCAGTTTTATTGATCCAAAATTGCTTCACATAATTCTATTTTGGTTGGCTGCCATTTGTGCCATATTGCTGTTTTAACTACATAATGTTTTAACTACTTCATTGATAGCATAACAAATGAGCAACAAAAAACAATATTTTTGATCATAATTTCAATATGCTTTTAGCAGTTTGTCGCAGGTTGCAGTGAATGAACATTTGTCAAGGTAGGAGTGGGACATCTCCATCATGGGTTTAAACTGGGTCTGTCATTTAAAAATGTTAAATGAAAGACCTTGTCATGATTCAAAAATATTTGCAATGAAGCAATTACAGCTAGAATACTATTAGATGTTTTATGATTACCATTTTTTCACTTAACAGGATATTAAAAAGCCAATGTTATTCTGCATTGCTTACTTTTGTCATATTTTTGACTTTTTTCCATTTAACGGCCAGCAACTGCATACCTGCTGTTGACAGGTTTTAGGCACGACACTATGATTTTAAGATCAAATTAAAATATCGTATAAGAAGGTCTTCCTCACTGAACGCAAACTACAAATTAAAAATGGTTTAAACGTTTGCACACAACTGTTTCAGCTCCATTTCCTTCCCACACATTGCAGCTCTGTCCAATGAAAAACTAAGCATTGTTTGCAGTAGATGGAATGAGGGAAATTAATTATTTTTGAGACCTAGGAAAAAAGCCACAGGCTGAAAGGGAAATAAAGTTTGCTTGTGGCGTCAAAACGTTGCAGAATAGATGATCCAGCGTTGGGAATACATTCAGTTTGGCACAGTAGACAACCGACTCACACTTGCTCTGACCCCAGACCCTTGCTGTAGCTGAGAGTAATTACTAATGACGCGTCCAGTACTCATTGTGCCACTGCAACTCCTCATGCATGGCACCCTGAAGCTGCTGCCCATCATCATTATCCTGGAGAGACACCAACATTACTCCTGGAGAGTCCTTTAATGCAATCAGCTCATTTACCTATTGGCCAACCCTCACAGACAGACACAACTCAGATGGACAGCTTCAAGAATACTCTTTTCCTATAAGAAAATGTCAAAGACGCATCTCCATATTTACTGATTCTACTAATTACTTCAATCGTAGCTTTTAGATTCAATATCTTTCTATCTTCAAATCTTTTTAACTAGGAAAAATTATTTACTGCTAGTCTAAGATTCTTTTTCTAATGTAGAGACGCTTCTAAACTAACAGAATTCTAAAAATGTCAGTATAAACTGCTTGTTGCTGATAAAAACAATGTACTTAAACTTTACATTATTTTTTTTCACAATCTCAATTCAATAAATGCTTTTCTTTCCACACTGCTGAACTCTTACCTGTTTACTTTTGCTTAAGGCTTAAATCATGTTTTCTGCAGCTACTGTTTTCCTTTTGGTCAAATATCTGAAGGGCATTTGAATTAAACAACATGAACACAGATATGATTTTACTCCAAGCTTTCTCTGTCTACCTGCTTTAGGACCTGACCACCTCAACATTTTTCCTGTAATCCAAAGTGTATATATTTTAGATAATTTCAGAGTATTTGTGTTACTCTGACAGACCTTTTTACCTTATTGGGGAAAAAATACAGAGTATATAGTGCAGGTATACTCTATTAGAACATATAGTAGTTATTCTGAAAAGTATTACCATAATTTGAACTTCTTCCACATTTAGTCAAAGTAGAAACATGATTTTCATTTTATTTCACAGAGATTTTATAGGACACCACAAGGAAGAAGCATGAAGAACATTTTTTAACAAGTTGTGTAGATAGTCCTGCATTTTGCACTGCGTTTGCATGTGAAATACATGATTTCCACAATATAATGCTACCACCACCAAGCTTCACTTTGGGAAAGTCATTATCAGGGTTGTGTGCAGTGAGTTTCCATCATTCAGTATTTTTCATGTACACTAAATTTCAGCTTCCAGAGCACCTTCAAATGAATTTAAGAGATATACTTACTTGGGCTTTAATATCATGACCTAAAAAACTTATTTTGTGCTAATGCAGGCAAAAGAAGTTATCATGGGAACAGACACAGATCTGATATTGGCAATGTGAAAGTACAGTACTATGCCTCTGGGTCCTGTTTGACTAGTGCTTCATCTTTTAACATGTAAATCAGACAAGCTTCTCCCCAGCCAAGTATGATGTACTAAATGTTAGGGAAACGAAGGAGGGAGTTGTCAAGAAAAATATGAACTGGAGACACAAATTGTCTCTAGTTTAGAATCTTCAAGCATACAAGGTTAAATATCTGTCATAGCTGACATTTAATGTAGATTCTGATAGCCATTTTTGCTCCTGCATTTTTTGTCAAGAATCTGAGAAAGAGAGCTTAGTCAGCTGTTGTTTGATTAAACCACATAAACAACTGTTTTTTTTTTTTTTTTAAATGGAATAAAAGACGGCCTGTCTTAGACTGACAACTGCGCATAGAAAATCATTGTTTTGGAGAAAACAATGAAGCTTTCACATCCTCTCAGTTTAAGGAAGAATGTGTACTTATGTGTCAAATCAGCCTGTCCCCAGCTCTTCTTAATTTGACAACTAGAGAGAAAAAGTAAAAAAAAAAAAACGAAAAAAAAAAGTACATTTTCTAAATTTTGCACTTGCTTTGATTGATAATGTGACAGGCACATGGGGAAAACATGCAGCTTTGTCATAATCAAAACCCCAGGTATTAGGCTGCTAAATGGGTTTTGCAGTTGTCTGCTCTCATAATGAAACAGCCAGTTCAGAAGTGGCCAAATGTTCCATCTCATTAGGCAGCCAAAGGCCATACTGAGCTGCAGTCTCGCCCACCGAATGTCACAGTCACTGCATGCTTTACTGCTTTATGTGGGGAAAAGAGCAGGTTTCGGTCGGGCTTAAACTGCCAACTTGGGATGTTGATTTGATTAACACTGCATCTGTGTGTGTAGCCACAAGATATTTACAATATCATTTCAACCCCAGTGAACACAGAGATTTCTGACCAACTAGAGGATTGATGGCACCCTGTGGCCCCTCCACAAAAAGCTGTGTCACTTTTGTTACAAATGAAAAATTATTGATTTGCAAATCTGCAGTTACTGGATGAAGACTTGCAAAAATAATTCAAATAAAGCTGTCTTTTATTGGGCAAACATCATTTAAAATATCTGGGAACATTCCATCCTTTATTTTGAATACATTTGATGAATGGAGAAAATAATAGTTTTTTTTTAATCACTGTCACCAACAGTTAGTGTTATTTTAAAATATGGCTATTATATTATATATTTAAAATAGACTACAACTATCTGCAAAATGAACTGTAAAAAAACATAAATTATATTTCAATGTAATTATATAAACACAATGAAGAATTATCATAGTTAATGTTAAATGAGGAAAAAACAAATGTGTCAGTTTTTAGTAAAAATACAGAAAGATTCTAAACAAATCACAATTGAGCCCAAAATTGTCCTGGAAGATTTAAATAGAAATAAATCTTTTTATTTTACCAAAATGTTTCTTCAGCTTGAAAGAAAGGTTAACATTTTGTAGTGGCTTAGCCAGAGGTTCTGACTATGTAAATTAAAGGATGGGGTTTTCTTCCGTGTGAGATTCTTATGACTCCATAAAAATAAGGTCATTTCAATGGTTCCTACACATACTGACTAAGGATGCCAGTAAGTGTCAAAAATACTACAGGAGGACTTTTTTTTATGAGTTTGTACTACCTTGTAACAATTTACAAGGTAGTAAATTGTAGAGAATCCTGAAAGAGCAGAAACAGATCCCGATTAGCGTCAAAAACTCTTTATTGGAACAAGCAACTTCACCAAATTCTGTACCTTCCGCCAGCAAAAGCAATTTAGTAAAGCTGGTTTGATTTACAAACACAGGCACACTTTCAGAAATATTAGTAATCTCTTTGAAAATAAGCTGAAAGCAGCTGGCGATGAGCTGAGGCTATCAAATTCTTCATGATGGCATTTGAATCAGAGTGCTTGTACAGGGTATATAGCACAAGGTCTCATTGACAAGATAATCTGGCATCTTACATTTATATTAGTAAAGTACACATTTGCTCAGACTGCCTGTTGGTGGAGTGACTGTGAACTATTTCATGAGGCAGTCAATATCATTGGGGCCATTGCAAATAACCTTCTCTGGAGTCAAAGGGAAAGAAGAGCAATTAAGACAACTAAGGGGGCTGATGTAAAATGTTTCCTTAAATAGAACTGCTTTGACAGCTGTGACTGACAAGTTTGTAACCTCTAAAAGCTAAAAATAGAAAGACCACTCTGTCTTCTGATTATTAAAATGTTTTTGACAGAAGGTCAACTGCTGTATTTGACTAGACGTGAGCATTTTTTCTTGCGCTACTTAAAATGAAGAAAATTGACATAATGTTGACAATATACTTTGAAACACAGTACAATTGAAGCTATATTAAAAGACGTAACTTTCTTCTAATTGTATGGCATGAAATGACAGTAAATATTTAGAGATTTAGAAGATCTATGATTACTAAACATGTTTTTACTAATAATAAGAGAGAAAAATTATTAATTCAGAAGTTAATATATAGTAAGATTACGATACCTTCATATATTTATGGAAAGCAAAGTGATGTTATGGCATTGGAATCTTCTGGTAGGTTAACTCACAACATTTGAGTTCAAAATGTAGGATTTTAAATAGAAAAATCCCTCTTCCTTGAAATTTCTAGGAGTGCAAGAAAGTTTAATTCAGTTTGTATGGATATCTTTATATTCTGTTTGATTCATAGGAGCCAATGGTAGAGACTGGTGGTAGGAATCTGTCCCATGTCCATGTCTCTGTCTTTACATTTTTGAGCAAGACACTTCAACCGCCTTGCCTGCTAAGGCGAGTCTTATTGTGCTAATGCATGGCAGCCTTGCTTCTGTTAGGCCGGCCCAGGACACCATTACAACGCAGTAACCTGCCATCATCAGTGTGTGAAAGTGCATGAATTGGTGAATGACCGATTGTAGTTTGAAGCACTTTGGGTTCCTCTGGACTTGATAAAGTGCTATGCAAGGACAGGCCATTTATCATTTACCATATGTTTCAATTACTTGATTTTCTCTATTCCTTATTACATTTTCTGAACAATAAAGTCTCAGCAGAACTGCTGAGTAAGGTTATGGACTTCTGGCAAACCAATTTTGTGAATCCAGCGTTTTTCTTTCTCACAATTTTGTAAAAGCTAGTAAAAATGTTTGGTTAGAATTTCTGGGCACAACTGGAAAAGTACATGCAAGCAAACCTCAGTTACACCAGTTCTGTCAAGAGGAATGGACCAAAAATCCCCCAAACTATTGTGAGACGATTGTGAAAAGATTCTGACAATATTGCACCAAAGTATTACAGTTAAAAGGTAATTATCTCTCTCAAATAAGGAAAGCTGTGTAAACTTCTTTGGTTAAAAGGTAATCTTCATTATTTGCATGCAGTGTGTGCAATTTTGATAGACTTAGATGATTTAAAAAAGAAAACAAGTCTGATTTAATTTTGGATAATAATAAAAAAACAGGAATATGTCTTTATGTACCACATGTAAACACCTAATCTCAACATTATGCTATACTGTGGAGACTAGAATTAGAGCAAGCCGCATCTGCCTCTTTAATAGCTTGTTTAAACTGGGTAAGGACACATTTCTCAGCAGAGAGGATGAAAGAGAGGGAGAACAGGCTTAGATGATTATTGCTTGGCCATGCTCAAACACAAAACCTGTGTGGATGAGTATCTCAAGTATGTCAGTCCCTGAATTTGTTTGTGCTGAAAAAGCATTAGCGTGTGGCCAATTTTTCAAAAAGCCATATATAATCTGCAACTGCTGTTATCACTGAAAGCCACAATCTTTGACACACCAAGCCGTTTCCAGAGACTTGTGTTTTCATTTAGGTCTTTTCCCTCTCTCAAATAGCGCCTTGGGATTACATCTGAAGTGCCATTATGGAGAATGATTACAAGAGGGTTAGAGCAGTCTTCCAGCATGATGTCTGCCTTTTTGTCACCTTTGAAATTTGAGAGAGTCTTTGGCATGAAAGTCTCTGGTCCAGCAGAAGATTTCATACTGTTTGTGTGTCTCTCTGAAATGCTGCTGAGCCCCCAGTGTTCTTATTAGAGCTTGAAGCCCTTTTCAATAATGGAGGCTGACATTTATTTTAAAATTCTGAAAAGTACTGTGATGTTTTTTTATCCATTTTCATGTTGGTATTTTAAACCATTGAACTTCAGTGGATAATGCTGCAAAATATATGAATTTCATGTGTATACTTGAAGAAGCAAATATGAAAAAAGTGTCTGCATATATAAGTCTTTGCTATTTTCTGTCTTATCAAGTTTAGAACAAGAAGGCTCCAGCCTGCAAACCATTTTTCTCAGTTATGGCATTCCTTTTTCTAAGTTTAGACACTGACAGTAACATTGCCATCTAAAATTAATTGGATGGATAATTTCGAATTGTAATTAATCAGGTTCATATTTAAATGACAGTTGAGGCAGAGAAAAAAGTGGAAAGGGCAGAGACAGCACACAACAGCACTGAGATGACAGGAAGATTATGCAAATTTTGGAGAAGAGGGTTGCTTACTGCACCCTTTGTCATGAGGGAAATGTCAAGAGGAAAAATTTGAATAATCACAAATCTGAAAAGGCTTAATAAAAACTGTAACTGAAGAGTTTCTAAGTAATATTTTTATATCGGCCCCCTTTAGATTATGCAAGCAAGATTTGGGGATAAGTGCTATTTTCAGTTTTCCGTCTACTAAAGCTTTCAATGCATTCAATGTAATTCAGGATATTTAAAAATGCCTACTTTGTTATTTTTACACATTTGTGAGGAAATTATTTCCATTTCATTACCTCATGCACTAGTTCTATAAATCTGAAGCAGCTAAAAGTCTTACTTTTTTCACATGATCAGTCAGTTTTATTTGTGTGGGATTAACTGTCCTACAATGATGTAGCAGTGAAAATATCAAAAGTAAGAAAATCATGAATTTGCCTCTTGAATTTTATGTCTATCCACAGTTAATTTCTTGCATGTCTGTTGCCCTTAAATGTCAGCTATAGCTACTGCTGCCTGTCTGTTAAAATACTAATGCATAATCAGGTATAAGCTGCAGTTAGACAATGTTTCATTTATGTTGCTTGGACCAGTGCAGGTTCTACAGTTAATTATCGGGGGTAATTATATAATAGAACATTTAGGAAAGGATACAAGTTGATCTTTTTAAAAAAAATGTGATTTGTGGATGTCACACTTTTTACTGGTAGAGGGCACATACAATGTAAAAGTAGAGTACAACAACACATTCTTTCACATCATAATTCCCTACAACAAACACTTAGGGTTTTCTCAAAGGTCTAGTTGAATTCTTTGTTGTCACTGTAGCATAAACTGTGGTTCCCCAAGCCTTGTCTGTCATTCCTTCCACCTCTACTACATCTGGTAGCACACAGTCTGTTTTATCAACACTTGCCCCCAAAGGCATTCATCGTCTCAGAAAACTGCATTTTAAAATGATCTTTGAAAAACAGAGGAAATTGCGATTGTGAACTTATGTTAGTATTGCCAAGACTTATGGGTGCTGTTGTACAAAAAATATGAGAAAATATGCTTGTTTGCAAAATAATACAAGAAAACAGCATAAAGGGCAGCAGAAAGAGTTATAGAGGAAATGTGTCTTCATATGCAAATATAACACTTTCAACTTATTTGTGCATAGTTGGGATGAACTTCAGAATAAACCTTAATATGAAAAAAAAAATACAATTTCTTATTTCCTTTTTATGATGTTATTATTCTACAGACTAACTCAAATAAAACCCGAATAATACTTTTATATGTAGACAGATATAATCTTATACTGTAAGTTTTTATAAGATACTATAATGACAAACAAATAGCTAAATAGTTTGAAAAAATGCAGTGATTTTATGCTTAATATCTTAGTGCTTTATATCAAAGCTAAATGGTTTGAAAAACAGTAATTTTTTGCTGAATAAGAAGTTAGCACAATGTTTATTAGATTACATTCTAAAATATTTACAGTATTACAGAGGTTCTGAAGAAAATAGGGAAAGTGGGGATGCTTGGAAAAAAACATTTAGGCATTTTTCTAACTTTCAGGAGATAAACAGGTTTATTGATTTCAATGATAATGAATAAAGTGATTGCCTGGGGCTGGGTGGTGCTGGGAAAGTGGGAGGACTGTGAGGAAAAGAGCAAAAGAGGAAAACGAATATAGTAGCTGTAATGATAGGAGAATCTTACTGTTTGATTTAAATGGATGAATGCCAAAGAGGAAAGAGTGGAATCCAGAGTGTAGGTCTACCTTGCAGGTTTGGAACTGGTGGAGTGATTTGGCTTGCTTGGAGCTGGTCAAGCAACAAAGGCTTGGAACAGGCCGAACAGTGAAAGCATTGGAGGGCGGACAAGTCAGTTTGAAGGATGAAGGTGATAAGGAAGAGCCGTCTTTAGGTTGTCAGTTATGGAGACAAAGATCCAGAGATTTATTGTCGGTTTTTTCTTGAAGTGAAGGATTCAGAAATCAGCATGAAGGAATCACTGCAGGTAGGCAGCACATAATTTACCTTGGGAGTAGCCCAATCAGAAAATCTACTGGATGAAGGCTTGCTCACCTCAGCATGGTGAATGCTTGTTGTAGAAAAAAATAGCCCACTTAAAGACTTTTCAGATCATTGAAATATCCCTAGTTGTTTCAGCAATCACACAGTTTGGAAATGAAAATAAAATTAGATAAAGTAATAACCTCTAGATATTGATGCTACATCATAAGTGACAAACCGCATATATGTGCCTCATATATTTATATTTAGACCCACAAAAGATGTGTCTTGACCATGTGTTTCCTAAAAGATAGATTTTTATTCTCAATGAGACATACCTTGATAAATAAAAGTTGAACATACAAGGGCAATAGAACAACATGAGAAACCGTAAAAGAGCAATCTAATATAAAATATACTGACATTTTTGTGAGTTTATACTCTGTAGTTATAGTTTATAGTCTATACTCTATAGTTATAGTTTATAGTCAAAAGTATTTATCAGTATATTGACATACCACCAGTTTGCCAAAGTGTTTCACATGAATGTAAAAGAACGGTAATTAGCAGGAGCAGAAGAGCATAATTATGAAAACAAATAAAAATAAAATCCCCTCAAAAATTTGTGACTGCTTGATATGAATCCCAAATAATTACACCTGCTGACATGACTTCAATAATCTCCAGGGGTTGTGCACAGTCAGAAGCTTATAGTTAAAAATAAGGTCTTAAAATTGATTCTACAATGGAGAGGGAGCCCATCCAAAGAAGCTAAAACAGATATGATATAGTCACATTTGCATTTGCTTTGTGCTGTAGAGTTTTGGACCAGTTGCAGACAAGCGCAAGCAAAGAGGTTGTAATATTACAGACCTTAGTCTGGACGACATGAGTTCAAGGATCTATTTCTCGGAGTCTGTAAATTAGAGAAAGGACTTAACCTTGGTATGAAAAAAAAACTGGCTCTGACAACTTTGTTCTGATTGCTTTTTTGGAAAAAAAGAAAAGCATTCTCTGCAAAGGCTCTTTCAAAAATGTAAGAACTAGGACCTGTGCTGATGGACTTTATGGAGTTTATAATATAATGTCTGTCATGATCGTTTTGTCAATGTATTTGGAAACATGATGAGATTACATTTTATCTTATGTAAAAATGAAGTAGACTTTTGATAGCTAATTTGAAGAAGAATTAAAGAAAGCGACGATTTCCTATACAGAGTTTCATGATATAGGATAGGATAGGAGTAATACAGTGACTTGTTACCTTCTGGTTTATGAAATAAGCCATGCCAACAATTACTCTGAGTTCATCCATCAACTGTGAGGCCAGAGGATGCACATGAAGCTGCAATGTGTTGAAGTTTCATTTTTACTTTCTCAGACAGTTAGCAATGTAATCAATAGATGTCTGGGTGTTTTATTTATTTATTTATTGAGGACAATATTGAACCTCTGCTGTTCATAAAACCCAATCATGTCTAGAGAGTAGAATCAGCAGCTGCTCTTTCTGTTTACAAATTAAATATGTTGTGCTATGAAGTAAATGCTGATACCCTTGAGAAAGAAAGCAGGAAAATCATCACTCAAAATTGTTCCAAAGTTTAAAGTGACTCAGACTTGTTTCTTCTGAAAAAAGATGAAAGCCAGATAAGTTATATCTTTCCAAAACTTTGGGAACTATCTTAAGAACTATTGCTTAAGGTAGCACATGTAGAAACATGCCATTGAATTCAAAAGTGCCGCACAATGTGAGGATTTTTTTTTTTGTAATCTGCCTTGAGATGAGATTTGCTGCTAATTGGCTCTATGTAAATAAACTGAACTGAAATGGAAGGGGTATTTTGTAGCAAATAGATAATCTTAATGAAGTGTAATAAATGTATGCGTCTCTATTTGTGGAGCAAATGTCAGACATTTCAGTTCACAAGAGTGTGTTGCATATTTCATGCCAACATAATATGACCTCAGATTGTCGGCCCTCTTGGTTGTGAATAATTTTCTACAACATTTTTTTTCTACCTGTCATTAGTATGCTTGACCCAGCTGCCTATTTGTGGCTTACTACCCTTCTGGAATATATAAATGATTATCTGATATCACATCAGCAGCCTTCCATAAGACACTTTTGCATCTAATTTTCAAATTTGAAAAGAAACTGAATTTTAATTAAATGTACTTAATCCGTCTCACGTTTACGACTGAAATTAAGTTACTAAAATAAATGACAAAAACGTTTCTTTTCTGACAACATCCTGTTTCACTCAAATACAACTGAAGTTGAATTTATTTTACTTACCAATTGCTACAGGAGCATATTCATTGAAATTAGGCGAAGTCAGTCAAAATAGCAGAACACTAGTCTTAAACTCCAATTATAAGTAAATTGTAAATTTATATCCAAACATATTCACAATAGATTTATTGATTTCTCTCTAAATAAATTTCATATTACATATAGCATTATCTTTTGATTGTTGACCTTTCTCTTAACTTACTTATCTAAGATCTGTGTTTGGTTGCAAAAGATTATCAAGGATGAGGATAGTATTTCAGACTGCGGCGACAGGATCTCTTACTCCACAGAATTTGGGCTCATGACAGACAGTATACCGCACCCCCACTCCAACTCTGAGCTGCATTAGTGATGGTGAGTTCTTAAATGGAGTCAGAGATGACTGACAGGGTTTGATGTTCTCAAGGATTTTGCTTTACTGGAATCCTGACCAGGTTGTTTTTGCCACTGTATTTGGAGCTGTATCTGCAGTTCCTCGCTTTATAAATGCATTACAGAAATTTCATGAAGTTATCAGCCGTATACCAGAACAGGACAGTATCATACTGTAACTGGTAAATTTAGCTGGATCGAACTGATACTTAAATGGATGTTTTTATTAGAAGGTGATCATCAGCCGTGATAGACGAAGGTCAGGTTTTGTCAGGCTCTAAAACGACTGGATTGAAGAGAAAAGTCTCCAAATTTTAGTCTTAGTAAGACAGAATACATCACCTGGTCAGAGCTTGGGGAAGAGCGGCTCAAGGAATTTAAGGTTATTACTGATAACTAAGATAAACATTTGTATACCTTTGGCTGTTCATTCAGAAATCTTCTGCCTGTGTGTAGTGACCCGATCATGAACACAAGTCACAGAGGTGAACTTCCCAAGTCTGGCCTGACCCTTTGGGAGAACGAAGAAACTTAGTGATTCTGCAGAGGCAACACAGAGCCACAGCTTCTCTGCATGAAAAGAAGCAAATGCAGCTTGTTCAGGCCAGTGTTAAATATGCCTTGTAGGTAGCCTTCTGGTGAGGTAGTCTTTGCACGTCTTGCTGTGGGGAGACCCCTGGTCAAAGTCAGAAAAACCTGAAGAGATTTGTATCTTGAGTCACTTATAGGCGCCTCAGTGTCCCCTTGGAAAACCTGGAGTATATATGACAAAAGACGTGGCTCGGAGCTCTGCTTGTACAGCTGGACAATTGGCTCTGAATGTGATAAAATAATTGGAAAAGTTTTTTTTTTTTTTTTGTATTAGTAGTAGTTGTACTTTAAATCCTGCATCCCACTTGGTTTATTTACAAAATTTTCTATAAATTCACATATGTGCTACTGTTTGATATTCTTTTATATCTGAAATATACAAGTTACGTACAAATACAGTAATATAAGTCCTATCAAAATTAACATATGATGATGACTCAACTAAATAAAAATATTCATATAAAAAAAATAACTTGAGATAGATTTTAGAAAAGATTTGTTAAACACAACAAAGACCATTATTACCTTCTTTAATCTACTCTAATTTCACACATCGCCATGCAAACATCTTTCTCATTACCACCAGGGCATTTCCCCGTGACTATATTTGAAAGTCATCATAAAAAGACAACACAGCAAAGTGGAAAATTGCTTTCTAGTTGTTTGTTACATGAAATGGGCCTTTAATACAATAGTAATTAACTCAGCTTTCTTTTAGAATGAAAGAAAGCCACAAGGTTTAAAAAGAAGAAAAGGAAGATAAAATATAAAGAATATGGCATGCTTCACCGATAACAATGTCTTATGGTCCTCCATCAAATTTATCTCAGGCATATTCAATCAGAGCAATCAAATACACGATCTTAATTAATGTACTTATGCAAGAGTCTCCAGTGGTTTTATTTATTAATTATTTTAATAATTATAAGATTGAACTTACAAAAGCACAGTAATAATATAATTAAAAATCACTTTAAATTCTCACATTTTAAATACTTTTTAAGACAAATTATATTAATCTATTTTATTAAAAAAAAAAACCTAATCAAGCCTCTGAGATTACAACAACAAACTTTGATTGTAGCTGTTATGTTATTTCATCACTAACCTGTTTAGGAGTGATTTCATTACAGCATGCATCTTAATTAATCTGAAATGTAGTCTGAGGACATTTAATATGTTGTGAATTACAGAAAGCTACAAATAAATCAAATTAAAACATTGAAATGAAATCACACTTTACATTTTATTGCTACAACTGGGTCTGTTACAGGAAAAAAAAACATTTTAACAGAATAAATGAAAAAAAGTTGCTTTCTATCTTCAATATTAACTGGGTATTCAGAAAGAATCTTCAGCCACATGACCATTTTCTTCTATGTCACATCATCTGCAATGAGATATAGATGATTTTATTTTATTTTATTACACAATGCAGGTTTTCTATTTGTCTGCTCTCTCGGTATAAAGAGTAATCTTCTCTCCAGAATAGATATTTACTCCAGCGGAGCAAAGCCAGACAGCGAGCATGTGTTTGTGTGCTGCTCAGTGATATCTGAGATGAGAAACTTGACTCTCACCAATCTCACACTAAACACAGTTCAGCCTCATTTTCCCAGCAGCACATCAACTCCAAGCTCAGCATACAAGCCAGCCCAAAGCAACTCCCCAATTTTATCCTGTGCACTCAGCAAGTCCTCGCTAAGTTTTCTGGGGTGTGCAAGAAATGTCTGGAATGTATTTCAAATACACATCATGCACTCATGTTGAGCACAAACACAACATTCCTTTGATCTTATGGACTGAAAACACAAGAATAATGGCACTGATGTTTGGTATAATAGAGATAAATTGAAGTGATAAGGGGGTGGAATAGGAACTGTTCATCTTCTGTCCTTTAATTTGAAAACCACCCATTTGGTTCCGATATATACTGACTTATAATGTACCTCTTTCATTGTATATGACATCTATTACTGAAGTTATTGCTTGGTGTGAGCAGGAGATAGCAAAGTACTGATTTTCATTTGCAGTATATTTTTGAAACAGTGTGTAATAATTATAATAGAATAGTGCTGTGTTAATGACAACCTAAAGATTTTACTGTACAGGACTGATATTGCTGTAAGTCCTGTACAGTGAAGTGAGTTCACAGTATTATTAGAGCCATTTATAAAACACTTAAAGCTGGGACTTAGACATCTTTTCGCTGCCTCTTTGATGGTGTGAGATGTTAAAGTTAACTGCTGCATCAAAGCCACTATTCACAGTTCTGTAATGGCTAACTAATGTATGGTTTAGGTGGCTTGAGGTTGTGATCAACAAATTGCAGATTGGTGTGACCTGCTGGTTGGTAGATCAAGGGCAAATTTATTTGTAGCAACAACAGCTTTAAGTAGAATAAAACTGATAAGGCATTATACCCCAATAATGTTTTTTTTTACCTTTTGGTAAGGCCCATTTTATATAGATTCTGCTGAGTTCTGCTGCATGGCTCCTTTGGTTATCTGATGCTGTCTTGATTTTTAACAGATTAAACGTGTGTGGGTGGCTTTACTGCAAGAGGCAACTTCATAAAGAACCACACCTCACACAGACGAGACGTCTTGCTCTTAGGGACTATAGTTGTGAGATGACAATAAAAAAAATGGCCTTTTCAGTTGGACAATACTGTCTGCCTGGTAGAATTATGAAATAATTACATGCTTGGAAAAAATGCTATGCCTAAACTTCTCTAAGTGTTATCAAAGTGCTGCAGAAATGTTTGAGTGCCACAGAAACATGACAGCAATGAGATAATATCATTACTTGATCTCATGGTACATTATGCAAACACTTTTTCTGCGTTGATCAAGATTCACTCATTTCTGCGTAGCAATGAGTATGAGAGCACAGTTTGACCCATTTTCTTATTAATTCAGCAAAAAATTATTTTACCCTTTCTGTATAGAGAATATAATTTGCATCTCAGATGGTTACGAGTCCATATAGAAAAAGGATTATAGTGATTGTTACTTGGAACTTTGCTCTGCCCTGAAGTGGTAGCATTGTTAAATTTTTCTCATCATCTATGTGCACAAGCAGTATACTATATAGGGCACATTTTTCATAGATGTGACAGGACTACAGTTTCAAAAAATGTATTTTACTTCTTCATGTGTTGACCACAAAATGTGTTTTTAGAAAGAAACTACTACAAACAGGCAACATAAAGCAGGTTTTGTTTTGGTCTGTAGTAAGATGTTAGTATGTCAGTTTTATTCACAAGAAGGTAACAAATAAACAATAGCGAACACTATCTTAACCTTATGTTCACTGCTATTTAGTTCAAATATAATCATTGCAGATCATTATTGCAATTGTTTACCAACTGACTATAAAAATAATTGTGGTTCAGTTAAGTATAATGGCCAATCTCATTAGTGTAAAATTACTAGAGATTTTAGAAGTGCAGTAGAGACTCCGTGTTATGATGTTATTTACTGTATTAAATAAAAGATGTTAAGTATTATATAGGTCCCCACAAAACAGGCACTATAATAGTGGTGTTTCTGTGGAAGCATTCACTGAGCTTAAGGCCTTACAACCAGGGAGATATTGTTCAACACATAAAAAGGATGCTTTTTAGATGAAGCGCTTAAAACTAGTACAAAGATCAAAGATTTTATGTTCTGCAGCTCTGAATTAAAGCGTGTTTCTGTACCTATTGCTCTAATAGCATCCCAATAAGCAGGCTACATACACAGTATAAACCCACACCTTCACCATATTGCCCAGTAGGTGTGCTCCTCTGCAGAACCACTCATACTCATGAGCTATGCTGCAATTATCCTCAAAGCTACAGTATATTTAATGTTCTTGCAGCTCTCTTTTCCCCATGGTGTCAAATGAAAAGGAATATTATTGTTCCGAGCTATTAGGAGAGCAGAGACTGGTTGACAATGAAGGACTCAAGAGAGCAGGCTAGTAGTCTCCAAAGCAACTGATATTTTTAGAGGAGGATTGCAGACATAGCTCAGGCATTAAGAGCAGTTTAGGACAAAATAAGTGTGTTTTCCACATTAGCAAGAGGTTCTGGGAAAAAGGCTACAAATGTTACTGCTTTGTAATCTGCCTAAGGAAATAAACTTGTCATCATCGGATTAAATAAAAAATAAAAAAACCACTACGTTATGTATTAAAATAGTGGGTACAATTACATCTACGGAACGAACAAACATGTTTACAGTAGGACCGGTCAGGTTTCTTCACTGATGTTTTAAAATAAATTTCATTTGTCAGCAATAGTTTCCAGTGTTACATAAAATTTTATTATATTTATCAAAATGAAGCAAATTAATATGAAACTACCATCATAGAACTTTTCTGAAAAGGGACAGTGACTACTGTACAGAACCATTTTATTTTATTTTTTTGTTATTTTTATGAATTGGTTGGACAAATACGGAGCCCCTAAGGGGACAAGGAGAAAAAAAAAAAAGAAATCCCGACTTATTTTCTCGAGATGCCGACTTTTTTTTCTTTCTCGGGATCTTGGGAAAAAAAGTCGGGGTCTCGAGAAGATAAGTCGGGATCTCGAGAAAATAAGTCGGGATCTCAAGATCTCGACTTAGTTTCTCGGGATCTTGAGAAAGTAAGTCGGGATTTCTTTCCTTTTTTTTTTTCTCCATGTCCCCTTAGGGGCTCCGTAGAAAAACACTTTTCTTTAATTCGCTAAAATTTATTTGTCCCTAAAATAACTATGAAAAGGATACATCAGTACCTGAAACTGAACACAGTAATTTTCTCAGTAAATAACTGATGTCACAATGATATAAATTACAGTTATGTAAAGTGCATCCCTTTAATTATCAGTTTTATTCACCCAAAGGTAAATTTTTAATCCATTCACACCTACCATTAGAGAGTTAATCACATCTGAACAGCCCTAAAACACATGTGACTTTTCTCAAGACATTTTGAGAACAGTTTTCTTCTGAACACCATCATCCTGGACTGACTGTGACCTTAAGAATTGTGCAATCTCAATGCACTTTGTCCTGGGATAAAGTGTATTGAGAATGATACACTTTATCGTTCTGAGGGAATCCTGAGGGAATAGTTACAAGGGTTTTTATAAACTCACTTGGTTTCTCTTCAAAGAGAAAAAAATGGTAAATCACAGTTTACTGGATTGATTTTATTGGTCTTTGTATTACCTGAGAGGGTACACATCTATTCTGATTTCTTTTGGGGACAATCGCTTTGTGTCGTGGCTATTTGTTTATTTGCATGTAAAGTGGGTTACTGTGATCTGATTACTGATGATGGATTTTAATGCTAGGTGTGAATGGGTGTGCTTAGCGAGGTCTACATTAGCTGAATCAGCCATGACACATGTTAATGTCAGGTCTGAGCGAGGGCTCTGAGCTGCTTTGTTGTCTGCTCTTCTTGCAGCCCTGGTGGGATAAAGCAATCCATCAGGGGTCTTTAGCCTTTTTAGTGCTGCTTCTTACAATTAGAAATTGAAGTGTTAGAGAAACACATGTTCTTTCGAATTTTTCTGTAAACACAACACCCTCAAAAAGTAGCAGCTGTTTCTTGGTATCATGTAAGTAAAATGTGGCCGTTCTGAATTTAAGCATGCTGTCGCATAGCCTTAACGTTCTTCTGGCATTGTAAATGCTAATTACCATTCTTATAATTCTTACTTCCCCTTCTACATGGTCAAGTCTCACCATAGCCAGCAAAGGGTGGTTTGGTTTGAATGTAGGTCTGTCTTCATTGGGACTAGATATTTTCCTTACTGAAGTGGACCTAAATATGGGTGGTATAGTAGAAACGTGTGAGGGCCATGGGAGTGCATGAGTGTTCTGATGTTCTGATGATGTCATTTGCAGCATCACTCAGCAATGAAGAACCTCCAGCTTGTAGTTTGGATGAACTCAAATAAACCCAGATTTTTTCTCTCTTTTGTCTGAAAGACAGTTAAAAGAAGTTTTAGTGACTATAAAAAGTATTCATCCCTTTGAACAATCTACACTTTTATTGTTTTTTTTTTTACAATTAAAGTGTTGTGAAAAACACTTATTCATCAACAAAATGTGGCCTTTTGGACAAAAAAAATCTATTTAATGTTAAAATGAAAACAGTTCTACGCAATGATGGCAAATAAAAAAAAAATTCCATTTCATCTCAGTCATTAGCTTTTTAGCAGATGTGAAGATTTAATAAACACAGAGGATTAAATGTGGAGAGTTGTGGAAGCTGGTCTTATTTAAAGAAAGCAATACAAGGAAAGACGAGGTAAAAAAAAAGGCCTGGGTTTTTAATTATATTATGATGAATGTATTAATAAAAACAGAGTGTTTTGTTGGTAAAAAAAGAAGTCTGAAGACAAATATTGTTGTTATTGAAAGAAAATATTTAATGTAGAGGCTTGTCACTTGGCCTAGTGGGATAGTGACAATGTAGAATGGGCTTGTATTACAAATTTAAAACATTAGACTCTAAGGCAGCTTTGACCAATAACTGACAAATAGTAATAAGAAAAAAGGCAACTCAAAATTGGTGCAGGTGAAGATAAAGTTCCAGCTCAACAGTCATGTTGAGGTTGTGAAGGACTCCAACTAGAGAGTCATTAAATAATGAATGATAAGCAGAACCTGCAGGGGGGACTGGGGGAAGGGCAGTTCATGGAGCACAGGCAGTGTAACAGAAAAGTCCAGCAAGGACCAAAGAAATACCAGGAGATAAATACTGAGGCAGGGGAGGAAATTGATTAGGAAACTAATCAGAGGAGTTGTGGTACAGCTGTGTGGGAAGAAAAACAGGGAAATTAAGAGAGGGAAACTGAACTAAGGAGCAAAAGAAATTAAAAACTGGGGGATAAAGACTAAGACATATCCAATAGAAATAAATCAAGATGTACAAACAGAACACAATAATAAACTCAAAGGAAATAATTAATATGGCAGCACCTTTCTAACAAGAATACACACAGAAATATGATCTGAATATAGCAAGATAGATCAAACATAAATGAGCAACAGGGAAATGAACAGAAACAAAAGCCTAAACCCAAAAACCCCAAGGATCAAGACAGGATCTTGTTTAGGGTACTTTAAATCCCACATGTGGGTTTTACATTCCCTGGTCCTTCTGATTTCCTCACCAAAGGATAAACAATGCTACTGCCAGTTTTGTGCTCTGTGTGAGGAAAGAGAAAAAGGAAGGGATGAGTGCTCCATTTCCATGCAGCAGATGTTGAGGGAATGGGGGACTAAAATACCAGTGAGGCAAACACATTGAATCGAGTGATTGATAGAGTTTCTGGGAACAGAGTTGCTGGTATGCTGTAGCTAAATTTCCCATGTGGTGTAATGACACAGAGAGGTAGACAGATAAACCTTTTTCCAGTTTTATCAAAGACTCCACAATCAACAACACAAGGTGTACAAACATTAACTTTACTTCTCTTCAGTTCCACAGTGTGTATATGCATGGACAATATCCTTAAACTATTGAGCAACCATTAGCAATTTAGTAACTTTGCAACCCTTGTCTTCAGAGCTACTTATGGCAGATGTACCAAAGAAGCCAGATACTTCATCAGTTTTTTAGCACACAGCATATCTGATACGACTGCATCATTTGTTCAGTGTATATTTAGCAGTTTTGAATTATGAATACTGAATAATTTTGAAATATAAACATTTTTGAAATGTAAATATTCTTCAAAAAGTCAGCTATATTTAAAATTAAAGATAAAACATGTTAAAACACATCAAACAAGGAACTTTACATGAAAAAAGATCCAGTTGATATGAAACTATTCTGAATCTGTGTAGTACAAAGATATTTTCAAGAAATCATATCATTAAAAAGGTTTTTTCAGTCACCTAATTCACTAAGTTAAACTCATTACTCGTGAAGTAATTACACAGTCCTTGTCTACACAGACCAATGTTTTAAAGCCTGTATCTTTGTTAATTATAAGGATTTTACACTACCAGCCAATGAAAACATGACATTTATGATTGGAATATTATATCAGACAAATTAAAACAGCTTAGTAGAGAAATGTGGACTTATTGAAAAATGCGTATTATACCTGTTTAATGTATGCTGTTTCAATATTGACATAAGTAATTTCAATTAAAACAATAAGTAGTGCACACCTTTAAGGAGTAAACAGACGTTGGGAGCAATGGTTCATTCAATGATTGGCAGAACAAACAGAAAACATACCCAGGAACTAAACACAAACATGAGCCTGCACAGTCAGAAAAGACTGAATGCATTTCTTCATTGAAGGAGCTGCTAATCCATTAGCCAGCCAAGTGAACACACACAATCCAGAAATGTCACTTTCCACTTGTGACATGCATGACCACAAGAAACCTAAACATGCTGCCTTTCTGAGAAACAAGTGGAACAGCGAAAGCAGACATTTGAGGAAAAAAGAAAACATGATTAAATTTATTCATTGTACAGTCAGAACAATAGTGCAGGTCACTGACTCAAGCAACTCACTGATTTAAAAGGACTTTTTGTTCCTAGAAGCAAGGAAGCACAACACCACTGTTCATTTAATGGACTTCCCTATACTTCACTCATATTTCCCATTTTCCAACTTAGACTCTGACCTTCTTTATACAATGAGGCTGGCTGCTTTGAACTGGACTAAAGCGTATTATTCCTGCAACAATTCCTCATTGGGCTCGCTTTCTGCAGAGCTGTGAGAGTGAAATTCATTATCATCCATACGTCTCTGTGGAATTTTGGCAGCATGACAAAACTGCTCTGTTGAAATGTTCCATCAGGAATTAAACAGCCTTTGCTTGGTTGCAACTATGGGATGTTTTATGTTACTGTGCATGCCCATGCCAAAAAAATATGCCATTGGGCACAACATTGCTAGAGATAAATAAATTGAATAAAACTAAATGAAATATTTTAAATTAAATACATTCCATGTATTATTTTCTGGCTTGCATTCAAGGTTCTGTGCAATCAATAGACAAGGAGCAGGAATTAAAAGTTCACTGTAAACTATAGTTGTTGACAAAACTCAATCATTTGTACAAGAAAACTGACAAAACAGAAAAATAAAAGCAGATTGCAACTGGAAAAATGTATATACCTGCAACTGTTACAATGTTATGGAAGCTTTTTATCAGACTTTAGTAGCAACTCATGAAATCAAGACTCTCCCAGATCCTCTGACAAGCCTGTAATGGGAATTAATGGGACACATAATAGCCTAATTGGACCATTTTGTCAGATGAAAGATTTTTAATACCTTACATCACTCATGTTGTGAAATATTGCACCTGCAAGTAATTATCAGTGCAACTATCTTAAACACCTCCAAAATGATGGCTTCTTTACACCTGTTCAATTGATTATTAACTCAAATAGTGAGTCATCCTATAACATGGCAGCAATTCAGTGCATTTAGGGATCCACAGTCATATTCAAATAAGTAAAATTTGCATAACAATGATGCCTTTTTGTCAAATTAAATCATCTTTTAAAAATAATTTTTAAGCAGGCATTAATATTGAAGTTTTTATATATATATATATATATATATATATATATATATATATATATATATATATAATGATTAACAGGAAAAAAGGTTTGATAATGTTTGTGGGTAATTTGCCTATTTATTGTTTCAGTTAGAGACTTTACTGAAATAACAGAACCTTTTAATAACATATAAAATTCTAATATTATTTATTGAAAATCACTTTATATGTTGTGAAGATGAATTGACTTGCTGAAATTCACACAAAACATCAGAAAAGGCAAATCCAAATAAAAGTGGTTTGGGGGAAAATGAAAATTGCATGGTTATATGCAGCCCCAAGTACTTTAGAATCTGTTAATTTGGTGTATTTTTCACACACAACCATTCGAGTTTCAAGAAAATGGTCAGAGAAAGACGAAATATTCATTTGGTGATGATTGTGTATATGGAAATGTTTGATTGGTGTCTTATGTTAGGAGAGAATGGTATGACTGGCTGGTTTGAGGTGACAGAAAGACAACAGTTGCTGCAAAAGCTATTTCTCATAATGAGGTATGCAAAATATTATCTCAGAATGCACAACGCGTCAAATTTAGCAGAAGACATCACCAGATGCCACTCCTGTCAGCTAAGAACTGACGGGAATAATTCACACAGGCTCAACTAAATTTGACAATAACAGATTGGAAAAAATTTTCAAACATTACAGGCTACCCGTGTGTGGGTAGCCTGTGGTTGGTCAAAATGTCCAACCATTTTGACCACAGTACACTTATGTCCTGAATTTTTTTTCCAGCAGGATGATGACCCATGTCACCCAATACAATACCCAGTGGGCGCAGATTTATTTGTGCTCTCAAAAGATATAAAAGCAACACTTTGCTACAAAGGATATCTGTAGGAGAAAATATACTGCCACAAAAAACTCATTACATGAAATAACGGGCAAACAATTTTTCAATTCCTGAGTCTTTTAAAAGTCAAAAAATCAATTTTCTTTCTTCCAATTAGGCGGATTGTGCATATCCCAGTCAGTGAAAATCCCACGTGAACCAAGAGTTGGAGAGTTCGACAAGATCATTCACCGGCTAAGTGAGAACCCCAACGCTCGAGTGGTTATTATCTTTGCCAATGAGGACGACATCAGGTGAGAAAAGAAGAGTGTAAAAGTGTTCTGTTGATTAGTGTTGTACTGTTGATTAACAAATTGATTATATCCTGACAAGTTGCTATGTTTATATCTGCACCATTCGCTGCCAAATGGCGCTTAAGATTTTCAAAGGTTTTACTTGAAAATCTCATTAGAGTGCAAATTCTATTTCAATAATAATTGCATGTCTTATCTGTGTTAAATTTTAAAAAATGTCTATAGTGCCAATTATTATCTAACCTTTAAAAAAAATCTTAAAAAGGAAATTATTTTGTTCACATGCAGCACTGTTTTCTTAGAGGAGAATATTTCCCAGCAAACAATTAGTAGGTTAGCATATATATGCTATGGAAGTGGGGAGAGATGTTGATGTCTGGGTCAGAAGTCCCACTGCTCACTGACTTAAGCCAGTCCTGAAAACAGGTAATAGGCTGGATATACAGTAATTACCAAAGGCCACTGGGATCACGGTGCAGCATGACTGCACTATCCTTGAGATCAGAGTGACAATCCAACATCTTAATGATCTCAAAAATCTGCACAAGGAAAGACAAGACTGAGTTATATCAGGAGAGTCCAGTACAATTAAACAAATGCATACATATTCTGTTTTGTTTTGGTGTTAGGAGAAAACTAAATATGGTATCTGAAACAATGTTTTTCCCCTCACATTAAATTACACAACATTTCCTTGTTACAGACAAGAGTTCAAAAATGATTCATATTTGCTGAATGCTAGATTAATTGGATGCAAAAAAGATTTATTTTATTTTTCATGATCAGAGGTCAAATTAAATTGCTATGACTTTAAATGGCTTGACTTATGACAGTTTCATTTACAATACTTAAATCATCTAAAGACACATTGAGACCCAGGTGCATTGCTGCTTCCTAGTGTGACATCATCAAAAAATAAATCAGGAGAAATACCAGGAACAGAGTATTTGCTACATCCTTGTATATGGCCACAGGAGGCCACAGATGCTACATTCTGTCCTTTCTATCCATAATAGACAGAGAAGAGGGACTCTGTGTCTCAGAGCTTAACTTTGATGAAATAGCTGAACCAACTTTAAAACACAGCCACAAACATCAAGAAGTTGCAGGTAGAATTTGTTAAAGAGAGACATTTTGCACAGGGAAACAAGTTCTCAACCAATATGGGCTAATCAGCCCATATCCTAAAGCAAAACATAAACAGAGTGCAGTTTAAATTTATTCCAGGTGTGTGTGAAGTGTAGGGTAGCAGCATTGCATTGTTTGGGTTTTCTGCTGTAGGAGGGATTGGTGCACTTAACAAAATATACGGTAGCATAAAGAAAGAACATGATGAGGAAATACTGAAGAAGCATCTTAAGGCAACAGCCAGGAAGGCGAGTCATGGGCCAAAATTTCAGCAAACTATTGTAACAACACCAAAACCTTTCATCAAACACATGCAAATTAAAAGACAATTCCTCCAAATGCAAAAATAAACTTATAACTTTGAGAAGACTTTGTAAATGTTCATGGACAGGTGACATTTGATCCAGTTTTAAAGGGATTTTGTGTCTCACTTGCTTTTGAATCAAAAGAAGAGGAATGACCAGACTAGTATTACATGTTATGTTTTATAGCCATAACGTGTGGCTTCTTTAAAGTTTTTACATTCTGTGTTAAAAATCACTCTGAAGAGTTTGTATTGTAAGTTGTAATATTCACATATTTTTAATAATTAAATGGTGCCAGATTCCCATTGTACAAGCACTCAGAGCAGCAGCTGCCTCTGATTTATCATAAGATCTGCTTCTGATCCAGGAGGGCTATAGATGTTTTTTGTTAAGCCTCAGAACATAAATGTTGTAAAATATTCTAACCTAACTTATTTAAACCCCTAAAAATATCACTTTGACTGTGGGATTTACTCTGTTTTTCAGAAACAGATGGCTATAACCATACATAAATGGCTTGTACACAAGTTAAAATTGAGATTATGGAATAAAAATGCTGAAAAATGTTAACTAAAACACTTCAACCATCCTGCAAACTCAAAAATGTAAAAAGCAGATTACGTTAGAAATTGTTTTTCATTTGTTTGTACTGGGCAAAAGACAGTGGGAATGGTAAAGGGTAAAGAGTAGGCCCAGAAAACACATCTTTGTTTTGTCTTGCTTTGTTAAAGCAATATAATTGAAATATTTCACATGCCAAAGCTTTTTGGTTTTGTTTAACATTTCTACCTGAAACATACATTTACAGCAGCACCTGCTATCTGTTCCTTATTATTTACAATAAACTTAATGCTAAATCTCATAAGGTCTGATTATGCTAAAACCACCACAATGGATGCCTTTACATTTTAGTTCTTTGTCATTCGATTTTTACTTGAACTATCCATGTCAAGCAACAAGCTGCATGGGACCTGTAATACATAATATAGAGCATTTTAACAGGCCAATGGCTTTTTTACAGTTTAATTGTATGTGGAATCTGGTATTAGACTCTAATCATCTGTCTGTCCAACCATTGTCTAAAATAAGCTTATTGTTGCAGGTTGCTCATACTTATACCTCAACACAGAATGTATTTGTTTTCTGTTCCATCCGTCAGGCGGCTACTTCAAGCAGCTAAAAGAGCCAATCAAACAGGTCATTTCATCTGGGTAGGTTCAGACAGCTGGGGATCCAAAAGTGCTCCAATCCTAAACCAAGAGGAAATGGCAGAAGGTGCTGTTACCATCCTACCAAAACGACAGTCCATTAAAGGTATTCCCTTATGACTGGTGTTGCAGAGGCATCATGATTTTGTGGAGCTTCAAATCATATTTAAAATAGAATTGATTAGCCTTAAAGCAACTTGAAAGAATATGAATATGTTTTCTTCTCTAATTTGAAGTTCATGGCTTCTGGAAAAACTTCTTCAAATCGTCCTGACTTCATGATTTCCTCTTTAGGTGCATTTTGACATTTTGTCAATGTTGCTTTCTGGCTCAGACTATAGTTCAAAGAGAGAGTGGAGAAAATTAAATAAATTAAATATGCCAATATTCATACCATACAAAAGGGCTAAGATGTTTTAATGTATTTTATAATTAACTTACATAAAATAATTTGGTTTTGTGTTTTGTAAAAAAATAAAACACTTTCTAATTCCTATGACTTTCAGGTTTTGATCGGTACTTCATCAGCCGAACATTAGAGAACAACAGACGGAATATCTGGTTTGCAGAGTTTTGGGAGAACAACTTCCAGTGCAAGCTTAGTCGACATGCTGTGAAGAAAGGATCTGGCATCAAAAAGTGTACAAGTGAGTTTTCAACAAATGGAAAAGAAGCCTTTTGGTCAATGTGGAGAACTCAGTCAATAACCAAGTATACAGCTTGGTTGTGTCATGAATACATTATGCTTAGGTGGGTTTGTGTCAAAGTTTGTGCCTCCACTTTGGATGCATGGGTTTTTTTGATTTATTATTTGGGGTGGGGGGGGGGGGGTAGTTACACTCTTCTAATATAGCAGAAAATGTAATTTATGTAAATAAGTGAATGGGAATGTCTAATTCTGTAAGAGAAATTAATGTTCTTATTATGTGTATTTGAAGTGCACAGCAGCAATCACAAAACTAGGCCCCTGCTTGCAGTGAAAACAATCAACGGCATATCAAGTTAGCTCATTAGAAAGTAACTTTTTTGTCATTAATATCATTAGATTCTTCAGGTTTGTCTCTTATCTCTTAGTGCTTTGCGAGATTGCATTTCTAATATTTCAAGGCATATAAATCTTACATTGAGGCTTTTTTTCTTAAAGTGTTATACAGGGATGTAGTACAGAATCAGAACAATAATTAATAGAAAAAATAGACATTGGACATTTTTTAAGCTTTTCTCTGCTTTAGTTAAAACGAATCCTGGTAACTTGGTACGTATTTTGTGACTAGAAGAAAAGGACCACAGATTGTTCGATTATTTTAAACTTTTCCAAGATTTCTCTCTGACATTTGTTGTGTTTACAACCAAGACCAACACTCTGAATTCCCTCCAGAAGATTAAGGTCCTGATCCCATTTAACCCTCCTGCCCTACTGCTTTGTCCTATCCCTCGATTTTGCACGTTCACACCAAATCTAGGGCTTTCTGGATTCTTTCTGTGGAAGAGAATGATCGCGCAAACTGATAGATCAACAAAAGCACAAACAGGCACATTCACCACGACTGCTTAAGAAAAACATTGATGTCTTTCATAAAGTGAACCACAATCACAACTACAGTCTTGTATATTATCATACTAGCTAATTAAACGTATGCAAAACATGACTTTGGATACTTTAAAGTAAGTTCTAGGATCCCAAAATGAAAATTTATGTAGTGCAACAGCCCTACAGCCGCTGCTGCACATGGATTATAACATCCATTAGCTGCACATCAGACAATAAAACATGGACATCTGCTTCTCAAAATCCATAAAATTATACTCCAGTTTCTTCACTGTCTCAAGCACAGCAGCACAGACGTCTACATCACACAAATTTATTGTTACTTCTGAATGGAGGCTTCTCTCATCAGGATGCCACTTATGCGCCTTTCTTCAGAGGTATTAATGTTTTGTTAAACTACTCCTTTACTTGAATTATCGCTGGGGGTGAATAGGACTTATTTGAATAAAATATGGACCAAACTGGATGCTGTGTATTTGGAAATGAATTGAACCTCTTGGTCTTCCAAAGGGGGCCGATATAAAGTATGTTGCAAACTTGTCGCTTTAAAAATGAAATATACAAATAGATTTTACTGCGTGCAGAAACTTTTAACTACAATCATTTTGTCTGAGTAAACTGTGTGGAAACAAATAATGCATTCTTATATTGTCTCCAAAGGAACCAGAACTTTCGACAAGGACAGAAAAAGAAAAGATTGCCTACGGCTTTGTTGCACAAAGGTTTGAGATGCTCAGTTTAGAATGAAAATGTGAGCTGCAAAAAAGTTGCCCTGCAAGGGTCTTCTCCTTCACTGCTAATGAAGCCTTTAAGTCAATAATAACAAACAATTTAATGCATGTCAGAATAGCTTTCTCCATATTTTTAAGGATTAACCAATCATTATTTCCACTAATTAGTAGCAAGTGAACAAAAGGTTAACCATTAAAGATTGGATTGTCGACTTGCTTCACAACATTGTGTCCAATGACCGACACAAAGTAATGCCTTCAGCTACCCTTACTATCAGGAGGACACTTAATTTGTGAATGATTTTTGTATTTATCAGTAGTCATGGTGGCTGCTCTTGAGCTAAATTGCTGCTGCCCTTTTCTTCCTCTGAGAAGCCTCCTGGGCATAATAAAATTTTAAGAGCAAAGGGTACAACGATTCCTCTCAGAGCTCTTTGCAAGTTCTCTTCCTCTACTCTGCTTTGTTCTGTTTGAAAGCACAGTAATTTCCTCTTCCCCTCCGTCAAGGCACATGAATTCTGGCTGGTATATGATTCAAAACAATGCAAGAGAGGACAGCATGTATCTCAATTCCTAAAATTCACCATTCAGCATTCTTGCATTTTTAACTCTTGGACAAATTTCTGAAATTCTAAAATACAAGTTGTCAAGATTTATTAATAGCAAAGTGAAATGGGTGAACAAATATTATTGCTTTTTCATTTTTATACTAGAGCTTTACAATTATGGATTCACTTTACAGGTAACATTTATATCATATAGGTTGTTACATTTTCAAAGCCAAGGAATAAAGTGCATCATTGTGTGAAGAAAAAGCAGTGGAGATGTATAATTCACATCTTAATGCGTCTCCCATCGTTCTTTTATCTATACAAGGACAAGACTTGTGCAATAGATCTACAATTTCTCCTCCATTCTGCAGGTTACTGTGCTCATAGATTATAACTAGAGCATATGCCTCAACCTAATTTTTCCCAACTTTAAACTTTATGTTGTCTTGTCACAGTGTTGGAATGGATCGGATTTCTTCATTTCCGATTACTAGAAACCTTGACAAACTTAGATCTTAAAATTTCTCTCATCATATCCAGTTGTCTTCATCTCTACACCTATTTTATTTAAAGGATGTTCCTGTTTAACTCTGCATCTTTTATATTTTCAGATTTTTGTAGTGTTTTTTCAGTCACAGTTTTTATTTTTAAGGTGCCTGTCTTATTACTGTAATAGTATTGTAACTTAGCTAATCTCTTACCTTGTATGGCCTGCAAAAAGCACTTTGAGCTGAGCAGCTTGAGTAGTTCAAAAGTGATATGCAAATTTTGGTGAATTCAGTCAAGTAGGGCCGCTCAATCTGGTAACACCTGCATAATGTCATCCACTTCACAAGCTTTTGACTCAGTCAATAACTGTTCTCTCCTAAAAGTTGGAGATTTTCAAATCTTATTGAGTTTTTTTTTTTTTTTTGCTAATTTCATAAATCAACACATTCTTTTAATCTTTCATTGCAGTTGACAAAAGAAAGACTGTATTTTTCTTCTGCATGTCAAACTGACACATTTTTACTATCTTCTTGTCTCAGTACACACATATCTGCTCAGGTAATAATCCTGAGCTAACATTTTTTTCCATGTTTAACAGCATACCCTCATCTTACCGTATTAATCACAATGGAGTACACTTGCCAGCAGTATCTATGTGCAATGTCTTTTTCCTTTTAGACCAACTTTGGGTCAAATAATTCATTTAAAGTCTGCCAGGAAATTAAACATTCACCTGCAGGACATTTTAAATTAATAAATTAACAAATTTTTTTCAAGGTTCCTTTAGGTTACAAGTTTTTTAATGTTTCTTAGAAACTTTTCAAGCGATGAACAACAGCTTTAAGGCTTGCGGTGTCTTCTTAAATTTGCTGTGCACTTTTAAAGTATGATGTTGAAGCTGGAAAGGCTTAACACACAGCAGTGATTTTAAAAAAAACCCTGCAAATGCACGAAAAATTTGCAGGGTTGTATACTTATTACATCTAAAGACCTATAAGGCCAATACTTGCAAAGGGCACAAACATGCGACAGCAGACCAACAATAATCAATACAATTATGGTGGCAACAAGATTCATTCTACAAAAGGACTTTACTGGAACCTGCCCAGAATCTACCGGGTACTACTTGGAACTTCAGAGTTAGGTGAAATTTTCCTTGAACTTTCATTATACTTTCACATGAGTTCCATGTATTTTTAGGTTAATGACTTATCTGGAATTTGATGAGCAGGTGACCAAGCATGCAGCAGTGAACAGTTCATTTAATTCAGTCTTTTTTATACTTCAAGAGTAAGAAGCCTCCATTACAGTCTGTCAAAGTTTTATAAGCTAGAAGTATTGAAACACGTCTTCTTTTGTTTGTTCTTTCCTTTATTGTATCACATTTAATTTAGTTTCTTGTTTGTGTGTCCTTGTAAAATGTTCCCTGGTGTTCCTTTTGTATATAAATGTTTAACAAGGTTTTCCTACACACATCAAGATTCTATTGCTGATCACTGATTGCCTCCGCTAGGTTATATTATGAAGCAAACTTCCAATTTCACATAATTATGTTTGTTTCATCATAAAAACAAACATAAATCATAGACCAGTATCTTAAACAGTCAACTGCTTGATGGCTTTATTCTAAAAATATCATAGGATTTTATCACAAGATTGTTAAAAAAAAATGTTTTTCTTTGGAAAAATCTAATTTTCTATATTTGAGAAGTCAGAAATCAGTGGTGACACAAATGCACTAGAAAGAAGCTTTTATCAGAAATGATCTGCAATTATATAAACAACATGTTCCTTAAAACGTTCTTAAGGAACTTTCTTAAACTTTCTTAAATGCATAAAGAACTTATGCATTTCTTCCACATAATATTACAAAAAAATCTCATATGAAATAGTTTAATTTTTACATCTTAAATACAAAATGTATTAAAAGAATGAGCACAACACTGAGGATGCCAGTATTTCCTTGCAGATTTTTCTTTAATTACATTTTTAATTTGCACCAGGCTGTGGTTAAAATGACAGTCTTGTGAAGGTCCACCAGCTTTTGTTGACAGACACAGTTTGAGTGAAACAAACCTTGAGTCACTGTTGATTTGAATCCCTGCTAACATGAGTCATCAAGGCTAACAGAAGCACATAAATGCCTGCCTGCACAGTGCTCTTAATTCCACTGAGGAAAAATTAGACACTATATCTGAGCAATGCTAGTTTATCTTGAGATGCAGTTTTTTGAAGTTTTTAATTGATATAACATAGCTCAGAATTATTTATATATAAAAAAAAACTTTTTTTTAAAATCCCTTGTGGGTTCCACAAAATATATTGATATATTTGTATTAAAACTGGTTGGAGCTAGAATAGCAAAAGTCTGTTAAAACCCTAAAATACACCAGAATATTGGTTATTCATTTAAACATTCAAGAAACCAGCAGAAAGCCTTTTGTGGGCCATGCAGAGCAGTCTGTTTGGATGTGTAGTTGGACCAAAGGGTGGTGTGATTATCATGTGATGCAATTATAAATTCAGAATTCTCATAATTATACTTTTCAGCCATTGACTTACCATGTCTGGTTTCTGTCAGTAGAGATTTAGGATGAATGTTTCATTGCAGTGATATAAAAGTTGGATGAAATTTGACATGACTGCAGGTTGCAGATGCTTTCAATATTGGATAGGTATCCAGTTTTATGTCACATAATGAAGTGGCACAAATTGGAGTTTTTCGTGGTTGAAAAGATCAAAATTGGCTAATTTAGTTCAGACTGCCATGAAAATGTCAGATTTGGGTCGCATTTAGGTCTCCATATTGACTCATTTGGAAAGAGTTTCTTAGTTTATCTCCCTTTGTGTTCATTTGTTTCTCTGCAATTCTATTGTCTTATTCAGTCTATTCCTCAAAGCTAATTTTTGTTAGATTTTTCCCTGTTGTTCATTTGTGTATTGGTTCAGATACAGCTCTGCTCCTCTATTAATTACCCTGCCTTCCCCCAGTTCACTGCTTAGGTTCTGCCCAGCTGTTCTGCATTCTGTTTATTGTACTCACCTGGTTTCCATGCAACAATAATTTCTCCACAGTATTTTAGCTTTTTGATTTCATTGACTCACCGGTGATCTCTTCCAATGTTCTGTCACTCATATGCATTGGTGGCATTGGTATTTGCGATCAGTAAGTTGACAGTTTCATCATGAAATACATTTTTCCACAATACGCTGTCTGCCCTTATCTTTGTATTTGAGGCAACACTAAACCATAACACTGTGACACATCAGATGTTGTTAAATAAGTGACGTAAGCTTACCTCTTCACAATTTTGCAAGTGATATGATCCTTAATATGTTTCCTCCTGAAAATATAACAACACTACTTTACTGTGAGATGATGCCCCTGTGCCAGCTTCCATAAGTCAAAAAACTGCTCGTGTCAAATTACTTGGAGAATTGGTTTGAATTTTCACAAATCATAAATTTGCTCTATCTGCACATATATGGAGGGTGTGTGAGACAAAAATAAGGCACCTATTTCACCTACAGTAAGTCAGTCGTAATGTCAAACATTTCTGCCAGCCATTGTCACAGATTCAGTTTCTAAAGTTTTTCTAACATTTCCATAAGATCTGGAGGCCGCAGCAGGACTCAGTCAGGTGCTCAGCATACCGAGGTAATATGTACCGACTTTGCTTGTCTGACCCCAGTGCATAAACATACTGCTCTTGACAACTGCCCAAGCTCCCAGGTGATCTTTTCAATATTCTGCAATGTACATGCTGTGGATTTATATGAACAGGAAGTGTGGAGGGCAGCCAGTCCGTAGAAAACCTCGTATCGTCACCTCACTCAAGTCAGGTATACAGATTTATACTGAAAGGCCTCAGTAGCAAGCATTTACAGTTCAGCATTCATGAGGGAAATTACTGAAGAACCACTGCTTTACTCATGCTGATTTTTAAACACTTTTAATATATTTTAAGTAACATTAGTGTTTATTTATCAGTTGAAAGGATGAATATTTGACCTTCCAACAATACAGCCACTACGGCATGAAAAATGCCTTAGATTATTTCTGAGCATTAGCATTATATTCATAGAATATAATGCTAATATATTTTGGTTCTTGGACTCTGCAAACACAGCACAGATCTGTAGCATGTGAAAATAGTGTCCATATTGACAGCTCAGCCAGTCAGAGGCCAACGTGAAGGAACATGATAACTTTGTTATGTTAAACAGGGAATTAAAAACCATACTGCAGTGCACTATAGTTTGAAGAAGGTAAAATCTTCTGTCAGATGTAAAAGTCAAATTATATGACTAAAATTCAATCCCTAAAACCAGATTAAGATAATATTATTTTAGTCCAGGACAGCTAAAATACACATTTGATTCTACAGTAAATTAAATATTAGTATGGGGAAAATGAATATACTACAACTATGTTATATTGCTATTTCAAGCACATTTTTATTTTAGCCTTAGCTTACATGTTATTTGAATTCGTAAGCTTGTAAATGCCAAATCAGTAAACTCCTGATCCTCTGTTTTATGCAGATAGCAACAAGGTCTGTGCATTATGTTCAGGCAAGAACACGGATACCCAACAGTTCAATTATACGCATGAATGCATTACTCTGGAGACATAAATACAAGACAGAAGTTGCTGCTTCTGCTGCTCTTTGAATGCATTCTAGGTAGAAACAAGGCTTAGCTTAATTAATATAAAACTTGATGTACTCCCTTGTTGTTGTTTTTTTGCAATGTCTTGCAAAAATATTAAATCTTATAATAATGTAAACAGAACAATGTATTGCTTAACAGTAAACTGTAATCCATTACTCCTAAAAATAATCTCATGCATTTTTATGCCTAGAAAAAAAAAATTCAAGGGAAAAAAAATAAATTACAGGTTTTCATGTAGAAACTGTACTCTAAACTCTTTGACCACACATATTTGGTAAACCCAATGCTTGAAACTCTTTAGCCTGCAAATGACCAACTGATCTGGTGGCCTGAGTACTGCACTTAGTCATGCTTCAGTGAAATATGCTTGCAGCATTTTCTCACTGGCCAAGAATTTTAATTTACTCAAGCTGCTGGTGGTTTTGGCCTTTTCAAGAAACAAACCATTGCCTCTAATTTACACTGTCACTTGTATTAACCGATACATATTTTACGATGCCCTAGTTTCACCTCCCGTGATAAATTATGTAACAGTGCAAATGTTCATCTTTTGGGAAAGCCCTGTTTCTTCAAATATGAATTCATTATCTGGGTGATTTCTTACATTTACAAAGTAATTCTTATATTATACATAAATCTTTAACACTTGTGGAGCATTTCACTTTTTATTTTCCTCCCCTCTTGCTCAATGACCGCTGGAGACAGCCACCAGTTAAAAAGAAAAGTTGGTTTAGACAGTGGATGGAAGGATTTTCTTCCTCTACCAAATGTTCCTTGACCATTTTGAGCATAATAAAACTTTTGCTGTGGATTTTGGAGAAATATTGCAGTGCATTTCAGAATATTAGATTGAGATTGAGAAAGTAACAGTTAACAGTAACAGAAAGTAACAGGCAGAAAAGTCACACATGGAAAAAATCAGCCACAAAAGCAATACATCAAGTTTTCCCTTTTTACTCTTGAAGCACTGACCTTATCTCTATTTTGAACGTCATACTTTATTTATTGATAGACACAAAATATAAACTTTTGTGTTTAATTATTAACAACTTCAAAGTGTAATGCGAAGCTGAAATCATATATTTATATACCTGTCATTACATACCTTGTAATATCTAGTCTTTTTGAATTTATACATTCTTGGGTATGTACTGTATATATTTTATAGACTTTGTATTTGTTATCTGAGATGGAGTGGCTTTCAACTTATAAGCAATTTTCCCTTGGGGGTCAATAAAGTCTATTCTATTCTATTATAAAAATACAACATTTTTTATCTCACTGTCAGGGATTAATGCAGACTGAACATTTTCCTGTACAAGGTGTCCTGGTCTACCAAGACAAAGATATCTGTGATTAATTATTTACTGCAGTATAATCTGTATAATGTATTAATAGCTCTGAGACTAATTTACAATATATTTATAAGAACTACTGATTGAAATAAAACTTTAAACTTTTGATAAAATTTAACATCTTCAGTTTAATCATTTTCAATAAGTGTGGAAAGGTTTTACCTTTTCTTGCTTGCAAGATTTAAAATCTTCAAAAACTTGATCAAGCTTTAAAGCACAGACTTGCAAACATAAAAGCAAACACACTTACGGGATATACATCTTCTGTCATAAACCTTGAATTGTTTACAAGTTTGTGCAGGGTTGGCTTGTTTTTGCAGCATAAATCTAATTTCTTGACAAACAGAGAGCTTCTACTTGGAATTAGTTCTGATCAGATTAACACTGCTGCTGTTCTTCAAAGAGAAAGATTATCTTGAAACTGCTTTAAGTTTCCACAGTTAGCTGATATTGCATTATCAAAAGTTCAACATTGAACAAAAATAAGATATTCGAATGAATTAAATACTAAGAGCAATGATGTTGTTAAAGATAAACCACTACCAGACCAAGAAACAGAAAAATTCTAGATAACCAGAAACATTTTTCTTTTTCACATTTATCTTGATTAAGGAAGGGAAGAAATTGTATTTAAATAAACCTTATCGAATAAACCCAAGAGGTAGGGCAGTGGTTAATAGGAGAATTAAGGTGATAATTGAAAACTTGCTTGGTGAGTAATGCATTTCCAAAGCGTTAAAACAACTCAAGGCATGATTAATATACACCTGTCATAACTAATTACATTAATAGTGAAAAATGATTAGGCCAGTCTGACTATGAGTTCTTCTTCACTCATGCCACTCTGTCAAGCTCTGCAGTGAGGATTAATAGATTCAAGGTGGCACATGGCTTGATGGAGATAAACAAAGAGATCATATAAACATTAGAGGAACACCTCTGTCATCTCAAACTCTTGTTTATACAGTATTTGTAGCTGGAGTTTATGACTTAATTTAAACCATAAATCCGTCTTTTACAAGCATGCTTACATGGCATCATAAAACATGGCCATGGGCTTTAACTGGACAGCACAAAATATTAAGAAACATAAAGTGTTTCTGCATGAAAGTGTGTTGGTTCAAGTGACTGGCAGCCCACACCGAGAAAGTCTCTAAAGGAAGATCACTTTGAATTTGTGCAGTGGTATTCCTGATTGATGTCTTGCAAAAATAGCATGCAATTATTTTAACATGCAATTCAATGTCAGTCTCAACATAAATTAAAATAGCAGAGGAAATGGTTTCACAATTGAGTAATCAGACTTTTTGAAGGGCTATAATTTGGTTGATTTTTACACATCTAATAACTATTGTTTAGGTCACAGAACATCCATTGATATTCAGGTCCAATTTTGATCTAAATGTTGTTTTCCTTTTATTAAAAAAAAGAGTCCAGCTTTTTTTCTTGGCTTGGCAAAGAAAACAGCATGAAAGTCATTACATTTTTCTTGTGTGTGTTAATGTTTTTCTCTTAAGATCACGAGCGGATTGGAAAAGATTCATCCTACGAACAGGAGGGGAAGGTCCAATTCGTTATAGATGCTGTGTATGCCATGGCTCATGCTCTCCATAATATGCACAAAGACCTCTGTCCTGGAAAAGTTGGCCTCTGCCCCAAAATGGACACCATCAATGGCACGCTACTTCTCAAGTATATTCGCAATGTAAACTTTACAGGTATGTCTGCTACCTCTAACAGGTTAAATTTAAAACCGCAGGTATAGTGTGTACTATAAGCTGTTCTGTTGTGCTATATTTGTAAACGAGAAAACAATATTATGAGAAATATAATATCTGAGGTTTGTTTAACAAAGCCCATTGAGTTTTTTTTATTTGTTGGTATCTGAGGCATCCCACATGTCCCATTTTTGAACTTTTCTGTGCACACAAGATGCCTACTCAGAGGTTTTTTAATGATCTTCACTGACTGTAAATTATTCCCTGCAAGCATAAAAGCAAAGATCTGTAAGAATCTTAACAATCACCAGAAGAAGAGCATGTTTTATCAGAGCTGATGATAAGCAGGAACTTTGCTTTGTGAGATTTTCCTGCCTTATCTTGTCACCATGGAATTGCCCATGCAAGTGATTTCTGACTTCAAGGGGCTGGCAGCTGAGTTCAAATTGTGCAGAAATGAGAATGGGAAGACACTTAACTGACAGCTATTCATCTATTAAGGCTGGAGCCAAATGCTGCAAATGTATGAAGCCTCGAAGAACTTGAGGCTTCATACATATAAAAATATGCAACAAAAAGAACTACCTTTTTGTAGAGTATGACACCTGCTACATAGAGTATTTTGACACGAAAGCTGTATGGAGATTTCTGTGTGATCTGCAGTAGTTTTTATCAACCAGTCTGCATTCAGTCTTGGTGATAACCAACAATTGTACTAAAGTATAAGAGGTGCTAGTCTCAACTAGTTTCATTAATGCACTGGGTTTTAAAGCAGACACTGTCAGTGGCCTGAGGATATTTTGGAGTAGGCCCATAACTTTGTGAGGGGAAGAACGTTAGCTGGCAGATTGGTGACGCATTTAGCTCGATTCAAGAACAAAGACATTGCACTCTTTTTCTGGTGGGTGACTCTGACTTGCAAATTGCCCATCCTATTATCAAGGGGAGAATATTACTGAAAGAGATCAAGGGTGTAACAGCTTTGCCACCTAGTTTTCATGCACATCATATTCTGTGCTTTCTCATTCAAGCAGCTGGGCAACCCCATCAGCAGTTGGCCATACGGCTTTGTCGTGACAACAAGCCATCCTCCATCATTTCCAAAAAAAAGAGAAGCCCAAAATATGTGTAGTTTTCCAAGATAAAAGGAGGTCTTTGGGTGCTGTGGTGGCGCAGGGGTTTAGCACAACCCACATACCGAGGCCTTAGTCCTCGACGCGGCCGTGTCAGGTTCGATTCCCGGCCTGACGACCTTTGCCGCATGTCTTCCCCCTCTCTCATTTCCCTCTTTCCTGTCCATTCACTGTTCAATAAAGGCCTCTAGAGCCAATAAAATCTTTTTTTTTAAAAAGAGGTCTTTGCGAATGTGCCCTGAGTAATTCTCATAGCTTCATGGATTAATATTCAGCAAAAGAGACCAAAAGATTATGTTTAAAGGGTGGCACTTGATTGAACAAAATTAGCACTGCAAGATTAGCAACGGGTCAAATGCAAAACACGGTAATGTTTAAATCTCTGTTGGTATCTGCTGTCACATGTCAGTTGAGCAAAGGGTCATGTGATCAAGCAGAAGGCAAAACAGATGTTTTGTCAATTCTTTAAATTTGCTCCACAGTCACTAACAATTACATAAACTTTACTGGATGAAGGGTAGAGATCCATGACCTAAGTACATGATAAAAATACTGGAAATTATTTTGGAAATTTACAGGTACTGTCTGGCAGAACAATTCTAGTCCACTTTAGTTTCATGAACCATTGTCTGCCACCTGGTAAGGAACAAACTCCATGGTCTTTGCAGGTGCTAAGCTGAAAAAATTATGTTTTGCATTAGAAATTCCAAATATAACTTTGATAAAACAAGCGTCGCTTCTTTTGAAGACATGCTGTTTTTGGCTTCATAAAGAAATGTGATTTTTCAGACAAAAAAATTAATGAGATATTTAAACAATATCATCTGATCTAGCTCTACATGGTAGCATTTCTTCAGCCACAGCAGCTCATTGCAGTTACACACAGCAGTCGTGTAGGAAATTGGACCAGCAATCTGTTCAATCAGCAAGACAGCTGACAATAGAGTTTGATAAGAGAGACATCCAACTGCCTGTCCAACAGCCAGATTGTTGATTGTTCATGCAGTTAATCAAATGGTGCAGCTATTCTCAAACTGGAATTTCAATGATACTCATGAAAAAAAAAGAAGTTTCCAGTGTAGCATTTTTCTAAACTTCTTTGTTTGACCTGATAAATTATTTGCCAAACTAGTGTCTTTTACTACGAACAAGATCTGGTAGATTATTTTGGTTGTTTGCCAAAGGAATAAATTGGCTGAATTCTGTGTAACTAACTAACTATGTTAAGGCATCCACAGTTCCAAATGAGCATCAAAATGAAAAATATATTGCATTTCCATCCTTTTAAATTCTGTATTGGTGTTGCCAAACAGCCTGATGGCCTGATTTGAGTATTTCAGAAAATCCAGCTACTGATATGCTCAGAGATAATTATCTCTTTTAATTAAAGAGATAGAAGAGAACATATGCAGTGCATGGCAGTTATATGAATTAAAATTTCTTGATGTCATGGATCAGACTAGACTGTGCAGAGTGATTTAAGATTCTGTAACAGGCAACAGTCAGTAGGTAAGCAATCCTTGTTAAAACGAAGTTATGCAGATCATCATCTATGTTTACATAAGACTGACAACCTTTGAAGAAAATGGACTTCGAGAAGAGAAGGCAAAAGCAGGTGCCTCTCCTGTTGGAAATAACAGGAATTTGAGGCTACAATATGCAGAGACTGTTTAAAATGAGTTCGCTGCTATAATAAGTCTTACTTTTAGGTGTGATAGTCAGATGGTAAGGTCACAATTTAGTGTAAGCAGGATTTTAAAAAAATGGATCCTGACTTTTAGTTTAGGCAGCTGGTGATTTAATGATATGCAGAAGATTTTCTTGGGACACTTTGCACCCCTTAGGATCAATAGAGAATAAAAACTGCTGACTATGTCATTTTCTTTATGACGACCTTTATGTGGACCCAACGTCTGATTGATATTTCCAGGATAATGGATAATGTGCAATGTTCCAAAGCTCAAATCATCTGCAACTTGTTCCCTTAGCATCTGACCTGGTGCTTCTGAGGTGTGCTTTGTTTTACAAAGTTGGAACAGAGATGTAGGTCTAAAAATGAAATAAGTTTAGCTTACAAGGATGTTTCTTATGTTAATGTAACCTTTATTGTTAGGAATAGAATACAAAAGTGTAGCTGACAAGCATGTTTGCTTTACACGTTTTGAACCCAAATGGAAATTGACAGGAAAGTTTAAAGCACTGAAAAAGGTTTTATTGTTAAGTATATATATCTTGTTTAACGGCTCCAGAGTGTGTTTATTAGTCTGGAAGTAGATCAGTTCTGTCTGTGCAAAATAAAATCAGTGTTGAATTCATCCTGAAGTCTTAATCATGTTTTCAACAAGACAAGTCAACTCTCAAAGCATGTGCAGGGCTTTAATCTATAACATTGTGTATAATATATGTGGTATACATATATTTTAAGGTTTAGGTCTTTATGAATGACAAATTTTGTGAAGGCCTGGTAAATCACTGGAAGGCTGGACAACAATAATAAAACCGATGTTTTTTACAACAGACAGAGTAAGAAAATCAATGCCTCACATTAGTGATGATCTGCCTCATGAACTTTGTTTTTTAAAAGCCCTTCTAGGGTGAAGCAAGAATGAGGGATTCTTTGCAGGCTATGACTGCGTATCCAGCAAACAAGGATGATGCTTATTGATGTATCATCTTACACAGCAGTACGAGGATTTTAATCCAAATGTTGAAAGATGCTCAAAGAAATTACTTAAATATGTTAAGTGAGGCATTTTGCAGTTCAAACATGAAAAAATTGATTTTGAATGTGTTGTTACTAAAATGATCTTTCAGGTTAAAGAAGTAAAAACACAATTTATATGTTTATAACTGGAACATTATAAACGTTGGCTTTGTGTACGTTTAGTTAGTTATTTTCCAGAGCTTGCAGAAAGCTCTGGAAGCTCTGGAAAGGTTATTTCTTGAAGACTGTAAACCCTCCCTGAGTCTTCCACTTAGCATCCATTTGGGTATCTCCCCAGATGATTCATCTTCTCCATCCCTTCCCCCCATCCAATCATCCATCCCTTTGATTGCTTCCTTTATTAAATCTTTAAATTAATATTTGTGTGGTGGGGTCCTTGCAAGTAAAGTTTCCAATATTAAAGTAGAAAGTTGCTTGATGTAAAAAGTTGCCAAAGATTTAGTAATACTAAATTAAGTGAACCCTTGGATGGGTTCACTTAAAGAAAAAAAACCATATTTTTTTTTCTTTAGTTTCTGACTGGACAGTCAATTCTGGTCACCAGATGACTTTATGGTGCATCTCTGCTATTTTCGATTAATCAGAAAGTCTTGACATCCAGCAACTTTACTGAGGTTATATTTTGAGCTCACATAGGGATTTCTTTTGTCCACTTTCCACAATGGGAAATACAATAGAGTCAAATAAATACAAAGTGTTAAACAACTGGAACTGTGACATATACGGCTGGACGATAGCCAAGGTCTATCTTCCAACCACACAAAGTGAAGAAGATTACAAGGCAAGTAAATCAATCTCTAAAATTCACAGTTAAAGAGGCACGTTGGAGTCACCATATGCCCATATGGTGTTTTTCACCTGCTGGGTATTTCCCAACATTAATATGTTTTGACTTTCTTCTCTACATATTGTTCTGCATATACCTCCACTGGTATAACAGCAGTCTAGCTAATCAAGATTTTCTGTTAAATCAAAGCTGTGACCTGATTATTAAAGAATTAGTTTACATTTACTTGCTGAACGTTCAAACAGCAGTGTCTTCCTGCGAGGCTGCAAGTAATCAATTAAGGCAATCAAGTCCAAAGAAACAAACATTAATTCTATTTTATTGCTCAGATTGGTAAGACACTTCATAGTAACAGTTACTTCCTGCTGTTGGCTTAGACATGCCCAGACTGCAACAGGATGACACTAATGCAATTAAAAACCTGAGGATTTTGATGGATAAGAGTGAATGCAAGGGCTGCAGAGGCTGGCTTGCATGTTTCAAACATGAACTCTCAGCTACAAACAACAGTCAAAAAACTGCACAATGTGCTCAAATTCTCTATTTTCAAACAAAAGGGAATCACAGTCATGAATATTTATCAAAAATCATAAAGCTTTGCATAAATATTATCAAATTAGTAAAGGTCCTTACCATTTCTTCGGTATTGCTTTTGAACATTAAAAAGCAAAATTAGAAAACTGAGTATTGGGAGACCAAATATGTCTCCCAATACTCAGTTATTGGGAGGTAACTGAGGACATTTATTACTTGTAACTGAGGACATTTATTACTTGTCTCAGTATTTCCATAAGTTTTAATAACAGGGAGTTGAAGGAAATGCAAGGAATAGGTAAATAAATGGACCGTTAATGGTGCGTTTATGATTGGATTTTTTCTCTATTTCATTGAATCCTCCTTCTCCCACAACACAATTTTATAAGTTGTGAAGCTCAAGAGGGATTATTAATTGCTTTAGAAACCGAAAGCAGAGACAAGAGAGAGTTCTCAAAGTGATAATGAAAATCAGCACTATCATTCGTTAGTGATATGTAGGGACCTTATAAATAACATGCAATGGGGCAACAAGCAGAGCAAAGAGAGGGAAGTGACATGGGAACCTAAAGAGACAAGCTCTGGCTCTTCTCAAAAGACCACAATATAAAAACCTGTCAACATCTGTTTTGTTCTCATCAGTAAAAGCATACTGGAAGCATTATGGGCTCTTTTTGACATTTATTTTTATTTCAAGGCTGTTTGAGAGTAAAATTGTAAGATTTAAATATTCACCAGTTGTTTCAACAAAACATTTTCTTTGTTCTTTCAATGTCTAGGAATTGCTGGCACCCCTGTGGTCTTCAATGTGAATGGAGACGCTCCTGGTCGCTATGAAATCTACCAATACCAGATTAGCAACAACACTGGGTACAAGATCATTGGGCACTGGACAGATCAGCTCCACCTCAACGTATGGACTATTCTTTTGTATCTTACTGTATTGTGTAAATAACATTCTTAGCTTGTGGCAATAATAACTGCATCTACATCAATGGTTGGTGAGATTTTTGAAATATGAACTTGAGGTTGCCTTAAGCCTCCCCTCATCAATACTACTACAGTTTTGGTGCCTACCTGGTTTGCACATGTGATCATTCATGTTAGCTAGAATCAGTCAGATTTGATGGGGAACTTATGTAAACATTATTTTTCAATTCTTGCCAGATACCTACACTACACTTTAATGTTCATCTGAAGTCTAAAATCTTTTGCAGCCTCTTACATGCTTACTTCCAGGACTTCCCTGTATTTAGCTGCATCCATCTTTTCATCACCTCTGAGTAGCTCTCCTTTTTCTGCTAGGGGGATTCTGGAGTAAAGCATGATGCTACCACCATAAATTTGGTAGCAATTTGGTGTATTTAGTCTGAAGTGTCATTTTTTTGCCACAAAAACACATTTAGTATGCTGGTAAAATCTTCTCTTTAGATCCTATCAAAATTTTCAATAAACAAAAACAAACAATAAAAAGATGTATCAGTCCTATGCAATATTTTTATGTTTAGAAAAACAAACATTTTGTAACTTTTCGTAATCATCCATAATCATCAAAATTAACAGAAATGGAATTACTTTCTGTAAATTATCTTTGTAGTTCTGTTTTTGATAACCCTTTGGAATTGGTAAAATAAATATTTTCAGTATAACACTGATTTAATAAGACATCCCTATAAATACACTGAGATATAAAAACATGGCAAAGAAAGAGGTTGGGAAATGCAGGAGTGGTTTGCTAAATGAAATGAGTTGTTGAATCAAAAATAAGGATCTTTCTTGTAGCACAAATCCTCTCTCCTTTGCTTTTCTCAGACTGATGAGATGCAATGGCCAGGTGGAACTCCAGAAGTCCCGTCCTCCATCTGCAGCCAGCCCTGCCGCCCTGGGCAGCGCAAGAAGACAGTGAAGGGGATTCCATGTTGTTGGCACTGCGAGAGTTGTGATGGTTATCAGTATCAGGCAGACACTTACACCTGCAAGATGTGCCGATTTGATTTGCGGCCCAATGACAACCACACCGGATGTGTTCCTATTCCCATTGTCAAGCTGGAGTGGAGCTCTCCTTGGGCAGTCATTCCTGTCCTGATTGCAGTGCTGGGCATCATAGCCACTTTGCTAGTGGTTGCTACGTTTGTTCGCTACAATGACACGCCTATTGTAAAGGCATCAGGTCGAGAACTGAGTTATGTCCTGTTGACTGGCATCTTTTTGTGTTATGCCACAACTTTCCTCATGATCTCCACCCCAGATGTTTTTGTATGCTCACTGCGCAGGATTTTTCTTGGGCTGGGAATGAGTATAAGCTATGCAGCACTGCTAACCAAGACAAATCGGATCTACAGGATTTTTGAGCAGGGCAAGATGTCTGTCAGTGCTCCTCGATTCATTTCTCCAGCCTCTCAGTTAATCATCACGTTCAGCTTGATATCGGTGCAGCTTCTCGGAGTGTGCATCTGGTTCGGGGTTGATCCCTCACAAGCCATCATCGACTATGAGGACCAGCGTACAGTCAATCCTGAAATGTCTAGAGGTGTACTAAAGTGTGACATATCAGATCTCTCTCTCATCTGTCTGCTGGGTTACAGCATGCTTCTGATGGTCACCTGCACAGTTTATGCAATCAAAACAAGAGGAGTTCCTGAGACATTCAACGAGGCCAAGCCCATTGGCTTCACCATGTACACCACATGCATTGTTTGGCTGGCCTTCATCCCCATTTTTTTTGGAACCTCACAGTCAACAGAAAAGGTAAGATGTCTAAATCAAATTCAACAAAAACCCAAATACATAGCGAAGTTTGCACAATTTATAGAGAAGTCTTGTCTTTTTGGTCTGTACAAAATTGCACGTTTTTGAATTTAGAGCAAATCAGTAAATGCGCCTGTACATGTTGTATGGAAGTTTCTCATTTGGACACCTCTTATGTTTCCATTGCACCCGATTGTGATGAAAATGCCTGCTTAAATTATGTTTTTGTGTAAGATAAGCCTCTTGTGTTTGTGAATGTCGCCATCATTTATCACAAGCTGATAGGCTGTGAGCTCCACTCAGGGGATTACAAGGCTTTTAGAGCTGAATTGTCAGGATGATTCATTCACCTCGAATTTCCTTGGATATGATTTCTTTACTTGTGTTTCCATAAATATTCACTGAGTGGGAAAACAGAGTCAGCAATCAACTTATATTCTTGCAAACAGCCGTAGATGTTGTGAAATTGGACAGAACTGCTGTAGCTATTGATTGTTACTGTCAGCTAAAAGTGAATCATAAATTATCTCTCACAAGTGCTAATTCTGAGGTTGTTAAACACAGATGTACACTAAAAAGCATGAGAAGAAAAGCAAAATTGCGGTAGTAGCAGAAGCTTTAGAATGGCTATACAAAGTAACAAACCTAGTAGCAACCATTAGATTGTCTATTGTTTAAATATATGCAACTTACCAAAGAAATCACAAATTGTAAAAACAGTCCCTTTAAAGCATTGAACTTTTACACATTTTGTAATGCTGCTCCATAACCTGACATTTTAAAATACATAAACAAAAATAATGCTTAATTGTGAAGTGCAAAAGAAACCGGATGCAAAGTTTTATTGTTTTATATTCTGCCTCTTGTACCCAGAGTCTTGTGGAACCACATTTTTTTTAAATTACAGATAAAAGATTTTAACCTTTCATACACAGACTGGGCTTGTAACCCATTTTCCTTTACAATATAGCTCAAGCTCAGTCCCCTTTTAATGTAGGTCAGTGAACATGAAGTCTTGCCAGAGATTCTGTGTTGGATTTCGGCCTGGGCTTTGACTCGGCTACTAAAACATGACTGTTCTACTGCAGCTCTGGCTGTATATTTTGTGTTGTTGTACAGACAGAAGGTAATGCTCACCCCCTGTTTCAAATCTCTCGCAGGCTTTCTTCTACGTTTGCCTTGTATCATCCTGTCCCCTGAACAATGTTCCTGACCTCCCAGCATGAAAGTATCCACACTGCATATTGCTGCTATTACCATATTTCAATGTCATGCTAAGTGCAATTTACAACTTTAGTTCTACACTACACATACCTAAAGATAGCTAGTAACAGCTATTTCTATGTTGGAGCTGTACAACGTCACTAAAATATGTAATTAGATATTTTTGTTGAATACAACGATGCCAGAATAAGTTACATTTAATGCACATTTTCCTCATTCTTCTCATTCTTTTTAAGAATGTTCCTTCACCTTAGCTTCTCAGCCACCAAGCATACATAAGGTGTTTGCGTCAAGGGTAGTAGAATCTAACTGGAGAGGGCTGAATACAAGTGCATGGCACTTTTAGCATTCATTTGATGAAATACTCTAGAACCATTGACATTTTCCTTCCACCATCATGTAATACTTTGTGTGCTTATAGTTGTAATAAGACAAAATGGGAAACAGTTCAAATAGGTACAAATGTTTTATGGCATGGCCAGATCATGAGAATTTGCTATTTGCTTTGAATAAATGACTGCTTTCAACAAAATTCCCAACATTTTAAGATCTAGTCCAGCAATATGTTGTTTGCAAGTAAGCAAAAGGTATGTTTTTTCCCAAAAATATTCAATTCATTGATTTTTTTTTCCTGAAAATATTTGTTTTCAAGAAATACATTGAATTTTAGTTTGCAAGGTTCACTGAATTCTATTTTCTGTCAATATGCTTTGCTTGTGGGGCATTCTTGGTGCAAATAGAACTACTCTCTAAACCTGGAATGCCACAAAGAAGCCCTAAAATTTCATATTGGTTTCTCCTCTCAGCTCTTTACCTTCAATGTCCCAGTGGAGCAGATTGACCATCATTTGAGGGTGTCCAGAAAGATTTATGTCAGTAGGTCCTTTGAAAGTGGACAAGGGTCTTGGCTCCCTTCAGAGAGTGACTTCACTCTGTACTCCAGAGGGCTGGCAATATTGTTCCGAATTCACCCCGGGGCAAGAGTAATCTTCTTGGGAGATTACAACACTCGCCCTCTATCACCAAAAAATGCTCATGTGCTGTTTGCAGTATGATGGAATACATGGATTTATCGCTTCCATCTCCAGGTGTCATCTGAAGGGTTTTTTCCAAAACGACATGAACTTTGGGGTCTTAATTTTTGCTGGGCTTCAGCCAAGATTCACATTTTCTTCAAGAATATTAAAAGTCATAGCTGACTATTGTGATTTGCTCTTTCACTTCATGGGAATGATTTTACATATTTAATGTGATTAAATATGTTATTCCAATATTTTTGGTAGCTACATCAATTGACAATCAAAACATCAAGACATCTGTGATGTTCAGTATAGAATGATGTAATAAAATGGAAATAAACAATGCAATTAAACAGACATTGTGCAAAGCTAAATTATGCAATCAACTTAAAACTTAAAACAAATCAAATTTCTTGCTAAAGTCCAATCCATAACCTTGTGGAAATGTTTTGCAAATGACTGAAATAAAAAAAAACATATCAGTTGATTAACACTTGCACAAATTCTGTTCCACATTTGACCTTTAGATTTCAAGTCTTAAAGCTGGACTTAAATAAAAATACAGTGGGGAATAACAGCCTTTGCTGAGTCAAGGCATACTCATCAAACCCAGTCCATATAGAATAACATACTGTCTGTTGGACTTGAATATACAGATCATTATTAACTGTTGCCATGTGGTCTGAAATTCCTCTTAGCTATTTCTGTGTCAAATAATTTGTTTCTGATGTCTCTAATTGTAATGACAGAAAGAACCCTTGGCTTTTTTTAAAGCTGTCTCCCAGCTGTGTTTCCATGTAATTGCTTTGCCTTGTGTTCACTTGTTCACTTGTCCACTTCTTCCTATTTTTCTAAGGAGATATACTAAGATCTACTAATAAGCCAGCATATTTCTGAGGAAATTATATAATTGTTCAAGAGTTAAAAATCAGCAGGCAACTTTTTTTTTTTAGATGAACTTTTACACTTTTAGGTCAAATAGCAAATCTATTTGTTTGCTATTTGCTATAATCCAAACTTATTATAGAGACATTTTAAACTCTTTACTTATATTCTGTTTCCCAGAATTTAGTTAAATTGTTCTTAAAAACTGAAGACTGTTGTTGACTGTTGCTCAGCTGGTGGCCCATTCCTCCTCGTGGATTTGGTCTAATAGTTTTGCAGGTTGCCTTGACGATCCGCACATCATTTAGCCCTACCCTCTAATTTTCTATCAGATTAATATCAGGGCTTTGTGATAGCCACTCCAGTACATTTACTTTGTTGCCTTTAAGCTACTTTGTGACTAAATTTTATGATATTTTCAAGCAAATTTTTTGGGGGGAAGATCTACTGAAGCCCAACTTTTAAATCACTGACTGCTGTTTAAAATGCTGCTTTATATTTTCACATCATTTTCATCTCTTATTTTGTGTACTGCAGCAGTGCCTCCAGCAGTGAGAGAACCACACAAAATATTTCAGTCTTAGTATTTCATAGATGAGGTGGTGTTAGATTTAAAAGCTCCCCCTTTTATTCCCTTCAAACATAACAATGGTTATTATGGCCAACCATTTTATTTTGTTTATTTTAAAGTTTTTTATTCCTATGTGCATTTGCAACTTATATTTAGTTTTTCTGTTTTATTGGATGTAAAGTCTGTTTTTGTGAAAATTCATAAAACATTGTCTAAAAAATCAGTAGAAGAAAAAAGGTAATGCAACTTAGACTTAATGCAGTCTACATATATATTGGCTTTTAATTGTACATCTAATACATTTATACTTTAGCTGTGTAATGTCTGCACTAAATAAAAGCGATTACTATAAAAAAGTTTTATATTATGTCTCCCAACTGTGCAAGATCAGATAATTCTCAGACCTCTGTGACTAGATTTGCCTCTAAAAACTGCATATCTAATATATTTCTTCTCCTCTTTCACTTTCACAACACAGATGTACATCCAGACAACAACCCTGACAATCTCCGTCAGCCTCAGTGCATCAGTTTCCCTGGGAATGCTCTACATGCCGAAGGTCTATGTGGTTCTCTTTCATCCAGAGCAGAATGTGCCCAAGCGCAAGCGCAGCCTGAAGGCCGTGGTCACTGCAGCCACCATGTCGAACAAGTTCAACCCCAAAGGAGGCCTGAGGCCAAATGGAGAGGCCAAGTCTGAACTCTGTGAAAGTCTGGAAACACAAGGTTTGTAGAACACTCCATTGTTGGAATGAAGAGATGGAAAATGCAAATGTATGCATAAAAAACCTGATTCCAAGCTGAAATATGTCAGGGATAACTATAGCTGTTAAATTAGTCTCACCCCTTGGACCTTTTCTCATTTTCACCTACAAAACAGTGCAGAACAGTGAAGTGGAAGTAAAGTGTTAAATGCTAAAAGTAAAAATCTAAAAAGTGTAGAATGTAATTTTATTCAGCCCCCATATTCTAGCACCCCTAAGTAAAATCCAGGGACACTAATTACTTTCACTCTCATCTGATAACTTGTTAGAATGTGTTTATTCTAATCTCACTATAAACACATCTGTTCTGTGAAGTAGAAAGTGGTTTCACTACTTTTAGTGATGCACTCCACAATCCTTTTTTGAGTGAAAGAGTAGCAAGACAAAAGCAAAACACTGTGTGAAGGAAAACTAACAATGCACATCCCCATGAACACTATTATTATGGTAAACCATGGCAGTGGCTTCATAACACTGTAGGGATTATCTCTAGCAGGGACAAGGAAGCTGGTCAGGGTTGATGGATGGAGCTAAATACAGACCAGTCATGAAGGAAACCCATTAGAGGAGGTAAAAAACTTGGTACTGGAGGGAATGTTCATCCCCTAACAGTACAAAATTAAACACACACTCAAAGTTAGCATTTAAAAGCAATGAATGGGTCAGTGCAAGCCAGACTACATCTGTTACTAAATGCTCTTAATCCAGTGTGACTCATCTTGATCTATTTTTGCAAAATGTCTTAACAGATGTAAAAAAACATAAAAAACACCCAGGTGTTATTGCAGTAAATGGTTGTTCAACAAAGTATTGGCTTGGAGGGGCTGAATATAAATACAAGACACGTTTCAGATTTTCTTTTTTTATCCTTCCACAAACACTTGAGGATTACTTGTTTTTGGTCCTTCTTACAATTCTTGATTATTTACTTGATCAGCTTGAAATACAGGTAAATTTTCCAGTAAACGGTGAGCTCTTACTAGCTCAGAAATGACAGCGTGAGATTTGGCACACAGTATCTTACTTCTTACAGAGTCACAAAGACGCGTTGTGAGAGAAGATCTTTTTAGTCACCAAGATGATATGTATGAGTAGGCAGTCTTGGTGTGGGGACAGGCTTAAATCCAATCAGGCACCCAACTTTGTTCTGATGACTGAGGGTTCTGATTTTATGCTTCGGCAAGTTGAATTATACATAATGATGTCTTTTAGGATGACCAAGCCTGTGCCCACACTTGCATGCCTAGTTTCTTGTGTGTCTGAGAACAGAGCTGTTCCATCTTATCCAATTATAGAGTCCATTTGCTGGCGAGGATTCTCACCCCCCACATCTGAACTGTGAATCTAACAACTGCTCTTTGTGCTTATGTGTCAGACGGTATTGAGGGAGGGGAGCCTTGTGAGGGACTTTAGTCTCCCAGGTAATGAGATTAGTTAATGACTTTGCCCTTTTATTATTTTGTTACCACTTTTCTTTTGTTAATTTCTTCAAATGTTCAACACCTGAAAAACACTTGCTTGCTGCCACACTGTGTTGAATGAGTGTTGGCTAATATGGAGCACCTTGGATGACTCAAGCCAGTAGTCACACTCCCTAATACAGGAGTGAAAATAAATATTGAACATGCAAAAGTCTTTCTCATTTAATGTCTTTCTAATGAGGTTATTGGCATGATGTGCACACCAGATGTTGGTAACAACCTAAGCAGTTCAGACATATGGAGAAATCAACACAAATTACTCCATAAATCAAGTCTTGATGGTTCTGGAGGCCTCTTCTCTGGACTCTACTTTTTAGTTCTTTCTGTTGACTGGGCCTTATAGAGGCTATATTCTTTCAAAATTGTATTAACTTGCCCAAATGTTTAGCAGGAAAATGTTTAATAAGTTTCATCAGACATTTTTTTCAGGTGCCTTTTGGTGTGAGCATGCATAAAGGCATTACTAATTGTTCCCATGGGGAAAAAACACTTTACTTGCTGGTACCATGTGTTTGAGGGCTTCTTTCTTATAGGAGACACTCATTTGACATTTTAAGTCTCTGTGGGAAATCTTGTGATGTGCTTTGCAATACAAGGTCACTGAAGTCGTAAGAGGGCTCTTTGTTTTCACCAATAAGGACCCTTACAAAAAATCCCATGAAATCACATGTGACTTTCATGATCATATGTGATCATGATCACATATGATCACATGTGGTTCACACCACTTTTTACATGTGGGAAATATGAACCACATGTGGAAAATGGGAATCACATGTGATCACATGTGAATTTCATGGGATTTTTTTGTAAGAGGAGAAAAATTGCTTTCTAAATTTGGACAGATTTAAACTGTTGGTTTTCTATTCACTTTTGCTCTTCTTTTTCCTCATGTTTTCAATACTTATTATTACATGTGTCATTCAAATTTATTGCATCTAATTCATGGAATTTTTTTTCATTTCTCAATATATGTAGACTGGAGAAACTGATGAGTTGTTACCAACATATGGTCTGAATTTAACTTCAATAGCCATGTTAGAAAATGTTTTACAATTTTTTACAAGAAAAGTGTTGAAGTGCTTAAAACTTTTCTCCACTGTATGTGAGCAACACACATGAGCATGAAAGGAAAGTATTACTCCCTTCCTAAACAAATGATCTAAGTCATTATTTTCCCAAAAGTGTGTGGGTGTGTGTGGGCGTGTGTGTGTGTGTGTGTTTTAACCTAAAAAACCTTTGGAAAGAAAGAGGTGGTGATTTTTTTGCCAAATTTACTTTTGGCAAAAAATGACTCAGTCCATTGTTTTAGGAAGGTGACAATATGTGTATGATGTTTAAAAAGACCACTCAGCATGGTAAAGCCAGTGAATGCAGGAAGATGACACCTCTTTCCCTGAAAGCACAAGACAAGCGACAGTCATGTGTCCCCTGTAATTTGTTTCTCTGCTGACAAAAAAGGAATTTGTGGTAATGAGACAACAACAACAATAAGAGTGAACAAGAGAAGACAGATGGTTCTGCCAGGTTCAATTCTTTCTGGACCATCTATTCTTTATCTTGGCCTTGCAGCACATAAATATTCAAATAAGGTTCATTTATCAATGCTTCTCCAGAATGAGATGCTTTGGATGAAGTGGCGAGAATACCGCCTTCCATTCCCACGCCAAACATGGCTCTGACAAAAATAGAGAAGTGTTTACTATTAAAAATCCTTCCTTCATTTTTTGTGCCCTCCCTGGCTTTTAGCTGTTCCCAGATTCTGATTTTCCCCTCTGACATATTCAATCAGTCAAGGCTGTTGTGGACAGATTGGTTGTATGATTGCCAACACTGAGCATTATTTAAAAAATAAATAAAAATGGCACATCCACTGAAACTTGCACATAGATCAGATGAGGTTAAACACCTGTTGAGGTCCAGGTTGTATAGTAGATTTGTGTTTGTAAAGTTTGGTAAATCAAGGGATCCATGATTTTCCAGATAATATTTTTTTTTGTACAGCTGAAAGAAAAAGTAGCGAGAGATTTTATCAGCTTGTGTTGTTCAGTGTCCAATATAACAATTCCTCTCATCTTGTAGTAATTTAACTTTTGAAATAACCAATTCACTGACTTTTGCATGCTTTGCTTGGTGCATACAGAACTCAAAAGTCTTTGCATGCAGTGAAAGACTGGCACTAGAATGACTCCTGCATTTAATGCTACTGTCATGATATGCCGATTGCCCCCTTAAAATGCACTTATGATACAGTTGGATAATTACAAAAACAGAAAGCTGATTTTGTTAATTATGTAAACTGTTGCATTTATAATCACACTGAAATTGCTTTTGGCATATCTAACAGGTGGTTTATTTTGTCTTTTTACAATATTTTAATATTTTAAAACGAAAGACGCATTGTGGGTTAAAATTGTATCTACAAGAGTGTCCAGGGACAAAACAACACTACAACAAAACACACAAAGCAAAAGTTAACACCCTAAAAACAAAAAATATTATAAGACAATATACATAAATGAATTGTGTTGAATTCTTTTTACATTTTCTGAAATTATAAAAGCTTATTATCACAGATATATTAAGTACACGTAGAAATTTGCAAAAAAAACTATAAGGTTCTGACTGATGTAATTGTAATCTGTTTTTTCACAGTTTTTTGAGAAGGGCATAAATTGTTTCTGACACTTTCATTGAAATGTACACAAAGCCTCCTAGACAGTACAGTTCAGTTCAGCCCTGGCATTTCCTAAAAGAGACCAACTTCTAGGTTAAATGTTTATGTTTGGATTTTAATATCATTTAGGTAGCATGTGTAAGGTTGATTTCATTACGTTTTCCTCATTAAAATTGTTATGATACAAGTGTTTTTAAATTGTCTGGCATGTTGATCTAGCACACTTACCCATAAGCTTTGGTTTTTGTTATCAGTTCACTTGACAGTTTTCTCACCTTCTGATGACAGGATTCCTTGCCAGGTGGCTGAATGTTACCTGCTGAAATCCAGCTCTAAAGGCACATGTGGTTTCTGCTTTCTCTTAATGTTATATTGAAGTTTATCTCTATGAGATTTGCAGGAAACTAGACAGCTAGACAAACAAAGCAATATTTTTTTGTATATTTATATTTTTTGCACACAGCATAACAGAAACAGGATTAAAAACTAATTACAAATAAGATACAATGTTTATCTGCTTTTTATATCAAAGCCTAATTATTGCAATGTGCAGTTCATTTTGGTGCTTTATGCTCTAAGGTCTGTTTACATAACATGCTGGAATAGAAAAAAAAAGCCTAAATCCTGAGCAGCATTACCAATTTAAAAATGTCCATTTTAATGCTCAGCATTGATGGGAAGTTTTTACGAAAATGCTGTTTTACATCAACACCCGTGTTATCAGAATTAGTTCCACCTGTGCTTGGTTAATGAAGTCATCTATAAATAGAGCCTTGCATCAATCTGTATTCCCACGATGTGGATTTTTAAAGATTACACTCCCACGCCTATTTGAGGCTCGCCCATTTCATTTCAGTTTTAACCCTGTGCTGTTTCTTCTCACCCTCGTTTCCAGTGCTGGCCTCGAAGCAGACATACATAAGTTACAGCAATCATGCCATCTAAGACGGAGACAAATCCTGAGAGAGGAGCAAAGGCCTGCAGGGGGAGGAATCACCTGTTTTTAAGGGATAACTGGAATTTTGATGGAGAACTTTGATGCTGCTGCAAAACAAAGGACTGGGAAAGAATCATGAAAATTACTCACTTAAAAAAGGATGCCATATTTTTCTATGGAATAAGGCTTGAATGCCAGATTAATATTAAATCAGTATATTGCAGAATTGAGATGGAAGATGTAAGAGAGCTTAAATAGGTAGGAATTATCCTTCTCTGGCTCTTTTTGAGACATGCGAGAGCTGATTATTGGCTTTTTTGAATCACGCTGAGAAGAACACCTGGAGTTTGAAGTATGTTTTTTTTCTTCTGGAGTGTATAGCACAGAAAACATCAGTTCTCTATAAAGCTGAACCATGTAATTTTTGCAAAATGAGAGAGTATTCTGTTGGGCTTTTTTTTCTCATTTTGTTACTTGACAAGATGAACCACAATAGAAACGTAGTATTTTCAGTTACAGTGGAGTTGAAAGCTGCAGTTCTCTTCATACTGTACATGCCTTACGAAAGCACACTCAGTATTCCTTCATGAACTAACCACATGTGAAAGACATGAAAATAAAGCAGTGAGTCAGCCCAGTTGTCTGGTAAAATGTTCATAATGACAACGATGACATCGTCACAGTCATTTTGGGAAACCTCCTGTATAGTCCCAGAGCATGCTAATGGGAACATCCCGTGTACCGTGCTGTGTTTTCAGTGTCTTTGGAATGCAACATTGTCACATTTGTCATTCACGGTGAAGATGTCATTTTGAGCCGTTGCCTGTTTGGTAACTCTCTGCTGGACAAAAGAGCAATTATACGCAAAAAGAGGCACAACAGCATTGCAATCTGATTTTTTAACATCAGTCCCCACTCCATACACGCCAGCAGACTTGATAATGCATATTTTCAACATAAACGAAATGGTCCTTATTTATCTTGCACTGACAGAAGCTGCAGGAAAGTCAAGGAGTTATCTGATTGTTCAGACTTTACCTCAGCCAACACTCATTGTTTTTGACAGAACCGGGTTATTAGGATGGAGTCTATTTCTCTTTGTGCTTCTTCATGCCAAGATGCAGTGCAGAATTTTGCCCGGCGTTTAGAAATATTAATTCACTCTTATCTCAGTGAAGCAGAAATACATTATAGACAGCCAACAGTTTTTGCACCTAAATGCAGGGTTTAACAAAATGGTTGGTTTGTAATAAGAAACCTCAACATATCAGTGTTTTGCACATGTTTTAAAATGTAAACCTAATGATGGGTAATAAGCAGGGGACTGAATACATATGGCAGCATTAAATAATTTGCAGTTTTTGTTTGTCACATAATATTTTGCCGTCTTTCTCGTTTTTGATATCATCTGTGATCAGCGAGGTCTTCATAAGCATTTTTAGAGGCAAGTATGGTTTACTGGAAAATTTAGAGTTATTTAGATCTTTCATCCATAAAAATGAAAATGTTAAAGTAGACTAGTAAAGAAGTTGGTGATGGACAATTTTCCTTTCTGCTGGTTCAGGTTGTTCAGACAAAAAACAAACTGGCTCAGTTTTTCATCGCCTCTTTTTCTTAAACTTAAAGATGAACCAAGATGAGGAAAACATCCTGCCATCAAGCACAACGTTGCTGCGTGCAAAAGTTTACATGCACATTGAACTTCTCCAAATTGTATCATGTTATCATGCATTTTATGAAATAGTTTTAAACCAACATAAAAAAGTGCATATTTGTTTAAAGAATAAAAATTAAATGTGATTTTCTAATTATTTTTACGAACACAAAATATAGTCAAAGCCTTTTAGAACTGTGGGTCTTTTTCTCCCAGGTGTCTCTGTGCACATCAGTGTATGTCTGATTATTGACGCTGATTATTCTTTGCAAAATGCAGAACCTCAAGTTTAGTTGTATTTCATGGAAAGCGTCTGTGAACATAAATATTCAAGTCTGAAGAATCTCTGTCCCAGTTCAGTTTTTTTCTTCCAGGTTTTGTCTTGCATTTAGCTCCATCCTCCTTCCCCAACTTCCTTAAAAAGGCATCCCCATAGCATGATACTGTAATCACTGTTCATGGTGGACATCGTGAGATATAAACGCTTTAGATCAGAAAGTTCACATCTGTGTGCTCAAACTTAACAGACAAAGGGAATAAATTTAATAATTAGATTACTTGTGAAGACACTTGCTTCATAATATTCTATTTAAGGATGTCAGAAGAAAGGCAGGTCATTGTAAATGTAAAAAAATAAATAAAGGAAAAAGGCGGTTCCCTTAATTAACTGTCACTCTCAGTTGCCATCTGTGATCTAAACTCAAACAGGAATTCTTCCAAGAATGAGAACAGCAACGAGACGCATGTGATAAGCTTAGTGCCCTTTCAGTATGATCTGCTCTAACTAGACAGAGAGCAACTTTCTGGCAATGCTAGTCTTATCACTGAGGTTTGTCACAGCATTTCTGGCTCAGCATTATAACTCTTAATTGGGCTGACCTAACCGTCAGCGTAGAGAAACTGTCCATCTTTATCTCTAAACCCTCCCGAAGTTCCAGCTGGTGAAAATACAGTGAATCTCCCAAAGGTCCAACCAACAACTGCCAGAGCAAAAGTGAATACACTTTTTGTTTAAGGTTATACAATTAAAGAAAAAATGTTTCAACTTCCTCTAAGACTCGTCTAAATTTAATTGAGCAAATAGGTATGAGCTTTTAGCTTGGATAGTTACTGCATGGACAACTGTCTTACAGCTGGCAACAAGTTGTTTCATCCCAGCTGGTGTAATGAAAAGCTTCTCATTTCTAAAAACAAGTCTGTGGAAAGACATCCTGTGGAAAAGTTATTAGTCTATTTGATATCTAAGGAAAGTGTAGAAGCTAATAAGATTGGATTGAGTTCTGTCTGACGCATTATTAAAAAAAAAAAAAAAAAAACTGTCTTTGAGGACGAAACATGGTCAGAAAAAACCCCTGAATGTTTAATTGGTGATCACAAATATTTGATAATATCCAACTGAAGAAGAACAGTAGTTGAACCCAGCCTCCTCAAAGACCAAACCTTAACACCATTGAGAATCTGTGAAGTTCTGCAGAAGGCTTTGCAACCACACCACACCTTTAGGATTTGTTTGGTGTAAAAACATACATTCTTTTTCCTTTACTTTACAATTATATGCTTGTGTCGGTCCATCACATAAAGCTCAATAAAAACATATGCTTGTGGTTTTAACATTTGTGGTTGAAACATGGCAAAATGTGCTAAAGTTAAAGGTATGTAAATGTTTGCAAGACAAAGCAGATGCAATAACAGCAGCCTGCCTTCTATTACTGAATCCACCGGAGTCCTTTTATCTCTAATATGCATTTGAAAGCTGCTTTTATGCCTTTCTGCCATCTAGCAATCACAAATAAATAAAACATACAAATACTAGTTTCAGGAAGTAAATGTTATTTCTGCTTGATAAATAAGGGCCAGTGCCTTCATCCTGTGCCTCCTGCCAACTACTTCTGCCATTTTATTATTCACCGTCGTGTTCAGTGTGTTCTGTTCAAGCGTATTCATAACTGAACATGTACAATTTATAGTTATGTGCAAACTGCATTCCTGTCTTCAGTCGCAAGTATTGGTCATAAATAGTTAATCTGGACTTTGTTTCATTAAATGTTATCCCCAGCAATGCAAAAGTCTGTATGTTGCATGTCAGAACTCATGTCTCACAAGAACAGTTTGAGAGAAAAGCATAGTGTTCAACGAGAAAACTGCTGCAGGTGGTTCTAAAAAACTAAGAATTTCAATAACTGATTTACTCAGCTTCAACAAGTCTACAATAATGCAGCGATGGTTTTCTCATTATTTGATCGAGTATTGTTTGTGGGATTGTTTGTGTTTGTGAATATCAATAATTTACTGTTTTTTGCCACAGATCCTTTTTTCTACAACACTGTGTGTGTTGCAAAAATAAAATATGTAAGTGCTGATTGAAGTTCAATGGTAAGTTAATGTATGTTATTAAAATGGATTGATCATGTCTGCTTTATGTACTGACATATTAAAAAATATTAAAGAGTTACAGTGCCTGAATATTTATGAATTATCTATATGAAAAGAAAAATCTAAATGTGTGAAGCATGTTCATTTTTATACAATATGTTTCTAATAAAAGATTGTTTTGCTAATAATGTGTCGCTGCTTCTTTATGAATGGTGCGTTAGCAAAATACAACGCCATAATTAGAGAGGTGCAACCGATTTGCAGTGCTAAGTTCTAACAAAAACGGAAGTAAAATATAGTTTATAAAAAAAACTTTGAAGGGTCGGGGCGTAACAACAGGGGTTAGGCTAAATTTTATTTGCGCTTTTCTATATTGGTCTTTTATCAAAACAGACGCCTTATCTTGAAATGTTTTGTGAAAGGCTCTTTTATCTCCTTTGGCAATGTAACTTTCCTCTAAAAGATCTTTAATTGGTGCAAGTGGGGAAACTGCACATTTCTTTTGAAAGTATTGATTTTGGAGCTGGTGATTTTGTTTAGTTTGTATCCCCTCAGTCTGTGTTAGATGACTTTGCTTTAATGCATGCAATAAAATGGATTTTCCAGCATCTTGCTGTTAGTTCCTGGGTAATTCTTTCGCATCTTGTCAAATTTTCCCTCATTTGAAGTAAACAGTTTGGTAAGATGGATGGCTTAGAACAAACATAGTTTGCTGTTTTGGAATAATACTTAAAAGAAAAGTTTTAGAGTCAGATGATATGATAATTGAGCTACAATGACAATATGAATGTTTTAAGCTGTAAAGTGTGGTGATGACATGAAATTGGAAAGGGAAGACCATTTTCCAAATAGTTTAACTTCTCCTTAATTCAAGAGCTAAATGGTTAAAACCCAGTATTTTATCTTGGCATTGATTTTGAACTGATATCAAAACCGGTTTTGTAATGGATAAAGCAGACTAAAACTAAACATCTGGTGTGCCAAAGTCTTCAGTCCTGTTAAAATGTATGTATGTTACAAAGCAGTAGATCTGTCCAAAGATGTTGACTAATTTCAAAAGGCTTCACTATTGCCGATATCATTATATTGAATTCATTCCTGAATTTTCACATGTTTTCTTTTGTTTTCAGACAGATGTGAACCAAGAGCTGCATACATATGTAGCAAACATGTATTGACCACATGCAAGAACTTCCAGATAAACTGGCGGATACTTTGTCCACAGCACATATTAGTACAGCAGCGCTACGTTTAGAATACACACAACATAGAAACACAAACCGCAACCTCAACTTTAAATCCATAAGTTTTACCACTGAAGCATAAAGTTAGAGAAGGTTTAGCATAAAATAGACTTCATCATCAGTCACAAACACCAAATTATAAAGTTAAACAACTTTTTATGTTTCTACTTGTACACATTGCATGGAGCTGTGCAAAAACTTGTCAAAAACCTTGGCACCATTTAAATACAGTGCAGAATTCCAAAGCCGTGTGTGATTTGCACCGCTAGCTTCACCAGTCGTCAGGCAAGCCACAGCCTTAACCTCAGTTTAATGGTAGATCAATACTGTCAGCTGCACCTGCAGCAGGAGCCTTCTGTAGACTGAGAAAATATCAAACCATCTATAAAAGCTGACAGAATTATGAGCCAGTCTAAATGAAAAGTAGATCTACTAAAGCTATCTTTATAGTGAATTTATAGTTGGCCTGAAAATGCCACCTGGGTGATAACTGATAAAAGGCCATCATTAGCCCTCTGTGTTCTACTTTAAGTAACTCTTCTTCACAATTAGCAAATCAGCAGTATGTGCAGTGCAGTGTTGTTAACTTCTCTCACTGTAGCAAATAGCATACTGGAAAATTACAAAAGTCATATCCTTCATCTATATAACCTCAAAAGACATACAAAGCATGCTGGACTTTAAAATAAATGATAGGTGTACATTCTGTAAGCATAAATGTCAATTTTGTCTATTCTTCAAAATAAAAAAAGAAAAGATAATGAAGTGATTAAAAAGGGTGTTTGAATATGTTGTGCTCTTTGTGAGTCCGCTTGCAGAAAACATTTCAGCTTAAAACTATTGGTCAAATCGTATGATGTATTGTGACTGAAACCATTGGGTTTTAAATAGAAAACAGAATATATTTTCCCCAAATTAAAGCAAACATCACGAGAGAAAGAGAGTTAGTCGTGTCCCATTTAAACTATAGGAATTCATTATAGGAATTTAACATTTTCGAGTATTTTCTCTTGACTGATGTAGTTGGGAATAAAATGTCCTTGAGGAGGAATAGGCAGGTAAAGGTAATAGTTAGGTGAGACATTTCTTGGCATGTATTATAATGAGGATAGTAAATGATAGATATCAGTAAATGTTTTTGCTAGGAACATATTATATCGTTGAAGAAGCTCTTTTCAGTTATTTGTGTCTGAGATTCCATTCTTTGAATCATGATCCATATTTCACGATGACAGCTGAGAGTCAGAACATATGTAGAGCAGTAGACATAGAGATGTGCTTTTTGGGTTTGCTCTTTTGTCTTTATAACATATTAGAATAGCACTAGGTGGGACTCATGTATGGAGGCCTTAGCCCTCAACACGGACGTCACAAGTTTGAGCAAAGGCCCAATGACCTTTGCTGCATGTCCAACTTCCTGTCTATCACCTGTCAAATAAAGATATCTGTCAGCAATTTACCTTTTTGCAAAGTTTTATGTCCCTTGCTTTTGTAATTGAATTGCTAAAAGGTCCTTAAGCCTTTTTTTATATCATAAGAGAGAAACAATTCTAACTCAGCAATTCAAGTTAAAAAGTCATCGACAGTTTATGCACAATTTAAATCCTTCTTTTCATAAAGTACTTGTTCAATTTGTTTTTACAAGAGCAACTGTCTTCATCTTTATCATTGTTTAAGCAGCTTGAATATCTTAGAATGGTATGTTGTGTTAAAGCATACATAATGTATGGATCATAATTTTGCTGTGATTATTCCCAGCTGAAGACTTTATGGACATCCTCTATCAGACGCTCAGATAAAATGTCTGCACTAGAGTCTGAAACTGAAACTCAGTAAGTACACAGGTACAACAAACATTTAAATCAGACTGGAGGAAACTCATTGTGAATAATAGCACTCCATTCTTTGTCCTCAAATAATCTCAACAAACCGCATCACAGTGTAATGGAAGCCTGTTGAGGAAAGATAAATATTCTATCACTTAGTGCAGTTACTATGCATAAGTTTGTGCAAGCTCCAAATAGAAAATCCTCATTTTTCTCCCAGATGTAAAAGACATCTGACCTTTGCTGCATTCTGATTGTTTTATTTGTGTACTGGAAGCTGCCCATTTCTTGAAGCTTTGCTTCTGTTTACTTCAATTCTATATTTGCTATTTTGTTTTTACCTGAGACTCCTTTATGTTAAAGAATTTTATTAAGTGAAGTTTCTGGGAGATTGTGAAAAGGCGTTATGTCACTGTTAGATTGTACATACATTGTTGAAGTACTCAAAGAAATCTGCAGATTGTTTCTTCTGATTTCAGCTATTTAAGTACAACTCAAATTGAAAATCTTCATGTCCTTAGGATAGAACATTAGCAGATATTAGCGATGTACAATTTCACATTGCTTACTTTTGCTGAAAATACCTTATCAGAAAATGAAAGTACACAATTTTTAAGCCACATATCCTGAATCATACTGTTAAGGCATCACTCAAGAGGATAAGCAACTTTTTAAAGGTCATCACCTTTACAGAAGATTAAATTTCAGTCCAAACCTGAGCTATGACTTAAGTATTACTTTTACAATATCAAATACTAACCCGGAAAATGGAGCAGAAACAGTATTTTCCATGAGAGGAGAGTAAAAATCCTCTGAAATATGATGTGGATAGGTTATCGAGATATTCCCTCGGCAGAAATGAAGATAAAATTGACGAATGAGCACTTTTTAATTTTAAATGACTATAAAACTGAACTTTTATGCTTGACAAAATGCCACAGTAAAAAGTATTTTTGTAGTTGTCGGTCTTACATGTCACTCAGTTGACGGAGCAAACTAAGCATTACAGTAAGTGAGTTTGCCAGAGATACAGCCTATAGCCACAAGTATAAATATCCTTTGCTGACTGATCAATAGCTGTAATTTTTTTTCCATTTTAAAGCCTCAAACCAATAAAGTTTCCTAAAGTTGCTCCTTTGATTCTACCACAATTTTTGTTGTTTTAATGTTTGATATATGACCATCCCCAAACGGTCATTCTCTATGTTTTTCCAAATATGTGTGGTGCTAAGATGCAGGAAAAGTTGGCTGCATGGCATGTCAAACACATCGCATTTGTTGCTTAAATGTAGCTGCCTTGTTGTGTGACCAAATGTATATGGCTGCTGCTACCCTGTTGACATTCTTACAGCTCATGATTTAGGAGTGTCATGACTCTGTGCAATTCCTCTTCTTATGCATGCCAGATTCTCCGCTCTCTCTGACACTTCACCTGCCTCACAGCAGGTATTTATGTGTTCGGTTAGCTATGCTACTGAAGGGGTTGCAGCACATATGTCTTCCTGAACTCTGAATAATTTAGACTAACAGCCATTCCTATAAAAACCCTATCTATATTAATGAGGAGCCTCCAACCATTTGGATCATTGCTTGAAGGTTGTGGTTCTTCTATCATGTTGTTGGTGCCAAAGAAGTGTTGCTGTAACTTATATAAAAATGTTTGTTCAGCATTTGGATTGGAAAAAGCAATTGTTAAGCACAATACACTGTTATTTATAGCTACATAATCTTATACATGACTTTGTGAGAGTTGTGAAATCTGCTCTGCATGGTCCATTAAAAATAAATTTGTTTAGATTTGTCATTTCAATATAGGTTGATTTGTGATCAGAGATTAACTAATTACTGCGTATTTTCCCGCTTCATGAAGCAGGTTTTATATAATATCATTTATGACGAATTGTCCAGGTTCTAAAGAAACAAGGTAGTTCCAGACAATAACACTACCACCACTATGTCTGACTACCAGTATGATGCTCCATTTCTGAAATGATTTGTCAGTTTTATGCAAGATGTGTTAATAACATTTTAGGCAGGTTGCTTCTTCTTTGTGAACACAACGCAAAGGTATTAAAAATACAGGAAAAAAAGTTTGCAAAAATTGGATTTAATATGAGGTTGAATCAGAAGGATTTGGTAATTGATGCAGGAAGACAGGGTCAGTTTATCACACATGTTCAGAGTCAAGCAGCCAGGCAGCACATGTGGGCATCTGTTAAACCTCATGTTCCAAACAGTGGAGCTGTCAAGGGGTGGTGATGAAAGGCTTTGTGATTCGAACACTGAAGGTGGAAGGTCTGAGTGGAGCTCAATTTTATTCTTCTCTCAAAGGAGGCTCTTGAAGCAAGGAGGGAGAACAGCCAGTAGGAAGGAAGTACATTGCAAGCTGCAGGAAACACTTGTAGGAGAACGGATATTTGCAGGGAAGGACTTCATGGTACAGTTTTCACAGGACTTGCATACATTTCTTAAATTAAATTGATTGCATTCTAGTTGAGAGACTCATGTCTGAAAACTGTGCTAATGAAGTCTCTTTCATTTACTACATTCAATTTGAAACTATGATCTTTAGCATCATCTTTAGCCAACGCCATTCAGCAAAGTATGCTAAATTAAGATTAAAACTTCGCAAAAGGTATTATTATATGTAAAATTCTGCTTAAATCTCATCACTAATTGGTGCCTGTATGAAGAGACAGGCTCAAACAATGCTTTTGTTTGGAGTCATTGTTGTGGGAAATCACCTATTGATCACCACCATTTGGGGAATAGACTTGAAATGAAGATTAAAGAGCTGTACAGTGCAGAATTGTTCAAAACTGGCCCACCCTTTCAATCTCTCTCTCTTTCTTGTTCCAATAAACACCCAATAACACGATGCCATTCCTCTGCAGAGCATCTGCTCGCACAGCTGGCCATTTGTCTTTATGGTTAGTAACTCACTTACCAACAGAAGCTGTGTATGACCCGCACTTTCATGAGCCCGAGTGTGTTTTTTTATTTGTGGGGTATGTGAAATGGACAGAAAATGTATGATCCACAAAATAAAGATGGAATAGAATGAAAAATGAAAAGCTCTTATTGGCAAGTTAAGTTCTCCTGGTGTGACTGTGCGCCATAATAATTGAGCTATTCAGAGGCAGCTTGCAACAGCTTGCCATTAATGTGTGTAACTGGTGTCCAGCCCAATTATTTGCATCCAACCACCTGCTATGATAATCCCACGCTGACAAATCTATTGGAGGAATATATGCAAAAATTATTTAATCAATGTATTTTAAAATATCCAATGAAACTGCTAAAGTCAGGAACAAAATGGCATGTTTGTCAGTTTAATTAGAACTCCTGGGTTTGAAAGGCACTATTTGTTTTTCAAGATAAAAACGAAAATTAAAAGTACACGATAAGTCAAAATAGTTAACTTATTTTATAAGTTATAAATTTTTATTTTATAAGTTAAGAAAACTTACAATTTCCAGAAAAAAAGTTTTTTACAAAAAAAATAATAATTGCAGTGTGTCTAAAGAAAGTACATCCTAAAACACATTTAGCCTTTGTTTCAGTGAAACAAATGCAGTTACAACAATACACATTTAACTCCAAATTAAAACATTTACTGGATAAAGCAAAAAAATACTAGCTTTCCTATGAATCACCAAACTAAAATTCAGTTGGATCAACACTGTTTCTGTGAAGTGCTTCAAATCATAACTTCTACAAAAACAAGTGATTGTTCGTTCTGCTTAGTTATGTTGAACTGTTGTTATTGAACCCAACTTTAACCCTTATCCACAAAGCCAAAGGTTATTTGTTTGGCAAACTAATTACATTCTTCTGTTCTTTTTTTTTTTTTTTTAGCAAAATTGCTTTCATTTGGAGTTGTTTGGGATCCAGGCATAAACAACCAAAAGGTTGAAGTTAGCAAAAAATATTTTGCCTTTAAAACATCATTATAAACTCTCTCTTGTTACAGGATTACCACATATTACATCCCTTTAATATGCAAAAGACAAAATATGAGGACCTTTTAAGAAAACATTTTTCTTACATTCGAGAAGCATACATCTGATTCCACATGACATGATGCAGCACCACAGAAGGATGTGGCCCTTTAACACTGTCAGAGAATGACACAAAAAACACACAGTCCATCCTGTTTGTTATTTGTGTGAGGTGCATGCGGGATAGACAGAGAGATTTAAAAAAAAAAAAATAAACACTCGTCTCGCATGGCCACACGGAAACATGAAAACCATGTTCTGGAATTAATTCACTCTGTTCAACTCGGTTTCAAAAAGGATCCTTTCTGGTCTCCCAAGATGCCAAATCCATGTGGATGCACAATCTAAACGATAAAAAAACAACAACAAAATATTGTTGTTGTTTCTCTGTGTGAATGGGGTCTTAGATTGTGTGTAATTGCATATTAACATTCATTTTGTGCTATCTAAATAAATTTAAATTAACTAAATTGTATAAGAAACAGAAATTGCTATCTTATATACTGCTGTGATGCTATTATGAAATTACTTCATCTTTTAAAATTGGATGTTCATAAAACACTAAACTATGTGGAATCCTCTTATTGGTTCACAGCATTTTTTAAGGTAATGCAATACTTTTTAAACATCCTTTTTATGGTGGGGCAGGTATACAGGAAATATAAAAATAAAACCTATGGGTTGAGATGAGCCATCTATTTTTAGAACATCTGTTTGAGGTGTTTGAGGATGATGGTAACCTTCTCTACAGGCTTTACCAGCAGGAAAGAGGAAATGACAATATTCCTATGCCTCTCAGCATGACATTGTCTCCCCTGGAGTTACAGTATGTGTGGAAACTCTGTTCATTGAAATTATACACAAGAACCAAAGCAAAGCAGCAGTACAATATCCAAAGTAGTATTCTTTTGTCATATCTTGTAATCTAATTATGACTAGTGCAGACCCATATATATCATGTCATGTAAAATCAAATTAAATATTATAGTATTTTCCTAAAAAAAGATATATTCATTTAAAAGACTCTGACCAGTATCTAGAATAAAAAAAATTGTCAAAGTGCTGCATGCTGTTTCTATTTCTGCAGCCATCCAAAGACTTGATAATATTGTGGAAATATTTCCAAACTAGAGAACTGCATTGACAATGATTATTTTTCTGCTGTAATGTTCCTTACCAAAGATGCTAAAAATCAAGCTTATTTCTTTCTTTTGATCAACCCTTGCAGCTTTTGAACCACATTTGGAGCTTTATATATCTTTTTAATTGGCTGTCTTGCTACCTTTCACTTTTCATCCACATTTCAATGCAGTTCATGTGAAAGTCAATGCTACAGCCATTGTAACGACTGCAGAATTATGAAACAATATCAAAGGATGTGTTTTTAATCTATTTGGTGTAGTTCTTTTGATGTTAATGTTTTTATTATAATAAAAACTGGTAGTGATCAAAGGTAATTATTAATTTTCCAAGAGTTTTAAATCCTTTGTATCCAAAGTAAAATAGAAAAGCACATAAAACTTCATAATTCAGATAAAGTGGCATGATGGAGGAGCCATCACGAGCTGACAGGTAGTCCTACAATTAAAATCAACATTAATCATCAAAATCACAGACAATTTTTAAAAAATGCATTTAAATTATGACCTGTGAGCAACATGGTGCTATTTACACATATTAGGTAATAGGTCAATATCAAAAAATCTCAATGTTCCAAGCGCATAAAGTTCAATGTATTACCAGTGAGAAGTCATTATCAAAGCCATGAGAAAACCCTTATTTTTCGCTGTCCTTCAAGTTGTTACACTTGTTTTCTTTTTAATTACTAAAACCGTGCTGGAATGATTAGTAGACGGATTTAACTATGTTAGGATTTACAAAGAAACTGTCTTGGTTTGGAAAATGTATGCTTGAGCCAAAAGAGTCACTTGTGCTAACTGTCTCAAACAATTTATTGATTACTCATTGCTTAATGATTAATCCGTAATGTATTTATGTTCTCCTAACCTAAGAAGTGCAATGCATTTTTGCTTGTTTTCATGGCAGGCTTCTTTTCCAGTGAATAATGGCTGGCTGCACTGGGAAGAAATCCAAGTTCTGCCAATAAAGTGGCAGAGGTATATCATATCCCTCATTAAAGAGAGCTATTATGAACCTGCTGGTGCACAGTGCCACAAGACAGGATGACAAACTGTCTGGCTGAACTTTAGTCCCTCTGCTCTGGATAAACAATGCAGCTCTCCTCTCTCATTGCATCATTTCAGTAGCCCTCAAAAAGTGGTTACTCATTCATGATACATTTTGATGTGCTTGTCTGCTGCAGACCCAGACACCAATGTAAAGATATTCATGGCTACTAGGTAGCATTAACAATGTTGCTGTGCTTGTTTTGTTACGTCTTATCCTTGCGTTTCGCTCTCACTCTGTTTATCTAGTTTCTCTGGCTCTCAGCTCTATCAAAAAGGCTGCTCCCTCATGTCCTTGATCACAACTTTTGCTCATTTTGTAATTTCTTTTAAATTTAGCATAAGAATTGACTGGTTCTCAGGTCCTTTGTCCAGTTCACACTTTGCAGACACTGTCTATTCCAAAATTTTTATATACCAAGCAAACAAACTCAGGTCAATATGAAAACTTAGAGTTTGTTAGCAAGTTATGGTTCAGTTTGTGTCTGGTAGGAATGAAATTACCCAGTAAACCATATTGAGAGAATGTCAACTACTCAGGATCTATGGATTTGTTTGAAGAGGATCAGGCTTTTTGAATGAGGGAGCTGGAATATTTGAAAGGAACCTATTAAGTAAAGAGATAAAATGCAAACGCCACAGAAAAAGTTTCTGGTCAGCGCTCAAGTCCAATAACTTCTTGCTGCAAGACAGTAGTACCAGCAACTGCACCTTTGTGCAAAAATGGTGAAGGCCTTACTCAGCATTAGCCTGCAATGAAGCTGGCTGATGAAGACGAAGCAAGACAATATAAAAAAAAAAAAACATATGTTGGAGTTTTTTTCCATTTTGAGTGGATTCTTTTTGTTTGCTTCTTTGGTCTGTACAGTTATTGCTCTACTTTTTCCCTGGTGCCCTGCTGCGCTTCTGTGTTCATTCTGTCATTTGGTTAATTGAACTTAGTTGTTCTTTGTTTCATAATTACAGTCCTCTGTTGTTACACGCTTGGCTCTTTTCAGTTTGATTACTTTGTTCCCTCAAGATATCTTGTCAGGTTATCCCTCTCTGCTTTTATTCTTGTGTGGCACCCCCAGTCCGTTATCATCACAGACTTTACTGCAATATGATCCTCCTCACATCCCACTTTGGGTCTTCGTCGACTGTGAAAAAGTCCCTAGCGAAAAAATAATGCATTTTTCAGATTTGAAGATAGATATTGTATAGGAACAAGTATAAGATTGCTGTTTGTGCAAGGAAGGCATACTTCATTCATCTCATACCATTTACCCACACAGTCCTGTTCAAGGCCACAGTGGGGAGCTGATGCTTATTTCCTAAATTAAAACCATGGACTGGTTTTAATTCAGCATAGCTTAAAAAAGACAGAAAAAAATATGAGACTGAGAAATGCCCACCATTTTTATTCTAATCAAACAGAAACATATTTTTTTTTGTTTACCAAATTCTCAAAAACATAAATAATCTCAGTCATTCCTAACTCCTAAATAATAACAATCTATTTCACAGTCAGCTTAAGCCAAGCACTGAAAATTATGCTGCATAAAAAAGTACATTAAATACCACTTCTCATTGCAATTCCAATGGAATTGCTTAGAAGCATAACTTGGCATTCGGTATATATATATATATATATATATATATAAGGCCTTTCATTGATATTAGTTTTAGTCATGCAGATGCTAAAGTTTACAGAGTTGCAGGGGTATCATAATGATACCCCAAAAACAGAATAATGAAAATGTGGGTAACCTGCATCATCACAATATTCAACAACACTATTGTAATCACTAGTTTTCCTAATATTACACAGCTATAAATAATATTTTAAGCTACCAATAGTCTATTTTATATTCCCTGTAAATTCATGTAAATTTGGCTATAATTTGATAGTGTTTTCAGAGAGAAGACAATCGTGAATCTACAAGAGCTCACTGTGAAATACCAAACTAGAAAACACTTCCCATCACCTACTGGTGTAAAGAACTAAATGTACTGTAAGGAGGCATTAGTCTGTATGAAAAATAGAAGAGTCATTTATTTTTCATACGTATTGAATCGTGAAGGGGTATTTCATGCTACCGTTTCCAGCACGTCAGAAAAGGTCACCAGTTCATCACAGACTTTCACTCTATGTCTGTCTGTCTTATTATCTTCTCTATTTAGATTTGAAAACGTTACTTTCACAGTATGTTTGCTGTTCAAGGCCCTGCAGGCCTTCACAGTTCAGCTCCAGTTAATCACAGACGGCACACTCCCATGTCCCAGAGCATTGACTCTTTTCATTACTATGATTTCACAGGCAAGCTCTGCTCTGTCTGCAGCTAAAGAGGGTACATTTGCTATGATTCTAAAAAAAATCAATTAACATGATTTCTGTGGCTTATTTTCTCAATAAATATGAAATATTATTGTAAAACTGTACCTACCTTGTATGTGTACCTTACCGCAGTGTCAGTGAGATTTCAGCCAGAGTTGTGTTAAAAAACGAATTAAAAAGCAAAAACTCAAGTAGTTTTTAATCAGAAAATATACTAAAAGAAAGGGTGAATCTATGACAATGTCATTAGTCTTGTGCCTTAATCTTAATTTTAAAAAAATATGAATATCAAAAGCAACGCCTTCCCTTGTGTTAAATTGGACTCTCATTAATTGAAATGGATATTATATGCATTTTCTTAGAAAAAGAAAAAAGGAGATAATGAGTTTTAATCTTATTTCTATGTTACTTTTCTTACCTGTGTATAAGTGTTGAATTAAGAATGTAATGAAATATTCTCATTACTGACAGCTGTTTTTGACAATTTTAGCACATACCCAAGTCTGTATTTGTTTATTTTTTTGTGTCCAATTAATTGAAACTACATAAAAGTTGGTAGTCATGCTTACATCCTGATGTGAGACTTCATTCGACATGACTGTTAAAGAGTCTCTGAAATGTTTTATCATTTCAAGTCATTTCTCTTCGGTGTGCGCTTTAACACTCGCTCTACAAATACAAGCTTCCCTCTTTAATAAATTCCCACTCAGAAGGCTGTCGATACTGGTCTGCTGACAGACGGAGCCAAAGGGGGTTTCTCTTATTATTGGAGAAGCCACAAAACACACATGACGTAGTAAAAGTAAATTATGACCATTCTTCAAAGAGCTGGATACACAATAAGCTGGTGGCCAGAAATAATTCTTAGATTACTGATGGGTATTTTGAAAAGATAATAAATCTTGACAAATAAGTCACCTTAAAATCAATCTCATGAGTAGTTAGAAAATAAATCTTTGACGGAATGCTTTGATGTGAAGCCAAAAAAAGTTTATTCAGTAAAAGTCTTAAATATTTGGGAATAAATCTGTTACATTAGAAGAGCAGTATATGTTTCTGGGCTGCACAGTGGCGCAGCTGGTAAAGCTGTTGCCTTGCAGCAAGAAGGTTCTGTGTTTGATTCCCGGCCCCGGCCTTTCTGCATGGAGTTTGCATGTTCTCCCTGTGCATGCGTGGGTTCTCTCCGGGTACTCCGGCTTCCTCCCACAGTCCAAAAACATGACTGTCAGGTTAATTGGTCTTTCCAAATTGTCCCTGGGTGTGAGTGTGTGTGTGTATGGTTGTTTGTCCTGTGTGTCTCTGTGTTGCCCTGCGACAGACTGGCGACCTGTCCAGGGTGACCCCGCCTCTCGCCCGGAACGTTAGCTGGGGATAGACACCACCACCTCCCGACCCCAGTAAGGGACAAGGGAGTATAGAAAATGGATGGATGGATGTATGTTTCTGTTAAATTCCTTGTTTTCCTTAATTGATTAATAACCTTGTTTTGCAAAAAAAATAAAAATTCTAACATTGAATCAGAATGAACGTTGTTGGCCAAGAAGTAAATCCTACTGTTTTTCAGCTGAAATAATTTCATAGAGAGGCTACAAAAGCCATTTACCAATCTCTTGCAGAAACAAGTTTTGCTTCATCATTTCTTTTTACAGATGCCAACACATTTTCCTCAAGCATCGTGCTAATGCATGGTAGGACTCATGGAGTATTCTACGGTGCTTAGCTGGCCAGATCCTACAGCACTTGTGACAAGTACAGAATTCTTCATTTCAGTATTACACTTAGTTCACATTTAGCTTAGAGCTGGTTCGAGTCTAGTGTGAAGCTGCTCAACACTGTGGCTGTTGGTGGCAAATCAAACAAAGCAAAATTGTGCATGCTTATGGAAAATAGTCACGTGCTGCTCACCAGGCATTCAGTTTGACAGCAAAAGTCTGCATCAACTTTGGAAACACGTACCCAAAGCAACTGAGGCTGAAGACACTAGCTCTACGTTCAAAACCATCACGAAGATGAGAGGTAAATGGGCTGTAGAGGAAGCATCCACTCTAAGTGACAGAGAGGCCACAAAACACATTCCCCTGGTGCCTCTGAAGTGCTCTTGCTGACTGACAGCAGCATATCATTTCTGTCGATTTATTCTGAAGTATTCCTTCCCCGAGACCACAGATGGCGGGAATTTGTATGCCAGTCTGTGGAGTGCAGTCACATTTCATTCAACCGCCACTTGAAATTTCCAATGACAGAATTTACTTGTGAACTTTAACATCAGCAAGTGGATCACTCTTTCCATACAGCTCTATTAGATGAGTCATTTACACATCCATTCACGCAGTATACACAATTGTGAATCAATTCCAAATTCCTATTTTGCATTTAAAAACTATGCTGCACAAGCTTGCCAACACATACAATCATGTGTAAAAGACATTACAAAACTAAAGGAAAACTAATTATGTGCCATCATTCTACATTTTGAACCAGTATCGTTAATCTGAAGTACTCGGGTTTGTACGGCTTTATTTGCAATGCTTTGCAAGCTGGTGGCAAGACATTGCTGACCACAGAATTACACAAATTGCTTAGGAAAGTGCCTTACTTTCTGCTAAATATTGTGTTGATGCAGCAAAACCACCACTGTCAAACACTGACTTGTTTGCTAATCACATTTAGCTCATTAGCTAACAACAAATTATTTGTTTGTGATAACAACTGCTCACATGCTTTCATTAGCTAAAATGCTAACCGTAGTAGTTAGTATTAGCATTAACTAACACGGTAACAGAAGCTTATTCCACCATGAAAATAATCTGTGAGATTTATTCTGAAAGAGCAGCAGAATTACATGTTTCATGCCAAATTAAGTTTGTTTAAGAAAATGAAACCTGGGATATCTATTATCTACGAGCCTTTTATTTAGAAGAATATTGGTAAAATGTATTTTAAAGTACTCATATACATTATACATGAGCTGTACTTCAGAAAATCAGAGTATGCGACCCAACAAGGCTCATTTGTCTGATTCCAAAGTACCTTTTGAAAATAAACTATGAACAGATGATAAACAAATTTCATTAAGCCCATGATTAAATTAAGCCCATGCTGTTTTTATTGGTCTAATGTTATGTCAGCTATAAGTGGAAAATCATCATAATTAACAGAAAATGAAGGACGGAAAACATCATTTTGGGTGTAATTAATCAATATAATGTATTTAACTTACTGAAATAAATTAACTTTTCAATAATATTCCAGTTTATTCAAGAGATAAGTTAGACTGTACATGCTGAGCCATACTGCCAACATTTCTTTTACTTCCTTTTTAATTTTAAGATTTTACATTCTTTCCAAGGAAAATGGCAGCACAGTATCTTTAACTTCCAGTCCTCTGTAACACCACAGAATGAGTAACACCGATAATAGGCTATCACATATTAAAAAAATACACCAAAATTTTGGTCTATTAAGTTGTGAGAAAGACTCAGTGGTTCAGATCCATCAGCACACAAGAAATTATCATTTTCTACCGTTTTCATAATTTACTGTACCATGTCACTGGGCTGGCTCTGTGGCTCATTATCTTTTGAACACAATTGGCCCCATTTGCTTGTCTAATAAGCCTGCAGGAATCCTCTCAATTTGCAAATATCAATCCAGGGGAAACACAGTTCTGGACCAGAAAAGTCTATCAAACTGTAAATGCCTTTCACATCGATGTTTCATAATGACAAGGTGGAAGCTGACCATCATAAACAGACATTATTAAAGCAACAGTTTTGTAACTAGATTTTTTTTTTCCCCCACAAGGAAACAAGATTAAATGTAAATGTTTTAGGAATAATATCCTTGTCACTATAACGGTATATGACGACTCAAAGCTCCACATTTACCTCAAATGCACATTTATACACTGATGCGCAGCTTTGCAGGCAACTAAGTTGTGCATTGCCCAGAGGAGCATCAAAATGTGAAAAGAAAGAACCTTGAATCTAAACTACAACCTCGTGATTGCAAAACAACCTCTCTACCCACAGGGATGACTGTGGCTTATCCCGTCTCTACCCAAACGGGATGAGCCACAGTCATCCCGTTTCAAATGCAATTAAAATGCTGGATCATCAATATCAAACCTCTTGACTACATTCTTGTTTAAAATAATATGCTGGTGGAAGTTTGTGTGAGAAAAATATTACCTATCTACTTCATTTACCTGAGTACAACTAAACATTAAAAGGAAAGAAATGCTGACATTACATAAAATGCAATGTATTATTATTTAGGTATATATCATTTTTATTTAATTTTATCTGCAGGGTGGTAATGTCTCACAGTAAGTCCCCACACAATAAATTTTGAGATAGAAGGAATTGAAACACTGCAGTTCAGTGCTATCATTAATTAAAAATCCAACTTGAGATAAAGTTCAGTGATCATTATTAAAAACCAAAGCCCTGGTTTTCCCCAATGTACGTTAAGCAATAAACTATAAAGAAGAGCTGTGGCATCTTTACAAGCAGAGAAACAGCAACCAAGGGCTTGCAGGATAAATGAGCATCTTGGCCCACACCTATTTATGGCTACTTTCGGCTGTCAGGTTGAAGTGATGAAGGGTGAGAACTTGATTGGAAAGTGCTAGATCGGACTAATCCTAGTAGCTAATGACAGGAACAGATGAGTGAAGAAGAAATAGTGGTAGCAGTTATTTTATTTTATTTTTCTTGACAGATTAAGCCATTTAAGATTGTGACACATGAAAAAAAGATGACCAAAGAGGATGTGTCTGACATGTTTTCTTAAATGGAGCCTCTTTCTGAACTATATTTCTGTTGACTAAAATAAAAATAGATTTATCTCTATGTATAAATGGATGCACAGATGGATTCAAGCTGTAATTCATATTTATTTAGGTTGTGGTCAACATTTGACTTTTGGAATATGAAATATAACAGATTATGTTTTTTCAATAAATGTGAAAATGGAAGCCAGACTGGAAGACGTTGAAGCAGTTGGTCATTGCTTTGATCTCTTGCAGTCAAAACAATGACTAGAATCCTGGAAGAATTAATAGTGTTTCAACTATTTAACAATTGAAAAAGTTTCAATAATTTCACCAATGAATGGACATGTAGCCGTGCACTTCCTTTTTCAATCTGTATTTGCAGGGAACTGAGTAGAAATACCAGAAATGCTCCCACCATATGTCAGAATAACCATGGCAACAGCCTCCACTTGAGTCTCTTTCTAACTACTGATGCTAACAATAATAGTGGATTTTTTTCAAAACGCACCTTCAGGTCACGCAAGGTCACCGTTGTAAGAAAAAAAAAACAATAAAATTAAGAGCAAAGTATTTAAAATGAAAAGCAAAAAAGAAAATTTAGAGTGAATGTTATATGTTGATGAAACAAAGTAAAAATGCTAAAGAAATTCAATTTGCAGCCAGAATTTAAAAACAGAAAGAGCCAGAGTCATTTGGAGTGCGTAGGAAAATAAAATACTCCACAGTTGAACCATGCCATCATGCCACTATTTGTTAAACACTTTTCAGACATAAGTTGCACATTTACAAAATGGAAATGTTCTCTATTGATACAGGCACATTCTCCTACGGACTGTGCCCTTATAGTAATATTAGCTCAGCATTACATTAGGAGATTTGCTCATGGTTGCAAATTGCAACATGCGGATCCTCCCGTCCCATACAGCTGCCATGGATTTGCTGAGGGATGACTGTAGCATTCCCGATCTGTCAGCCACATCCTGCTGAAATGCTCTGTTTGCAAAGGAGTCGCAGCATACTGATGCCGCAAATGGGCACCTGTGATGCACAGGCGTTTAGTTGTGTCCCTTGCAGAAGTGATGGTAACTATTTACTTTCACTCAGTTACATTTACTTAAGTATCTTGTTGGAACAGTTTTACTGCACTTTTACTTTTACTTGGTTAATATTTATATATAGTATTGCTACTCTTGAGGAAAATTACTGGATACTTTACCTACCGAGTAACTTCACTGAATGACGAAACGCCCAAAAGGCATGTCATGCAGGCAACCCTACGATTTGAACTAAAGTAGAACTGATTGTTTGTGAACATGTTTTTTTTTCTAATATAATTTTCCAGCTACTAAGCCTGCCAAGTCATTTGGCACTGGAAGTACTTCACCCTGTTGTAACATACAGTATTTTCACATTAGTATAACTATTTAGGTTGATAGTTTTTTATTATTTGAAAAAGAGCTGCATTTCATGTAGTCAAATTTAAAATTTTTTCACATTTCTGCAACTTTTGACCTGCAGTAAAAAAGTGTTTACAGCAATGCAAGAATTATCATTATCTCCTAAAAATGTCTGCATTGCTGTAAACACTTTTTCAGTGCAGGTCAAAAGTTTGTGTAGATAATCAAACACTTTCATGCAAAATTAATTTTAGAATATGGCAAGTTGGAGGCAAAATATTGCACCAAACATTAATACATAAGGTCCAAAGCCATTCTGTAAAAGTTAACCCATTGGACATAGCTCAATCTATTATTTTGACAAAGTTTTTAGGATGTTGAGTCATGTCTTCAGAAAGCTGGATAGCTTACCTTCTAAATTGAAATAATCGTCTGTGCCGTTAAGTAATGGTTCAAAGACTGATAGTGTTTCCCTGCCCTTTTTTTGTCTACACCGCTGCTACTGTGGCGTCTTAAGTAGATAGTTAAGTATTGCTGTCCTGCTGAAGCGTGATGTGACAGTTGATGGACGAGGACTTGCTGAGATTAAAAACCTCAGTCTCCACACATTAGCGGCTGCAATCTGACAGTTCTTTCAACACTTAAACAGAAACACTAAGTTTCCATATAACATAAATATTTACAGTGCTCTCAGAAAGTATTCTCAAATACCCCAGTTTGGAAATACGATTTTTTAATTCTTGCAAATTTTTAAACAATAGAAAACCAGGAAATTTTCACAAGAATCCACACCCTTTCTTATGAAGCTCAAAATTAAGCTGTTTCCAATGATCATCCTTGAGATGTTTCTGCAGCTTAAATGGAATCTTCTTGTGGTAAATTCAGGGTGTATTCACACCAGCTATGTATATCCGCTTTTATCAAACTCAAGTTTGTTTGCCTAGAAAGTCTGGTTTGTTTGGGGAGGTGTGGATGTGCAATTGGACTCTGATGCAAACCAAAACAACAAACTAAAAACCTAGTTCTTAGTTCAGTTGAAGTGAACTTTGGGAAAATTCTAAGGTATATGTGGCTATCAAGCAGACAGGAAACAACTCCAAAAGCAGGAAGTGGACTACAGCACAGGGCTTCAGGGGTAAATAGAACCAAAACAAACATATATATCCAGCGTTAGAGGGAGAAATGGCTTGTGGTCTTTTACCAAAGACAAGAGGAATCGTACAATCACTAAAATTTGACACCACTCCATTTTTGGTTAACATTTTGTGAAGAAGAAAGATGCACTCATTGTCTAAATCAGAAGTCTTCATCTCTCCTCCAGTGATTCTTGGTATAGCACCGCCACAGGCGAGGGGGCTGAACAAGTTCTAAAAGTGCATGTATGGCAAAAAAAAATTCTAATTTATAAGATCATACGCTCACACACACACAAGGTCCTGCTTCATGTTCTTCCCTCTAACATTCAACCACACATGCCCAAAGCAAAGCACCTCATCAAAGTGTATTTAATTGAGCCAGCTGATCAACATTATTTTATGATTATAGAAAAAAGGAAAAAAAATGAAACATTAATGCCAATGTGAGATGTGGTGGAGAATTGACTAAATGTCATTTTCGGTAGTCATAGTTACGTGAGATAAATTTCACTCACCAATACTGGTATTTTAGGTGCTCAAGACATGTTCTACTGTTGAGTGCTCATGAGTGTGAGCTGTATTGAAACATGTTCCTCTGTGCTCTAGAGGTTAGGAAACAGGATTAGGAGCCAGTGGCTGATAGAAACCAGTGTATCCTGCAGGTTATAGTGGAACTAGAGTGCAGTACATCAGGCCCTGTTAATTTTTTTCATGATTCTCCCATTCGTAAGGTCCGACAGTACCAATATCTGAACAATGGATGTTTCAATGCATCCATCACATAGAAATAGGCACCAGTATCACCACTGCATTTATACGTTCACAAAAACCACTCTGATTGCCTCACACTTTGTCATATTTAATGTCTCAGTCTGTGGTACACATCACCCTGGGGATCCTCCAGGGAGAGGAATGTGTTGGTGAGAAAGCTATGATGAAACACAGACTTTAAGATTTAAGTTGGCTTACAGGGCTTCTTTCAGTTGAAAGGTCCTTATGTATAGATATAGTTCACCACCTGAATCATAAATAACATTGCTGTTTGAAAGCTTATGGTAAAGTCAAACTGTTTAAAGATTGATATGGAGTGAAATTAAATGTCTGAAAGGAACCATGATGCAGTGTAGCTTCAATTCCCCACCTCACTCTCTGCCATGCCAGTGTTCTCTGTCTCCAAAACAAGTGTAAATGGCACATTCTCTGATCAAGTTTGTTTGATAAATAACAACCTTTGGGTGGAACATGACCTCCGCTAGTTTCAGGCCTGGTTTTGTGTGTGAGGCAGCAATTATAAACTCTGTCAGAGCTCGAGCTTCATCTGTGGAGAAAGGACAACCTTCCAGGAGGATAGCCATCTCTGCAATCCACCAATCAGGTAAAGTGGTCAAATGAAAGCCACTCTTTAATAAAATGCGCATACCAGCCTGTCCGGAGTTTGCCAAAAGGAACCCAAAGGACTATTAGATCAAGCCTGACCATTATCTTTTTATGCAGATCAATTCTCATGTCCGTTCAGTACTCAGTTAAAGATTTCTCCCATTGAGCTTGATTTCCAGTTCAGTTTCAACTGGGTCAATCAGTGAACAGAAGGTGTTGCTGTGAATGATGACATTTATTTTCCGTGCTGTTTTAGAACTCTATTCTGTTTATGGTTGTAGTTTGGCAATAGCAGCGAGGAAGTCTCACAATGCATATCTTAAGTAATTGAATTTGACTGTAATTTGGCTTTGGTTTAATAAGTAGCTCTTCTAGGGCTTGAAATCAAAGACTCCAGTAAACTCATAACAAAGGGTTAACTGTTAAAATAGTTTAATTCTATAGTTAACTCTGTCCCTAAGATGTGTGACAACAGGCCACTGTGACATATGGACATTTTTTTCAGTTGTTTGTGACTGAGAGAAAACTGTTTTATAATACCTATCATTAAAATGTTTTTCTCTGGAGATTTATTTTTTAGATGATTATTGCAAAAACACAAGAAAATAATGGAACCTGGGTATATCTCACCATTTATTTTGTTGGTTATGCCATTTATGTACACTGTCTTTCCTACCAGTCAACATAGATGATTTTCAATCTAGGCCATCTGTTTAAGCCAATTGTTTGAGAGACATGAAATATTTAGTTTAGTATCATCACATGCTAAAAATAACGTAGCTTGGGTAATGTACGGCTGGACAGTTTTGGCACCTGTAAAGCATGTGGAAGCCAGACTTTGCACATGATTCACAAATCCCTCCTTGATGGTGATTTCCCACCCATAATTGTGCTGACATGCAAATTATGTCTCCCAGATTCACTTTGTTTAAAATTAAATAATGAGTCATGCATGCAAGATGGATACATTTATGATAAAGCTATGTAAATTACAGTAAAAGAAAAAGGCGCCTAATTATCAAGGATCAGAGATCCTTGTAACATGCAGTACGCACAACAAATGTAGCTAATATATAAACTCAGCTCATGGGGAAAAAATGCTGGATCTGTCATTAAAAGTCTCATACATTCTTAACTACTGTCAATTAGTTGGAAATGCTACACCCAACTTGTTTCAAAATTTTGAGTCGTCTTTAGGGGTGGATCAAGACTTGATCTTTCAGAGCAATGAAGCTAACTGTGAGAAAATGTTATCCTGTTTCTCTCTTACTTGGGTGATTATTGTGTTTGTGGGATTGGATTGCAAGGAGAACATACAAAGATGCAAAGAAATACAATATTATATTACAATGATATTGTTGTTTTTCTTTTTTTAATGTCATTGATAATATCAATATATGTTGTTAATGACTGCAGTTAATATTTGTTTACTTGTTTTTGAACCATAAGTCAGCAACAACAGACAGTTTATAAAAACTCCAGTAGCAAAAAGATAACTACTTTTTTGTATGCCATGCAACTTTTTCAGAAGATTATTATTTGTACTAGCATATTGCAAATTTACTTTAACCAATTTATAATTTCTAGCTTTTTTTCCCTATAAAATAAAATAACATACACAGAGTTGGCGCTTTTTAATAATAAGCATTTTTGATTAGTAAGCTAAGTGAACAGTCCCATCCTAAATAAACATAGAATCTTGTTGGGTTAAACCAGTTATATCTAACAGCCAAATAGGTGCAGAAGCCATGTAGAGCTTTGGGAACAGAAAGAAGAGGGAGCTTTTTTACAAGAGGCAAGCAACAAGGCCTTTTGCATGACAGCAAGTTACATACTGCTGTGAGTGGGTGACAGTGATTCAATATTTCAAGCTGTTTTGAGCTTCCTCAGAAAAACACAGACAATGAGACAGCAACAGGGACTCACCAACAATAGTTTGTTTTAGGAGGAACGTGAATGACTAATTGTAAAACAGTTTTTGGCAAAAGGTAATGGCTTTGTCAAAAATATTACTAATAAAGCAAAACAGAACAAAGAGAAGTGTCGTTAAAATGTAATAATGTGACTTGAAGAAGTTGTTGATCATAAGATAAATGTCAGAGGTGGGAGAGGTTTTGTTTTTAATCTGTCTCACCGAAATAGACTTGGCCTATGGCAATTATACCATGCCTCTTGAATCCACTTCAACTAATCTATTAAATTGAAAGTAGAAACCGACCGACCACTTTGCACTGAAAAGAAAAAAACAAAAAAAGCAAGTGCTTTAATGACCACACAAAATGTTCATGAAAATGCAGGACATAATGTTACAAAACAATCTTTTTGCATTACCAGGGCTGCAAACAAAGGAAATATACTGCCATCTTGTGGAGTTAATAAGAAAAAAGTAACCTGAATTTCAATATGAAAGGTTTTCACTCAATTCAATTCTCAAAAAAGTACTTACTGAAAAAAAATCAAGTAATAAGAGATTTAAATTCTCAAGTGATATGAAAAACCAAAAAGAGATAAAAAAAATCCACAGTACTACATGCAGAGATGAGTTTAAATTGCTTTGCTTTGACATCCCAGAGCAACTCTTTGATATTTCCCAATGCATTTTGGAAATGTTATTCTGGAAGACTGTTAGCTTCAGGAACAAGTAAACCGTTTGCTTTTCTGAGCAAAACCTCTTTAAGTTTTTGTACTATGGATTAAAGTAGGGTGTAGTCAGAGTCTTTGCACTTCCTTGTTAAATATTTATGGGTGTATCAGTATCTAGGTACAATAAAAGCAATTTAATAGTACTTTTGTATTCATATTTATGAAAAATATATATTTGCAAAGGCCACTCCCAACAATGTATTGTGCTCACGTCATCCAGCACAATAATGCAAGACTTGATTGAAATTTTAACATTTTTGAGAAATCAGCTTGTATTTTAATGGCAGCATAATTCATGGACTATAATGCCTACAAATAGTCATTCTGGTTTCTAATAACTTTAACAGGATCAATGGGGTTTCAATTATTACATTATGTACCTGAAAATATATAATGCTTCTTCTTTAATGGATATTTAAAATGAGAACACTTTACACCTTGGATTTAAATCACTCAAACTTCTCAATATACTAATTATAAATTTCCACTAAACATTTTCTTGCATGTTAAATATGTTGTTAGTTTGCTCATTTTAAATTAGAAATATTAAATTTGGAAAAAATGTTTTTCCAACTGAAAATGTAATATATGCACCACAAACAATCTGGATCTAATGAAGCTAATTCGTTTCTCTAAGCAGTTGTTGTGACATCAGACAAAGACAGAAGTTCAGCGCTGAAACATGTCAGATACGTCCAAAGACATATAAAATAACCGCATATAATAACAAATGAATCTTTAAGACACATATAGACACAATTAGTTTCATTGGTAGACTTTGAGTTGAATATTTTTTCATAAAATGCCCTGTTAAGTTTCCTGAAAAAACTGTTCTTTGTAACTGTTGTCTTAAAAATTACAATAAGTATATTCCTTGAGTATTCAAGCAGAAAATGCTCTAAAACAATCTAAACTATGATTATAAAATATAAGTGAAAAGTTTGTGCTAATTTACTTGCCAGGAAACAAGCATAAAACAGAAATCTCACTATTTGCAGTTCTGTTACTCATTGTATCCAATATCATTTATTGTAAAATATCCTTGGTGTTGATCCCAGCTAAGATAAGAGCAAGGACACCTCTGCGACACACGTCTGTGCTCTACCTTGTATTTCTGCAGAAGAACATTACTTCAGTTACTATTCAGAGAATTGCATCCAAGAATAAAGCTCTCAAGTATGTAAAGCTTTGTTGTAATGGGTCAGCTCTCAAGTGAATTCATTCCACTACTGCTCCGCGTAGAGACTGGATAAGCACCAATCAGAGAGCCGGAGTCTGAGTGTTGAAAGCACGCAGATTATTTGTCAGTGAGGAGAATTAATAATGCTTGGAGCGTTTGGAGCTGTGAGTAATGGGCATGGAGCTCGGCCATCAGAAAGCTGTGATGAGGATTTAGAGAGGAATTCATTACAGGGAATCCCCTATCACGCAGATTAGATTTTTTCTTGTCAGTGGGGGATCTTTTTACTATTTATGAAATCAAGAGGGAAATGTGTGTTTTTTTTTTTTCATACCTTTCATAGCTTTAACATATTACGATATGACAAAACTTATGTGGTCTTTATAAAATCCCTAAATCAGTTAAATTGAACTGCAGAGAAGAATCATGCAATTAAATATTATTAGCATTTTTTTAATGCTACTGGTTAAAGGATATGTCTTGAAATCTTTACAGCACATCTGTTCATTTGTTTGTGTACATTAATTTATGGATAGGCCTTTCATTATCCTATTACAGTATTTCACTTGAGATGAATGTAGTACTTTGACTAGGCCAGTGCAACACAAAATTGACTTCCATTCTGCTATCCAATGACGTACCAATTGCTTTTTTAAAATTTTTAAACAATTTACTTGAGAAAGAGACATTAACTATATATTAATGGTTTATTTTCAATCTCTGATTTTTGTTTTAACCACTTTTTCTATTTAAAACTTTAAGTTTTCTTTGCTGCAGAAACAACCTATTCCATACAGAAATAGATTGTTTTCTATATGCTGCAGAAAGCAGAGGGAGCTATTTTACAAGAGGCAAGCAAAAAGAGCTTGTGCATGACAGCAAGTTACATACTTGTGGGAGTGGGCGACAGTGATTCAATATTTCAAGCTGTTTGATCTTCCTCTGAAAAACACAGACAGTGACATGTACTGATGTTTTCCTCCTAAAACATCAGTACATTGTTTTAGGAGGAAAGTAAATTGCCATATGTAAAACATTTTTTGGCAAAATGTAAGTTCTTTGTTGAAAAAGATTAGTAATAAAGCAAAAGTTGATATAAAAATGTAACAATGTGACTTGAAGAAGTTGCTGATCATATGATAAATGTCAGAGGTGGGAGAGGTTTTGTTTTTAATCTGTCTCACTGAAATAGACTTGGGGTATGGTAATTATACCATGCCTCTTGAATCTACTTCAACTAATCTATAAAACTGAAAGTGGAAACTACCCCCAAGCACTTTGCAGAGAAAAGAACAAAAGCATGTACTACATATTACATAGTGTTTTAATGACCACCACAATCTTCATGTAAAAAGAGGAGAAACGTTACAAAGCAATCTTTCTGCATTATTATGACTGCAAACCAATGAATTATGCTGCTATCGCTCAGATTTCCAAATGACTGCTAACCATTCCATATCAATCATGATCCAAAATAGACATGTTCAAGTTCTACATGATAAAATACAGCAGCTTTGTATTTGCTGTATTATCTGCTGAAAGTCTTCCTCTCCTATAATGAAGTCATATTAGTTTCTGAAACACAGTATGTGACACAAATTATACATTTTCTTTAAGACGTTACGTCTTTTGTTGCTGTGCTGGTAAACCCATACTCTCCAACATCCATAAAACTATTCAGTGTTTTACCAAAATCAAGACAATATTTAACATTTTCTAATACTTCCAAAAGTTAAAGCATGAAATATCTGACAGATGTGGCTGTGTCAGCTGAACCACGGTAAACATGGTTATCAATCTTTTGAGGGACAAGGTCCTACAGTTCTACAGTTGAGGTTTTACCCAAAGAGCAATCTGTAGTACAGAAAGATGAGTCTAGCTGTCTAGTTAGCACCTCAGCAGCCGCTCACTTTGGTTTGCCATGACTGGAATGAAAGGTATGCTGTGTGACATTTTGTCAATATAAGGAAAGTTGGCAGGGCGGGTTTAATAACTAATCCAGGTGGTTTATGTGAGCTCAGGCCATTTCAAAAGTCTTTTGAGCCAATTGAATTAGAGGTGCAGCATGTGGAAGGTCAAGAGTGACAGGATGCACACACTATTGGGATCTTGGATTTTTGGATTGTGCTCACAGATGTAATAGTTTTTAGGGCAGAGATGTCCAACACGGTGTATATTATTCAGGCCAGATAAAAGATTGATAATATTTACTTAGATTTTAAGTTCTATTTTTCATTGAGTCACTGTGAAAAATGGTGCTCTGTATTTTACACTGCCACAGGGACCATTGGGAACATTTTGTTTTAGAAGCCAGAAAAAATATATGGTCGTATGTTTAGGGTCATTTTCTTGCTGGAAAGTGGAACTCACACTAGTCTTTGTAGCCTCTAACACACTATCTTCCAAGATTGCCTTGAAATGTTTAGCTCCATTTTTCTTGCATTCAACTCTAAATTTGACCAATTTGACCATGTTTGATTGTGAGAAAGTGTCTTCAGTGTATTTTTTTTCCCATCATTTATTTATTTGATTTGGTGTTATGTTGTTGAATAAATCTTATTCAGCTACATCCATGATTAAGAAAGATTAAGATGATCATCTTTTAAGTTGCAATGATTAAGGACAAAATTTTAATGCCGATTAATGCCAATATATTCCAATTTGTCAAATTCATGGATGTACACAGTAGATTTAATGAGCATCTGTGAGCTAGAACCTTCTCCAAGTTGGAGTTATAAATTATGCCAGTACGAAGCATTCCCATTTTGCTTCGTACTGGTACCAGTATCAGTACTGGTCCAAAATGGAATCTATGCTACATGATGCTAATGTGTCCAGAGAAAAAGTTTCCATGGAGAGAACATAACAGTGAGTTAAACATTGTTACATCACGAGAGGAACTTTGAAAAGCAACTGTCAAAACAAAGGGTGTTTAATTTAGACACCAATGTATATCACCTGCTGTTGTGGAGTATATTTGGGTCAACATATAAAGCCTTATGAGCACTGGAATCTTACAAGTGTTGTGCATAAATGAAAGCCTCAAATCATCAATGAATTAGATTAATGTAAATAAAATGGCTCAAAATGAATCCCTCATAATATTTTTAAAAAACTTCTACTTCAAATTATGTTCTGTTATTCTTATTTATTGTAAACACTGAAACTGAGATAATTATTTCTGTATATTTGTTAATAAAAAAATAATATTCATCTCACTTTAATACACTGTTTCCAGATTGCTTCACTATGCTTTGATTGAAAATGCCTTACAATGGGTTACTTTTAGCATGACTTTTAGTTGTTCTCTGTTCACACTTCAAAGACATTATACATGGTTTGAATCTTACTGTGACAAATATATTCAACATTCTATTGACTGACCTTCGTCAATAACTCCCTGGTCTTCATTTGATCGTCCCTTTCCAAAAACAAATCAGCATCAAAGACTTCAGAGGAAGAGCCTGTACCACAGAAATGACACAACCTTGATTACATAATGTGTCTTAATGTTAGAAGCACACTGCATACCAACAGATTAGTGCCTTGTTAGCATCATGTGATTTCCCACGGTACCTAGGCAACTGTTTGGTTTAATAAAACAAGCAAAAGGATTAAAAAAAAAAAGTCAGCTTCATAAAAATGTAGAGCTTCACTAGAAAGCAAGAGCTACAAAATAGCTTTGAAATCCAAATCTTTAGCAATAACATTAATAACTGAAGTGGGATCTTGTTCCTCTGCATTTATTTGTGTACAGTACATGCTCTTTGTTTCAAATCACATAATGTGGACACAGAAATTTAAAAAATGCAGGTTTTTTTGGTAAACAATGAGCAATTTGTTGTTATTTTCACAGATGAATGTTTTGCTTAGGTGACCTAAACTCTTTATGAAAGACTTAAGAGTGACTTTGTGACAACTGTTTAATTCAATCTAAAATAATCAATAAAGCAACGACAGCACTTTTCTAAAGATTTGCATTTTGTCATCAGTAATTATTATTAAGACAGACAAACCCAGCAGCAATCCCTCCCCACTCCCTATGTTTATTCATCTTTCCACTCAAGACCCCTTAATCCCCCCCACTGTCCTCCTCACGCTCTGTCCCTCCCCCTCCCTCTCCCCGTCCTCCTTAACAATATAAGCCGTCCGCATTCAGCGTCCAACTGTCTCAGCACAGGCGGCTTGTGGACATTCAAACCAGAAACATCCACCCAAGGTCTGTAAAACCTAAGAGGCAGCAGATTTATACCACAACAATCAACCTGTGTGCAGCGGTGTGAACACAGAGCTGAAAACAGGTGAGCCACTCATCTCTGTTTGTTTATGTGACTACGGGTAAAACTATTTATGAAAAAGCTTTGCAGTTTTCTTTTGTGATTTTCATCTGTTTATATTAAACGCTCACTGCTGAGCTAAGACACAGCCACTATCTACAGTATTTTTCTCAGTGTATAAATCTTGTATATACTTACCAGAACAGGTTAAACAGACATGTAAGAAATGTTTGAAATATGAATACAGAGCAAAGACTATAGTATAATGAATCTGCATTGTGCTAAATTTTATTTTATTATTTTTATTATTGTCTTTTTATTTTCAGATCACATTTTGCTTTCTCAACTCTAGCCAAGATGTGGACAAGAGGAAAAAACTCGGACCAGTTAGCAACCAGACCATCACGTACAGTAGCTCATTTCCTCATTATTCATATACATTTCTTCAAGAGTCGACCTAAACGCCTTATATTACATGTAACAATATGTTCAGATGAACACAAATTACAAAAATAGGCATGTCTGACATAAAAATAATGTATCACTGGTGTCACATCAGCCACCATATGATGATATTATATGATATGTATTAATTTATCTCTGTTTATTCAGGTTTCTCCCTGGTTCATCAGTACATTCTACGTTTTAATGAGGTGTCTGGCAACAAGTCAGGTGAATGAGTTAGCCGTTTTCTGGTGGATATGTGCTTTTTGTTTAGGTTTTAATAGACATTTTGTGACACAGTCAGTTATATGCACCGGTACTTAAATACACTGTCTGCTTATTATTTGTCATTGCTTTCAATTTGTTGTGCATGATAGTGTTGAAGTAGAGGCGTGGAAGAGTAACTCCACTGTTTTCGCTCTTGCCATCACTAATCCCTAGATTGTTGGATATCATGACAGAAATACACATCCATAACATTCTGGCTGTTGCAGATGTTAAATATGATTTACAAATATACACTGAAGAAATAAAAGATGAGCAGAAACCTAAAGTAATAAATATACAGAAGTAATTTTGACAGTTAAAAATAACACTTTTTCTTGCCTTCGAAATAAACTTCTATTGATATTAGGAGTTGTTTTTTTCAAATGCATTACATCTTGAAACATGTAGCTGTCTGCAGATGTTAGGAAAACCATAATGTTTTCTGCTATTTGCTGGCAAAACAATGGAACTCAGGTCAAGCAAGCAAACAAATAAACTCATTTAAGAAGGAGGTTGACTTGATTATTGATTTGTTAAAACTCTTTTAAAACTCTAAATAATTCTCAACATTCTTTTGACTTCATTTAGCTGCAATCCGGAGGAGATCTAAAACCCCTGGAGTGATGATCACACAGTATGCAGCAACTTTACCTGAGGGTAAAAGTACTCCAGACTTCCAGTGCAAACCCATGCCAATTACAGTCAAGGAAGGTTGGTTTGTTTATGTGACGGAAAGCGATAAAACATACGTGTTTTCATGCAACTGTTGAGCCATACTAAACTTACATGATGGACTCAATGTGTTTTTAACAATATGCTTTTCACCAAAACAAAGATGAAATAAAAAAAAGCAACAAATGAGATCTTTCAAAAATGTCCTTCAGGAACTTTAGCCATTTTCAAGGCGGTGGTGACAGGAGACCCGAAACCAGATGTTTCATGGAGAAGAGCAAAAGGTACTCTGGCAGACAAGGAAAAATTCCAGAGGAAATATGATGAATCAACAGGGGAACACATATTAGAGGTAACCAACTCAATGTGTTATAACACAGTTTGGCACACAAACTGAGCAAAGCAGGAAGGTGTGAAAACATCTTAAATTTTTTTATAAAGTTTGTATATATGCATTTTCAGATTCATAAAGTGTCTGCAGTGGAGGCCGATACGTACAAATGCTACGCTGTTAATGAATTTGGCAAAGCTGTCTGCACCACAACATTAAGTATAATTGATGGTAAGACTGATTTCCAACTTAATGTTACTTTAAATTGTACGCTGCCTAATGTGCACAGTTAGGTAGAAATATACATTCATATCAACTCATCTGTGAGAGACTTTCAGCAGTTGGCAGCACCTCTGCAATGTGAATGCAAAAGTTACTAATAGAGACTGAAAATAACATGCTTCTGTCCAGGTTCAACAATTCCTGAAGATTTCAGAAAGTTGCTAAAGAAAAGGTAAGCACTTTAAACAGCTCAATATTGATTATAATAACAGTGACATTCAATGTTTGCCAAATTCTTTAGTAAGGCTCAGACAGCAGGTGGAGAGAATGATGAAACTTTCTGGGATGCAATGATGAATGCTGACAAAAGAGACTACGAGAGCATCTGTTCTGAGTACGGCATCGCAGACTTAAACATGATTCTCAAGAAACTTGAAGAGAAAAGAAAACAGAAAGGAAAAAGCAAACAGAAGGTATGAAAACATAATTTATGAAGTGTAACAGTATTAATGAATGGCAGTACATTTTCTGTGAATTTATTACAGCATGTTTTAATGATCACAATGAATGTTGACTAGGTGAGCTACTTCACCTAGTTGCAACAAAATCTGTGCTGCTGCCACAGCTGCCAACTTCCAGTTAAGCTTGTAGAGAGAAAAGTTTAGCACCCAGTTAAGGACCAGAAGTAATGGCCCGATTTGGATGTAATTTGGTACTTCTGCACGACTGGAGGTGAGTCTGTAGCAGTGGTCGGCAGAGCAGCTCTCTGGAGTGTGGCTAACACATAAAAGAAAATGACTTCTCTCCTCCTGAGAGCCGGGAAGAGATCTACAAGACTTCCTGCAGCAGAGCGTGCAGGATTAGTAAAAACAGGACAGACACACACTCTCCAACATCTGTTTATCTTTATGTAATCTGGAAAATACTGTCTGTATTGTATTGTATTTGAGGTACAATGCTGTACCTCAAACTGCAAAACTGTTTCTAACAGCTTTTCATTAACTGAACTGACATTCCAAAATCCTCCTCAACCTCCACTCATAACCATGGTATTTATTACCTTTGATAAGGGCTGATGAAACTTATTTTTGTATTTTAATTGCCTGAAATTATTTCCCTCCATTCATTATATTTGTGCGTGCAATTTCTTCTAAACAAACCATGCTGTAAAAATCAAGCCAAGTGATTCATTTCTTACATAAGAAGCTTGCATGAGGCTACCAGAGCAATAAGACTTAAAATATGTAAAGTTGATCATTTAAAATGACTAAACTCTAAATTAAAATGTGTGTCATGTTTTAAAGTGTTAATGTGTGAATCCGATAAGCATGTCTGTGCTTGGCTCAGGTGGGGAATTTTAGATTAAACACTAATACCAAATACTTTTAACTCATGTGCTTCTTCTCTTATACAGGATGTTATAATTTCCTATGACAATGATGCTAGAAAACAGGACACTCAGAGTCTTGGGAAGAAAAACTACATGAGAAATGAAGGCACTGTGCAACATGACACAGGGACTTACCTCGGGGATGTTGAAGAAGCTAACCGCCACAACAGGCACCTAACTCTAGTTAGTGCTGAAAAAGACCAGCTCCTCACAGAATTCAAAAGTAAGTTCAAAAACAAAATGAGAATAAATATGTAGTCGCTTTCTTGCATAGTCACAATATATCTATACATTAATAACTGTTGATATATGTAACAGGTTGAACTGAATGAGTTCAGTTTCTTAAAGTGCCATTTTCCCGCTAGTTTCCAATGTGGATTTTGTGATCAAAATTCAAGAGATTAAAGCTGAAGAAAATGATGATGCTCTCTTTGAGTGTGTGCTAACACACCCTCTACCTAAGATTACATGGATGAGAAAAGGTATCCTCCTGGAAGATGGGGAGAAATACAACATAACTGTGTCTGACAACAAACTCATCCACCGGCTGCTCATCAAGGACTGCACCAAACTGGACAAAGGAATCTATTCTGCTGTAGCAGGGATTATTTCCTGCAGTGCCTGGCTGGTGGTAGAAGGTAACATTTTATTCTACAGGACAGTCCACTAACAGATACCAATGTGATGAGTAACATATTTGTTGTATTTAACATGCGTGCAGATCAGCGCAACCCGACAGGTGATGCTAAGAAAACTATCCGTAAAACTGCAGGAGTTCAGATCGACCTGGAAAAAATGGCCAAAGAGCAACAAATAAAAATCCAAGAAGAAATGGAGAAGGTTTTAAAAGCTGTCAAAGAAAAATACTCAGAAGCAGAAAAACTGAAAGGAGAAATACTAAGTGGTGGAGAAGACTGTGGTGGAAGTGATAAGAGAAGTAAAATGCAGAGGAAAAACACAAAAGATGGCGGTGTGACATCATTTGAGGATTCTGGGTGTATAACAGAAGAAGGTGACCTAAAGAAGAAAAAACAAACCAAAGGTCAAGTTGGTTGTAACATAACGTCAGGTAAAGTCTGTTTTTAACCTGAAAAATCCAGTTCCACAATCTGCTATAAATACTGTTGCAGAGATGGATTTTTAGAAAAAATACATAAAGTATTCTTCAGAACGTTTACTTTACTAGGTTTATTAATTCATGGTTATAGATGGCTCAGTTAACATTAACTGTTTTTTTTTTGTTTTGTTTAAAGAGAGGAAAAACACGCAAGACGGCACTTTAACAACATTTGAGGATTGTGATGTGATAAGAGAAGGAGAGCAAATGAGAACTGGGGACCTAAAGAAGAAAAACCAAAGCACTGGTCAACCTGGTAAAGTCTGGTTTTTACCTGATGAATCCAGGCCCATAGCCTGCTGCAACTGCTGTGAAGCATTCTGTTGAGGACAAAAACAAGTTATTCTCCATTTCGTTCACCTTACTGGTCTTAGATCAGGAATGTGTAGCTGTTAGATGACTAATTTAAAAACTTCTGAAATATATTTATTTAAATGATTTAACCAGAAAGGCTTAAAGAAACAAAAAGTCTAGATCTACCAATAACAAGAACATAGTGATGCATTTCATTTTTAATATTAGTAACTTTTACATAACACTGATTTCACAGCTAATTTGCCTCTCACATTTACTGTTCATTAGGTCCTACAGAAGGAGAGCCATTTCAGGACAGTCAGGATCCTGGATTTGGGAGTAATGTTTCAAACATACAGCAAGATCAAGAAGCAGAGCATGATGTAACCGGTGAGAAACATCTCATGAAAAGTAGAACCGCTCCAGAATTAACAACATAAAACTAGTTCACATTTTATGGCATTTTCCTCTTGAGTGTGCTTTGGGAAAAATCCTTAAATATGCTTATATTATTGGTTTGTTTCTCTGCAGAGTTCATAGATCAATGGGATGATGTTGTCCAACAGCTGAATCAGTTAAGAGGAAATAAGAATTATAAGTCAGCAAGAAACCAAAGGAAAACAAATAATGGAGACTGGAAAGAACAGGAGTCAGGTAAGAAAGGACATTAATAATATCTTTCGAATCACTATATTAATATAAATTTAAATAACAAACTTATTTTTAGATTCCACTCTCGTGAAAACTGATTCCCAGTATTTTTCAGACAGTTAAGATGACAGTACTTTACAGCCAAATAGAACTGAAATATTTTTTGCATGCGGATAACATTTTGGAATAATATTGAACACACAGATTCAAATGGACAAACAAGCGATACTGAACTAAACACCGAGGAGACCAAGGACTCCACTGACCAAGGGAAGTACAAACAAAGTTTAAAGCAAACCAAAAAGTCTAAACACGCAGCCAACGGTAAGAAGTACAACATTACTGCATAAAATTACTGTTTTGGTTAAAGGCGGACCTTTTGAAATAATATGCTCTAAACACCAGCGCACGTATTAAAACACTTTGTTACTGTATGAGTAAAAAGTTAAATGCATCAATTATTTTTTTAACATGAAGACAAAATGTCTAAAATTTGCAATATTTACAGAAGTAAGAAAGCTATATCTTACTTTATCTGCCTACTGGACTGAAAACTAGGCAAATAAAATGTATTTGTGATTTTAAAAGGCAAGTGTGTGTTTCCTGGAGAGCATGGTGAGTGTGACGACACTGAAAATGTGAACCACTCTGCCAACCTTACAAGGCGTAAAAGACAAGGCCTTCTGGTTACAGATTCAATGATTGGTAAGTAATCAATTAGTTACATGCTGTAGGTTTCCCTGTACATTTCTTTGTGTGTTTTGGTAAACATTCATCAGATCTTTTTTTCTGCTTTTGACACATAAATTTTAAGTGAACCAAATTTACTTTTTGACTGATGTATCCAAACCATTAGAGGTATAATGTTTAATAGGGCCATAATGTTATGCATTGTCAGTATTTGTGCTTGAAAGAAAGGATATATAGCAGCAAATATCTCAGTAACTCCAATTTCTTATGACATGATGATTTAAAAATAAATTCGGCTCTGTGTTCAGATCCAGGCGTTCAGTTTATCTGGGGTTTGTCAGATGTCGATGCAATCATCCATGAGAGTGCTGAGTTAATGTGTAAGCTCAGCAGGGAAGACTGTGTGGGAGTCTGGTTTAGAGATGGAAAACAGGTTTGTCATGAAGGTCAAATTCACCTTTCTTGGCTTAAATACTGTCCATTGCTGTGCTTGAGATATATTATGTGTTAAATATTAAACCCCAACAGATTTACCCAGATGATAATGTCTCCATCAGTATGGATGGACCCCTCCATAAATTAGTGATAATGAAATGCAGCGAGGACGACTCTGGAAAGTACCGCTTTGAAGCAGATGGTCGTAAGACGGAGGCAATGCTCAGCATCCGAGGTCTGTGTATTCATCAAGGAATTAAATAAATGATTAATAATGTAAAAGAACTAAAATGATCTAAACTGGATTGATATTTTTAGATCCTCCAAGGTTTGACACAGAAGACCTCAGTGCTTTCACCAGGCTTTTGACAGTTAAAGTGGGACACAACGCCATCTTTAAACTCCAGTTCATTGGCCACAAACCTATAAAAGTTCAGTGGTACAAAGATGGTGACGAGCTGAAAGATGACAACAGTACGATGATAGAAAGATCTGCAAGTCACACCCGCTTACTCCTGAGCAGATGCCAGAGAAGAGATACGGGAGAGATCAAGATAAAGATAAAAAATGACCATGGCTTCACTGAGGCAGTATCACAGCTTATTGTACTTGGTAAGTGACTAGTAACGGGTTAGACATCTTTTAACATGAGGCAGATTCTAGGTGTTGGGTAATCTAGGTTGAGAGGATCTGAGCAGAATGTTAACATGGCATTTTTTAAGTCAAAGTGAGGTTTCTAAAACTTGACTTTATCAAAAATCTTGTCACATAAACAAATGGCTGGTCATTTGTTACCCAGGAGTAAATTTCACTGCTGTATCTTAATTATTTCTAAGACTAAAAGTGAGAAGTCAGTTTGTTGTGAGTCAAGCAATTGTTTCTTACCAGTAATCCTGTAGAATGTTAAGTGATGTTTGACTGGTTGCTGCTTATGTTATTTCTGGCAAATATGGCTTATATTTTCTCAACTGTCTTTTCTATAGCAGAATGCATTAATTGAATGTTAGGCCATCTGTCCTGTCACAGATCTGAATGTACTTTCAAATGGTAGCTCTTTAACTAATACATTGTTTTCACACAGTATGGTCCCTTGTTTTGATAAAAATGTGTCCCAGAACTAACTCTGCATATTTGTCTTTATAAAATGCAGCTTCAGTCCCTTATTCAGAAGCTGTGAAGAGACTTCATAAAGCTTTTTTATGTTTCAGACAAGCCATCACCCCCCCTGGGTCCTGCAGAGGTTACTGAGAGTTCAGCCTCATGCATTGAATTCAGGTGGCGTCCCCCAAAGGATGATGGCGGCTCACCAGTGACTAACTACATCTTGGAGCGTCAGCAAGTAGGACGAAACACCTGGAAGAAAATGGGTGAAATACCAGGTGTGCCCATCTACCGGGACACAGATGTGGACCGTGGGAGAAAGTACTGTTACCGCATCTGGGCTGTAACTTCAGAGGGAATGAGTGAAGTGGTGGAGACAGATGGAATGCAAGCTGGAAAATTTGGTAAGTCAAAACAATGTTAGTGGTGTTTGTGAAATGTGCTGAAAATCTGAAAGGAATTCCAGCAGTAATTAGATGCAACTCATTTTGCAAGGTTCTTTTCTAATTAAAGCTTCAGCTTCATGTGATTTCTCTTCAGCTTTTCCAGGCCCTCCAGGACCTCCCAAGGTAACCAGTGCATTCAATGACTGCATCAACATTTCATGGTCTTCACCATCTAGCACTGGAGGTTCACGTCTCCTGGGATATATTTTAGAGAAGCGCAAGCAGGGAAGTAATCTTTGGATGTGCGTGAATGCACCAGATGAAATAATAAAAGGTATTCTTATATATTCACTTACAGTATCTGAAAATGGTATGTCTGCAAATGAGAATGTCTGTTTTATAATTTCATTTTTGTTTGCTTTAAAATGACTTGTAGAGAAAAAGTATGCTGTGAGAGATGTTGTGGAAGGTATGGAATATGAGTTCAGAGTTTGTGCCATAAACCTCTCAGGACCTGGTGAATTTAGCAACGCATCAGACTTTGTTTTCGCAAGGGATCCTAAAAGTAAGTATTAGAAAATATTATTAACGAGCTGAATATGATCAAGAAAGTGTATGTATTAAAAATACTATTCAAATTAATCCTATGTGTAGAGCCTCCGGGTAAAGTAACAGGCCTGAAGGTGACAGAAACATCGTACACCAACATGGTTGTGACTTGGACAAAACCTGAAGACAAACCAGGCGTACAAGACGAAGCTAAAGGATATTTTGTTGAGACCCGCCGGGCAGATTGCATAGAGTGGTGCCGCTGCAACAGCAGCCCCATTATCATGACTTCCTTTAATGTGAAAGGCCTTCAGTCTATGGATATGTACTGGGTGAGAGTCATTGCTATAAATGATGGGGGAGAAGGCACACCTGAGGAGCTGCCAAACTATATCCTTGCAATGCCGCTGCCTGGTATGTCAACAAAAAGCAATAATTTATAGTGCATGGTTCCTACTGTTCTTTTAATATTTTCTTTTGCTGTTTTAGTCTAAATATAAACTAAAACTGATTTTGTTGTTCTCAATAAAGTGAGACCAAAGTTCACAAACAACAAGATGAAGAGTTTCATGGTTGTGAGGGCAGGGAACTCTGTCAGGATTACTGTTAACTTTGAGGTAAGATTTACTCAAGTCATCAATCTGATTCTGAGTAAAAATATATATTTTTTATAATTAGCATGTTTGCTCTTATTGTACCTTGTAAAGGTATTCACATCCCTCAATTGTTTTTACATTTTGTTCTGTTACAACCCTAAACTTCGATGTATTTAATGAGGATTGTGTGTAATAGAGCAAGAAAAAGTATAATTGTTGTTGATTTGGACAAAGAAGAAATTATGCAAAGTTTTAAAAATTTGTAAAGAAAACCCTTTGTAGTAATGTTTTGCTTCATTTGTAGCTGTGGTTTGGGATACACTTCTGATCATACTTCATCACAAAGTACCTCAAGCTCAGACAGATTGAAGAGTTTTTCTCAAGATCAGTTTTAAAGTCTACACACAGACTTAATTTAGCTCTTAACTTTGGCTTAGAAATTGTTGCACATGAATATGATTTTATGTTAACCATGCTACTGTAGCTTTGGATTTATGTTTATGATTGTTGTCCTGCTGGTAGGTAAACATGTGCCTTAGAGTTAAGTCATCTGCAGGCTCTAAAATGTTTCCCTCAAAGACTATCCTGAATATAACTACATCAATCTTTGCATAAACTATTTTCTGTCACTAATGAAAATATGTACAGATTATGTTGTCAGGGTGATAAACAGGCTGTGAACGCTGAAAACATGTTTCTGTCTCATTTGATAAGACATTTGGACCTCAGCAGTTCCTCTAGTTATCATTAGACTTTTAGCTACATCTCTGATGATTACTCTCTTTTCCTGGCCAGTCAGCTTAGGTGTATGGCCATATCTTAGTAGGTTTACACTTGTGCAATACTATTCATTGAATGACGAACTGAAAAGTTATCCAACGTTGAAAGCTTAGGATATTGTTTTAACTTAAATCTATTAAAACAACGTTACCCCTGCCTCTTGTGTTCCTTAGTCTTCACATTGTACAGATTGTAAACAGACTAATTACAAATGCAGGGCACACTTTTTAGATTAAGAATAATATTTTTTTTCTCATGCTCCATAGTTATGCTCTACTTTGTGATGATCTATCCCATATAATCCGTACAAAATAAAGTTTCTGCTTGTATCATGACAAAAGCAGAAAAGGTTTAAGGGTATGAAAAATTTTGCAAAGCTCTGTATAATCATGTTTTTTTATAAACAGGCTTCCCCATGGCCAGAAATTACATGGTTAAAAGACAACGTGCCAGTGATGAAGCGTGTTACAATCAGTAACTCTGACGGCTCATCTCAGCTGCTGATTCCCGCCTCTGAGCGCTTAGATTCGGGCATCTACTCTGTCTTGGTGAAAAACATTGTTGGACAGGAAACATTCAGTACAGAGGTTAGGGTAACAGGTAAAACTATATTTTCTGTGAGTTTTGGCTTAAGTGTATGATTTCAGTTATATAAGGAAAACTCTGTTCCCAGATGATCCAAAGCCTCCTGGACCAATAGAACTGGAAGAAAGTGTTCCTGGGACTGTGACTGTGATCTGGCAACCTTCTCCTGATGAGAAGCGCGATGATCATCTCCACTACACAGTGTCCAAACTGGAATCCACCAAGCACACATGGACCACAGTGGCTGATAGGCTCTTCAATAACAGGTTCACAGTTTGCAACATTATGCAAGGGAGGGAGTACCATTTCCGAGTGTACGCCAAAAATGACATGGGTATATCAGCACCCTCAGAATCTCCAACCTGGGGTATGGAAAAGAAGAAAGGTGCGTTTTTTTTTTATCTCCTGGTTCAAATCAGGTAACTTTAAGAAAAACTCACCAACTCTATCTGTAATGTCCTGCAGAAAAAATTGTGATAACGGAACCAACCAAAAAGGACCGCGATCTGCGATGTGCTCCAACGTTCATTGTACCTTTGAAGCCTCAAACTGCAACAGTAGGCTATGAGTGCTATATGAGCTGTGCAGTGAAGGGAGACCCTGCAGCTCGTATCACGTGGTACCGAAACCATGTTAGCATAAACACAGATGCCAACTACTACATCTCCAACACATGTGGTGTCTGCTCCTTGCTGATCCTTCGTGTAGGCCCCAAACACGTAGGAGAGTATAAAGTCGTTGCTGAAAACAGCTTAGGACGAGCTGAGTGCTCCACAGTGCTCAGTGTCAGAGGTAAGACTGAAACACGGCTGCACTTGCATTTAACTTAAAAAGTATACAGACCCCTGTTAGCATGCCAGGTGATTCTGACGTCCTGCCCAAACTTTTCCCTTTTTTGGAGCTATACTCTGCATAACCAAACAAGCTGAAATATTTCCAGGGAGGGGTTGCAAAAATACTCCAAAACTTCGGTTTGCCCCATAGAGCTATAGTTGGATTCAGGTCAAGACTGGCAACTTTCTATCAGAAGCCTGAAGGTTTTAGCATGTTGTCCCATGTATTTGAGAATGTACAAATTTGTTTCAGCAAAATGGACTGTTTTTCTTTAAGAAAACACTTCTGTCAGACCACCGTTTCTCAGCCTGGAAATATGGAGAATAGGGGATATTGTTGTCGCCTCTACCATATGGGCAAAAATTGCCTGATACTCATTTTGCTTCATTAAAGTCATTTCGGGTAGTAGGAACCTCCTTGATTAGTTTCATCTCATCTTTTCAGCAATTTTGGATGAATGTACAATTGTTGGTGAGATCCGTGTTGTGCAGTATTTTTCTAGCTTGATGAAAATCATCTTTAGAGTGTTCCTAACATACTGAACGCCTTGGAAATTCTTTTGTCGTCTTTTCATGACCAAAACCTTTTGACAAAGAGATCCTGCCAATGATGACATGTTTTTTTACTCAGCCTTACCTAAACTAACCTTAAATGTGGTGGGTACTTTTTAACACAATCATATTCATAGTTATAAGTTATAATACTTGTACAACCATTTTATTTAAAGTTTATATTTTTCCTTTTAAACAGTTTTAGTTTCAAATTGGTTGTGCAGGTTATGTGTCACATTGAGGGTAGAAAGGTTTAAATATTTATTTTGGTTTATATTTTTGGTAAACTTTTTATATCAACAGTATATTCAAAGTAGTAAATATGAGTTAATTATGGTTTTATCTGTGTTTTATATAGAGTGAAGAAGCTGAAGACACCGACATTAGAAGGTCATCTGTCCATCATGGGAAGATGAGAATGGCTGTGATACTCTGAAATAATGTGGATTCAATTCTAGCTTTGGAAATAAAGTAATTTCAATATGAAAGCATTAGATTTGTGACATTCTGTGGATTAATTAATGTTTTCAATCATAATTTATTGTCTTGCCCGTTGTCTTTTATATTTATTTTTTTAAATAAAGTGGCTCATTGCCTCAGATATATAAAAAAAAATATTTGTGCCTTTAACAGGACAGTAATGAGACCGCTCTTTGATTTTTGTGTATCCTGAAGAGATTTGTTTTTAGTCCAAAGGAAAACTTTGTAAAACATTCAGAAAGCTTGAAATTTACTTTAAGAACTTCTGACCTTTTAATAGATCAAAGTTCACACCTAAATTTAAACAAAAATCTGACTTGAAAATAAAAGTCCACACACTGTCTTCCTAATCTGACTGAACATCAGGTATGTTACATGAGGATGGGCAAAAATTTCAGCCACTCGATTTAAAAGGCAGATTTATGACACAAGTATAAGACATATCAAAAAATAATATTTGTGTGTTGCAATTTTGCATACAGCAAATTCAAAATTGAGCTTCTTTTTCTTCTTTCACTCAGACAGTATTTAGGAACACGGTTGTTTTCTCCACTCTGTGATCCACACTGTATAGAGCTCTTCAGCTTGAATGCCACTTGCTGCTGGCTCAGGTTCCTGTAGATCAGGTGGCACACAGCAAATTCTGCAGAGTTAAATCAACACTATGCTGAGTCTATTTGGTCCTTTTCAGAATTGGCATTAATTTAACTCTTGCAGAATTATTTCAACAATAGTTTGAGTAGCCATAACCATTGCAAGTGTTACAATTACTCAATTTCTTATTGAAATAACGCTGGAAGAGTTAAATTAACACCGATTCTGATAAGGACCAAATAGACTGGGCATAGTGTTAAGTTAACTCTGCAGAATTTGCTGTGCAGTAACACCTGCAGCTAATTTGTATTTTGCCTATACCTGTAAGAGGCCAAGAGGCCTTCATATTTTAATTGATTAAATTTATACATGCAAAAAAAAATTGTTTTAGTCCAAATACTGTGGCATAAACTAAATTTTAAAAGGTCCCTCAAAATGAACACAGGACAAACAAATGGAGAGATAACCTGTTCACAGTTATCACCAATAAAGATTGTATTTTCCCCCAGTGGTGAAGTATTTTTTTAAGCATACTCAAGAGAATAAATGTCTACTTTCAAAGGTCATAGAGCTCGCGTGGTTGTGCTCATAAATAGCGCCATAGTCACGGTGAGCAGCGCACGTGGCGGGCTACCAGGCGGGGTGTCAGCCACTCCCAGAGCCAACCACGCCCTCCTCTTCATCCCTCACTGACAAAATCACACTGCTCTGTCACGCCTCCTTTTCTTCATCCGACTCCTCTGTGAAGCTTATCCGTTCCGCCGCGGCAATTGGCCCCGGTCCGTTTCCACAGCCTGTGAAGTTAATCAGGGCTCTCGCCGCGGCTCGTCTCTGCGGCTGTTTTGGATATCACCTCTGCGCTTGACTGGAACGTCGTGTCCTTGACATAAAGGGGAAGAATGACAGCCAAACACCGAAAAGGGAAAAGCAACCACAAACAAGAGGATGACTTTTTTAAAAGTGAGCTCTTGGAAACAGAAGTTCGCCCTGGTGGGAACAACCTCACTCCTCTGCTGGTTTTAGTTTTGGTCGTTGTGATCGGCTGGGTCGCCGGTGCGTGTTTTTTTTTCCAGCAGCACCTAACTTTAACTGACCTCACAGACAACGTCGTGGGCATTCAGGTGAAAATAGCCAAATTGCAGTCTTCTCACGAGGAGCTGAGGCTGTCAGACACAAAGGTAAAAACTTAATATTGTTAGTTTCTGCTGGAGCCCTGCTGTTGGACCCGATCCGATTTGCCTTTAATAATGACCTATTTAATGAATGAGCTGCTGTTTAAAATAAATGTTTCTGAAAGTAGAAGAACAGCCCTTAGGCCACATACAAGCTTTAAGCTGCAGAGAAAACAGCTAAAATATGTAGGACTCTATCAAGTTTCAAAGTGCCAGGAGTTTCAGTGAGCACAAAATGCTGCTACTTCCAACATGCACGCAGCTGTTGATGTTTGTTTAAGACCAATGGGAAGACTGTGGGCTATTTTAGCCAGACTCTCTATCAAGTCTTTATATTGTCAATAGAAATAATTCTACTACATTATTAAACAGAACAACAAACCTAAAGCGGAGCAGAAGATGCACAAACTTCATAAACAAGACAGCAATGTGCCAAGACTATATTTAGACAGTGATTACCAAACAACATTATTTCAAAACCTGTGTGCAGAATGTGTGAGTAACAACTAATCAGAAAGTTGGGGAAATAAAATATTTTGTATTATTAAAATAATACACAATGTCAGAATATGCATTTATAAGGTAGTAATAATCTACCAGCTCTGTTGTGTCATGGCTGCTGTGGGCTATATTTCTCTGTACTATGAGAAGTCCAAAGGAAAGACCTCTCTGTGGAAACTTTGCACACACGAGGCTCAGTCTTTTCAGTGAGTCTTCTCTGTAAGAACAGACTTGGGAATATGCATGTTTTGCATGTTTTGAGGTACATGATCATCCAGGTTTTCAAAAATTGCAAAGTTTGTTTTACCATGGCCTACATTGTCTCTGAACCAGTTTTTAGATTTTGGTTTTGTAACTAGTAGATTCAACTGAATCTAACACTAAGCTGACTACATTACAGTAACGCTGCTCTTTTTAATGCTTTTGGAAAGTCAAAATTTTCAAAGGGCATTCTGGTCTAGAAAATTTGAGGAACGTTTTGGAAAACGTGGAGGAATACAACACCTGGTAAATCTAATTGTGCAGATCATGCTAGATGGCAACATAAGATGCCAAAGGCAGATTTTTAAATTTCTTTAGTCATTTATTTTTGTCTCAGGAGTTCCTGTGAAATCAAGTTTACCTGAAGAGTTGTTATGGTCTCAGACACTCATTATGATGTCACTTCTGGTCCCAAATGAAATAAAGTATTGATCAAGGCAGTTTAAAGCTCCTTTATAGTTAAAATAAATGACTTAATTTAACATGCATGTACAGTAAATATGAACTTTTTGCTGGACACTACTAAAACTTACAACAAAATTTGTGATCTGGAACAAATCTGTCTCTCAAAGTGTGCAAACCTTGAAGTGGCATATCTGTCTTCTGAAGGAGTTAATTAGAAATCCTTTTTTTTTTGCTTAGTTGGTTTTACATTTTCTCAGTTCATAACCTAGGAAATCTTGCTGAATTTGAAGATTTTTACAACAATTCTCTAAAACCTTTGACTGTTTTCAACTGTCTTTTCTTCTTCAGTGAAAACATTTCCTTAGCATTCTTTTTAGCTATGGTGGCTGATACAACTTTTAATGTTTTAGTTCTTTAAGATTATGCATCTCTTTCATTGCAGCAACATGTTTCAGAGAATGTGAACTCACGACTAGCTTCCTTGGAGGAGTCTTATGCACTGACTCAGAAACAGGTGGGCATGGCCTTGGCTATGGCTGAGCAGCTGAAGACGTCCGACCTCCCTGCTCAGGTGCTGTCTTTGCACACTGAGATGAAATCTCATCTGGCAGAAGTGCAGCAAGCCACCGTGTCTCTGGAGCAACTGAGCCAGTTGCAGAACATGCTGACGGGGAAGAGCGTGGAGTTTGAGGACATCAGGATGCAGATGGAGGGTTTGGCTGCTCTGAGTAGTGAACTGTCCCACAAGGTTGAGGACTTGTCTTTGAACTTCGCTGAAGCTGAGTCAAAGATGGAAGAAAAGATTGCCCAGATTACAACAATGACTGCTGCCTTCGATGGACAGACCAGTGAAGTGTTGAAACTGAAAAATCAACTGGACACTTACCAGGCACAACTGGTGGGAACGGCTAATCTCAGGTAAATTATGGGGGGAAAAAGTGCAGCTTTTAGAGAAGTTGGGAAATCTGCTCCCTTCCTCTCACTCAGAACTTTGTCGACTTAGTCAAAGCCGTCTTTGCTATCACAGTGCATTGTTCGCCTATTTGTCTACTCCAGTGTTAGTCGGCTTTGTATTCATAATGTAGGGGTGCCCTGATCTGTGTAAGCACTTCCATGGTGCAGCAGAGTTTTGAAGTTGATTTGCACACCTTACTTTATCTTGTTTGTTAAATTAGCACCTTTGGAAAATTACATTTTATGATTCACACATTTTTAGAAAGGATAGTCTCTTACCATTAACACTGACAACAAGTCTGATAATGGAATTATTGCATCTTTCAGAGCGTTTCTTGAAAGTAAAGAGTCCCAGGTGTTTCTGAAAGACAGTGAAGACGAACGGGTAAGCACAGTATATTCTAGTGTGAATAAATATAGCATGCCCTCTATTCTCAAGATTCTCATTTTAGGAACACAGAAACAGAATACTCAAGTAACCATTAGACAAGCCAGTGAACACTTATGCGTCTCATTTTTTATTCTTATTTGGCACTGTTGCAGTTCTCTGAAAAAAATATCCACACCCCTTGAGCTTTTTCCATTTGTCACATCACAATCACAAACTTCAATGCACTATTGGGATTGTTGGTTGTAGACCAACACAAAATGGTGCGTTTTGGCCAGAAATAAACAAACTTTGTACTCATGTTCTTCATTAGTCTGACCTTCATGGAAAAATAGGAAGATTTGCTGAACAAAAGCCAAAAATGGTTCCATTTGTAGTTTGCGACAAGGTAAAGACACAGCAAAATTTTTAAGTAACCTTTGAACTTAAGTTGTAGAAAATCAGAGGGATACATAGAAATGCACACCACTCTTCATTTGTGAAGAAAAAAACAAGACAAAATGGATATTCTCAAGGGGTCCAAATACATTTTACAAGCAAACACATTGTTTTAACTTGGAGATGAATCAGATTCCTGCTCATATAAACATGCATAGCTTACCAGTTTAGCTAATTTTACAGCTACAGAAACAGTTGGCTTTTAGCAGATTAACCTTGAGAATTATGCCAGAACAGGCTAGACTCACACAGAGACATCTTCCATGGTCTCCTTACTATTTCTGTAGTCTGCCTGTAGGGAGACGTTAATGAGATTTTTATGTCATTAATTTGAGTAAAGTAATTGCTTGGTATGGGTTCACAGTCAAACTACAGTCAAATATCCTTTCTGAGTCACTGCAATCACATATCATTGGCTGAAACAGCCAGGTGTTTAGGTGCTACTGCTCTGCAGACCTTTCATCTGAAGTAAGCCTGCTTTTGTCTTGTCTTAGGTGGTAGATCAAATACAGACTCCTGCTGAGCATCTTGAAAAGAAAGAGGTGGCCGATGAAGAGGTAACTGATAACGAAGAAGAATTGACTGCAGCTGATGATGGAAAAGAAGAGAAGGTGACTGAAGCTGCTGTGGAGGAAACAGCAGCTGCAGAAACTGAGGAGGAAGAAGACATTATGGCAGCCGAAGAGAACCAGGAGGCTGAAGCAAATGAGGAACAAGAAGATAATACCGACACAAGTGAAGAAGAAAAAGAACCTGCGGAACTTGATGAGAAACAAGTAGAGGAGGCTGCAGAACATGAGGAGGAAGAAGAGGAAGCTGCAGAACATGAGGAGGAAGAAGAGGAGGCTGCAGAACATGAGGAGGAAGAAGAGGAAGCTGCAGAACATGATGAGGAAGAAGCTCCCAAACCTGAGAATCAAGAGGAGGCTACTAAAATTGAGGAGCAATTAGAAGATGTTGTCAAATTTGAGGAGGAAGTAGAAGAGGCTACAGAACCTGAAACTGAAGACCACGCACCTGCTGAGGAAGAAGAAGCTCCCACAAGTGAGGAAATAGAAGAGGTACCTGCAACACCTGGAGAGGATGACACAGAAAAAGTTGAAGATGGGCAGGAACTGTATTCAAACAAAGAATCAGGAATGCCTCTGCAACAGGAAGAATATGCAGCAGCAGATGAACAACATTCATCTCTGGAGCAGAAAGATGGAGAGATGGAAGGAACTGCAACTGAAGAGGAGAGAAATGACACAGAGCGCAAAGACATGGAAGAAGAGGGAAATGACATGGAGAGCAAAGAGTTGGAAGAAAAGGGAAATGACATGGAGCGCGAAGAGTTGATTGCTGGGTCAGAAAGCAAGACAGATTATGAAGAAAAAGTTCAGGATTTGGATTCGACAGCTCTAGAGGAGAAACTAGAGCTAGAAACAGAGGAGGATAAAAATGGCAAAATAAAAGAGATGACTGAAGAACAAGAACTACCTGCTGAAGAGGAGGCAGAAGAAGAATTTTCTTTTCTAGAAAATAAATGAAGCAAGTAAGAAAATCACTTTTTATGTCATTAATTTGAGTAAAGTAATAGCTTGGTATTGCTTCACATTCAAACTAAAATCCTTTCTGAGTCCTTTCTTAATTTATGGAACACTTTCCATAAATGTTCCATAAATTAATTTATTGTATTCAGTGAATTGAAAATCCCATGTTTTGTGATAGTATTCACTCCTTAACATGTTCATATTTGTCATGTCTGGTGTCAAAATTAATTGATTTATGTGACAGACCAACACAGACTACGGTTGAATGTGAATTGGAAGAGAATAAATGTGAGGGTTTTCAAAATAAGATTTTGACAAATATACCATTATTTTATTACTTCTAAAAATCCTCTACAAATCAAAAGTTTTGTACTAGCTCCTTATAAAAATTGGTCAAGCACATTCAGAGTTTCAGCTTTTTTTGGAAACCACTGAAGTCTTTGAACAGCAATTCTGAGATCTCGCCTTATCTCTTCTTTTTTTTATTGGCTCCATCCATCTTCCCATGAACTCTGACCAGCTTCCCTGAACCTGCTTAAGGAAAAACGTCTCCACAGCACCATGAAGCAGGGCTTCTAATGACCTTATTGCAAAAATGTCATGTTTTCGTGATACTTTTGTCTTCATGAGGCTTTTTATTCACTGGAGTTCTCTAACAGACCTCTGACACCTTCACAGAGCAGCTGTAATATTATTGAGATCAAATTAGATAAAAGTGACTATTTATTAGATGACCCCTGGAAGCAATTACTTTAATTGGATGTTATTTTACTATATTGGAGTAAAGGGAATATGAATGCTATTATAAATGCATACTTCTCAATTTTTTGTACAACATTGAAAACCTTGTGTTGTTTTTGTTGGTTTGTCACTTAAATTTGACTAAGATGACCAACAATGACAATCTTTGGGTGTCAATATTTTTGTTGTAAGACAGACACTGAGACTACTGTTGAGAAGATGCCCCTTCTGTTACATTTCTTATGTCCTCTGATCTCTGTTACAGGATGTGGATGATTCTTTTTTTTTTTTTTTTTTTTTTTTGGTATGCTGAAGAAATCCATCAAGACTAACGGGAACTTATTGAGACTGTCTACACCAATGACAAACGCTGTTTTTGTTTAGTTTTGTTTGATGGCAAATGACGTTTGGAAGGCAGACCAAATCAGAGTGCACTGGGCTGGAGTCTAAGTGAAACTAAAAGATGAAATGTAGTTTTGTTTTAATGTTTACCTCTCAATAACAATGTCAAAAGCCTTATTTCATAACAGAATTACCTTTTCAAAGAAAATGATCCACTCTTCATAAGTCCCACTTTTCCTATCATGTCTCTGAACAAACTTAAAGATTTAACCAAGTAACATAACAAGCCACTGCATAAGCTTTTTCAGTGCAATAAAATCCCATATGGCTTTCTCTCGGTAATTCAGCTGGTAAAGTGGAAGTCATCTATTATATGGATTCATTACACACAGCGTCATGTTTTGCAAGGATTTTATTTCTGCTACTTTTTGTAATTATGGCTTAGTGTTAATGAGAACTTGAAATCAAATCCCATGTCCTGGTGATGCTTGTTGGAAGCTCTGCCAAACTCTTTAATGGTTTCGCATCATTGTCCTCTCAAGACTACTTCCCGTGTTCTTTGTGCACCTTTTTTTAACCATTCTTCTTTCCTTCTATTCAGTTTTCCTTTATAAACCATTAGTATATAAACACAGTCTTCGCTTTTTGACTCGGCTCTCTCTTCACCACGGTACAGCGCCTGCTTCACTGCAGACGCTGCGCCAATCCGCCTGTCGACCTCCCACTCCCTTCTTCTCTCAGTTCAAGGTCCACTTGTGCAGGATGCCCCTTCGCTCCCGACCCGGAGAAGGCACTCTACCCTTTTCCAGCTCAAGACCATGGCCTCGGATTTGGAGGCACTGATCTTGATCCCTGCTGCTTCACACTCGGCAGCGAACCGCTCCAGCCAGAGCTGCAGATCACGGCCCGACAGCCAACAGGACCATATCATCCGCAAAAAGCAGAGACGCGAACCTGAGGCCACCAAAACGGATCCCCCTTAACACCTTGTCTGTGCCTAGAAATTCTGTCCATGAAAGTAATGAACAGAATCAGTGACAAAGGGCAGCCCTGACGGAGTCCAACTCTCACCGGGAGCCCGACTTGCTGCCGACAATGTGGACCAGACTCTGACACTGGTCGTACAGGGACCTGATAGCCCGTATCAAAGGGCCCGGTACCCCATACTCCCGGAGAACCCCCCACAGGACTCCCTGAGGGACGCGGTCATACGCCTTCTCCAAGTCCACAAAACACATGTAGACCGGTTGGGTGAACCCGCATGCACCCAATGCATCCAGGACCCTGCTGAGGGTGTAGAGCTGGTCCAGCGTTCCACGGCCAGGACGAAAACCACACTGCTCATCCTGAATCCGAGGTTCTACTATCCGACGGACCCTCCTCTCCAGGACCTCCTCATAGACCTTTCCAGGGAGGCCTAAGAGTGTGACCCCACTGTAATTGGAGCACACCCTCCGGTCCCCCATTTTTGAACAGGGGGACCACCACCCCACTCTGCCAATCCAGGGGAACTGCCCCAAATGCCCATGCAATGTTGTAGAGTCATGTCAGCCAACACAACCCTACAACATCCAGAGCCTGGAGAAACCGAGGACGAATTTCATCCAGCCCCAGGGCCCTGCCACCGAGGAGCTTTTTAACCACCTCGGCGACCTCATCCCGAGTCAGGGTCAGCAGCACACCATCCCCACTGTAAACAGTGTTAGTGCTGCACTGCTTCCCCCTCCTGAGACACCGAATTGTGGACCAGAACTGCCTCAAAATTTCTTTCAGAAATTGAATGTGGGTTCCCAACCATCAAACTTAACAGAAATAAATACTTGAAAAAAATGAGTCTAATAAAATAGTGGAATTGTAAAGTATTGACTTTGAATGTACATGTATAATTCAAGCTAGATTTATATACTCAAGATTGTCAAAAGATGTTTATTCACCAGTATTTTATAACTTCGTATTCATAATTTAGTTTACTATACAATGGGAGGATTCACTCTCAGAGTGAATACTGTTTCATGCAGCTTTTAAATGGCACAGTGAAGAAGCTCAGGGACAAATCATTCTTTCCATAGATGGCTATAAGGTCACCGCTGAACTACAGCAACATTATGATGCCAAACATTAAGCACACTTGAACAAAAAAAGAACCCAAGGCTTTGAACAAATTTTGGTGTGGAAATGAGGTTGTATGAGGCCAGTGCAGAAAAAAAGGTGACAATATATCAAGTAGATTAACCGCTTCAATTTGCTGTGTCATATCTTTATAGTGTCGGACATTAATTAAAAATATGTCCTGGGTAATAATATTTAAAGGAATATGAAACGATGGTTTTCATGGCTCCTTTGATTGCAGTCACAAATCTCATCTGCTGTATATGGAAGTAAAGCCACATCAGACTTTTTCAGAACTCATCAGGAAAAGCCTATTGATACTGTGAATCCTCACATGACAGCTACTGTTTGCTGCACACAATAAGGTCAAAATATGTTACTTTGTGAATTTTTACTGAATCTGTCTGTATTGTTTTCCTTTGATATGGTTTCTGTTAATGTATGTCGGTACCTCCTGTTGTTAAAATAAATCCTTTTTTCTTTTATATACTCGATGTAGTGCTGTTCTATCACTTTCATAAGCTGAACTGATTGACATCAGCTTCTCGGTACAGAGTTAAGAGTGTCTCGCCTGAACATTAACTTGGACTTGGGTTTTGGAGGTCCATTTTTCCAAGCTAGAAAGTTCTGGGGTTCCTTCAAACATTGGCCTCTTAATTATGAAAAAGGTGGAAATATTTCCTTTAGACCTCTGAAAGCTGGTAACACTTATTCGACACAGATTTTGGAATTATTTGTTTTGAAGTAGTTTGAAAAAAGTTACAAATGTCTTTATGTCTTTATGTTTATGTCTTGAGCAAAGCCACCGTTTTTCTTTTCGGTATGTAAACTAAGCTTATTTTGCTTTAATTGGCTAAATAAATGCTTTCAAACAAATCCTCAGTACAGGAGACAAGATGTAGTCAGCCATAGCTACAAGACGTTGACAGCATTTGAAAAGGAAGCATTGTTACTGGAGCTTAATCTGTTCTAGGCCAGGTACTGGTAATTTTGGAAGTGGGTGTATGTTTATGTATATAATATATATATCTACTGCTAAATATTGTTCACTATCTATCAATCCATCCGTCCATAGATGTATAATTGATTATGCTACTACAAATCTAAACACTACCCCTGTTTGATATATTATAAACCATATTTAGTAGTTTTATTTATATATATATATATATAACTATGCTATGTTTTTCATCTTTCCAAGTGAGCATCAAAGAATATGCTATATTTATTTTTCTTATTTTTTTTACTGTTAGTTTTCCTTAGCTACTTCCCTGCAGGCTCTTTGTACAGATGTGTCCTACTGCTTGCATTTTGAAGTAGACTTGCTTGTATCAGCTGCTCTTAGAGAGAAAGCATGAATTGATTGTGTATGCATCATCCAGACAGGAAGCCTCTCTCCCCTTCTCTCTCCCCGTTGTGCAGCCTGCTGCAGAGAGTCACTTTCCCCAGCCTCTCCCTCTCATCACTGCTGCACTATCTCCGTGCCTTAGTCTCTGACCTTCCACAGGAACCATGCAAGCTTTTGCTTCCAGGTACGTTTCAAAAAGTCTGAGTCATTCTATTTTATTCCTGGATTATTATGTAAACTATTTCACTTTCAGACTTGTAAAAGGCCTAAAGCTCTTTGTCATCAAGTTCATTATCTTAATGTAGTAATTACACTCTTTACTGGTACTGATGGGCTTTTCCTGTAAATAAGAATTGTTGGCTTAAGGCTGCACATTCTTAATTAATTCTAAATATGAAGCTTAAGGTAAGCAGTTTTCCATACTATCAGCAGTATTTCCTCCAAAATCTGCGATTTAGTTTTTCGTCTTTCAAATAATAATATCTGGGACTTCTCTCTTCTTTTGCTTTGTCATTGTTGATGTCAGTCACAGAACCTGTGTGCAGTTAGCCTATCCATATCCAAAGCTTGTTTTTTCCACTTTATAATAGAATCTGCTGCTGAACAGCTTTGTGAAATCTCTGTCTGGATTCGTGGTGACTCTGGAACTGAACGATCAATAACTGTAAAAGTGAAGTAGAGGAGTGGCTAAATGCTCAGTGGGTAAAACACAACCGCAGCTTGTGCTTTTTCAGCTCTTTTCTTGTGTCTGTGAAGGCAGTGGTACATAATGTGCTTATCTCTGAAGAGCTGCTGTCAATGCTAAGCTCCCGGTTTAAGTAGAATTTACAAAGACATGCATTACATGGATGAGAAATTAAATAATGTCACATTGAAAAGCCTTTGCAGGCATATTTCTACTGGACTTAGAGTTATCTTGCTTTTTAAATATATATGTTGGGGTTACTTTCAGAAACGCATCATAAATCTATATAAATCTATAGAAAGGTCTCGTTCTACAGTTGTACTTTCTCTTAAACATCTATCTCCTTGTTTTTGTCAGGTCGTATCTGGCTCCTGTGAAGGATGAAGAAGCAGAATCTCAGAGGAAAGCAAAGTCCCGCCATGCCAGGCAAACTCGCAGGTCAACACAGGTATAAACTAAGTGCTTCTCAAGCTCTGGCTTTAATAGATTGTGTTTGACTGCTGACAGACACGGAGCTGTGTCGATATCCCGCAGGGTGTGACTCTGACAGACCTGAAAGAGGCTCAGATGAGCTACAGCCTGTCTCATCAAAACAGAGACAAGGAGGAAGAAAGCACTCAAGGAAACAGGCTGTGTCTGAGAAGAGGCTTTGCAGATGACACAGGAGATCAGACTGGCCTGACTGAGTCCAAAGAAACGTCTGAGTTTACTCTGAAGTGGACCCAAATAGACAAGGTAGCCAGAAATCACACCTGAGCTTTTTGCTGCAGTAGTTTATTTGTATATTTTATGATATTTGGGGCTTATTAATATATTTGCTATTACTTTCTTACTTATTTAGGAGGGGAACATTGAGAACAGGTTAGAGACTGTTGCAGAATCTCCAAACCTGTCAAATCTGTCTGCATCTGGATACCAGGGTTTCCCTCAAAGCAATAGCTTCTTCAGAGGTAGGATTCAAGTTATTTTTTCTTAAATTCACTGATCTTTCATGATACATGGGGTCACAAATATGTATGCAAAATGAAATGATATGATTATATTACCAATACTAGGGACCAGTTGAAAAGAATGAATCAACATTTGTTATATTTTCTTTAAACCTGGTTATAGTGCTCTTGTGGTCTTACTGGACACTAACAGTGTTTTTTTTTTTTTTTACACTGCTCACACCAACAAAGACACACAAGATTGCAGATTGGTAGACAATGTGAAGTTTAGTGTATTCCCTAAGGAAACTTTGACATGCAGTTAGGGGAAGCTGAGAATTAACTTACCAACTTCATATTGCCAGGCAATTTCTCTTCCATGTTGTTCCACAGCCGCCTCAATAAAAAGAGAATTGTCTCAGTCTGTAGTCTGTCTGTGCTCTAAATAACTTCCACAACTTCAGCTGCTGGTGTTGCATCAGCAAGCTGCATTGCCCCTGTTTCATGGTCTATTTTTGTGGCTCAATAAATTTTGCAGCGAATCTAATTTGCATTAGATTATGAGCCTGTTTGTGTACAGTACTTTCATTTTCACATTTTCTAAAACAACTCTAACTGAGCTAACTGTCTGTTCAAAGAATGCTCTTCATGCTTTCTTGTTAAGAAACATTTTCTAGGAGTTTAATCATTTCTATTGTTGCCAGGTACTGAACGGTTTGTGCTGTGCTTTTGTTTTCATAGTACACTGATAATGATGGGGCTAATTCAATTAGCTGTGAGCAGGAGAGGGAATTGTCTACAGTGGAGCTGCCTTTGATATACAAGGACACGAGATCCTAACATGCTTCTAAACTGTCCCTCCAATGTACATGTGAAACCTTATGGTCACTAAGATCTATATAATTAAGCAGTAGATGGGTAGGAGCCTACCTTCTGTCATGGTAGTGAAGAATGAGGTCAGCTAAAAGGCTAACGTCTTGATTTACTGGACTGTCTACATTCTGACCCTGTCCTATGACCAGGAGATATGGATCATGACCGAAAGCACAAGATTTTGGATACAAAAGACCAAAATGAGCCTTATCGTTTGACCAACTAGTCTTGGGACCCGAATGACGAATCTCAGCGATAAGACAACGAACTTCATCATTGGGGGCACAGAGATGAATTACTTCTCCTCACCGAAAAATGGTTTCCTGTGTTGAGTGGGGCATCAGATAAGGATGCTTCCCAGGCAGATTTATTTTGAAGATTCTTCAAGAAAGCCTCCTGGGAGAGCAGAATATCTGGGTTTCCTTCCTAGCCTTGTTACCACAGCGACACAGTGTTGAATTGGGATGGATAAATTTTTACCTTAAGCTCACATTCTTGTTAAATTGTGACTTCCATGTCTTATAACTACTTAAAATAGCAAAATGTCAGCTGCCCAACTAGGCATGCCTTACATGTTTCTACACATCCATAGCATGCAAGACAAACAACAACATTTACAAGATACACCCTGGTGTCATGCTTGGTTTGGGGTATCCTCGAGTCATTAGCTAATTCTGTTTGGGCAAAAACTAATAGATCTTTTTATTTCATAAAATGCGTCAAAAAACTCCAGCAGCCCAAAATAAAATGTTTGATTTAATTTTGTTAAATAAACCACTGTGAATATGTCTTTATGTGCAGTTGGTGAAACAATGTGGAGAGATGAAAACCAGAATCCAGTTGAAGATGCAGCACAGCTCACATTTTCTACGGAGCTCCAGCAAAGATACCTCTGCTGTGACGCTGAGGACACAGAGGTGTGTGGAAATCCTTCATCAGATTTTACTTTTATACCATCCTGTGACCAGGAGAAAGATGAGTGGAGTGTCGTTTTACCACTAGATGGAGCCAAGTACATTTGTTTTTCTTGATAATTTTTCCAGACATTTTAGCAGCTATTTTATGGATGTGTTCTGTGTTGATGCAAAAGCACTTAAATACTTAAAGATTGTCATTGCATCAATGATCAAAATATTGCATCAGATAATATTTCTAATAATCTCTACAGGGTATGTTTCTTTTCTTTTTTTCACAGACACACAAAATCTATTCTGAAAAAAATCAAATTTTATTACCGTCATCGTTCTAACATTCTGTTTCATCCTCCTTCAAAGCCACAATTTTCTTAGATCTGTGATGCAACATTTCCGTAATTTTAGATGTGTTCTGAGATTTATCTACCTAGAAAAGCTGGTTATTATCTTGTTGGCAGACATAGCAGGAGAACCAGCCTCCCACTCCCTGTAAGTCACTGTGCTTCTTCACGTCACATGGCCGAGGTATCTCAGCATTCCATACCTTATTGGGCAAAACTGAGATGCTCTCTGCTTGGATTCAGAAGGATTTACTTTATTTCAATCTTTCACTTTTTGTTTTCTCTCCACCTGCCTACTTTACTTGAAACAACCTTCACTGATTTCACTCTCTTATGTCCCCAACAATGTCCAGTTAATTTAAGTAAATAAAAAAAAAAGATCTATGTGTTTTGGTATTTTATATATTGGTTTTTTTTTTCTTTTTAGCTTTTCTCTTGGCTCAAGCAGCCTGTATTGGAGAGGAGATGGGCAAGAAAGTGGGAAATGAGAGAGGGGGAAGACATGTGGCAAAGGTCATCAGGCCGGGATTGGAACCTGTGATGTGGGTGGTGCTTTACAACAGCACACCCGTATTGGTCTTTAACACAGAAACTGATCATGGGTTTCTTGCATGCAGTGCATCATGAATGTGAAGTGTATTTTGTTTGAGCTGAGTCCAGCTCAGAACTTCAGCTGTCCCAGCTTCTGGAATCTGAAACAGAGATCTATTAGTAACATGAGAGCATTACCAAATGAACTATATCTGTCTGTGATAATCATCCAGAGTGGTGAGGCTCCATGACAGACTGCCTATTACCGGAGCCAACCTCTACATGACTCTTTGATGATATGAACAGATTTTCCACTGATTTAATGACTGAAAAAGTCAAGTAGAGAGCAGGGCAGCTAGGAGATTTCTGCTGCTCGATAGTGACGCCCAGAGCCAGCAGTAAAACACGTGTAGCTGCTTCTTGCAGTGCAGTAGAATTTACAACTGGACAGAAATTTGATCTTGCTGGTAGTGGCACATCCTTCACTATGACATTTGCTCCAGTGCTCAGTTTATTTTTGGTAAGTTTCAAACGTTGTATAATGTGAAGGAAATATGCTAAAGCTGTGTTTCAGACAAGGGACAATTCAATATCATTTTAGTACAAGATTCTAGCGAAGTTCAATGCCTCAAAGTCAATTTAGATACAGCAGTATATTCTTGATTAGTGTTGTTGACTATATATTCTATATTTTATGGAATGTTCTATAGTTTACAGAATATTTTATGAAATATGAAAGATATTTTATAAAATTTTAAATAGTTTACTGCACGTACTGTAGGTGCCCACACATGTTAAAGGGGCTTCTGATAAAACAAACTACTTAGGTTGTTTGTTATAAAATAAAGGCTGCTACATATTTAAATGACTAAAGACAAAGTTCATCATCTTTAAATTAGCTTGACGTGCTTTTTTATCTCTCACCAACATGCACTGTTGAAAAATAATAAATGGACTTAACCTTTGTAGCCTGTTTCTATTCATTTTGAATATCGAGACACTGTTTCCCCCTGACTATTTTCTTCACGTTTTGTATAATTTTTTTTTCTCGTTATCATGGCGCAGTAAAAAAAGACTGATGAAGGTATCTGATCAATGAAAAGTTAAATTAGTTAAATCTCTTAACACTAATTTTAAAGATACATAAAGATGAACTAACTAATTTTTTAATTCACCTTCTAGAGGAACGTACTGCTAGTGCAGCATCCCGAAGCTGAAAGTCACATTACATGTTAAATTATGAACTTGCATGAATCCATTCTGCTCTCTCGTTTCCTATCTTCTGTTTTCTTGTTCTTAGCCTGTGTTTCTGTTCAGATGGTTTCTGTCATGTCAGATTTTCTGTCTGATTCTCCTGAGCAAAGAGGAGAGACTTTAGGAAGGGCCTTGCAGACATTTTGTTTTATGAAGCACTTAATTGGCTTTCTTGCAAAGAATCTGGCACAAGGTAGCTACCTGCCTTTCTTATATTCCTTACAAACACTTTTTGCTCATTAAAGTGTAGAGGAGCACACTTTCCAACTAACCTGGACTGAAAGAGTTAGTGAATCATGCCTGTTATAATGACTAATTGTTTTCCTTGGCCTAGAAAAATGTTGTGCTCACACATGAGAATCCAAAGAAAGTGTGGAAAGAGACCTCCTAATACCATGGTTCTCATCTTATCTAGTGCTTACAGAGGTATTCATAGCATTAGTGATATTCAGAAGAAATTTTTATATCAACCATTTGCAAGGTAAATGCACTGCTATTTGCAACAGATGAGTCGTTCAAGCACCTGAATTGCAATTTCAAACAGAAGCTAATCAAAATACACGGCTAGTTAGAGATCTCCCAGTGTAAACTAAAACCAGATATAGTGGCTACTTGTTTGTATGAAAGAGATGAAATTGAATTAGACGAAGTTTAATGTCGAACAGGTTTAATGTTTCTGTCAGAAAACATCGGATTGGAAACTGTAGTTTTTGCTACGATGCTTTTAGTCTTTATGCTGAATTATAAACAAGCTCCTGACTGAAGATCTATTATTATCATCAGAATGCCACATGTTGCCCCACAACTCCTGAAAAGACTGAACATTATGTATAAAACATGGACAGAAAACTGTATTTGTACACCGTCATAGGAGAATTCAAACGTTTTACAGGAAAATATAGGAACAGAGGTGAAGATAGTGACATTTACATGTCCCCAGAGCTAAATGAAAACATCTGGCATGAATAACAGTGGGCAGAGACTGAAACCTTGAGGAACCACAAATGTGATTGATTAGATTTTTAACTACCAAATGACACAGAGTAATCCTGGTAATCTAGAAGGGTATCAAATAGTTTTATCCACTTTTTCTATATCAGGTTAGAAAATTGAGAGAATAGTACTAAAAATGCAGCTCTTTTTTAATCAAAGATAAATAATTTGTTTGATACTCTGCTTTTTCAATGACCCTTGAGAAATGGTCACGTAATTATTGATCCATTGAAGTTATTGCTCCCAAGACGGAACAGTGATTATGTTTCATCCAAGCTGAATTTAAAACTGAACTGTGAAAATAAAGTCAGCACTGTTTTTCGTCGGCCTCAGATCAGGCATATTTTATGAGCAGGAGACATTATGAGTGCTTTGTGTTAACATCATAGAGCACATGAACTACCAACATCCACTTTCCGTCCATGTGTGCAGAGCAGGCGTGCACTCAGCACCTCCAGGCTGCTGATGGCTCCTCAGGTAGTGGAAGCCCTTTCTAGAGGGACACAAGCTGCTGCAGCCCCCTCCTGCGTCTGGCCTTGTGCTCCACCTACCCTCTTATCCCCATTCACATCAGTGGACAATTTTTAGCCCCCACTGCTGAGTTTGTCCGCAGCAGCCAGAACCTCTGGCCGACTGCCACACAGAGCTAAGTGAAGGAGAAGCAGGGGGCTGGAGTTAGACGAGGGGGTGGCCAAACAGAGAGAGAGAGAGAAGGGAGAAGAGAAAGAAAAAGCATGAGAGGGAAGGAGATGAGTATAACTTTGGGAAACCCAGGAAGAGGCAGCACTGTACAGTTGTTCAAGCTCTTTTTTGGCAAATTTTCTAAAAGTCTTCAACAAGAAGACAAGAAAGCTTGATATCCTGACGAAATAGTTATTTTTCTTTTTTTTTTCATCTGCAGAGATTACTTGTTTGATTAATCGCCAGTAAGAAATATAAAAACCCAAAATTCAGAAAATTTCTCCAAACGTAGCTGTCTGGACTGGAGCACCACGTGCAGCCGCACTCCAACACCTGTTGCAAAGGATTCCCCGGGAGCGGTGTCATGGACTCCTGTTGCTCTGTTGCCTGAGGGAATCTGCGTGGCTGTTTTCTACTGACCAGTTTTCAGCAAGTGTTACAGTTGAAGTGTACCTGCCTGTTAAGGGTAGAAGCGTAAGATGTCATCCTATTACCCTCGCACCAAAGACCTGACCCGCACCAGGAAGTCAGTGACAGATTCACCGCCGTCTTCTCCATCCTATACTGACAAAAACTATAGAGTAAGCTTCTCTTCCTAAGACGTTCTTTGTTGAAAACATATTAGATTAAATCTAGTTTCTTTTCTGTTTTTTAAATTTCTATCTGAATTATTTTTACTCTTGAAAATATCAAGATATTTGCAACAATCTATCGCAAATCTATTTGTTAACCTAACAATTTTACTTCAGTGCATTGTCAGCAGCTTTATCTATTATTTCTCTCTCATACTTTAAGTACTAACCCAGTAAGTCAATAGTGCACTTTAAATTTCACCTGTCTCTAAAAATGAACTTGATTAGTTTTAGGGTTAGAGGTAATTCAGCACTTAACTTGACATGTCATAATCAGCTACATTTTTCAGCTTCCGTATTGACCTGTGAAAGAGAGGCGGATGTTTTATTCTGATGCGGTCTGATCCTGTTTTCTGGAAAAGGCTGTAGGACTAAAGCATTCCTTCTGTAATTTCCTGTTGCTTTTTTTTCTGTTTTAAGTGGCCTATTCTCCTGGGCACAGTTTGACTGTTGTGTTTATGTCAGCTGGAGTCTGTGTGACACAGACATTTCAGGAAACTAGGAAGGAGGAAAAAGGGACACAATGTGATTCTGTCTCTCTAGAAATGTATACAGGAACATCATGCAACACTGCAGACGTTCTTGTTGCTGCACGGTTGCCAAAAGTACATGTTGTGACTCCCTAGAGGATTCTGCTCTCTTTTATGGAAGTGTCATTCCTTCTCTGCTTTGTCCCTGGTAAAACGCAGACACTAGTTTTCCATGATGTCAGCCTTGTCTAAAATGGCAGAATTGTTTTGCTGGAAGGAAAAGCACAGAGGGAAAGTGATAAGTGGATGACGAGAGCGCTTGCTGTACATTGCGAAGATTTTTGATCATTTGATGCATTATAGCGAGGGATCAACATGAACACAAATAAAAAAGTGCTATCATGGCTGCCTGCTGCTGACCATTTGGCAGACATCCACACACAGCAACAATAATATCTTAATCAAATACTTGAGGCATGTGTAAAAATGAGTTTGAGCTTATCCTTAATTTTAAGAAATCCACTGAATCTGAATGGAAGATAAGATATTTATCACTATATAAAAAAACTACTAAATTTAAAATGACTTCTTAGACATTACTAACATAATCCTTGACAGACTTTGTAGGAGATAAAGTGAAGAATGCTACAGTATAAGATGCATAGAAAGATGATGCTGGGATATTATTTGTGGAAGTGTTTATCTTAGTTTTCTATGAAAATTAACTGCAGGACAGATGAAGAATAGGGTGACAAGGAGTATCACCTGTGTAACTATGAAGGTTTTTCTTTTTCTTTTAAATTGCAGAAAACTGTCTCTCTGGGCTAAGCTGTTCTTTAGTTCTGAACTTTCTCAACAGAACCTATCTCTAAATAATGCCCAATTAGTTATGACAGTTGTTTGCAATTGTTTTATAATAAATAGCAGCCTAGTAAAAGCTAAAGTTTCAAAGTACCATCACACTGAAAGACATTTTTTAACATTTTGCAATAGAATGATGAATCCTTTGAGTTATTAAAGAAGAGGGAAATTACTGTTCTTATTAATTTATTTTCTTTGTTGAATAATTCATACTTAATGCTTTCCACTGAGAGAAAACAATTTTTAAACTCAAAGTTTAAGGTGTATTTATTTTTCAAACTCCAAGTTTAAAAATTATATTTCAGGTATTTTCTTAAAATCTAAATTCTATTTGGGACAATAAGCTGCTTGGTGAGTTGTAATTTATCAATTTCTTAAAATTAGGAAATTTTAAGAAATCAGTCTTTCCTAGAAGTTAATTTAGGGAATACGTTTGGGGAAATTAATGACTGATCTGTAAATTGGTTAAGTAATTTAACCAATTTACAGATAATTTAATGTGAAATCATTTAAAGTGATTCCCTCAGGAACAAAGTTTGGTTCATAACCCTACATGAAGATTTTGTGATGATTTATTCTCACTACAAGGGATCCAGTCACCCCTGTTGATTAATGTATGAATGCCAAGTTCGATCGAGCAATCCTCCTGTTCTTAAACAGATGAGAGAGAAAAGGAAAGTAGAATTTTGCTCTCAGTTTCTTCCTTGGCTCTTTTTTGTCTGAGGCCTTTTAAGTCTGCCTTTTCCTGGATAACTGTGCAAAAGCACATTACCACATAAGGACAGGCAGCGGCTGCAAGGCTTAGTTATGTAAACACTTGCTGCAGAACAGCTCCTGTGACTCCTTGTGAAGGATCTTCATGCTTCAGCAAATGTGAAAACTGGGTTAACAGGTACTTTGACATAGATTGGAACCATATTTCTTCAGCAAAGTAACCATCTGAAACACATCTCTGGCCGACGTGTCGAATAGTTGTTAAAAGACAATCTAAACACAACTATTAGTCAAACAATTTCTCAATAGGATTTCTTTTTACTAATATTGTGATCTCTGACACACAGAGGACAAATTAAAGCCAGCTGTATTCAGGTATTTTCTAAAGTATTTGTATTTCTGTGCTTTTTCTTTACAAAATTACTGGATCTTATATGGTAAAGGAACAAGAACCTGTGAAGTGAAAGGAAAACGACACGACACGTGACATGGAAAGATATAGATATTTACCCAACCCCATCTACTCTAATGTCCCTAAATAAAACCCATGGAAACATCATCACTATTAGTTTTGCATTCAGTAAACATGGCTTTAGTAGAAATGGCCAAAACAAATCCAGAATTAAATTAAAGCAAAGTCATTAAAGCCATCTTTCACGTGCATTATAGCACAATGAAAAAATGTACAAGAGTGCTCTGGTCAGAGATCAAAATTTAAATTTATAGCCTATTTCCAAAATGTGCGTAGAGGAAACCAACAGTAACTATGAACTGCATTGGCAGCATCATTCTGTGGGGACGGTTTAGTTCAGTAAAGACTGTACAAAGTCGTAGAAGCAAAATCGTGTGTTGGAATGTTCAAGTCAAAGTTCAGACCTAAATCTAATTCACAAGCTGTGGTAGGACATCAAATTTACTGCTCACAAATACTCTCCTTCATATCTAACTGAGCTTGAGTTATTTTGCAAAAGAGAGGAAAAACTTAAAAATCCAACTCTGTGCTGCTACATGTAGATTATTTACATAAAATTCTATAAGAAAACATTGAATTCAAAGTTAAAGAGTCATGAGGTTTTGCCAGGTGTTGTACATATCTGCCACTTTATACAGATTTCACCCATGCTCAAGGAAATACAAAATGTGGTCGCCGCAGTGAACTTGGCAGCCACAACAGGACTCCTGACAGCACAAACCTTCCAGGCCAGTTTGATATCTGCCAGTTGTTTGGGGTCAGTCAGCGGCCTGTCATGCTTCCCTCCTGATGTCATGATGTCATCTGTGTGCTGCTGTCACTATGAAGGCAGCAGTTACCTAATTTAGAAAGCTCAACCAGGCTCAGGCGGCTTGACATGTGTGAAACATTTTAAAGAAGTGTTGGGATTATATCTCTCTCTCTCATGTTTCCTCCTGGTACCACCAACTTCTGATTCCACTCTCAAACAAAAAATTCCCTTTTGTCCTCCTTTTCTCTCAAATGGAAAATATTTCTCTGCTGAGTCTTTGTTTAGTCCTATCAAACAAACAAATCTGGATCCACTTCAGAAATGTTTACACTGTGTTGTTTTTATGATGCCTTTTCTGACTGATCAAACTGACATGTCTTTTTTTTTCCAGCATGAAAGACTATCGAGGTAAGGAAAAAAAAACAACTTTTATTTTTGTTCTTTTAATAACATACAGCTGCATTGTGTACTGAGATGGATCTGTGTTGACTTCAGATACGATTCCACTGGAGAAAGTGCCACAGACAAACCTATGGGCCGCACCAGTTCTTACACGAGGAGAGAGACGAGGCTGGCGGCTCTGAATAAACAGGAGCAAGACTCCACTGCCAAAGACTATAAGAAGGTAATAAGTAAACCCACATCTTCCCTTCACCTGGCTCAGAGCTGCTGCTTTGAACACAGCCTGACTGCCCACACCTCATATCAATGTCTTCATTTTTACATCCCTGTGAAATCTAATTGGACCTAAAAGGAATACAAAGAACAAGCATGTTATTATTGTCAATTTTCTAAAATATTTTGCATATGCAAAGTGCATAGAATATGACATGTATGTTTAACAAAGCGATAAAGTGGCCTGGACTTCAAACTGACTTTAAGGGACAGTACATTACAGATGTGTTTTTGTATTTTGTCATGCTACAGCAATAAATTTTGAATGGCTATTCACTCTCAGCAATTTCATCTGGATTTCACTCAATGACTAATTTTCATTTCCTTCCTGTAAATTTTATGCTCAACTTTGTTAAAACTGAATGTTGGGGAACTGTTGAGTAGTAATCCAGTACTTCTTGTTTCTCTGATTTATTTCTTAAACACTGTTAGAGAAAACTTTTAATGGTTCTCTGGATTAAAGCTGCTGAGAGTCAAAACTTCAAGGAACAAACACTTTATTCAAAACATTTGCAAATGTAGAGCACTTGACAGTGTCAAAATCAACTCATCAAAGTTAGCTCTAAGTTGGATAAGGAAACATCCTCTCTTTATACAGCTCTTCCCGTACCACGCAGATATGAGGGCCGACCCTTTTTCCAAACCATCACTTTCCTAGAACCGTTTGACAAGGTTTAAAAAAAATAATAAGTGAAAGTTCAGAATAAGTTCAGAAGGAAGAGGTGTTAGACCAAAAGCGGAGCAGTGTGCAGATGTTCTGGTTGATGGTTCTCTTTTCCATAGGTGTTGAAACCTCAACCTTTACTTCAACCTTTAACTTAGACATTTAAGTCTAAGCAACATCCTGTTTTCTAGGTGTCGAAGCGAGACACTTCTGCTGGGCCCCTTCCTCTTCGATTCTTTATACATACAGACACTCCTCTTATTACTTTCTGCTAACAATTTACTTTGTTTTTTGCACACATGGTAACTGTTGAATAAGTATGTATCAGGCTTCAAATAAAAATCTTAACTCCTTGATTTTGTTGTTTTCTGTAATATAAGAAAAAAAAAAATTAAAATTACCCTTAAAGGGTAAGCTTCCTATGTTAGACTAAGCAAAATGATAAGTATTAAAGAAAAATAATTTTCACCCTCATAAAAGTTTAGGCATCCTGATCAATTTTGATGCTTATGAGGAACATCAGGGAGTAGTCAGAACAAATTTTAATTTAACAACACGCTTCAAAATGTGGAAGACAGAGCAAACATGTCAATGCAAGCAAGTCAGAGCTATGTTGCTCTTCATAGTTCACGAAATGTATATATTACAATATCCACTTGTATAAACAAGGTCAGAACAATTTTTTAAAGCGTTAAAAAATCCTGTAAGTGTAAAGAACAAGGGTGGACAAGAACCCCAGTTCGTATTACCACTATGCATACAGAGGAGGTTAAGGGAAGTAAATATACTTGTAAACTTCAATGTTTGAAAACTGCAGCATTTTTTTCTGCTCAAATATTCGAAAATGTCAATTTTTGTCTAATCTGTCTTTTTTATTATGTTTATTCCCCATTTTTTGTCAGCTGAATTTTAATCACAAGAGTGATTACAATTTTAATAACATGTAATCTCTTTCTTATTGTTTTAGATGTACACAGAAGCTTTGCAAGAAAATGAAAGGCTCAAGTCCAGACTTCAGGACAGCAAACAAGAGCTAGTGAAGATTCGCTCCCAACTGGAGAAAGTTGCTCAGGTACCAAACTTTCAATTTTTTAAAGAATTTGAGAAGACACATCAGGAAATGGAAACAAAATTGAAATAGAAAATGGAAATGGAAAAAGAAATGGTCCCATCACATATTTCCCAATAATGCCAAAGTCACTTACAGGTCACTCTCTTCATGGTTATCTGTCCTGTGTTGAACTGGCAACATGTTCAGGGTCTGTCTTGCTTCTCACTCAATGACTTCTAGAAATAGGCATCCTGCAGCTCTGCAGGAACATGCCGGTGTAGACAATATCAATGGATGGGACATCCATTGACTTAATCAATCACTGTGATTGATTAAGCCAACATTCTTTAGGGATCTTTCGTTTGTAACATCCACTTTTCTAACTTACAGAGGCAGGACAGAATGTCAGAGCGATCCACCGTTCTTGAAACAGAGAAAAGAGTAAGTAACTCGCGCTATTTAAATTCATTTTATATCACTAAATGAGTGAATATCCTGATATTTTTATGGCTCCTCCTCCTTCAGTACCCCTGTATTTCATTTCTTTCTGACATCCAGGAGAAACAAGCGCTGGAGAAAAGAGTCACAGACATGGAGGAGGAAATAAAGGTTAGTCCTTGCATCAGTAAATGTTGTGCACCCACCCTGGGATTATTTGGCAATCATTTTGTCTCAGACACATGCTGTGCTTCATTTGTCTTATTGATGTTTTCTCCAAAAGCCTAAACTAACAGTCCTTGACAGTACACAGCTCAAGCAAAGCTGCTTTCCACTGCTGCTAAAGACTGACTGTAAATGGTTTCCCCAAAGCCGAGTGCACATGTAGCCCTCTGCAGACTCTGTGGTCGGCCAGGTGGGTTCGAAGTCAAGGGGAGGAGAAGGTTAACGCTCCAGGCTCATTAGCCACACTGTTATGCTGGGCTACTTTCTGCCTTGTGTTGCAGCTCCCCTGCTCCAATTCTCCCACTGTTGGGGTGAACATTGTGACCTAGTTCCATCCAAATACCAAAATCCGTCCAACAGCAAAAGACCTTCTTTTGTGAGACATTCCAGAGTGTATTCTGCCTGACACAGAATCACAGGCAATAGAAACAGGCAACTTTCAAGCCTGAGTGTACACAGACAAAGGATTTAAATTTGTGTTTATAATCAAATGCATATTACTTGTTATTAAACTTTGAATCACTTTTCTATTAAGATATAAATATTTAAAGCCATGGCTTAGACGTGAGAAAATTTTGATTTGAGCAAAGAATGGTAGAAAAGTAGCAAAGAGCAGTCTGAGATGGAAGCACCTGATGTTTTACCCAAGTGTCATCCTGGTTCCCCTCAGCAGACACCCCCACTGCGCTTCCGCTGTGGGTACCAGCCCTGAGAAGGGGCTTTCTCAGGGAGGGGGGATGGTGAGTGCTCGCCCTGATGTTGATGAGTGATCAAAACCCACCCGTCACCTCACACGTTCTGCTTTTGCCAAGGATTGGGGCATGCACACACACTTGGATGAGCTGTCTTACTTACTGTATCAGAACTTCACTGTTTGAGAGTCACAACTTTTGCTCTGAAGCACCCTAGTCAGCCACTCTAGTTTGCACCTCTGTCGCAGCTATTTATTCACACCCAGCGAGCTGCAGGTCCTCGAACAGAAGGGGGAACTATTCAGCTTCAATAAGCAATACCTAAAGAAGTAGCATCTCCAACTTGTTCATAGAGGTGCAACTTAAATCAGAATATCACTTTCAGCATGTATTTGTGTACATTTTGATGATTATGGCAAAAAATGTGTGCAGAAGTGTTAAAGAAGCCTGGGTTGCTTTAATAGTGTCTTCCAACTCATCTGCATTTTTGGCTCTGCTGTCTCTCATCCTTCTCTTGGTACTTTTCAGCTTCTCTATGATGTTAAAGTCAGGCGAGTTTGCTGGCCAATCATCTACAGTTTTATAATGGTCATTTAACCAGGTGTTGGTGCTTTTGGCAGTGTGAATAGAAGTACTCCCTGCACTTTGACTTGATAGAACCCAGTAGACCTGCAACAGCGCATAACATAGCTCCCTGAATGATCATTGGCTGTGGATACTATACACCGAGCCTGAAGCAGCTTGGATTCATTTCCTTTCTTCCCTCAGACCCTGGGACCAGGATTTCCAAATAAAATGCTGAATTTATTTCCATCTGAAAAGAGGTTAACTGCTGAGGTGTCTGGTTCAAAAGAGATTTAAATAAGGAAATGTAACAGTTATAACCCAGAGCTGCTGCTTGGGTACCATTCCAACCACAGTTTTGACTTTTACAGAACTTTGTATCACTATGCTGGATAAAGTGCTCCGTCGACAGCCAAATTCTTTCGCAATAATGATTTGTTGCCTAACCTCTTGGACAGCCCACTTGGATGACTGTAATCAGAAGTCTTTCCCATGATTGTGAAGGTCATAAAAACACATTTTTGTAGAAAAAATTATTTTTATTTGGTTTTATGTTACATTTTTTTTACTAATCTGAAAAAATTGTTTTTTTGGTTTCCTTTAGCTGTAAGTTATAATTATTGAAATAAACAAAAATAAATGTGAAATAAAAATAAACGTGCATAGAGGTATGAGTTCTAGCTTCTCTATAGGCAAATTGACTACCAGCTTTAATGGTGGATATTCTTACTTATATTATCTGTGTGCAGCTGCAAGCATAAATAAAACAACATTTATTAGTATTAGTTGCCAGTCAGTGTCCACATTCCTGAGGCTGCTATGATCCTTGCCAATACTGACAAACGCATTTTTATCTTCTGTTTTTTTTTATTTATTTTAGAACAGGGTTTCACTTCTGGTCGTTCTACCATCTAAAAGTGAAAGAGTTTCAACTCTGATTATTCCTACTTTACAAAAATATATATATTTGCTGTGTCTTTAACCTCTTGCAGAAAATCTAAATCATTCTTGACATAATCAGAAGAATCTGTGGAACCTGTGTGCCCTGTTCTTGCTTATTCCATATCAAAGGTCTGAATTTGAACAGAATGAATAAGGCTTACTGGTCGTTACATATTCTCACCTCTCTCTGACTTTTTCCTCCTGTTTTGCCAAGGACTTGGAAATTTGGCCAAAAGCTGAAATGGTTTGTTCTACTGCCAGGAGAACATTATATGCTTGAGCTGCTAAGCTCTAAAACCAGACTGTTTTGAATTAGGTTTATGAGTCTGTTTGGTGTTATTTGAAGTAGTTGGGGCTTTAATGTAAACATATAAAAAAATGTATTTTATATTCAAAACAAATGTGTTTCTGGGTGGCCTAGGATTTTTTTTTTTTTTTTGTTGTAACTTGTCTGGGGATCACATGATGAAATCGATATCAATTTGTCAGAGTGAGTGTTGTAGATTCCCATTGACTCCATCTGTCTCACTTGCATGGCTTGCCTACGGGCGTAGTGTCAAACCATAGACATTTCTTTCAACCACATTGAGGTTAACCTCAAGAAACCAGGCCAACAATAAAGAGGGAGATGATTCATTGCTCTGCTGATTAGTTTTATTCTCTGAACTCTGGTATAAAGGCCTAGAGAGTGTTTTCTGCATTTCACTGAGCAATGATTTAAGGTCAGTTTTAAACTGTACATGTCTCATAATTTCTCTTGGATGTTTTAGCTTTCCTATATTTTTTTTTTCAAATGATCCCTCGTGTGTAAATACTTGTTCTTGTCAGTTTTTTTAAAGTAAGTTCTGCAGCTGAGCTGACCTCATTTCCTCTGTGTGTGCATGCTCGTATGAGTGGACATGGAGCATGTCACTGTCACGTGTTTCTTTCTGCTTTTTGCTTCCCGCCTGCTCTCTCTGCCTGCTCCTCTCTATATCTCTCTCCCCATGTATGCAGGCTTTCCCTGCCCTGGCCCAGGTCCAGGCTTTGCGGAGAGTCAACGAGTGTCTCCTGGCTGAGAACAGAGCCATGCTGCGCGTCCTCACCCGCCTCTCTGAAACCGTCTCCATGCCGGAGACAGAGGACCTCTGATCCTCGGGATCGTCTGGCCTAATTTCTTCCCTGCTGTCCCCTTCCTGTGCCGTTTAACTTTTACACTTTTCTTTCCTTCTGGAGCTGTCACAGCTTCCACCCTCTTCTTCTGCTGTCCTCCCCTCAGGCAGGTCTCGTCCCCTTTGGATGATTGCCGTTTTGCATGCTTCCTTTTTCACCCAGTCTTCGTTTTAGTATTAAAAGGGCAACTTCCTGCAACATGAGCATATTTACATTCATACTAATTTAAATTTGCTCCCTGTTGCTTGTGTACAGGGAGCAATAAAACTGGTCTGGATACCGACCAGATGTATACAAATACAAGCTTGAAGAGCATTTGTTGATGTTTGCAGGATATGTATGATTGGGTGTCTAATCAATACAAGCAGTGTATTGTATTTGGCTTTCCTTAATTTTGCACATCACTGTAGTGGACATACATTCTTGATGTAAATTACAACTTAGGTTCAAAGGCTGTAACTTATAGAAAAGCTTCATATCACACATACATTATCAATAAGTCATCAGTGGGTTGCTGGATTGATAATGATAATGATAGCCTTTAAACACTTATTTGAAGCTGTAATCTCCTCAGGGCACGTCTGCTTGACAAGAAGGAACAACCCATGAGCATCCTTAAGCAAACATAGACTTAGCATATAAGAACTAGTTTCAAGCTGTAGCATTTTCTCAACATTTAATCGGTGTTGAGGTGGATGCATATCTTGCTTCTTTATAATTTTATATTCCTCAGTTATAAACTTAAACTATATACATGGGAACAGCATAGAAATGTACCTGGATGTTATATTTACACTCTTACTTTTCTACCAGGTAGTTTCTTTGATTAGGTGCAGTTGACATTTTGTTGTATGAATTGCACACAAGTTTACTAATCACATTGATCCATTTAATTTAACAAGAGTTTGATTTAACACTTAGCATTCTTTTAGCACACTATGACTTTTTTGTGGTTGTAACATGATCCTTTTCTTGAGGCTGTAATCTATTATGGGAGAAAGCAATTAAAATGAACCTGGCCTTATATGAAAATATAATTGCCCCCTTGTTTGATTATAAAAAAACCTGTTAAAAACCACATATTTAGGAAAGGTGAGTTTTGCTTCACGGGGCACATCTTGGAAGTTAGAACCAGACCTGTATAACCAATAAATGATTTAACAAGAAGCTGTCAAGAAACATGTCTTTGACACTCCAGTAAACCACAGTGAAAACCAAAACAAGTGGAGAAACATGGAACAATGTTGAACTGTCACAGGAGGGATTTGTTGTGCCAAGACAGCACTAGTGACTCACTCAGCCAGTCCCCAAAAAGCCCTGAACAACATCTAAAGCACCGCAGGCCTCACTTACCTCATTTGAGGTCAGTGTTCATGAGTCGTCAATAACAAAGAGGCTGAACAAAAAAAAATACATCCGTGGGAGAGTTCCAGGCCAGGCCTAAAACCACTGTTTTTACCCAAAAATAACACCAAGGTCACCTCGCATTTGCCAAAAATCAGTCTGCCGGATGTTTCTAAAAGTAGAATATTTCCCCAAAGGTTCTGGGCTAAGTATTCTGTCTTCTGCATATTAAGACAAAAGTAATAACGGAAACATAGCGATGGTATCAGATAGCGCTCTTTGGGAACAATAAATTCTTCTCCCCACCAAAAAAATCTGAAAGAAAATTTCTGTCCTTCAGTTTGTGTGAACAAATGGTCAGTTGCAATTGAGTTACAGGGCCTGACACTGATGCAAACCACACCAGCAAGTTAAACTCAGAAAAACTGGAAACAATTATGATTGCAATAATTCTGCACCTGATAATAATTGATATGTTGTAGTATGACCCAAAACAGAATATAAAACTTCTCCAAAGACTCTCCAAAGATTTCAACACAGCAATGTTGAAAACTCACTGACAGTTAATACAATTGCTTAACTGTCTCAAAGGGTGAGACAAACAGTTATTAGGTTTAGGGGGAAATTACTTTATCACAAAGCATCTGGCTGAAATGAAATTATCATTTAAAAATTTCATTTTGTATTTATTTGAGATTTAAGTGTTTAAGTATTAAAACAAACTGAATCCAGCTTTTCCATGGCACTGCACAGGTGTGTTCAGTGGTAGTGTTGCCCTCGGGCTGGACAGATCAGCTCGTTATATATATTTATAAATATATGTGTGTGTGCATGTATGTATATGTATGTAGAATGTCTTTACTTTGGATGTTTTGCATTTATGTCCTGATTTTAGATGACTTGACATGCATTTATATAAATTGAACATGATTGTCTGCGGTGGTCAGAGGGGTCGCCAGCCCCGGCGATCCCTCACTGTTTTCAGATTTGTGTCGTGTTGCTTGATCAAAAGGATTATTTGTCTCCTATATTTTGAAGAGTAGATGTTTTTAATCAAAGTCCCTCATCAGATTAAGACTTAGAAACTTGACCTTTTCTCACTTTTGTTAATGGGTATTTCATGCCCCATCTCTCTGCATACTGTTGTCACACTTCTCACTGCATGATCAACTTCTAAGCATGCTGTCATTAACTATTCTCAAATATTGCCGAAACCTTTGGATCACTTAATACTGCTAGAGCATTTCTTATTGCATTTGAAACAGTGGCGAATTGGCCATTGTGATACTTGATGCTTTATATCACAAACGTCTTCAGTAGCTACTAATATTAGCTTCCAAATATGCAGAAGGTGAATGGGACATTTTCTAATTTTGTGTCTTTCCTTTTCCTTTCTGCAGGTCTTAACCGAACTCAAGTCAGACAACCAGAGGCTTAAGGATGAGAACGGAGCTCTCATTCGAGTAATCAGCAAACTGTCAAAGTGAAAAGATGTCTGAAGCTTTTGTTCTCGTGCTCCAACCTTGATTCAGCGGTTTAATTATTCACAAAGTTCCATGTTTTACCTCCTCTATGAGTTATTGATAGGCCACCTTTGAAGCTCTTATAGACATACAGTAGACCTCGAGCAGAGTCACTTCAGTTTCCTCACGTTATAGTTATTTTCTTATGTTACATAGTATATATTATTTATAAAATACAGTATTTTCCACATCCACAAACAAGGGAACAGGTTTTTGAACTGCAGTGTCTCTGAAAACATATAAATACCTTTGAACTTTTCCCATACTGTGTGGTATCACACCGATGATTCACTTTGTTTATACTCTTTGCAGCACATGGTTTTAATAATGCTTAAATAGTTTATAAGAGTTGATCATTTTACTGGAACATACCAATGGACTTGAGAATGCATTGTTTATATTTTATCCCCGCTTGTGTTTTTTTCCCTCACAAATAAGAGTGATGCCTGAAAGATAAAACTTCGTGGTTCAGGTTGATTTACAACATTTTTTGATGCATCATCCAGATGAAGGACAGTTCAGTGGCCTACAAATGTTGAATTTGCATTTATATCTTCAGCACAAAAAAAAACATCTTATGTGTCACAAAAATATTTTGTTTTCACCAGAATCACAAACACCCCTGAACCAGATATGTTTATTACAATCCATCGATCATATTGAAAAAACTAAAGGTTAAGGAGGTATTTCTGTAAATAAAGAGGAAAGTCTGATTTAAAAGTATTTATTAATAAAATTTATATATTTTATTTGTACTCTGTGTTCAGATTTTATGCTTTGGAGGAACATATTTTGTGTGGATTGGGCTGCAGAAGAGGGGGTTGATGTGATGGCTGTCCTTGTTTAAAATAATAAAAATTTATTTTAAAACCATGAAATTCTAAAACCAAACTCATTCCCCAATACAATGTTTCTGAATTGCCAAAGCAACTGTCTAATTTTTTTTTATCTAAAGCTTCATCCCAATTTGATTAAACATTTTTTTGTCAGAACTGTCACATATTTAACTGTAAGTTACCAGATTGTCTACAGCAGTGGTTTCAAGTTCGCAAGAGAAATTCACAACATTTCGACTGAGGGGATAAATTGGATTGCTACGTGACTGACCCTCACAGGAAATAAATACCTTGCAAAGCTATTTGCTTGTGTAACATCTCTGAAGGCCATATTGACTGAAGTTGTGTTTTTAAAAGTTTATACACACAGGTTTGTTTTATCAACTTCCATTCATTTTAGTAACTGCATTTATGCATAACCCAGACAATTTTCCTAACTCTAACCCTTACTAGTATTTTTTCTAATCCCAGCCTTAAACAAAACCTACTTCACACATTAACTCTTAACCCTAAACAAAGGGTCCACCGTATTTGGATTGGACTTTGGTCTGCCATATTTATTCAGGTTAGTAAACATGGCAGAAATGATCTGAATATTATATCTACACAACTACACACATTATACACTGTTTCATGTATCGTTTGAATGACATTAAAGAGTTTTTCTTCCTTGTTCAATGCTAGGCCAATGTGCTTTTTGTAAAAGTATATACTCTATAAGAACAGAGAATATTGTTATTTTATGCGAGGCTAAGACCAAAGTTCTTTCTTGCTGGGACTTTTCATACTTCATTAGAACTACTGGACAGAACCAAATGGGTTGTAACATGTCTGTATAGGAACCCCGCCCACTTCCAGTTTCGCACAAAATCTGCCACACTCCACACAAGAAAAAAGGCTCTGCTATGAATATGCATTAAGAACAGATTGGATAGGATGTATAGTTTTCTTCAGCGTTGATAGGGGAGAGTTAATGGTAACATAAATGGAGCTGTGTTGCTTGTTTGTGGCAAATCCACTACTTTAAATGGGTTAAACATGACTCATGCTTGGTATGTAACCAAAGGAAACATCAAAAGATCAAGTGCCTTTGTGAGATAAAACATACTGCATAATAAACACATACAACTCATGGTTATTAAAAGGCCTTTATTTCCTATTTGTTTTTACAGAACTGGCAACACATAAGATAAATTTGTAATAAGTTATTTGGTTCCCTTGATAACTTCAGAAGGATCCCCAACGTATGTCCACATAAGGGTCGAGAGGAGTTTGTGAGCAACGTTTGTGTCCAGTCAAAGGCTAAAGCATGCGATCCACAGTAGGCACAAGTACTGACATGAACACGCGCACCACAACACTAGACACGAAGAAACACAGCTAGGGGACATAACCTGACTGTCCTCCGAAGCTTTAAAAGAGGATGAAGAGAAGAAGGTGAAGCTGGGAAAACAAATGAGTCTTGAGAAAACAGCTGCATGATGGGACAGAGGTGGAGAACTGAGTGCTCAAAGGGGGAGTTCGGTACGGCCCTGCATGTTTGGCAGTATACAGAATGTCCATGTTGTTAACATGAAGGCCGGTGTTCCTTATGCTCTGCAAAAGCAGATTCAGGCTCCTATTCACCTCGATGACAGAGACGGAATCAGCTACACAGAAACCAGACGAGGACACGAACAGAAAGCAAATGAGGAGAGAGCATGGAGACACATGTGAGCCGTCGCTTCAAACACAGCTCCACATTCTACATCAGGGATACACAGAATAAAAAATAAACAACAAAAGTGATTACGCCTATGCACAAAGAGAGCAAGAAGAAATACAGCAACTGACAAGAGAACCAGCATGTTTCAAAGCAGCGCCTTTACCCGCTGCAGGTCTCGACATCACGTTTTGACTGTCAAATGGACTGAACTTTGCACAGTTTCCCTTTTTAAATCCCAGTGTTTGTTCAAAAAAAAATAAAACAAGACAGAAACAAATCACATATGTGTGAAGGGTGTTCTAAAACTGTCTTTGCACGGCTGAAGCAGGGCAACCGCAGATGCATTTGTGCATTAAGTACATACACCCAGCAATCAGGGAAACAGATCACTAGCCATTTTTAAACCATAAAGCTTTTATTTTTACCGTGTTATTCATACATAAAAAAATAACAATATGCATGCAGACTTGTACTGAGAGTAGTATCATCTAACTCTGTGATTTTAAGCAATGTTTTGGACGTTTTATTATTCCACATACACAAGAACACAATCACAGCTCACCAGTCTCAGTCCACCATCTGAGGATCTTGTGTATGTGATGACCCAGGCTTTAAAAGGAAACAAGACTTTTGTAAATGCACCATGAATGTACCTTTGCATTTTTTTTTTATATTTGGTGCTTTCCTATTGTAGTTCTCCTGTTGTATTGGCTGTGCAGAGTTAAACTGTGGAGATAAATGCTGGCAGGCGTAATCAGGTGGTGGCAGTATTTCTAAAACACACTGAAACCTGCTCTCAGTGCATCATTTGGTCACAGTCATTGGCGTTGATGGGACAGTGATTGTTACTGTATTGCGTTAAGAGAATGTGGAGCATCGGTTTTATGCAACACATTGAAGATTGTTGTCATGACGGACGTGGCAGTTCAATTTAGGAAACTTCAGCAACTTACATCTAACAAAAACTTTAAAAATGCTTCAACATTTTGGAAAATACGGGCTTGTTTGCTTTCTTGCCAAAAGTTAAAGGGGAGTTGAAGCCACTTTCTCACATAATCTGGATGAAATGTTAAATTTGTACAACTCTAAACAAAATCATTAAGCTTCTATGGATGTTTAGTAATTTGTTGGTTTTGGTCACCAAACCCTTGCTTAGGACCAGGATAAGCAACATTCAGTCTAAAGAGCAACTTTTTTCTCTCTCTCTAAAATTTAATTTGTCTAGAGTTGTAAAATGTTGTTGACGCTTTAATAATATACAATTTTCTAAAGTTTTCTAGGTAGAATTGAGCATTTTCGTAAATATAAACGAGCTAAAACAATCATTTCTCACTTAGATCTTAAAACAAGGAAAAGATCTATATAATTTAAAATAAATGAATACATGTTTGATGCAGATACGGCATAAAAACATAACTGCTTAAACCTGGCTTTACTTTTCTACCAATTTTTTTTGTTATTGTGAAAGTAGACAAAACCCTGAACTGTTCCAGATTAGGTTACAGTTAAATTTTTACTTTCTTTTCCAGCATTCCTTTCTTACTTTCTCTGAAAAAGTATGAGGTAAGACTATTGTTTTAAATCAATTTGGCTTTCCTGCAAAAGACTGAAAATAATTTGTATCCAGTAATGTTAGGATTCCTGAAATAAACATGTTTAATGTCTCAGGTAAAAAAATAAGATTTATTGCTGATTGTTTTGTGGATATGGTTTTACACACCATTTTATGAATCTGTAAGCTTTTCTGACTGAGCAACATCAGCATACACAGATGTGAGAGGATGTCACATATATAACTCAGGGCAAGAAAGCAAGTTGTGGTGTTGTAGACAAAAGTCTGAAAAATAATCAACATATGCATAGTTCTGTGGGACGGATTCAGCCTTAAATCTTAAGTTCATTTTTAAAAATTTATTCATTCTTGCTGATCAGTTGATTAAAAAATGAACAGAAACTGTTGCCTCTAAAATAATGCAAAGGTTCATTATTATTATATTATTATTATTAGGTTGTATGAGTTATTTTTCTCAAACTGGGAGAACAGAAACTAGCAGCTTTGCCCAGTTTGCTTCACAAATTGCACTCAGCCCTAAAATCGAACACACACTCACATTTATAGTTTTAGCCTTATTACTCAGAATTCTATGTCATAATAAATTGTAAATGTTATTTATTTATGCTAACCAAATATGACCAAACACAATCCTGTAAAATCACCAACATAATGAAGATGCCAGCCACTCAAAAAAAAAAAAACCAAACACTTGCTCTCCTAAATTGGCAGCTGTTCTCCACGCTCACATAGACAGTAGAATGATTTTCTCCCTCTGGTCGAACAAAGACTTTAGAAAAGGAATGCGAGAAGGAACATTATTCATGGAAAAATGAAGACGTCAGATTTTTGTTCCCTCATAAATAAACTCTAGCTGTTCAGCAGAGCTCTAAAGAGTTAGTGCTTGAGTTTTATGGCTTTTAGTTGTTTTCATCTTATTAATTTATTTTGTTTACAAGTACACCCATTGTATAGTAACAGAGTAAAAGAGACACAATCTGCAACATGTATCAGGTCAGTCAAACAGAAAGAGGAAAAATAATCTTCTGATTAAAAATAATAGCAACAGTAATAAAGAAAGATAAAAGAAGAGAGGACTCCAAGTCATTTGTGTTCAGTGGAAAAGGGCTTATTCACAGCTTGGCCCTGGAAATGCAGCCTAAGGTAGGATATGGTCCGTATGACTTTAGTCTTGGTTACTGCTGGCATAAATCACTCCGAGAATCAATTTAATACATTGTTTTTCCAAATGAGCTATTCCAGAATAACATCAAGTTTAATCTGCATTACTTACTACAAAAAAAAGAGAGAGAAAGAAACAGTCCTGCAGTGTTGGAGATCCCCTGGTTGAAATAAAATAGAACAATTTCCTAAATAAAAAATATTTTGATAAACAATCTGTAATATTTTTAAAGGTACAGTAACGAAATAAATGGCAAATAAATGGTGCCAAACTAAAAAAAAAAACTGAGCACAAGGAATTTACATAGCAAGCATGCGGCTACATTTTTCTTCCTACATGAACTCACACACAGCACTGGACGACACACTTGCTTAAGAGTTTTCAGGCGTGGAAAGATTTCTATTTGTAATAGTTCTCTAATATTTGCATGACATTCTCTCCAATGACCCTCATGGAAAATAAATACACACTTTGTTCTATTTAGAAAATATACAGTGCATTTTTTTCAGCTTGCTGTGTTATTAAAATGGCAAATGACACTCATTTAACGTACACAAGTTATTTTTGCTTCGTCTCTAAAACATGCTCTTATGTACAGTAGTTCTTATAAACATGCAGTATCAACGTGTATGAACTATGTATATAGGCAAAACTACACACCAATGAGTTGCTTGATTGCTTCCAATGTTGCCTTTTTCTTTAGTGTTGCTTTAAAAACAAAGAGTTGTGCAAGATGACAAACATAAGTTTGGTTTTGATTGTTATATATATATATATAAAGAATTAAAAAGAAAGAAAAAAAATAAAATAAAATGTTTGTACCTGCATTTGCTATACAGAAAGCGAACTGGAAGTTTTCTTGTGAAAAAGCATAGTGGGCTCCAAATGCTCACAAAACCTAACAAACATTTAACTGACTTTATTCACGCGTGATGAGCTCTAATAGTGTGTTTGTCTGTTGCAAGTCCAAGTTTTCACTCAAAAATTCATCTCAGAATCTAAACGCACAAATATAAAGAGCCAAATGATCTCAGTGATATTTGTAAATGTTAACAATTGTAAATATGTTTCTTTATCTATAAGATCATGAATGATTATTTTCCTTTTTGTCACAGTGAATATTTTTGTTGTTTTTGTAGAAACACATTTTTAAATTGGAAGAGGAAATAGCTGAGTGATTTGTGGATTGGCTGAAGTCTCATTAGACTGAACAATATCAGTCAAAGGTGTGGCCATAACAGCTCAATAGCAGCTTTTTAAAACATTTATAGTTCATATATAAAGTTAATAATTTGACATCACATTGGTGAAGTTGTCCACCTAAGCAGACTAACTGAATTCACAGTTTGAAAGATGTTATCATATTGTGTGAAAAGGTCGAAATTAGTAAAAAAAAATTAGTTACAGTTACCCGGAACCGACTTTGGCTCTCTATACTGCATTGTTTCATTCTGGGAAGAGACCACAAAGCAGCACTGAACTCAATGCATTTCTTTTCCCTTCCATTCACAAGACAAGACTTGTCTGTGTGTGCCACAGAAATGATCAACTTCATCACGCTATGTCACTCAGGAAAAGAAAAACACGCGCCTAAGAACAGTGTCAGGAACCACATCACAGAACGATACCTGCTAGTGCAATTCATAATCGACAGTTTGGTAAGCTGTGCATAAAATACACATGGATCAGTGCGATTTCTTCCAGACTTTTTGCAATCAAGTGAAATAATCGTAATCCAAACCATTCAAAACACACACACGTATAAGCTGAGGCCAAAGTAAGCAGAAGCAAAAGCAATAAAATGAATCTCCCTAAATTGTTAAAGCTCTGACTTCTGAGCGTATGTACACAAAACATTAGGAATTAAAGTGCTTAAGGAATAAAAGTGTTTGAAGGTAAACTGAATTATTAAATAGAAGAAAAAAGTAGAACAGAAGAAAAGGAAAGGAAGAGAACAACACCTCTAACTGGAAGGCGTCCCTGGTAGTTGAAAATTGCTTATTTTGTTTCTTGGAAGGCTTGTCTCCTTTATGACTGTAAGACGGTTATAGGGATTCCTTCGAAGTAAAAACCCTTGTGTCAAGTCCTTGACTAATGGCAGTAACACTGAACAAGTGGTATACAGAATCAGAGATGTCGGGAGGGGAATGTCGAGGGCTGTAGGCAGTAATCGACACCTTGTATATATAATGTCAGCTGTGGTTGGGATCAGTCTCTCTTTTTGTAGCCGCTCTGGTATTTCCAAACTTTTTTGTAGTATGGATGACAGATGTTGCTTTTTTTTCTTTTTTAAACACAATTTAAAATACACAAGCACACTTTTTTTTTCAAATTATCTGTCATACCCTCCATATAACTCAATAAATTGTGGTTTAACTAACTTCAGTCATAAGCCTAAGGTCAGCAGGATTCTTACAATTTTAGTGAAACATTTTTCTTTTTTCTCATCACGCTGTATAACTGCTAACAACAAGAACCCGTTTAGAAAAAAAAGGCATGGAGTTTTCCTCTCAGTTCTCCTGAGACAATGGGCAGAAGGGCAACTAATCCAAAAAGGCAGTGTTTGAGGGTAACTGGACCTAATCCCTACTTTGCTACCCAACTCTAGGAATGTACTTTCAACTAACAGAATCATCTAGGATGATAACTGGCAGGTGTGAGATATGGTGCACAAAACACCTACGGAATGGACCTGCTTGTGTTGTTTCTCTATCATATGGCAGTATAAAGCATTTTATTGTTAAGCACTGTTCTAAGCAAACTTTGTCACTAAAGGGAAAAAGGGTGAGAAGTAAGAGTATGAATGAATGAATGAATGTGTGTCATCCCTCTAAATCACCAGATTCCCAAATAGCACTCCTACTATAGTCTACTCTGTAAGCTTAATAATGAAACCACAACTCCGATATAAAAATAGATCTAAAACAAAAATGACTGAGTATCTGTCCATCCTGCAACTTGTCTTCTTTTCTTAGTGACATGACTTAATATAATATGATTATTTTTTTTTTAAACTACATTTCCCATCATGTCAGATAGTTTCTATGGATCTTTTAAAGTGATGGCCGTGGGACAGAAATGTGCTGGAGGGAGCGGATTTGGGTGTTCTTCTGGAATATACATTGATATGTGGGACTTGAGTGAAACAACTGGATATGCAAAGGTAGGAAAGTGTGGGGGCGGGCGGTGGGAGTTTTTTTTTATTTTTACTTCTTGGCAGTCAGCGCTGCTAGGGCGGCATCCACCTCTTCCTCTGGCTGCAGCGGATGCCACTGGGCAATCGGGCGACGGGGGTTGGCCAGCATGTCGGACCAGTGTTTCAGCCCAGCCCCTGTGGACTTGCTTCCCACCCAAATTTTCCCGATGGCATCGTTCTTGCCGATCTTGTCATAATCTAGCACTGTGATGACGGCTTGGATTTTCTGAGGAAACAAGGGGAGAGCGTTACAACCTGGTGATATTGTGCTGGTTTAATCTTCTGTATTGTTTATTTTTATGGCATCATCACAAACAGCATAATGAAGACAAGGCAGGTCTTCATTATGACACCACACAGGTCAAAAATAAAGTTATGGCGAAACTGTTAAGTTATGAAACAATATCTATATATTTCAACTTTGAAGTAGCCTCCTTAAGCAACATTTTTTTCCTTCATACTGGAACATCTCTATAATATCAAGTAAAGCACTATTTACCTTTCTGAAAAGAACTAAAAAAAAAGAATTAGTTAAAACATGCTCCATATCCGTACCTGCATTTGCTCAAGAGGAATCTCAAAGCTGAAGGACTCGTTGTAATAGGGATTCAAAGTATTCTTCTTTACTGTCGTCTTCTTCTTCTTCAGCCTCTTTCCGTTTTGCAGCAGGTTAATTTTTACGTAGGGATCTACGTAAACAGATACAGGACTGAATCACGACATGAGGACAGGGAACCTCTGTGCTCATGCAAATCTGGGTTACAGTATTCTATTATGCCAACAGATGGAGCCACTTCTAAAGCAAGATAGAGTGAAGAATGGGTGAGCACTGCAGCGACAGCACGTGAGCAGAGCAGAACAAAATTGATGGCTGGGCTTGAAGTCACGTTCTTTAGCATTCTGCAGTCACAGAGCAAGGAGACGGTCCTTTTACTCAGGACTCTGCTGTGATATGGGGTGAAGTGTGAAGAAAACTGAACATCTATGGCACAGATGTGTTTATATAAGCTAGCCCACCTGATAGTCCTCCCACGTCCATTTTCTTTAGGTTCTTAGCCTCCAAGATGCAGATGGTGAGTTTGCCAGCAGTCGGGACGTAGCGTAAAGAAATGCAAATATCACCAAGCTTCTCTGGCTGTGAGAAGGAGCAAAGAAAGCAGAAAGCTAATTAATAAAATAGAAAAATAGCTTTGCTATTTCAAAGACATGCAGTTTGGTTTTGCTTTTTCAGCCTGAAATTGCTGTAAAGATACTGTTCCATTTTAAAATATTTCTGGGGGAGCAATTTCTTGCATTAAACTGGTTTCCTCATATTTTCACAGAGAGCAGCATCACAGTGACAGCTCCACATAACAAGCTGCACAGTTATTCAGTGAGCACTGTAGCGTAACAGACATTTTGCCTAAATTACAGAAGAGAATTTCTGTTTTAAAGTCTAAACAGTAAATCACAGTTTATAAATTATGGACAAAATGGCAAGTAACATTTCTAAGAAATTCCATCTACCTCATAGAACCTCATCAGAAGCTCACAGACATTCATAATAGGCATGATTGTCATGGCCTTAAGTTGTGCATTTTGAGCTGTTATTTCAGGTGCAATATTGTGTCACCATTCCACCCAGGAAAAACATTATTTAATTTTAAAACCTAAATCTTATGCACAAATTTGAATTGTGTTCACATTTTTTTTCTAATGAAGACCAACTCAAAACTATAGATACAAGTTCAAATATTGGAAAAAATATCACACTCAGGTTTCATTATATTGGCCCAAAGTGTCAAATAACCAAATAGCCAGAAATTAGTCGGGATGCTTCGAAACAACTCAAGATCCACTTAGACTTATGACTGGAACAACAGTGTCAATGTGACTTCTATATCAGCATGAAATTAGAGGCTGTCACAAAATAAAAATGTGCCTTCTCCTTTGAAAACACCTTCAAGAAAAATGTTGCAGCTTCCTACTTGGTCAAACTAGATAAGAAGAGTTGAGAAACAGATTCAGCCACAATGAAAAGGACAATTTTCTGAGGAGTCAAAATTAGGTTTTTGAACCTAAGAACTTTGCACATGGTGATAGTGTCATGTTGCTGCCATTGGTACTGGTGCACAGCTCAAAACAGGGGAATTAATAATGAAAGGGAATAATTCCCAAGTTGTTTAACTTCACCACAAATTAAAAACTAATTTGTGAAACTTGGGCATAGTTGCATGTTCTCGCATGTCAATGACTCAAAGTACATTCCTAAATGGATAAAGCAGGCTAACACGAGAATCTGGACTGACCTAAACTCCTCTAAAGATTAATGGAATATGCTTAAATGTCTGTGCCAGGAAGGCAGCCAATTTAAATTCTATTTGCTATTTCTGATAAGAAGAGCGCTTAAATATTTGCAGTGGTCCATAATTATGCCAGAAGCTTACTGATGACTGAAAGGAGGGAGGAGTTTGCCGGTAAATGGGTAAGGACCATTTCACTAATGTTGGTGTGGTTATGCAGTATTAGTCTATAAATTTCTGGATTACATTAAATCTTCAATAAATTTGAACTTGTACAGCTCATTGTGTACTGCATAATAATTCCAGCCTGAAAATAAAAATCAGAATGTCCTGGAAAAGATATTCTGAAATTGCAATGTTTGTGTCACTTGATCAGAAAGTGAAGCTCATATGTTATTTAGATTTAATGCATCATTTGCTTCTCAAGGCCACAGTTAACCCTGTTGCTGGTGTTACAGAACACATATGTAGCGTTTTTACAATACCCTCATTTTGTGAGCAGCACTTATTCATAATTGGGAGTAAAAAATAGCAGTAAGTTTATGTTTAGTTCATTGCTCAAGTTCAGAGCAGACCTTACCTCTTCTTGATCAGCACTGTCAAGGTCTCTCCACTCTTCGATTGGTTTTGCAAGGTCCAGCGTGTTCATGGGTATCTTAATTTCTCCAATGATGTCGTGTTTGGAGAAGCGGTCAAAGTCATAGACGGCCATCACCAGAGTCTTCCCTCCCATTTCGGTGAATGGTATCTGAAAATGACCAGCAAGTCTAACTTTAGTCCTTGAAATAGCTGAGGACGTCTGCCTACGTTTAATGGGATGCATCTTTCCTCCTCTAGCATCCTCATTAAGTGTAGCTCACGTTCACAAAGCAAAACTCTACCAAAAGTTTGTATATTTGTTTTCTATTCACGAAACACACTTTCAGTTATGTCGATTAGATGAAAGCATCAACCTAATGCAGTCCATTTGTAAATAAGTGTAAAAAAAAAAGTGTAGCTTTTTTGGTACTTCACAATAAATTATACATGAAGTCTGACCTTTTGACTGATTCAATTTATTTAGCTTTATTTAGCTGCCTCAGTAGGACTGCCTGACTTTGACAAGCTACTAAAACAGTTGAATTGTTTTGTACGGAGCTGTCAGCAGACAAGGTGCACCAGAGGTGGGCCTCTCCTTTAATATGATTCCCCTTCAGACTCTCCTTTGTAAGACGCATTCAATATGTTTGCTTCTTTTTATCACTGTGGGAAAAAAGTCAAAGTGTAGGAGAAGACAGAATCCAAATATCTTGCTTCCGGACAAAGAAAGAAAGGGAAGTTGACTTCATTTATTTTTAACTAGACATGTTTACCAGTCACATAAGCGGAGGTGCATGATTCATGAGCAGGAAATGAGTGATGATGAATGACGGCCGGCCACCAGTCACTTTAAGCTTACCTTAAAAATGAATGTCTCATTGAAGACTGGGTTGAGTGTTTTCTTATGTACTTTTGTGTCAAACTTTTTCTTTTTATCAGGCAGGACAAAGACTCTGACGTAGGGGTCCGAAGTGCCTCCGCTGTCCATAGAGATGAGATCAGCTGCTTGTAGAATCCCTATTGTTAGCTGAGTAGTGTAACATAAGTTCATTAGAACAGTGCAAAGAATGTTTGTTTGTTTTAATCAACCAAAAGTGAAATATATAGTGCCTTGAGCTGAAAATAATTTTCAGTATTTTATTATACAAACACACAATTCATTGGGATTTTGTCCAAGACTAACACAAAGTTGTGCATTATTGTGAAGTGTAAGGAAAAGTCTTTTCTAATATTTTTCACAGAAATAATATCTGTAAATTATGATGTGCATTTTTTCTTCCATCCATCCATCTGGAATTAGTTTTAACTCCAATACATCATTAAGCTTTGATTTGAATAACTCCAAAGTAAGGTTTTGGGTTGTCCTTCTGAAAGATCGTCTCAAGTCGTACATCAGATTTTTATTTGTAAAAATATTACTAAAAATCTATAATTTCCTTCAACTTCACAATAATGGCATAGAGTTTGATGTTGATGTGTCACATGTAGAGTGAAAATTAATACAACTATGTAGTTGTAATAAAACAAAATGTAGAAAGGTTCAAAAGTTATTAGTACTTTTGCAATGTAGTGTGGGTAGTGTGCTTGCCTTGTTTTCCTGGAAATCATAATCAATGGAGTACTGCAGCTTCCCAAGCTTTTCCTTCTCCTTCACCTCTTCCTCTTTCTCATCTCCAGTAAGGCCTGGCTCAACATCATCTTCTTCATCATCGTCATCCTGGGGTTTCTGCAATGATAGAAGTTGAACAGGCGACAGAGAAGAGTGTGAGAGGACGGCAGTGAAGAGGTGGCTGAGCAGAACATTAAACCTTACATGTCAGCACAGCAGTCAGGTTAGTCACAGCACCTACCTTTGACTTACCCCAGTGTTACAAGTGCAAACTGTTCATCAATGACCATGGTTGCAACCTGACTTGATTTCACTATTTCCTGGGTGACACCATTTGCTTTTTGTGGTTTTTCATGTGTGTTAGAAGAATGTTAAATATAGAACAGGAGCTTTTCCTCATCTACATGATGTTGCCATAGTAATACTCTTTACAACCCATACCTGACGTTTCACAGATCTAGAACATAGAAGGGGAGGACCAAAAGTGAAAGATCTAATGCAGCGATTTAGTTGTACAACAGTTTGAGACTCTTATAAAACAATGCAAGAAATTTACTTAACCTTCTATAGTAGCTGTGAGTCCTAATGTTGGTTTGGATATACTGAAACCCATACTGTAACACATTCATACACTGTGTTGATAGACGTGGATAAATATGCCATAAGTCATTTAATAAGCACCTATGGAGGCTAAATACACATAACCAGGCACCCAACAAGCACAAACTAGCATCCAAACAGAGTCAAGCTAAAGGTGAGACATTTTACTTTATATTTCCAAACTGATAAAAGTTATTTCCTTCTGTATCCACTTTTTTGTGAGATCAAATGATGTGTATTAAACAGTTGTCAATTATGTATTTTGCACTGATTTCAAAACAATGATTTGCATTCACTTTTGGACTTAACCCTTGTATTATGTTGAGAAAAAAATACATTTTTTATGGTGCGGGTAATTTTGACCCGCATTGTGTAAATTCACTCAAAACAGTCATAAAATGAAGTTAAACCAAAGAGAACTTTGCTTTAGATTATACAAACATTTAGTAGAGATATATACAATTCCAACACTATATTAAAGAACTCCTGAGTTAAATTTTTCCCCCTTCACAAACACTTTTCTTTGCAATTAACCTGCCCCATTTTCTCGGGTTTTCGACATTCAACATTTTCAGTGTTCCCCACATGATGGACAGAATGTGACTATGTGCTTTTTGCAGATGTACTTCTTGCATCTCACACAAGAGGTATTTGTTTTACTATCATCTCGAGAGGGACAGACTTGCCATATTTTACAGCTGAAGAAGCTTTATCGCAGCTTATGAACTGGGATAGTGATGTAGAGAAGAGATTTCAGATACAGGTGCGTATTTGGATACAGGTGCACATCTTTGCACCTGCATCCAAAGGATCCATTGTGGGTTGGTCAGCCCTGATTCTTCTCAGATCTTCTTACAAGTGGCTTTCCAGTATATACTTGCAGGTTCTGCACATAACTGGATTTTGCATCACAGGCTGCCCACATTTTGAGACCATAATTCGCAGGCTTGTTTGGCACATACTGTTGGAATGGACAGCGTCCTCTGAATGGAACGTTAGTTGGTGTTAGCTGCAAGTCAGTTGGATCCAGTGACTTCCATTTCTCTTGAAAGACACACCTCCCCTCCAAGTTGGTCATGTTGAGGATTGTCTTCTATGGGTGAGGATATGAAGAGCTGAAATGCTGATTCAACATCAACTCTTGTGACAGCAAATCTTGTAGGACCAGGAGTCATTTTGATGACATTACCTTGGCTTTGGTGTGGTGATGTTGACCCTTTCATTTTACCATCTTTAGATGTCCATGTCCCCTCTATGGATGATGAATGTTGCATCACAGGCTTGGTTCTTGGTTTTCATCTGATGAAGGGACACCTGAATCCTCTGAATCCTCCTCATCATGGGAAAATTGACAATCTGGATCATCAATGGCATTGTCCTCTGGCTCTGAAGGATCCTCTGTCTCTGAAACCTCTTCCTCTACATCACTATCCCAGTTCATAAGCTGTGATAAAGCTTCTTCAACTGTAAATCATCTGTAGCTCATTTTTGGTGTGTTTCTCCAAGAATGGGTATGGAAACAGTGACAAGGACAGGGGAGAGAAAGTCCCTCTTCCACACACACCTGGTTCTGAATGTTTATTCAGAAGCAATCAAAATGAAGTATATCAGAGACTTTTTTGGGGGATTTTTAACAGCTACTTTTTGTGCGGGTCAAAATGACCCGCAACATCATCTTTGTATACAAACTGTGTGCAGACATTTCAGGACACATCAAAGAGTCCAGATTTTACATAGAAGTTCATGACCCTAAAGGAGAAAAAGTCACAAAATTTCATGGAAAAAAAGAAAGGATAAGCTGCACTTTGATCAACACAAAAATTGAAACGGGTCAAATTGACCCTTAACATAATACAAGGGTTAAGATTTTGCTTAACCTCCGGTCTATAGACAGAAAACTAATCCTATCCTTTCACACATGTGCATCGTTTCCACTGGGCAGTACAGCACGGGTCATTGCAGCTCGATATCCTATTTTATGGTCCGGCGCATTCAGAAGAGTATTTCCACCACCAGCTGCATTCTTATTGGGCAGGTGGGGCTAAGCCCAAACGCCCAACATTACATCATACTAGTGTAACAACAAACATGATGCATTAGTTTCAAGCTTGTCGTCGCATGCAGTGATATTTTTCTGTCTTCCAATCAATAGACTGTGTTGTATGACGCCAGTAGCTTCGATTTTACTGCATCATATTATACGGTAAAGGAACTATGCTGCACAACTGGGCCCAAGAATGATCTTATGGGGTACAGTGGAAAGAGACAAAATAATGTACCGAACCACACAAACCTGTGCTCTACCACTCCGTCAAAACGGGTCTATGCCATGTTAGCAAATAATGAATAGAACTTTGATATATTTTACTTTCTGCTTTTCTTTAAAACATTTTCAAATCCATGAGTTTGGATACATACCAACCTGTGAATTGAGCATACTATTCACTAATCACAATTGAGCAAACATAAATGTTAATTTATTATGGGCTTATGAAAAGTAACTTATTTTGGAGAGTGATTTTTATAATTAAATTTGTAAAATCAAGTGGCTTTAGTGAATATTCAACATGTTTACCAATCCCTATTTTTATGGAAATTTTTTATATACATACTTTTGTTCTGAAACAAAGGTGTTTGGATTTCAGTTTAATTGTACAGTACCTAATTATGCCAACTTTATGAGGTAATAGTTTTGAAATGGTTGATAATACTTTTACTTTTATATATCACACGTCATTTTAACAGATTACGCCTTATGTTACAATTTTGAGATTTGCTGAATATAATAAATTGCAAAACAAAGAGCAATGTGACTGAACATTTGAAAGCACTGATCCGACACAAAGAGGGACTGAGGATATAACCTTTCATCCTTTCATTGGAAAACAAATGCTTCATCCCCAGAGTCTCAAACACACTATGATGTTAAACACAAAATTATATCTGGCTTAATACAATATCGTTTCACTCTTATGGGTTTGGGAGGAATCTTGATCATTCAGGTGGAAAAAACTCACTGTTTTTTAAAGAAATAAACTTATTCAGAAAACATGATGCAATGTTCTGATGACAAATTGGTGCACAACTATTTTTGACAAAGTCTTCATGAAACTGGAGACTCCAGCTACTCACTGATTCGCCAGAAGAACATGATACACTCACAAATAAACAGTAAACGCATTCAATGCAGAACTTATCACAAGTCAAGTCAAGTCAAGTTTATTTATAGAGCATATTTCAGCAACAGGGCAGTTCAAAGTCCTTTACACCATAAAAACACAGTACAGTAATCAATTATGAAACAAGCAAGAAAAGTTAAATTTTTTCACATGCCACCATCAGAATCATGAAACAAATACATATATTTATTTAAATATAAATTTATAAAAATATATTGATCAATGTTCCCTACGAGACTCTAACCTGGTGGGGTTTTAGTCATAATTTAAAGGCACTCAGTGTTTCGGCAGTTTTGCAGTTTTCTGGAAGTTTGTTCCATAAACACATAACGCTACTTCTCCATGTCAGCTTCTGATTGGGAAATTCAGAGCAGACCAGAACCAGAAGACCTGAGTGGTCTGGTAGATTGATACAACAACAACAAGAGTATGTTGTTGTTGTATTTAGGTGCTAAGCTATTCAATGAATGATCAACTAACACAAGTATTTAAAAGTCTAATCTCTGAGCTGCAAGGATCCAGTAGAAGGACAGTTGCAGTAATTAATGTGACTAAAGATAAACTCATGGATGAGTTTCTTTAGATCTTACTGAGACATTAGCCCTTTAATTCTGCAAATGTAATAACTGAAGATGTGTGTTGATTCTTGATCGTCCCTCTTTAGGTCCAAAGTTGATAACTTCAGCTCTGTTTCTGTTCAGCTGGAGAAAATCAGCTGAACACACAGGACACCTACATTTGCTTACATGCAGACTCTCAAGCATGCTTAACACTCTCTCATACACACACACTCCCCACTCTGCATCTGTTTATGTTGGATTCTGTGGCTGTGTTGTGCTAATGTCTTTCATTCAAGCATGCCAGGCCACACAATGCAGGATCCAAGTTTATTTCTGATGGTAAGTGTAGATGTTTTTGAAAAATCTGAGAGGGAATAAGGATTTAAGAAAAAGTCACAATTTTTTGTAAGGTCCAAAAATGTATCTACCTATATATCCTAAATATAATGTACAAATCCATGAAGGTATCATGCTATATGCATAAGTTTTGGTTCTTGTCATACTTCCTGTAGGAGCTCAGAGATGCAGATATGGTGCCTGGATGAATGCCTTTTGCTGAGCAACATCAGAGCACAGTTTTAGGTTTTGTAAATAAATTGTCCACAAAAACAGACAGTTGATTTTGGACTGATATGTTTCAGGCCTCTATTTATTGCTAATCTAGGCATCTATTCAGGGTCACCATATCTCTTCAGTGAGACCGAAGGGCTTTAGGGAAGAGGGGGCATCAATGACTTTCACCTAGTATGTCAGCAGCATGGGTCATCCAGGAAAGTTACTCTCAAGTCAAGTTGTGGCCATTCAATGGTAACCTACTGCAAGGGCATATGCTGGTCTTTGTCAAGAGATGCAGACTATTCATCTGTTGTAAAACAAGGAGCTTATTTGTACAAGCAGTTAACGGAATAAATTTTATACCTGAGTCAAAATACAGAGGAATAGTTGGTGAGACACCAGTTGTGATTGTGCTCAGCAATTGACTTCTGCCATAGCAGACTCTTGCTTTGAGCTTTTAGGTAAATAAAGTTACAGCTGATTTTTGACAAATACCCAGCTTAACCCTTGCACATGCATGTTAGTGATCTCTAGTGAGTTGCTCAGTGCGCTCAACATTCAAAGGCTTAACCATAGGATGAGTTTCATGTTCACTTCAAACCATGTCTAGATTTTTTTTTTTCATTTATTTTTGCAAAAAAGCAAAACAAAACTGCAATCTCTGGATTGTCAAGACATGGCAGTTGGTGCAGCATAACAGTTTAGTGGATTCTGCAAAGCAGCTTAATTGTTCCCATCGAGTCCTCAAGCACCTGCAGCACCAAAACTTGCAAAATACTAGGGAAGCCATAGCAATCATTGTCATCATCACTGCAATCCAACCCCTCAAAGCCCAGCCCAGCCCAACCCTTCCACCCCCCTCCAGCACCGCCGCCGCCCTGCCCTGGTCTGTGCTTACAGAGAGCAGCCAGAGAGGGGTGCCGTGTGCTGTCAGACCTACCGTAGACAGAGAAGTCCACCACAGTCAAGATACACGGAGCACACATAAGACACAAAGCAGGAAGGAGGAGAGCAGAGACAAAGGAAGAGATTGAACTCACAGCAGACACCAAACAAGGGTAATCACAGCAAATGCAGTAAGCTGCTCTGCAAGGAGTGAGGAAAATGACAGATGGAAAAGCCTCCTTATGGGTGCAGTTGTGTACTTTTATGTTTTATAATACCTGTATTTTTACCGTGTTCAATTCACATACAGCACACAATTGAATTTTTACGTCCTAAGGCAACTTTTAGTGCAAGCTAGTAATTTTTGATAATGACTCTTTATTGAATGTTAGAGAAGCAGTCATGAAGGAGGCTGTGCAACCAAGGACCCTGTCATTTTATACTCAAACCCCAAAGCCCACATGAAAGAAAGAGCAACAATAACATTTATGACAAATACATTGAATAACAGAGAAAGAAAGAGAAAATGAAACAAATAATTATGATTGACAAATAGTGCAATCAAAATCTGTAAAAGATTCTTGACCGGGTTAGAAAAACATTAACACAGTATACAACTTTGTTCATTTCTATTAAGTAATCTAACTAGCTTCAAGAAGAAAAATAATATGTTTGTGCTACTACACTATGTGTGTATGACTCATTGTTTTATCTTTATTCCACCACAGTGCCTCCCATTAAACCCAACAGACATTAGCTAATAGGGTCATGAGTGGGTCAGTTATTTGTGGTTCATATGCTGTAACAATATAGATTTTCTTAGCTGTGACGCAACCTGTGTCAGTGAAACATACCTCTCCTTTTAAGTTCTTCATTCCCATGTCACCCTTTCCCTTCTTGCCCTTCTTGTTCTTCTTCTTCTTGCAACAGCATTTCTTGATGATGCAGAAGCAACACGTTAGAATCAGTAAAGCAGCGACCACGGCAATGGCAATGATGGCCCAGGATGGCACTGAGGAAAACACACAGACCAGTTCAAATTCAGAAGCAAAAATGAGAAGCACGTAATCTGAAGTCTGACCAAGTGATCATTTAGGCTGCTTCATGTCATGCCCCAGGCCACATAGATTTAGTAAGAGGTGGAAGGTTAGCAATTAGATTGGATGAAAATTAGATTTCCCTGCCATTAGGAAGAGCAGCCAGTGATCAATATCAAATAAAGACATTATAGGACTGATGATGCCTGCAGCAAAAGAGAAAATCTAATTCCAAAATAATTGTTGAGAGCCACGTCAATAAGAGTTTTGGGTTTTGCCTGGCACTCACGTGGGATCTTGTCGATTTCATTCAGAAACTTGTTTTTGATCTCATCAAAGGCATCGTTCTTGTTGACTGGCTCCGTGGCGTTTCCGGCGGAGACCAACCCTACGGGGGCTGGAGTAACCGTTGAGTCACTGGCCCCCGTTGGTTTTGCTGCGACCATAGGCGTTGTTTCTTGCTTGAACAAGTTAAACTTCATCACTAAGGCGGCTCAGATCCTGAAAAACAGCATGAAAAAAACAGAATCATCAGCATTAAACTTTCAAAGACTTGAAGTTTGGTGACACAAGTACAGTTATATTAAATAAATTAGAATATGCATTATGAAGAGGTTTGTTTGAAAGTATTAAATAGATGTTTTTTTTAAATCAAGTCCACGTTTTGGAATGATTTTTTTTTTTCCATTAGTCTGAAGTAATATTTGATTCTTTTAAGAAATTAAACATGTTTTATTAGCTTTACAAATAAAGTTATTAGTATAATTAACAGAAAAAAGACATTGAGAGCATCAGTCTATGTGTAATTAATCTATATAACATTTCACTTAATGACCTGAGTTGCTGAAATAATTGCAATAATTGCATGCAATTTAAATACCAGTGTCTATTTAATAGGTTTTTGTCATTGCAGACACGAGGAACCTAAGTGCTCAGGAGGGAAGGTGAAACATGCAACGGCACTAATATGAACATCCATGTGAAAGAAAGTGAATTTACAAGTTCCCAAAACTTGTCATTTTGGCTCCTTTACCTGAATGATTCCACAAGGCATAGGGCATACAATGATGAACATTTTTGTCCCCACTTTTTTTGACAGAAAAGGATTAGGGATAACTTACTAGAATCTCCACCGGTAAAGAACAGAGAAAAAGTATTGTTTGTAGCTGAATCCTAATTTGGTTTTCTGTAATACTGTTTCTGGTATTAAGCCATGAGTACCTGACCTGCTTGGTTGTTTGGCCAAGCAAGAAATAGGTTAAGTATCTCCACAAACCTAAACAACAGTTGTAACAGGGCACTTTGTGGTTCCAGACATGTCTGAATATGAAGTGCAGCTGAAAGTAGCCTACTTTCAGAGTGCTGAGTGAATGATTGCAAAGAAAGCAAAGACAAATGACAGACATAGCACAAAATGACTGGGGCTCCTTATTTCATTTTTTAACATGTTGGTTTGTGAAAAAGATGAATCTTCCATTTCTCAAGTGCCAATTTTCAAGTTGCTGCCAGAGATGCTGTTTCTATTTATTGCTGCATATCAATTATTCAAACTGAGGCTAACAGCAGGAAGGATAAGCTTATATTATTCAGTGCCATGGACTGGGTTATACATCTTCAAAAATGTGAGATGAAGGACTTTTTTTTTCTGCTGATGAAACTACTTGGTTAATGTATTGTGTTAATAAAGTGAAATGGAAACTCTGCTACAGAGAAATTATAAAACTTTGTGTGGATGAAGAAAATTACTCAAAAACAATCTATCATATGCAGAATGACATTATTTTACAAAACATAAATCTCTACCTTTGTGCCTGAATTATATGTCATGCTTTGCTATGACAGTGTTTAAAGGTCACAAAAGAAGAAATGTCTGTTTTATTGTGTTTGTCCCCCTCCCATCAGATTAAAGTGTATCAATTTAATTAACAGCTGTGGGTCTGTCCTCTACATCCTCCATAGAGGACAGAAAGAACATAGACCAAAACCATTTTATGGTCACCATTAGTCCTGTTTTAACGTCAGCACTAACTCACAGAGGAAGAAAAACCAACTCCTAAATTAATCTTTTAACCAAGGTTAAAATAGATAATGTCCTATAAACTGAGGCTGCTGAAACATGTGCAATAAAATTAATGTATATTTAGGTGATGTAAACATTTCATCTAAAGACCATCCAGGTTTGTATGGCCTTCTGCAGTGAGAACCTACACATCTGCTTGTGTCATCACATCAAATTTTATACAAACCAAGGATGCTGAAGTCTAACCTTTGGTAGACCATGCCATCAACCCAGAACACCTTTAAAGCACATTCAAACCTCTGCTTATACAATTAATTGGGCATCTTTTCACTTTTCAGACAATTTGTTTGAGGCGGAAGAAGTTTTGGAAAAATCTTATTTAAAGACTAAGATTTAGGTGTCATTGCCAGGACCCAGAATTGGGTTGTATTAGACTAAAAAAATAGATTTTACAACAAAATTGCATTATTTACAGTAAAGAACAAGTTAACTGGCTTTAACTGTTATCTAAAGTTTTACTGACTTCTTCTGAGGCATAAAGCAAAGTGTTTCACAGCCTGAATGTTTAGAGTTTGGGAGACAATTAAAAGTGTCAAATTATATGGACAAGTCAGTTTCTTAGTCTCAAATGCCACAGTTGAATGGTTGTTTATTTTGTCCATATCAATTTGCTGTTGTGATATTGTGATCCTTTACCTCAGGTCGCCAAAAATCATTGGACGGGAGGTTGCTTTGGCTAATCTAAAAGGTCTGTGAAGGATATTTTCATGGTCTTGTAGGAGAAGAGTTGAGATTTAAATTGTGCTTCGCCTTAGAGCTAAAGGGATCTTTTGGGTTCACAGGGGCCGGGAAAAAGCACAGAGAAAATCTTGGGTCTCTAGATGATAGACAAAGTCAAAATAGTTTTCTCTATAAAGCTTTTAGAAAGCACCATAAAATCCATCCTTCTGTTTTAAGGTGGAACTTATTTTTTTTTTTAGAAATGTCACGTCTCTTGTATTGTTTCTAGTAAAATTGCTTTTCAAGTGTGCTTACCACATCCATCTTGCTCCAAGATAAAACTGCTTAATCACCATCCAACTCTGAGCAGTGGATTTTGTGATAAGAGCCAGCTCATGCTTGAGGCTCCTTTAGAATGTGCAGCCAAGCAATTTTATTTTAACTAATTATAATGACTCAGACTCTAACAATGTGAGGCCCACGCTAAGAAACTGAGATCAAGATTTCCGTATGTCTCCATGGCCAAAGTATTATCTGAAATCTATACGAGATAATCTGCATACTGTAATTTCAACTATGATTCACCTGGAAAGGGATTTTTTAAGCAGCATATATGAGAGTGATATTGCATCACCAATATCTAGCCATAAAGTAACACTGATACATATTTCTGCTTTGATTTCTTGCTCACACTTCTGATAGAGTGCATTGAACTGATTGAAAATGATTATGTGTAAATTAAATAGTTTACTATAGCATCTACATCTGCTGCAATAAAATCATGTATGTGTGATAGCGGATCAGTGTACCAAACTTTCCACTGATAGGAAAACCCAAGCGGCTCTTAAGTCAGTTTGTTAAGTGTGTGTATATGTGGGGGGGAATGGGTGTTTATCAAGAGCTTATTAGCATCCACGTCAGCTCCAAGTCAAAACAACCTAAAGATGGGGAGCTAAAGCCATGCAGCTGTTTTACAGGATGACAACAAGTACCACAAACAGCAATTAATTAACTATCTAAAACCAGTCAGCCACGTTTGCTTCCCTCCAGCACAGACAGTTGCGTCTGCAGCAGCTGTCGGCCGGTGGACGATCTGTGCAAGTTGAAATCACAACCCATATTTTCCATTCAAACTCCTTTTGCTGTTCAAAGCCTAAAAACATCTTACCATTCACTTTCAAAATGCCCTCTGCAACAAAGAGTAAATTGGGACCGATTGCTCCTCGGGACAACGGTTAGGAACATTGGGGCGACAAATTAAGTATTGAATATTAGGCACTGTGAATATGCTGTTGTGTTTGAAGACGAACAACTGAAATAGCTATTAGGTTATCATTAGTCACTGGATGACATGGGTTCTAAAAAATGCAAAGAAAGCTAAATAATATGTCCCCAGTGACATAATTCAAGTCCCCACTGAGGCCCCCGCCATCTGTGACATTACGGGTTATGTGTGGGTGGGTTGAGCGGTTGGCCTCCAGCTGAACTAGCGGTGCATACCGTGCAGCTTCATTTTCTGCACATCTAACTGATGTGATTGTTGCATTAATATGGTTTGGTTTCCTTTGAAAATATGCATTAATTCCGATATTTGCAAAGTTCTACGCATTAGGAAATCCCTTTACTTCATATTCTTTGATTCAGGTTGAAGCAGTTAAAGGCAATTCCCATTGAGCATGTGATATGATTAATATTTGGATTTTTCATACTATGTGATTGCATCATCTGAATCCCAATGAGCTTTTTAAAGTATAACCTATACGTTCCAGAATTATGAGAAACACCCATTAAGGATGGCTACAAGATGAAAGTATTGGCTCTATTAGCACCGAGTCACAGCTGATCTCTGATCTCTCTGAGCTCCATTTAAGAAGAAAACGTATACTGGAACAGCTACAGAACAAAGAATGCATTATTTTAGAGAAGTGAGAAAATTCCTGCTTTGGAAGAGCTGAACTGAAAAACTGGACTTGGCTCAATTAGAGATAATGCGTAGCTTTGATTCTGAATGCTTGCTATTTCATGGCAATTCTGCTGAACTGAAATGGACTTGGGGCTCCCGCAGTCATAATGGTGTCATTTTAGTCAATTTTAATAAGATTACGGGTGGATACTGATGGCTGCAGTGCTTGCTATTTACCACAGAAAGATGAGAGAGTCCACTGAAGTAAGTCTGAATATATTCTGAGACTACTTTCAGTTGGATGTGCTCTGAACTGTGAACATCTGAATTTATTGTAATCACAGCAAAGCTCTCTTGAACTTACCCAAATTTACAACTGCTTAATGTAGAAAAGCTAAATATTCATTTGAGAGCTTGTCTTCCAAATGACTTGAGAAGAAATAGAACAATGAAAATCATTTGTTGTTTCAGTAAAATAAATATTAAGTGCATGACCAAGACATATTTCTTCAAGGCTGTCTACTGTAGTTACATAGCACTAGCTCTTTTATCATTTCATGACAGAGAGCCAAAAAATGACAAGGTTTTGGCAAAGCTGAAGTCGCAGCTCATGTTCCAAAACAATGTGCCAGAACCAGATATTGTTAACCAAAATGTCTTCAGCTCAATACCTCAATGAAAGCAACCCAGATTACATAGCTCCTCTTTGCAAAGGTTAAAACAAAACAATTAACTACCACATTTCAAAGTTTTCACAATCTGGAGCTCCTTAGTACTTATGCATATGTCAGAATGGGTGATTTCTGTGGTGTGCAATAAAAACATTGTGTAGTCTTTTTAATGAATAGTTTTGCTCTGATTTTACATTATATGTGTATAAACAGAGAGACAGTCAAGGTTAAGAAAATTTAACCAGACCGCCTGACGCTCCTCATTAGTTGAAAAGTTGTCAGGAGAAAGCACTCTCCTGCCATAAGTAAATAAGCCGAGTGTTTTGTTATCAAATCACTGGAACTATTTGATTTAGTCAGGTGACATTGAGATTTAGCTTTTCAGCAACATACATTATGATAAATAAGAACAAATTCACCTCAGGAAAACCGTTAATTACTGTGGAGAATAATTGATATGAGGGAACTTCTCTTGAACTTGAAATACCAGCAGAGTCTTAGGCAATATTATGGACTCTAGCAGAAAATCAAAAATGGTTCATCAATGTCTTTCAACAGGAAAATGAACCCAAACATGGACAACTCTAAACATTCAATTTGCCATACCCAAATCATACAAAAAACTAATAAAGAGTGAACAAAGAAATGACCCAGTCTTTTGAGCAATCTATATATTATATAATGGTTAAACAGCCTCATATTTCTCTGCTTCAGCCTTGTGAAAAGTTATAGGAGAACACTTCATGGTCATGTTTTCTTTCATAAAGCTTAGTGGCATTTTGACGTGAATCACTTTCTTTAAATCTGTGAACTGGGCATTGGCCCCGACAAAGCATGCTCTCTTAGAGCGGCATTCTCCCAAAGGTTAATGCTTCACATACCGTCTAATACATTAAGATGCAACATTCAGTCAAGAGCAGAACAAAATAATTCATGGTAGGACAACTTTACATGCTTACGTTCTGATGACATTTACTAACTCTCACTCAGCGTCTGAACTTTAACTCTGTCAGCAAAACAGCTCATGCTTCCATCCACGCCTGGGCATTTTAAATAGCACACTGTGTTCAGCCTGAGGGGAGCACAAATGCTTTTCAGATAAACATAAACGTTATAAAGATCCTTGAGCAAAAACTGACCATCAACCAGTGATGCTATCAGAGCAATTACACCTCCATGTCCACAAATGCAAGAGCATCACGATGTCCTACTGATGAGAGGGCAGCAACCAAGATAAGGACGTCAGAAAGTTATTTTATGCTTCATCTCGCTAAAGACAATTAAAGAAAAAGGCCTCATTCGTACACCTCCGTGGGTCTTGACCCAAAGGGTGGTGCAGACAGGCTCATTTACAAACCTGCTTGCATAGATAAAACAATGCTCATTCTCACCCGCGCTGTGACTCAGCTATTATCAGGAGGGATACTGGGAAAGGAGGAGCGAGACGCCAGGGTTTGAATCCTGAGCCGAGGCACTTCAGGCATCATTTACAGCCAGTTGCCATACATCCTCCCTCTTCCCCTCAGCTTGGCCCCTTCCCCTGTCTCCCGATAGGCCGATTAATCATTCTGTCACGCAGACAGTGACCCAATCTGCATGTAAAACTGTGTAGAGGAAATGTGACACGAGCAGAGGGTCTCCTGCACCACAGCAGATAAGCAACATCTAATAACATTCAGAGGGGAAAATTCTTAGCAAAGGAGGCTGTAAGTGAAAAATGGTTTTCAGACAACGGAAATAATTCAAGGAAAAGGTGTATTAAAGAAGCAGCTTGTCATATTGAGATATTTGCTTCATCCTTTCAGGTGGAGAATGAGATGAGCAGAAAGATTTACTACTCTTACATCTATTCACTAGATTTTGAGGTGAAACCAATAGGTATTCAGAGAATCAAAGATTAATCTGTTACACACTCAAATAATAGAAAGCAGGAAAAGCAAACAAAACGAATGAAGGGATGGTGGTTTGAAATTTAACGAGTTGTAATTGTAGTGGCCAAATTTATAATTAATAATTTACTCCCAAATTACTTTAGGAGGTAAAATATGAAGGGACAGACCTTATTTTAAACTAACACCACACGACATGGCGTCCCAGTAATTATTGCGATATTAATGTGTGCAGTACTGCACAATTAATGCTAGGATGCATTATTTTGTAGGTTTTATTATTCCAGGTGTTCTGCATTCAAACTCTACCTAGCCTAGAGATTATGCCAGATGTTTTTGTTGTCTTTCGTTTTGATTTCTTGTCTTTCAGTTCAACTAATATTCTGTGTGAACAAGCTGAACAGAGAAACAACATTATGCCATCACACATCAAGCAGGTGGACTGGCTACATGTAACTTTTCTTCCTCAGTAACTACATATAAACAATGAAATTAAACATTTTCATTCAAATTGAATAATTCACCTCTGGCCTGAAAACAGTTTCTCAACTTCCTCCAGGTCTGCATGGTCTTGAATTGTACACCTGCTTGTGCATAATCAAATGTCTCAAGGGGGCTTGCTGCAGATGCTTTTGTCATGCGATTTTGGACTTTCACCTCAGAAAGATGACTTCTTACAGGTGCTTTGATGTAGATCTGGAGGCTGAAGCTGCACTCTGCAGCCACACTGGGCACTGGGATTACAACTGCCACAAGAAGAGCTACGGAATTTTGAAATCTGTAAATATTTCTCCAATAGTCATAATCACAAGTTGGCAAGACTCTGAATAAGAGGTTTCCTGATTTCTCAAGCTCTCACTTCAATGGGAGGAAAATCTAACAGCATGCAGTTCTTCCACCACACCAGTGGTTGAGCTGCACTCTTATTCCAGTTTTTATTTATGTTAGAACTCTGCCAGCTATCATGAAAAGTGAATCGCTAATTTTTAACAATTTCTCCAACAATACCACATCTCAAAACACAGTGCTTTCTTTGAGGAATTGATGGCAAGGAAATAATCTACCGATTATCGGATTATCTAGTAAAAAGTTGAAAAACATCTAACTGTACGCAAACAAAACAAATACACCAACTATGCAGCCTGTCAAGTTGCATTCTTCCAAAACTATAATGAATTCAAAAATATCTCTGAAAAGTCAATCTCGTGAACCTCTAGTGTTGCCTGTTCTGATCTGTACTCTATTTAAAAGTCACAAACCTCTATTTACACTATAAAGCAATACAGACAGAAAATGCAAGTAGGTAAAAATCTCGCAACACCCCACAATGACAGCTGGCTCCACAGTTTAAAGAGAAGCCAAACTGCTTTGTCAGCACAGCAGGATGTGTGTGATTTGTGACAGCATCTGACCGTTTAACACCGAGGCGCCCTGCTGTTGTCTGCCAGAGACACATCAGCAAATGGGCCAGGGCCCAAGCCTGGGAAGGCTCAGCCCTCACTGAAGGGTGAAGAGCTGATGGCATTCAAAGAGATATCCAAGTAAGATTTGATGATGATTCAGAAAACATACAAATATAAGCTTAAAGAGAATGTCTCAATAAAGTTGCAAGAGTTTGGATAACAACAGTGACATAGCCCCAGGAGGGCACACCCACTCTACCAGAATATTGCTTGAATTATTTGAAGCCTACACTATTACAGTAAGCCTCTTTCCTTTCTCTTCCTCTTTGAGCACTTCCAGCATTTGGGCGCCAGCTGCCTTCTTGGAGGGAGCAAACAAGAAAAAGAAAGGAGACTGGTGAACTTCAAAGCTTCATTTCATTTTTCTGATTATGTATGAGAGACTCTTAGAGTATTTTTTAGTGTGAGAGCTACTGGGAGCGGCTGCCTGAGGTACAGACTTAATGAGCCTGTCTAGATGTTTTAAAGCCTGACAAAAAAAAAAAGAACGATCAGAGCAGAGTATCACATACTCCTCTGCGCTATTGGCATTAGAGAAGTAAACATGCAGCAGTAGCGCACAACATAAACATTGTTTGGTGGAGTTAAAATAAATCATAACTGATATACACCAATCAGGCAAAACCTTGTAATGCAGCATGAATCCCACAGCAATCTCTTCATCAATTAGTGGGCACAATATAAGCCAGCTAGTGAGCTTCATATTTAACATTGACGTAGATCATGTACAAAACTGCAGCTCTTGATGGCCCAAGCTGCAGTGAACATCAGCGATACAAAGTGGACCAAGGAAATAACAGAGATAAATTGAGGACAGAGAAATGGGTGGTCAAGCCTCACTGACAAACAAGGGGTGCAAATGCTGATTTTGGACTTTCACCTCAGAAAGATAACTTCTTACGGGTGCTTTGATGTAGATCTGGAGGCTGAAGCTGCACTCTGCAGCCACACTGGGTACTGGGATTACAACTGCCACAAGAGGAGCTACGAAATTTTTGTGTTTTGTGCATTTAGCAGCTAGTGGTTTCTTGCATGTCACCTGATTGGTCTGTAGTTAGTATTGACCCCACCTTCAACAATGGGCAGGTGAGCAATGGACAACAGAAATTTTATTTATATAACAGTTACTTTGACGGTGTGCATAGTGGTCCAATAGTTGCCACTGGTGCCTTGCAGGAAAGTTTTGGGTTCAGGTTCAATCCAAGCAGCTCTCTTCATGTATTTTGCATATTCTCCTGGAACATGCATGTGTTTTCTCTGGATATTCTGGTTTCTGCCCCAGTCCAGAAACATGAGAGTGAAAGTAACTTAAAATTCTACTTTGTCCTAAGTATGAGTGTGTGGGAATGGTTGTTTGTCTTTTATGCCTCTCTGATGGGCTGTAAACCGGAGGGTGTAACTCGCCTTTTAGCTATTTGCCTCTGGGAGTACACACTGACCACTCTCAACGCTGTGTGAGGACACACAGGTACAAACAATGCATGCATGGGTGGATGCTTATTTTGACCCACCTGAACACTCACCATTGCTGTAGCACTCCCCCACACACACAAACCACAGAATACACTTAGCAACAGCTCACAAACTCCCCGGCTTCCTATCCTGTTTCTGCTGAATATAGTTTGACACTGGAGCCTGATGTACAGGAAATAGGCAATCAGAAGTATTGTGTTTAGAAACTCCAGTGTGTCAGAGTGGTTTTGTGAGATATTATTGACTTACACAATATCAGGCAGCTAGTTTTTACACTCTGAAGTGTTTTGTGTGTTCCTAAATAAAGTACCAGTTTTTGTGTGTATTTAATGTTGTAGCGTTCATTGTTAACTGCATATCCAAAACCTCAGAAATCATTTGCTCAAGACATAACACACTCACTGCTCTGATAAACCCAGATAGTAGACATAGATCATATTGCAAGGTTTCAGTTCAGGTCATTTGAGGACATGTGGTGTCAGAGAAATATGTGCATCGTAAAGAACCCCACCTAAAAAATATACTTTTTAAAGATTGGTAGTATTCAAACTACAATTTCCAACGCACTTTTTTGTGGTAGATTTGTTATGAGGAATTTGGATCAAATGAACCTCTTACACATAATGATGCTAATGACAGGTTCCAGCCAGAAGCATAAGAGTCAGCAGTCAGCAGTATGAAGTGCGAGCAGCCCAAAGATAGGTTTTTGTCCTTGGTACAGTCACCTCAGTGCCGCCTGAGCTAAATGTCCCATGAGAGACAGCAGAAAAAAAGAGCATCCTGCAGCACTTTATAAAATCCCCACCCATCTCTCTATACTCCTCAGCACAACTGTCAGCCCCTTTTTATGTTGGTTTACTCAGCCTTTAAAGGTAAAGACCAATGAGGGCTGGCTCCTGTTTTGTTACGTTACAGATACGACACATCTGTCCTGGGAATTCATAAGTGAAGCATGCTCCGTTCTGGCTCTTCCTGACTCTTTGTCAGTGTTCGAGATGCTGGTGAGACTAAAAAGGTAAGCAGGGTGTCTGTCAGCATGGCAGCCCTCCAAGAGAGGGGTGCACCTAGCAGCACAGGCTAACCAAGGCATGATCATTGAAAATAATCGAGTACCACTGTTAAAAACCACAACTCATCCAAAATTCATGCAAAAGCTCTGTACTAAGGAGGTCATGATTTATGACTTCATTTTATAGGAGATATTAGGATGTAAGTAACTGGGTATTTGGTAGGGAGACATTAATGTAGCTTGGAATAAAGTTGTAACAGCACAGAACAGAGACTAATATACAGTTTCACTGTGGTGCAATCAGGAAAAAAGAATGGTATAAATACTAACTTTCTTGTTGCAGGTGAAAATACAACACTACTATAGCCAATAAGCTATTACAGATTCCTCAGACGTAGTGTTCCTGCAATCCCAAGAACAGAGTTGAAATACACCCTTACCAGCGCTACCGTAATTGCGTAATCCTGTTCTCCACAACGGGCAAACCCCTTCACCAAACAGGCACTTGGGGTTAAAAAGACAGTGCCTTGATGATGCGCCTCGACCGCTCTCTCATCAGCACCAGAAACTGCAGTCCTCTTCGCACTGTTCCCACTGCAGCAATACTTGTTCTCCTGCATACACACACACACAAACACATGAATGCATACCCACACACATGCACGCATTCACTCGCTCTGTAAGTACCCCCACCGCTGATCTCTCCATCCCCTCATACTCTCCCTCTCTCCACTCTGTATCTTACCCTGAAAGGATCCCCCTCCCCTCTTTTTCACCTCTCCTTTCCTCTCCCAGCTTTTCCCCTTTATCTCCCACCCCTTTCCTCCGCACCAGCGGTGCTCGCTGCTCGGACGACTGATTTGCGATGCTGCTCACAGGGCGCTGCATGCAGCAATCTGTGTCCCGACGCGTAAGGGCAGACCAAAAGCATCCATATGCTTGTGGGAGCCACCAGCATCCGTACTCTCATTCAAACAGAGCTGCTGCTACTCTGGGAATCCAGGGAAATCAGATATGTCCCTGAGCTGCAACTCAGTGTGGGGGGAAGTGGATGTACATTTAAAAACAAAGAAAGGGTTATGGCATAAAAAAACTAATCTGAGATAAAAAGAGGAAAAAGACAAAGTTCTTGTTTGCTGAGTTGTTAAGTAGTTATTTGCTATTTTGGCTCTTGTGTCATCACATGCTTTTCACCTGATTTAAGTTTTGTACTTTCACTATTGCCACTGTCATCAAGAATATATATTTTTCTTATATTAGCAGGATAAACAAGTAATAGAAAATGGTGTGTATGTGTATTATAAAGACTTTAGCTGACCTACAAATGTTTGCTATTCCATCCTGCATTACCAAACCTCTGAAGCTTATAAAAAGGGTTATTTTTGCAAGTCCCAAAAGTCTAAAAAACTGCTAAATTTTACCCTTGGAGTCAGCAAGTGATCCTGTAAATCTCCTCCGTAAGACGTTATGACGTACTTCTTTGCTTAACACCAGTGGTGAGCCAGACACTTCGGAGCCTTTGGGTGTTGCTGTGTGTCATCAAGAATTATAGTCCTCCCCCCAAATGAATCACGCACCTTATTGGCCAGCAACGCGTACTTTATCCAAAGATCAATATAGTTTCAATCAGTAAAAATAGAAAGCAGAAAGAGTGAAGAATATGGTGTTTTTTTTCTTTGTTTTACTTTCATTTTAATTATACAGCTGGATATCAAGACAGATGTAAATCATATAGTACTGCAAACCTGTTCTTAATAATAAGTGATTAACTAACTAAAGAGGAGGTGAAGCTATTCCAGTAACATGAAGACAAGAAAAGTGGACATGTTTGTAAATGGTCCCTTATTATACAACAGCAACTCACTTGGTTTACAAAATTGGCAAGCCTTAAAGAATAAGACTAGTTTCAGTGTAAGTATGCATTACCATCTAAGTTCAAGAATGTAAAATACTGTATGCACTAGCATAGATTTTTCTTTTATAGCAACAGGATAATAAAAATAATCTAATTTGGAAAGTGGGCTGCAGCTAAGGAATGTGATAGCACCAGTGTTGATTAAGCCTCAAAGATCCGCCTTAATTATTAGGTGGGCCCAGCTTTCATATTAACGTTTTATATGAATATTCACAGTTTCAAAAGAGAAAATAAATACAAGTCAATCATAAGTTCTTCTTCCGTCTCTCTCTTCAACTCTGCAGCTACAGTACAACCTAACATTAAAACACTACAGTTCAGTGCCACATTGAAAATAAAACAAACTTTCTCTTTTACAAATTTTTGGTAAGTGGAAAATTTCAGTAACCTGCAGCTAGGAAAGTTTTTGTTTTAAAATAGTAATTATTAATAGTGCTGCTGCCAGTTATCTTGGTACCTCTGATTTATGTGGTCATGCCACGCTCTTGCTGCAACATTGACTGATGCAGCAAGCCACATTTCTGGTTTCTGTGTCGTCAGTTTAAAGCTTTCATCTTCGTAAATAAAACCATTGTTGATTTGCATTGTTTAACACTATCTTTGGTCATAAAATGGTTATCAAAGCATTTTATCATGGCTTGATAAAGTAAGTAAACACTTGCACAAAACTAAATGGGGCTTAAAATAAACACCTGGCTAGATTAAAATGCTCTAGTTGCCTCAGACTAGCAAATAAATCTATTTATGAGGCAATGAGCAAAGAAAGAGTTTGTTTGCAAGTCATGTTTTTGGGACTTTCATGTTTTCTAATGAGCTGAACATGTGTTATTTGAGTGTTAGTGCCTTAGATCCCCAGGAGAATTTTGATGGTAACATCTTGAAAGTACTAAGTGGAAGCCAAACTTTCCAGAAACAGACTTCTACAAACCGTCAGCAAATTTAATTTGAATAATGCATTTTTACCAAAATCCATCCCTTACAAGTAAAAAAAGTGTTACATTTTAGCCCAATTTTTGTGGAGGGAGTTTTTGCTATTGATGCATTAATAGGGACCTCAAAAAACTTTAAAACAGAAAGATGAATTCTTTCATTTCTCTCATATGACATGTGGGTTAAGCATTATAAGGCTGTGTTGTCCTGGTTTTTTACTTTTTAGTTAACTTGTCAGAGGTTCTACATCTTGCTTTTAAAATCTTTGAGGCAGAACTAAGAGACATCCTGACAGGGGATGCCTCTGATCTTCTCTGCAGCAGTACACCACCATATTGTTTCATATAACAGATAAAAAGAGCAAGTCAAACTTGTTCGCAATGTGCATCCAAAGCATAACATTAATTGTTCTTTTCTGGTCATTTTGCTCATGACCTCATGTTTTTTTTTTGTGCAGTCAGTGTAACACCTTTCTTGCAGTCTGTCGCCCTGAAACCCTGGCAGGTTTGTTTTAGTGGCTGAGTGGGAACAGAATATTGATCCAACCAAGATTCATAGCTTGTTGGATAAACCCATCGTGACCGGCGCTGGTGCCTTTTTTATGATGCAGAAGGCACACAGAAGCACTGAGTTGTAGAGAGACGTGAGGCTAATACTTTTATTCTTGTCATAGATTTATGCTGCTTATCGTTGCCACTTCAGCAGATAGTAAATGTATGGATAATCTAATAATTATCAGCACAATTTCATCAGGTAAGGAGTAAAGAAAGGAGGAAGAAATCCATCAGACTTGACTTCAAACTAAACAGGCCAAACCTCCAGAGAGATTCAGTGAAAGCTGGAATACATATTTAATAAAGCATACGTGCAGCATGTATCAAAAGATGACAGTGAAGCCATTAAAATGCACCGCTCAGAGTATTGAAAAAAAAAAGACATATAGCACCATGTGTTTTCTATGCATTACTTACACTGACATGAATGTATCTCCCAGAATCTCACTTTAGAAGACCAGAAAAAACACAAGAATATTAAACCTTGAGGGCATCTTCGATCCAATTTATTTCTAGACTGCTCCTTAGCCATTCCAAAGCTTTAAAATGTATCTCATGTAGCAACTATGTTGTTGATTTTACATGAATGTTTGGATTCCCTGCAAAGCTGACAAATGAAACCCTCTTCATTTTTAACTTTCAAAACCTTCAGAAGAAGAGCATCTCCCCAAACCATGATGCTGCCACCACCATATGTCACTACAGTGTATGTTCTTGTGATAACTTGCTGTGTTGTTTCAGTGTTGAAACTGTTGAAAAAGGGATCAAAAGCTTTGAGTTGGATTTAATTAGACCATGCCATCTATTCCAACAAAATGTTCAGATTTTTTTATGTTTTCTCTGGAAAATTGGACTTAAGTCTCTCAACCCTACTAATAGAAATACTTTATTGGAAATACTTTTGCTGTTGTCGGCCTCTTATGAGGCTTCCTGACCAGTTTCAATGTTCTCTTTTCGTCAGTATTTGAGAATGTCTTTTTTGTTCAATGTTTTACCCAACTATCGCAGCGATTTGATCACATCGCTACTGTGATCAAAGCTGTAAAACCTAAAAATGCTTAATGTAGAACCTGATTTATAAGGCATTTCAATAAAACATTTGTTTTATAATCTGTATTTATGCAACCAGGTTATTGCTGTATTTTATGTTTAACATTATTTTCATGCAACACATTCATCTGTTTTCCTGTTCCCTTGGAACGGATGTATATCATTATAAAAGTGGAAAAATGTTTGAAATGATTTATGAAAGTCTATGTTCCTACACGACAAAATCCAGACATTTTAACAGTGGCGTGTATGTATTTGAAAGCCACTCTATCTTCCTGTGGTGTCCTTCAGGCTGCATAGTTTAACTTTTTTTCTTTCTGCATGTTGTTGTGACGCTGCATGTGACTATCTCTGTAAAACCTTTCGTTTTGCATATGTATCACTTGACTTCATAGAGGCTGTAATAAATCCCAACCAAAATGGGTAAAAGAAGCACAAAAAGAAACTCATGCTTATTTTCATCATCAGTAACATGACAACTGGAGCTGCATTTGCACACAAAAGGACTGGTGCTGTTTATCAAAGGTGGTTAGGATTGCAAACAGAAAGCTGTGTGAGTCTGTTCCATCTGCAGCATCTTTTCAGTGATTGCTGCTTTCATGTAGCCATGATAAATATTGCATGCCGCAGTGACGGTTTAGCATTAGATCTGGTTCTGTTTCTCTGCCGGGTTGTGGCAGACGTGAGATGACGCAATAATGCGATGCTGTGCATTTCATTGCATTGGCTCATTCAGATCAGGAAGAGCGAGAGGGAAACCTCACTGCTCCTGCGTCCCCATAATGAGCCCCAAGGCTGCTTTTTAAAAAGCATCAAGCAAGAGTGCAGAAGGTGGATTTGATCTTGAAATTGTTCAAGCCAGATGTACCCAAAAATTTTAGGTTTTAGAAGAGAAGAGTTTACCATATCTATGACTAGATGACTAGTGCAATTTAGTTTTAAAATATAAATCCTACTTTATTTCTGATATATATGTTTTTGTTTCAATTTACTTGTAATTCAACTTTCATTGTCACTATTGTCCCACATCCCAAAATAGTGACAATTTTAACTAATATTTCTAAACAGGTATTTAAAAAAATATATAAAATGTAACTTTGATAAAAAATGGCCTGTTGTACAAAATATGGAAATATTTTAGCAACATCTCAAGACATCAGCCAAAAAATTTAAGCTTGGACAGAAATTGTCATCCAGATAGACAAGTCACCTAAACATACAGTCAAACTAGTTATAATGTGACTGAAGGACGACAAAGTCGTCCATTTTAGAACCCTAATCTCAGTCTTTTAGAAAACGAATGTGTAAACAAGGCCTCAACAAGCCTGATTCAGTTACAGCAGTTCTGTCTGAAAGAATAGAGAAACTGCAAGCTAAATAGAGATGCTTGTGTGAAGAGGCCCAAAGCAATTAACAAAGGTTTTCTTTTTAAGTGGCCATTGTGCCAAATATTGCAGAAATGTATTTAAATTATGACATGAACTATCAAAACACAGAAAAGGTCTAGCATGATTCAGTATCCGACAGCGAGAAAAAAGATAATGTCTTCATGCAGAGTATGTAAATATCAGGTTTCAACTGCAGCCTCCAATGATGGGAATGTCTCTGAATAGATTTTGAGATAACTAAAGTTAGTATTAATGAGTCTGGCAGAGGGCAGAGAGAGATGAATTAGATGAGTTTCAAAGCAGCAGCCCATAACTGCCCTTCCAGGCACTGATGTTTTCCAGTAGGTTTTATTAGCTTTCTGTAGCCGCTGTGCTACTCATGCTTACATCACTCATAAAAATGACTCGGATTAATCAACTGAGTGCTGGCGTGTGGGGGTAATGCTGAAGACTGGCGTATGAAGAGCAAATCTAACACTAAATCATGCTTGTTCACACTGGGTTGCTCCTCCATCCTCAGCACGCCTTTCCTGCTCTGTTCACACTGCAGTTGGCTGCCTCTTCCCTGGTGCATGGAAAGCCTTTTTTTAAGAGCACATGGGAAAACCCAACACATGCTTCCTTATGACATCTAATGGAAACCACAACGTGTGACCGAGCACTAAGCTCAGATCGATTTACATGCACCTGATTTGTGACGTATATATCTACTGTGCATGGGGAAATATGCAGTAAATCAGTGTGAAGTTTCAAAAACCTTCCATCATATCTCAATTCTAAACACAATTCAAGAAGATTTGCCTCTCGGGTCAGTTGCTGCTTCAACCCTACAGCTCCTAAGAGTGTTATATTGTTGGACAGCTTCAGAAAGCATCCAGCCATGGACTGTCTGCCAACTGGGCCATGCCATCAGTGGTAAGGGCACATATGGAGGCTGGATTTCTGCAGAGGATGAAGGTGGGTAGCAATGTGCAGTGATCTGTCCCCAGTTTAAAAAAAAAAAGATAGTTGCAGCAATAGCTGTGCCTCTTTCTTATGGGGTGAATAATTTTCTATCCATTTCTTTTGTTCTGGTATACTTGAAAATCTCAAATGGTGTAGTCAAACACAGGGAGTTCTGCTTCTGGCATACTCAGCCAAAATCTGTTGTCTTAGCTGGAAGTTATCACAGTGAGTGTTTTCAGTCCAAAGTCCTGGAAGGGAAAAAACAAAGTGAAATTAGCAAAGTGTTTACCTTATTTAAAAGAAAAACACTTTGTAAGGTTTGGAAAGAAATACGGCTTACATAAATCGCGATGTCTTGTGACTGTTCCATAGAATAACTGGTATGTACCGTATTTCCCGGATTATATAGCGCACCTCACTATAAGCGGCACCCACAAAGATAAAAAAAAACTGGAAAGTACACATATATGAGCCGCACCGGGTTTTATAAGCCGCTGGTTTCTCCGCCGCTCTCGGTTTTCCACAAGGACGCATAAATCTCCAGCCCTGCAGTCCTGCGTCTCCAAAGCCGAACCATGGATTCACACAGAGCTTTACGTACAGCGGCTATCGATCCGTACTGCCAGACCGACAGCCTTCAACGTAGAAGCGGCATCATATGAACTTCTTCGTGCTGTTTCCATGATGAGGGGGAATGAGTTTGAAAACATTTCTCCGTCGTGCCTGCTGCTAGCATGTGCTGAAAGAAAGTTAGCGCTTTCTTCTTTGATTTCCAATTTTGACTTCCAATGATTCACTTCCTGCTAGAGAGCCCCCTGGTGGTGGAAGAAAAATCCACAGAAAAGCCGCATCGGGCCATAAACCGGAAAAAAAGTAGCGGCTTATGGTCCGAAAAATACCGTGTATTAAAATGGCACCTTACATAACCACTGAAACGCAAACAAACCTCAACGTCTCCTTGTCACACAGGCAATCTGATGTCTAAATCTGTTTAAATCAATAAAAGTATAGGACAAATAAAAGACCGTTTGCAGCTATTTTGTTGCACACTGCTGCCTACCAACAACTGAACTAATTTAGTCTCATTATTGTAACAGAACATTTGGAAGAATACAAAACTTCAGTTTTAGCCTCATAACTGTAAAAAATAAAAATTCAAATCTTTTCAAATAAAAATTATGTTTTTATTAATAACCAAAACTATATTTTATAATGGCATCACTTTGATGGTATTCTTAAGCAATTTATAATATATTTTATTTCATTTTGTATAATTTTAGCAGACTTCTTCCTGCATGAGAAGCTTTTTAACACAATATTTATGTAACTGGCTTATTTAATTAGCCTTAAATAAGGTCCAGTGCACTTTGACATTGGTAATATTTAAAGAAAATTAATCAGTCTGTCTCAATAGTCTGAGATGTCTGAATAGATAATTGAAGTAGCATGCTGGACCTTCATGAACATATCTGTACTGCCATGACCAGAGAGACCTGCCTATTTTTCTCAGAAACCTTTTAAATCCATAAATTCTAACAAAATTTTGCCAGTGTGTTTTTATGTAAACACAGCGCTTTGACAAATTAATCATACATCTGAGCTATTTACAGGTCATTTTCCTAGGACTGCCCTGTGTTTAGCTGCATCCACACTCCTTTAACATCAACACTCCAGCATCTGTACGGTGCTCTGCTCTCTGGAGTGAAGGAAAACGAGAGATGATATGATAGTCCACAGTAGAGAGAAAAGGCAAAAGAAAAATACTTCAAGAAGCTAAAGTTGAATGGTTTAGTTCAAACCTGTGAAAATGAACCTGAAGTTAATATATGCTGCACGTGAACAACAGTAACACAGTTTCATGCATAGTATTTCAGAACTGCACAGCATCTTTTAATATTATTTTTTTCTTTGAGACTCAGCTCACCTGCCCTCTGCCCCCCCTAGAGGTTTGGAATACAATTACACACAAGTGGTCCTTATTTTTTATTAATTAAATTACTTCTCAAGACAACTCATTATTGCTGATCTGATTAAGAATACAGGCAGCCAGATTTTCATTTGCAAAAATTTTAACATTGTTATGTTTCGCTTCATAATAATGCAGTACTGTTGGTCTAAACGCCAATTAAACAGCTTGAAATGCTTGTAAGGTGAAAATATCTATTTGTTGAGACAGAAAGAGCTTTAGGGAAGATCAGCTTTTGTCAAAGTGAATTTCAAAACAATAACATAATTATCTATAGTCTTGTCAATAATATTTAAGATTTATTTTTCTTTAAAGTGTTGAATCTCAAATTTGCTGACTAGAGGAGCAACAGACTTTTATGGTTCCTCAAATTGTACTTGCTGTCTCAGATCTTTAGAGACTTTGTGTCTATTTGAGGCGCAATTTTCCCACTGTGTTTTATAAAATCAATCAATTTCATGACTCAGTAGACATAATTGAGTTATTGTAATTGTGTCATCAAAAACTTCCGTTGGGGGAGATTTTCAAATTCATTTGTGCACTTCAGTGAAGAAAATGCCTGTCATCCAATTTAAATCCCCAAAGTTAGTGAGAATTTAGTTGCGTATTTATTATAATTCATATCATCATCTAGCTTACCTATATATGTGTATGTATGTGTATATATATATATATATATATATATATATATATATATAATCTTCATGGTACTAGGAGACAGGGGCTGTTTTTACCTGGCTTCACAGAGGAATACCTGTAGTCTTTGTAAAAACACAATGAAAATGTCAAAGTGAGCTGTTTGCAGCTAGCTGAGGGGTAGCAGTGACAGGAAGGCAAAAAACAGCTCTAACACCGCACCCTGAAAGAATCCAAGTGACATTTCCTTAGAAAGGCGACTAAAACATTCATAAAAACAAGGAAGTTCAATTAAACAAAATAAGAAGGTCAATACGTTGCCAGGAAGCAGGATGATTTAACAGTACATTTATGAGTTACTCCACAAAACCAAATAAAATCTAGAGTGATTGTAATTTTAGCAGCTGAAAGGAGCCACAGACTCTGATGTGCATCTTCTCAGATAGAATCACATTATAGGAAATTGCCTCTTGGTGAACATAATTGCATCCTTCCAGACTTATTATTTATGCCCCTAAGGGAGCAAACAATGCTGAGATGAAACAAGACAGAATTTTGCAATGACACACAGGCTCACATAAGTGAGGCAACCTGTCAATGGAGTCAAATAAAAGCAAAATACAAAATGCAGCCAAATCCACATATCAGTTTTCACGTAATCTATGAATTTCTCCTTACATGTGGTATGAATTTGACAAGACAAATTAGGAAAAATGAGAAAAGTGACTCAAGAAAGGGATTGAAGTTGATCTTCAGGGGTCAGGAAATGAGAACAAAATCTCAATGACTGTTCTTATAAGCAGAGCAACAATGACAAACTCTAGAATCATTGGAACTGCAACAAAAAAAACCTGGATGAGAACCCAAGTTTACCTTCCCATGATGCATAGTGAGGAGAACAACAAAGCTCACTGTTGGAGAACTGCAGAAATAAATTGTATCTTCGGGTAATCAAGAGAGTATAACAGTGATTCAGTTAGGTTTACACAAACAACCGTAGGCGGTAATGACATATTAATATCAGGTCTTTAATTTGGCATTATCTTTTCGCGGTGGAATGATTTCATAGCAAACAACTTCAAGCTGAAAATCTCAGTTCTCATGTTTGAATCTTTTTTGGCGAAAATTCTCTAATCCACAAAGGATCAAAAAAGTACATACATGCTAAAATATTTACATACACTCCAACTAATATTTTGTTATATGTTCCTAAGTTACAGTGAAATAAATGACTTTTTTGTCCACCTTTAAGCTTCTGGAATAATTGTGACTGGACTTTTCTTATTGGTAATAGAGACAAAGATCATTAAGGTGGTTGGTTTCTCAGTACAGATACAGCAAGCTTGCTGTGAATCCATTAAGCTATCTCTACAGAATAAAAACTTTTATTCTGTAATAAAAGTTACAGAAGAAGCACTGAAGAAGTTTTCAGATGTCACATTTTCAGCCCGACTCCGCTCACTTGGAACCACAGTGAAGTCGGTTGAAGGGTTAGGGAAGAGAAGGGGGAAGGCTTTGATACCACGTAACTGCTACTACTGGAAAAGCATTAGAACTGAGCGTAGTTGAGCCATCCGGAGTAGATATTAGTGGAAAAAGGGCCATAAGTTCAGTCGAACTTTAATAAATCTATTTTGGAGCAGCAACTTACTTCTTGGTCGATACGCTCTCAATCTATGCTGATATTAAACCGGCTTCTTTGTGGGCAGAAACACTGGTGTTCAGCAGTTTCAGATTCCTAGCAGGCTTGACCCGTGGTGGTTCATGTGTTTCCTGAACATCTGAGAAAATGTACTTTCCTCTGAGGGTGACAGCTTGGGTCAGATGTCTACAATTAGGGTTTCTATTGAACAACACTCATCAAACTGGTTTGAAATAAGTAAACTGAATTGAATTCAAGTAAATAACAGAGCAGGCCAGGAAACCAATTGGTTAAAAAATTTTTGAAGCACTTAGTCTTTGTTGTTTCTTCATTCCACACACAAAAAAATTATGTCTTTAAAGGAACATAATGATTATGGTATGTACAATAGTAACTGGTAATAATGGGAGGGGTCCTGCATTTATAATGCATTGACTCTATGTTAGTGTAAGCTTTGTACACATATAACACTCTGAGTGTTATTTGATCCATTTATATTATTTATATGCTTTTGGTCAGTAAAGCTCTGAATATTTAGCGGGGGAAATTGATCAAACCTGATCTGTGATCTTTCGACAGGTTTTAAAACACTTATGTTCATTATTTTGTCAGAAATGCTCTGGAATAAGTCCACATGTTTAAAGGCTGCATCACAATTAAACCGTGTTGTAGCTGTGGGGAGTTTTCATTTCAGCGTTTATATTTAAAAATGATTCCCAATGCTGTTCCTTAGATGTCTGTGCAGGTTGGCGTTTCTGTTGTCTCTGTCCTTGACTGTCAATTTGTTTCCAAGATGAAACAAACCCACAGCAGCAGTTCTGAAACAAAGCTTTGCTCTAATATCCCAAACTGATAAAAATACCCTGCAGCCCAGAAGAAGGAATCCTTTGATTAATATGTCTCTCTAAAAGTAACCGTTTAATTAAGATTACCATGCAAGCTAAAGAACAGGAAAAGTCACGCAGTACCACATCCACCCAGTTTTTCCATTCTTTAAGAAAATCACTGTGCATCCTCTCTGACAGCGCTCAAATTGCAGAGCCCCTAAGAGTCCTGTGCTTGCTTCCTCTCCCTGTCTTAGTCTCCCATTCTTTCTCTTTCTCTCTGTCTCCAAGACACGTGGCTCTCCTTGACTGTTGCTACCGAAGACTTTTGGGGGCTCTCAGCTGCCCAGGTTCTCTGGAGCGTGGCATATGAACACTGGAAGATGTGCATGTGTGAGCAAAGAGCTTTCCACGCAGGAGGGATCTGCCCCAAATTTAATCGCTCTATTGTGAGGATGGAGGGTTAGAGAGGGAAGAAAAGGGGAAGGGAAGGAGGGAGGGAGCGGGGTGCCTGCTGAAATCCCACTGGCAGTGCTGCAATGCAGGGGTTTAACACTGAGCCAGAAGGTAGGCAAACACATTAAATAACTTGCCTTTGGATAATAGGCCGTTCTCACACAAGCACGTGTACGTGCAGACATACAAATGCTTGCATGCACAACACAGCAGCCTATGTTATCTGAGATAACTGCATGATAAAAACACTTAAAGGCACATCCCACGTTGTAACATGTCTTACCAGCTGTTCTAAAAAGCATCTGCATGCCAGGACTCAGTTGATTTGATAGTTTAATGTAAGAATATCAATATAAAATAAAACTGGACCTAGCCAAAACAGTTACTTTTAATGAATTGTTTACAAAAAGTACTTAGTTAGTTGGTGTCGTCTCTACCAGATATACAAATCCAGAGGCTGAAATACCTTAGCAAGTGTGTCTTTGTTGCTCTGTTGTATTGACTGGGGAGTGTCTGTGAACAGCAAATTTTCAAGTCTTGCCAGAAATAATCATTTGGATCCAGATTTGTGATACTTTCCTACGGAGGTATACATGACTTTTTTCTGAGAAAAAAAACAGAATTCTGACATTTTTCTCAGAATTCTGAGAAGAAAGTCAGAATTCTGTCTTTAGAATTCTGAATTCTGAGATTAAAGTCGGAATTCTTTTTTTTTGTTTGATGGCCCTAATCTTCTTCCGTAATTTCCAGCACTGTTGATGTTGTTTTCTTTTTTTATTCTGTCCCCTTTGTTTTTGTTTTATTTGTTTTGCTTAGGTTTAATAAGCTCCTGTTCTGCCTAGATATTATGTACTATAAATTGAGTGCCTTTGTTTGCATTTATTGTTGCAAGTGGCAACAACTGACAGTAAGTTTTAATTAAATAACGACTCTGTCCAGTTCTGAAAAGAATTCACACAGCATAATACTGCCAACATTATAGGTCACCGTAGACATATAATAGAGATGGTGTGTTCAAGTTCACGAGTGGTCTTTTTTCTTCCACTTCATAATTATTACTTTTTCTCAGTGTTCTGCAGAAAATCCCACTAATACAGATTGAACATTATCAATAGAACTTGCAAAAGTGCAACAACCTTAACAAAGTTGGACTAAATTTTTCAATAAAAGGTAAGAAGGTCCGTACAAAGGTTGAAGAAGGTAGGCGATGGGAGGTTCCTTAAGACAAAATGCTGACTGTTTCTTTTACATTTAGCAGAAACAATGATGTTGATACTGTTTCTCATCAAATATTCCAGGGCAAGGGTTAATTAAAATGTTATGTATAAAATGCCAGAATATACAGGCGGTGATTTTTATACATGCCAACTCATGGGAATCTGTTCTCTTGATGTAGGGAAACCCCCTGCTGTCCTCTGCGCTGACCCGGTGCATCTTTTGTCAGTTATCCACTGAAGCCCCTTTAACAATTTCAGAGGCTGTAAATGGCCCCCAGACTCTTCTGCCAGTTGGGTTAATGGGGCATTTTTAGCTAGGAGGAGATTATACTGACAGAGTTCAAAAGCAGTTTAACTGGCATTGTTACATTCACCACTTTTTTCAGATTTGTGACAAAATATATCTATAAGTCTTCCATTTATAAGATATTTTCATAATTTTATGCATAAAACCTAGAGCATTTTGTAACCGGCCTTCAAAGTGGCTTGCTTACAAAATTCAACTATATATACAACCATATATTTTTTTTTAATTTTGAGGTTAATTGCTGTTTCTCCTCATGCTAAAGAATCCATTATCTATTTGGCTCAAGAGTCTAAATATTTCAATATGTGCTTTATAACACAGTTTAAGTAGTTACTCAGTTGTGAGTAGATATGAGTATCTAATGTTCGGCAAACAGTTTTAAATGTAATGTGATTGTTAAATCTGGTCCCATTATATACAGACAGAAACTTTAACATGCAAAATATTGATGTGATACATTCTGGGTTATTATTAAGATTAATGCTCTAAGAGTTGCAGTCCTGTAGGTTTGAGATATATCCCTGTTCCAAAACAGCTGAATCAAAGAATGGCTTGTTTCCATAGTTAAAACTTGATGTTTAGCTGAAGAGCTACTGCAATAAACAAGTGCAATAAAATACTTAAATGCTTTGGTGTTGCAAAGATTTGGTGACCTAAAGATGCCATGAGAGCTTTGATATAACCAAGTTATAGGTGAGTAGCTGGGTGAGTAGCTTTCTATGTGGCAATTTCCTGACATAAGAAGAACAATATACATGTGTTCTACTTGGATGGCATGCTTCTCTGTCATTTCTATTTTGGAGAATAGCTAAGTGAAACGGTCGCCTGTGTTACAATTGTACCTAAGGGTAGTCCAACAATTATATATTTTTCTGTTCGAGTGCAGATGCAATAAATGAAATGTAAATTGGGCCTTTACCACACTCCAAAAATCAGAAGGCATCGTTTTCTTTCATAATTCATAAAACATATATAATAATAATAATATAATAAGATCATGAATACAAATAAAGCAGCTTAAGGTCAATATGTTGCTCTCAAATGTCCATAATATCATACAATAAACACAAAAATTGACTGAGGAAAAGCATTCAATATTTTATTTTCTTCAGAAATGCAGCCCTAACTAGAGATTGCATTCATTAAACCTTGTGAAAATCACATTTAATTTAGCAGAACAGGATAAATCACATAAATCTCTTAAATTTAAAATGTCTACAATAAATCAATTTTAGCTTCTTGCCTGGCAGCAGTTAGAAACTAATTGTTCAATCTGATGTGTGAAACAGCACAAAATACCCACAAGGAAAAAATCTGTTTGTTTTCATTTAGAGGGTTTTATCACCATTTTATTTAAGTTGCCGAAGCTTTTACAAGAACCGTGATCTCACTTCATTTTTTTGGAGGAACAGCTATTTTTCAAAAATGTCTTGTCAATAAATCCTGGTGCACAGTGCCACCTTTCCTCTGGCAACCAGCTTCACTGGGAGACAGGACCTGTGTTTATGTGGCAAAATAAGGCAATTTATCACCCGGTCCCAAAGAAACGGGCAACAGTAGGATTGAAACGGTACACAGTTCCAGATTAATTACTTCCATTTTTACCTGCCTGATGGATGAAACATAAAGCTACAAACCACACCACACAGAAAAATGATTAAGGAAACCACAAATTGTGTCAGTTTACATACATAGGCATCTTTTAGCATAATTTGCTGGCAGATAAACTTGAACACTGTGCATGTAGTACGTTATGGTAAATAATAAGCTAAGTGTTGGCAAAGAGGGGAATCTTTGGAAGCAGAAAAGAGAAAAGGGAGCATCCAGAACTCAGTGTCCCTGCATTGCACGGCTGCTGAAAAACAGTGTGACACGTGAAAAACAACAAACTCCCCAGGGACCAACGAACTCCAATAAATGTCAAATAGATTTTAGTAATGTGCTCTGCAAACAGCCACTGCAATTGGACAGTGCTTTTCAGCATAATATATCATATTACCTTCTAAGGTCCATCCGTAGCTGAAGGAATATACAGTATATTCCGACTGTCCACTGAGTGCTATATTTCTTTCAAGACACATTTTTGAGTTGCTGGTTTGTTAGTCTGAAAGGCCAGTATAAAAAGACAGCAGGCTTGTTATGAAACTGCAAAAGTTCCAGACAAAAATCTTGTAGGACAAGATGTTCTCTTTTGCTCCTTGTTATGCAGTCAAAGTTATTGTAGGACAAACAGCAGACAAGTGGATGCTCATGGGGATCCTTCACCTTCACATCAGCAGTGAGCCACCATTATCAGTCAGGCCCAAATCTTGGAAACCACTGTGCCATTAGTCAAACAGATTGATAGTGACAGCTCAACCCTGGTGATGATTTTCCTGTACTGCATAAAACTTGGCTTTATAAAAGCTTTTTTTTTTTTTTTCAAAATATACAGCACATGTGTAACTTTCCGCACATGTTTCTTGTTTAACCACAAATCTCAATGTATTTCAGTCTAATTTTTTGACGCAGACCAATACAATGTAGTTCATCACTGTAAACTATAAGAAAAACAATACACGGTTCTTAACATTAGTTTCCAAGAGGGTAACATGCATGTTTAAGTGAAGTTAATATTGTTTAAGATCTCTTTCTGCTGCAATTACATCTGCAAGTATTTGGAGTTTGCCTACCAGCTTTGCACATCCAAAGACTAAAAATGTTCACTTATTCATCTCTACAGAAAACCTCAAGCTCAGTGAATTAGATGGAGATCGTGTTTGAACAATTTTAAAGTCTTACCAGTTTCATTTCTGGCTAAAACATCCCAAAACCAAAGGCTGCCACCACCATGTTTCAACACAGAGGTAGTGTTTTACCTGTCATATACAGTGCTTTCCAACTAACAAATCATTTTCAACCCATATGAGAAAATTGCATTTGACCAGAGCATCTTTTCTGTTCAAGACTGGCAAGTACATAGCATGCTGCATTTTTCCGATTCTTAGGTGCAATGTTAACTAAATAAAATAATGCATCTTTTATCTTCTACTTCACACATAGTCTGTATTTTCTGAATATTGCTTAAAAATGCAATATTGGAATCTGTGATGGTAATGTAATACAGTATTTTCTGCAAATGCAAAAACTTTTAAAGGTATTGCATAATTTGCTGCTTATTTACAAAAGGTTTTTATTTTTTTGTATGCTGTGAATACAAGTGAGTAACAAGCTTTAGTGAGCTCTAGTGGGCTTTACTGTAAGTTGCTGCTTCCCACCATGATGATCTCTCATTTAAGGTCTGAACTTAGTCTTTATTTTATAGAGTAAAATAGATTGACGCAGCTGTAACACCACCTTCCTCTACTCTGAAAGACTAGCCACTTGTGTTAAATATAGTTCTGTTTTTCACATTTTCAAAATATAGTCTTCCACAACATAGCTAAATTCTTTAAAAAAAAAAGTCTCCTGATAAGTGATGGGAAGATTTGACCTAATAACACTGCAATATTTAACTGAGATCATCTGTAAAGTAGACAGAGAACCATATTTCAATTAAAGGCTCATTAAAAACTAAATTAGGCACTGACCGCTGAAAGGAACTTGCAGAGGGAAGAGAACAGACAGGTAGACATGAGGTTTCAAAACATCTTTCTCTAATTAAAATATGAAATATGAACTTCGGATTTTGTTTCAAAGGTTTATTTAATTTCATGTCAACAAGAAATTGCCTCCAGACTACAAAAGCTCCTTTTTTATCTTGTTCCTAATTCTGAGCTGTTAAGAGGTTTCCTTTGCAAATTATCTCCTTGAGTTACGCAATTAATCATTTATTATTTATTATTTTTGTATTAAATTTTGGTTTTCAGCATATATTCAGCTGCTTAGTGATTCTGATGTTTTCTCTTGTCTTACAAAAAAATACATATAATCAGTGATTTGCTAAAGATCTCTTGATCCATTTTACATTTTGTCATGTAACAAAATAAAGTGAATTGTTTTTGGATCTTAGGTGATATACTGACACAAAGTAACAAATTATTGTGCAAAGGAAAGTAAACAATGCACAGTTCTTTTTTATCAATCCAAAAGTGTGGGGTGTGATGTGGGTTTGTGTTCAGCCCCCTGAGTCAAACCTGTGTACAACCACCTTTACAAGTCTTGTGTGTCTATAATTGGACACAAAAGACTTGTGTGCAATTATAGTCACAAATCTTTTGGGCTAAGTCTCTACCAAATCTGCTAAAAAAAATAAATGTTTGACTCAGTTTCAGTCAAATTGCATGGAAAGTTTAAGTCATTTGAAATGAGGTCTTTACCTTGACTAGACCATGTATGCAAAAATGTTGGGGTCCAGAAACCACAACATTTTCCAAACCTTGTTCCTTTGTTTTCATGATGTTTTGCTCACTAATGTTCTCTAAGAAATCTCTGAAATCTTCATAGAACAGCAGTATTTATAATTAGATGACATTTCCCAAATGTGAATTTTACTGCCTAGTTTACCCTCTGAACACACTGACTTTTACTTAGAGGTATTAGAGATAAGAAGGCTTAATTCAAATGCCCTCCATATTTTAAACATGTTTATTTGTAAAACGAGTTGAAACCATGAATACTTACGTATGTCTTTAGTTTATACTTTGTGGCACTTCTTTTGGACTTACGTTTAACAAGGTTGCTGCCCTGTTGCTGAAAATGTGCTATATAAATAGAATTACCTTACCAAAAAACCCAGTAAATAAATATTTGAGATTTGAAGTTGTCATGTAACAAAATGTGAAGAGGTTCTAGGAGTATGAATGTTTTTGAACATCTAATATCAATATAATTGTATTTATAATTTGAAATCTCTAAGATCTCAAGAATCTGTAAATATCTGATGTTAATTAAATCCTAAGAGAGTGCAATCAACTGAGAAGTGATCAATTATTCACAACTATCTTCATAAGTTGCACAGCGTCTCTGGCACATGAACTATCCATCCCTGACCCAGTCCTTTCATTTTGGAACTCAGTCCTGTTTCTGTTTTAAAAATATAACCACGACAGAATGTTACACACGGAGATAAGAGGATGCAGGGAAGCCCCTGCAGCTGGCCAGCCAGCGAGCCAGCTAGTAGTCTTTTATCATCTGCCCTCACATAGCCTTGTAATCTGAGAATGGCATTCACAATCAATGATGGGAGGGAAAGAGAAGACAAGACCAATCGATGCCTGTTAGAAACACTACGGTAATTGTGCACTTATCAGTTCAAAGCAGAAACCGCAATGAGTCTGAGTTGGTTGACCAAAAGATAAAACTTAAGTTGTTTATTTTTCTATTAGAATTTTTGACTGCTTCAGTTTATCTACTCTATAGAAACTAAATAGAATATATTTTCAGACTGGTTATTGTGCAGCTGTTTCCCCAGATCTCATTTTGGATAACATTATGGAGCATTCAGTTTAATAGAGGACTATCCAATTAGCATATTATGGGTCAAGTAAGGGAATTCTAGAAGAAAAACAGAAGAACTGTTACTCAAATTGACCGTTCTTATGGGAAGATATTTTGCTTCTACAGCAACAATAAAACAGGCAAATGTGTGCTAGTGGTTGCTAATTAGACACGAAGTGTTGCTGAGGCAGATGGAGGAGCCATTTGTTTTCTGGGTGTTTGATCATAAACAAGCACATTTAACTAGTTAAACATTCATACAATGTTAGTGGCAGATATAAAAGTAACAATATCCCCAGGATAACAATTTAATTCATTCAATGGACAGCATATCTTCCATAGAGAATAAAACACAATCTTCATCCAGTTTAAGCAACTTATTCGACTGTACTTTTCAGATATTTTATTCTGGACAAAATAGAATATTTTTATTTGGATATTAGTATTTTACATTAAATGACTTATTTGTAATGCTTATTTGTAATGGCAATTCTTGTTCACCCTGACTCATGAAGAGCAGCTTTCTCGTTTTAGGAAAACCCTCTGCTGTCTGTGGATCTGACAATGTGCATCCCCTGTCAGTTTATATATTTTATGATGCCTGGTAACAATTTTGAGGTTGAAAATGACCTCTGGTCACTTCTGCCAATCCGGTGAAGTTCAAAAGCAGTTTAACTGGCATGGCACCCACCATTTTACCAGATTTGGGACCAAGTAGTGACAGGTTTCCTTTCTGTCAGTCTTATTCATATGCTGGATATTATCATCTGAGAGAACAGTTTATAAAGTGGTGATTATGGTAGGAAATTCTTACAAGATGAGAATATTCAGTAAAAAAAAAATATACAACTATATCACTGTATTTACATAAGACACAGAAAGACGATTCAAACTGCTGCACATAATGTTGGTAACATTATATTAAGTATTTATAACATATTTATCTACAAAATGTAGTTATCACTAGTTTTACTTTCATGTGTGCTGATGAAAAAACAGAGTATAAATACTCTGCAAATTTAGCAGCACTCTTTAATTGTTATAAATATTAACCTTGGTTGATTGATTAGCATCAACTACTTAATAAAGCAGGCCACTTGCTTGTCTTTGTTTTGAGCAAGGAAAAAATGTCTTCTTTGCGGCAGCTGACCAGCAGTTCACAGCAGTTTGTGAGGACCAGGACAGTGCTCCCCTAATAGCTCCAAGCACCACTGACACAACAAAATAACATTACAGAACAATTGTGTAGTGTTGAAACTTAAAACCTTAGTAACTAAACCCAGGCTCAGCTACCAAAATATTTCAATCATTTTCCTTCAGAACATTGTTAAAGCAACAAATCTATGGCTTTGATCCTAATACTTTTTTATGTGACAGGAACAATTATAGTTAATATAGTCCTTTTTGGACATTTAGACTTTTTGGAAATATATGCATTTTGATTTAATGAGAACTTTATGTTGAAACAAAGTTCTTATTTTATCAAACTTCTTAAGTAGTTTTAAAGTTTTAAAGCTATTACATTGATTATGTGCACAGGCTGATGTGTTAGCATGAAGTCTGAGTTATCTGTCTGTCGTACAAACAAGAACAAGTTGTGTGCCAATTTGTTCTTTTAAAGGCATTGGAAGACATTGCACAATAAAAAATATTGCACATTTAACCATGTCAGTTGGAAACAGAAATATAAAATGCTATGTATTCTGAATGTGAAAAAGAAACACGGATGAGTGCATGCATTACACCCAGACCAAAGCTCTAAAATAAACTGTTAAGCAGACTGTGACCGCAAACTTGGACACTTGTCCAGAATAATTGGTTACTTGTTAATTATTGCTCTGACTGAACCAGGCAAGCTTAGGAGAATAGTTATTTTCTTGCAGTAGATGTCAAACTTACAATGATCAACAGACATCTGTCATACTTTAATGGTATATTGTCCAGTATTTCATATTATTCAGGGCAGCTGACAGAATAAGCCTCTGTGTCCTGCCATAATGTCATAGTGGATGCTTTGCTCTGATTTTAAAAAAAAAACAACAAAAAACCACAGCTGGAAGTAGCCTGAACAGATTAACTTGTTTTCACAAACGAGTATTTCCAAAATACGGTGCAAAAACTGGAACTGTCAAACATCCCTGGCTGTTAGAGTCATTTGGCACAAAAACACAAACAGTTTTCAGGGTTTGGCTGGTAAATATTACAATAGGTTCCTTTCTTCCTTGGCCAAAACACAAACTGAATCCTCCAAGACAGCCACATGGGTCCTGCCATTGGTCTGTTTAGCCTATCAAATTATCCTAGCAGGATTTTGCCCTGCCAAGAAAAGCAAAACAATTAGGGCTCAGAAAATGTCACTTTTGAAAAGGCAAACAATACCTGCAGCAGCCAGGGAAGCAAGAAAAATGAAAGCTAGAAAAGTGTGTTGACATTCAGAAACAATCCTAATATGGTTTATATGATGCAGCAGATTTGATGGAAACTCCTTCAAAGTATAAGCCAGTTCTCTTTAATAATAATAGTAAAAAGTCTTTATCACTCCCTAACAATGCCATGTTTAGAAGCAGTCAGAGAATTACGACATTACATTAAGCCAGATTTCACAATAAAACAAACAATGATTTTCACACTTTACTACCTCCCAGAAGATATGAGCTCCTGCTCTGAGAATTAAAAAGCAGGCAGCCTTGAAGAAACACATAACCTATTGCAAATCTCTCCACTCAGCTGGCAATATGTTAAATGTAGCACAGGCAACTGACAGGTTTCCATCAATTATTCAGGAAAAGAAATGCTTGCAAAAAGTACGGCACCCTCTGGGTCCCCAGCAGTAAATCACTGTATAGCGCACCATCTGCAGCACGTTGCAGTCATCAGTTTCTGTGTGCACAGGAGTATGCTGCAAAATTGTTTTGGTTTTTATTGTCCGTGATTGATTAGAAAGTTACAATTAAAATACTGTGTGAAGAAGATATGCTCTTTGCCTAAATGTTTTATTTTTAATTCGATATGTTGACCAGGACAGAAATGTCGGGCAGAAGTGGAAACATCTCTTTGACTGAAATCACTTGAACATAATTCAACATTAAACATTGAGAAAGGGTGAAACAAAGAATCTGTAGTGTCTATTCTAAGATACCTAAACATCATAGGTGTTTTGAATGGGGGTATTATGCAAAATCCTCTCTTTGATCACTTTATCACTTTAATTTTAACAAATCCCTCATGAAAACATACTTGGAGAGTTGCTTTTGATTCTTTCGTGCATGTTTGAGAAATCCTTGGATCTCCCCTGGCATCCATTTGAGAGTGCCTAAACGTTTGCTAAAGTGCCACCTATTTCCACAAAGTTCCTCCTGGAAGCTGCAGTCTCCAGCCAAGCTCCCACCTTACAGAACACCCCATTCCCACCCAGCTCCTTCAGACTAGCAGCTGCAGCTAATGCTAACATTACTGCCGCAAGGTGACATTCACCCTCTCTTGTCTGCTGAGCTTCTCTACAAACTATTTCTCAGTCCAATGCTTCTAGGAACAATTTTAAGTGGCTTAATGAGAAGAATTGTTGTGACGATGTGCTGATGGCAGCGTGTTGGTAGAATAGAAGCTTCTTAAAGAGACAGAGGCCCAATTTCTATGTGCTAAATCACAAAGTCAAATTTCTTTTCAGTCGTGTTTGATATATACAGAATTTTTTCCAACAACTGATAGTAATATAGATTCTTAATAATATTATAAAATGGTACTATGGGCAGTATTATGTATTATGGAGAATACATAATACTGTCCTTTTAATGTTCAGACTTCAATAACACAAAGCTCTCCATCTCAGAACCAAAGTTCTGCTTGACAAGTCACTTAGAATACCTAATTAAAATTTGGAACATTAATATACACATAAACAAGATATGCATCATGTTTTTGTACAATAGAATCAGTCCAAATAATCTTGGATCCATGTTGTTGGAAGGTAAAGATCATTACATCTTTAACCCCTCTAAAGTGTTTTTGTATAAACCTTTTCACAGATTAGCAAAAACACAGTTGTCAGGGCACAATGACTTGTTTTTCTGGCACGTTAGCCATTTCCCAAACTGAAATGAAAGAAAATGAAGCCACTGCAGTACTCATTATGTTCTTGATTAACTGTTATTTTGGCATGTCAAACTCAATATCATGCTTTGTCATTCACCCTGTCAAAACCGCAGCTCATCTCATTATTTGCACCGAGTTGCTACATGTTTTGGTGTCGCAGTGTGAGTCACTCCTGCTACATTTTACCCATTCTGTCAGTTTCAAAGTACTTTCCAAAAAAACTTTGCATGACCCCTAGATGTCTGATAAATCAGTAAATTAAGTGCTTGTTTGTGTCATAATGTTTCTCGGATAAAGTTGTGTCACATAAAAAGTGACATAAGGTCCTGTACCTTTATTCTGATCAGCAGGCCTTATGGAAACCTTCTCTGGGTTTCCATAAGAAATATCTTTCTTTAAAAAGATATTTTAAAGAAATATCTTTTAAAATATTTCTTTAAAATATTTTCTCTGTGGACAAATTAACGTGAATTTTTCCACCTATTAAAAACTTCCTGACTTGCAGCGCAACATGTAGAAACAAGTCAAAAAACAATGTGGCCATGAGCTACGGTTTGAAACGTCTCAAGGAAAACTGCAAAATATGTAAGAGGAAATGGCAACTTCTCTATCCTGTTCATATGAGAGATGTTCTTTAATTTATGAGTGTTCAAAAGGTTATTCAAGTGTACAAATCTGAATACTTGATGCTCATATTATTTTGAAAGGTATCTCTCTTTCTCCTACCCGCACCTGGTGGCAATACACTGCTAACCTTACAGTAATTCCCCAAGATGTGTGACAACCACTATAATGCTTTTCAAGACAGAAGTATGTCTTCTGACATCAAACATCCTGAAAAAAAAGCATAGGATGTGAGAACATCTAAAACTAGTAACTACTTCGACGTGTCTTCTGTCACTGGACAGTGGTTATTAAAAAAATTACATAAGCCCTTGAATTTTGAGTGATAAATTTATATCAACACCAGTATTGTAATCTCATAAGTATGTTCAGATTTTATGTTTGGGAACGCACTGCGATAGCTCAGCAGCAAGAACTAGTTTGTAGTGCCGACACGTTCCAAATTTCCATCTGTATTGAATAGGCTAAAGGGCAAAGAAAATGCATTGTGTCTTATTCTATGTGTGTGCCTGTTGTGTGTGGAGGGGATGATGAAAAGGGCCATACAATACTAGAAATAAATCTTGATTATAAAATTGTGTCTCGTGCAGATCTTGTAAATGTGTTGTTTGAAGAAAAAAATCATTTTTCAGCAGTGAATAAAAGAAATTCCTAACATCTAAAATCTGCAAACAGAAACTAGGTTAAATGTAATGTAAGATAGTGTAGATTGTCCAGTACTCCATTGATTTGTGACATAAACTCATTAAAAAACCCACTGGGTTAAGTTTTGCGGTTCTGTGAACATAAAATAATACTATTTTTTTAATAACCAAGTGAATCAGTAAACTAAGTTCTGAAATTACCTTTTCTACAAATATTGCAAAGTTGTCAAAAATAAAATGTTCTCCTTGCCACCTTTTAAAAGCTGCATCTTTATGTCTGTAAAACCCTGCAGAGACTCAAAGCTGAGCTTGCAGCAGAAGCTGGTGAACACATAATGCACAGTTGACTTTTGCTTCAGCTTAACTTTTTAATTTGAATTCCTTTATTCTGTAAAATGAAAATGATGAGGCTGCAAAAAATGCTCTAATGAAAAGATCCTGAGGCTTTTCGGCAGTATACCAGAAACTAGATAAGGAGAAAAATGTCAGATGGAGTGTTTGTATGAGCCACTCTGTAATTCACATTTTTTTCTGTGCTTTCAGTCTGAGAACAGCACAATCAGCTCGGCACCAGAGGTCCATTTAGCTGTCATAGAGCCGTGGCAGTGGGGAAACCCAGTCAGAAGCAGGTCAAGTCTGCCAGCTGACATGTAGCCAAGATCAGATGTTGTCCAGTTTCCACAATTTCTCACTCTCCCAGATGTTTAATTGTATTGAAAAAAATCCAGAAAAGAGGTGATAGTCTAAATGAGTAATAAAGGACACTTGAACTAGAAGCCTAGTAAAGAAGTGTTAAAATTCTCAAATCTAATGGTTGTTATGGAGATGTTTTAACTTCAAGATGCAAACAAACAAACCCACAACAGAAACACAAAATGTATTTCACTAGTGTGAGATTAGGTCCCTGCAATTAGAGATTAATTTATTCTATACTATCTCCATTAAAGCCAATTATTTGGAAAGTAAACTAGGAAAACCATATCTGTTTGTCAGTGTAATCAATGATATTCACTATGATAAATCACTGACATAAACCCAAACTGATGTTTGTATGAAGAGTTCTCTGGCTACAGTCAGCAATGCTAAACGTTTCTGTATTATGTGACTATGCACTCTGCATGTGTCACGCAACTTCAGCTCTTATCACTGGTGTGTGTAAAAAATGTACAAACCAAAGTGTTCTAAAGTGCGTCAGTACTTTATGTCAGTAAAAAATAAATAGAGACTTGAATTCTCTATAAGGTCTCGCCACATGCACATCAGCACCAGAGCATGTGTGAGCAGCTTAAAAAACTCAGCTGGAAAAAATAAAGTTACATAAGTTTGTTTCCTGCTAAATCCACTGTGACATGAGACAAAAATGTCTAAATTGTTTCTTTAGATGCATGTATAATTGATTAGCACTGTCCATAAATATGTAAATTTGTAGAATTTGTGCAGAAGCCTTAATTAGATTTATTTAGTCCTTAATTGAACAAATAAAACTGTGTGCATAATGATTAATCAACAAAATAATTGATAGATTACTTAAAAAAGATCACGGCTTTCTTAGATGATAGTGTGAAGAAGCAACTTCTGTCCATCGATAAGTACGGCGGTGGACCTGTGGTACTATGGGCCTTTTTCCCATTATGAAGATCTGTACAACATTGTTAAGCTGCCCCATTTTAATCAGGAGATTTTTTATTTTAGAAAGTCTAGTGGTCTTTGCTTTAAATTGGAAACATTTGCTTTACTGAGTCTTTAGCAGAATTATGATCTGAACACTGTGGCCAATGGTCATATCAACAAATATATGCTAATATTAATTTGACACATTTATTTTTGTTGCTAAAAACAATAACTGGAAGTTTTTCCTTCCATGTTGACACCCAGAACATTTACTTACTACTTATCTTTTTTAATTAATGACATTATTTTAGGATTACCAATAAAGGCACATTTATTTAGGATATAAACTGAAACTAAACAGACAGAAAACATATGACAGTCAAGCTTCCACTTAAACTTTCAATATAACACTAAACTACTCTCGACCATTTATGTTCCGTGATCCCTCCTAGAGTATTTCCATTATCCCTTTTCTTTATGTAGGCAGATAAAATAACCACAAAAATGCCTTAATAGCTTGCTGAATCACAAGAACCAGCTGCAAATGTTAACCAAATATTTATCCACTGTGTCAATGAGGAGTCTCTAAAAAAATCTAAATATCAGGCTTGCTTTCAGAGTCTCTTAGTCACTTCCCAGTCAGGGAGCACAAAGCAGCCATGTCCTAGATAAACAATACCCTGCACTGCATTGAAAAGCTCTTTATAGCATTCAGGTTTACATGACGACAGACTGTGCAAAGGGACACATCGCTTCCAGAGCTGCAATGAACAAAAGAGGCTCAGCAGCTCACCTCCTGTTAACAACATACATTTCCTGAGGAGAAAACATGTTGCTAATGATCAGGTTATATACAGAAAGTAATCTGATTAAGTTTTAACATCAATATAGTAAATCTCTGATGATTAACATTAATCAACTCTGTTTAATTGGCTGAATGTGTGGCAAAACATCCAATCTGACAAACTAAGTGGGAGAAGATAACCAAAAAGAGGGTCAATAAAACATACAAATGTGTTGACTAATTAAAACATTATTTGGAGAAAAACTGGAAGGGAAATGAGTCACTGAAGGTTTAAATTAGAACACGGTTCCCCCCAGCACACAACAGGATACAAGGCCACTGAGGAGGCTTCTTCATTTTCTTCTCTTTTTCTTGTTCTCTTTCTTAGCTGTCAGATATTATACATCCACTCATCCAAGTTTTTGGCAACTACTGCAGGTATATGTCTGCAAATATACAAGCAATTTGTGAACTTTACAGGAGTCCAAAATCGCTATTAAACTCTGTGTGTTGAAAATGATCTGTATAAACCCAATAGATTGCAACAGCTTTGTTCTAAGATGGTCACCAGACGCTCACGGATGATCAGGGTATTTATTTTGATCAATATAACAGAACAAGTGCCGTGTCCCTCTTGCAAGGCGCAACTATTACCAGGCTTATCATGGGATACACTACACTTTGCAACCCTCCATCATGATCTTGGGAGCACCAACCAATTTGCTGTCAAGTCAATAATCTCATCGAGGGAGATGAAATCTGCAAGATTTCCACAATATAGCTGAAACGCACAAAGACATACTCACTGAGAAAATCACATCTAAACTATATGCTTCCCTATTTAGGAGCTAGAATATAAATGCTTTGTTTTGATTTGATTCTGTCAACTCTGTAAAATGGGCTATGACTCAAGGCATATCTGCTGAATACTGATGAGTAGCTGTAATCTTGGTGGCTAAAGAACAACCTTAAAAGAGAATGAGTTAAAAGGATGGCTCAACACCTTCAGCTTTATAAAGCACCTTAAAAGACCTGTCGCTCACAGAGCCTTAGTTTATTAGCCCAGTAGCTCTGGTGGGGGCAGGTAAGCACTGCAGGCAGGACAGTATGCATGTACAACGGTAATGTACATGCATTATAAAGTGACATATTGTAAAATGCATATTAATTTCTGTATAATTTCACAGTAAACATGTATTAGGTGTAAATCCTCAGTATATTTTTCAGCATTTAGTTCCACTGACTGTGTTTAAGTACTATTCAAAAGGCTTTATTTAACAGAGCTTTATATAATTTCTGGCTCACTTGGGACCAAGATGTTCCTAATTTGGCTACAACGACATAAGTGAAAGAAAAAGGTTGTAGAAATGTGCTAAAAGAGAAATTTAAAACTTAAAATTGTGGTGAACAATAAATCCAAGCTTTGTTGCAGTGGAGGCCAGGTATTTGACTTTTCCCAAATCACTGAGGTTTGTAGGGTCACCGCTCATCACTTTCTGGTTGTTGATGTTCTATGTTCGTGCATGTCATGTTTTCCTCTTTTTCAAAATCTCCTTTGTTTCTTTTGGCTTCATGAACAAGCTTTTTGACTGGACTTTATCTGAGTGTTGTGTTTATTTGTCTGCATTTTAAATAAAACATTTCTGTTTGAGGTTTAGGGTGGGGATGATTTAGTCCAAGACTACAACCTTAAATACAACATTTTCAGTGTAACTGAGACAAATAGTAAAATTGAACAAAGTAATCAAAATGTATTCAGACATGTTCTTTGTTAAATATACTTTGTTAGATATATTTTTACCTTTCTGATGTTATGTTTTTACGTCATGAATTTGTGATCAATGAGTGGTTGTAATTTTACTGTTAATATTTTTCCTACCATATTGCCCCACCCTACATCATTCCAATCAGTTTGATTCACTTTATGAATATGGTGCCATTTTACAGCATGTCATCTAAACTAAAAAAAGAATAAGTCACAATAAACATATCAAAATAGTATATTTTGCATCATACATGAAAGGTGGGGTCTAAACCTAATATATAGCTGTTCCACCCACTACCAGCATCAATGAGTCAATCAATGAATTCCGTTTGCTTTTCTTTGTTTCAAGCCCGACACATTTGAAAGTTTTCCAGCATAACTGATCTGTTCAAGGTTATGCTGCAAAGCTCTTACTTTTAGTTTATACTGTATATATGAAGCATCTAGAATCTAGTATGGAGCATACTAGATCCTGATCTAGTATGTTTCATTTTAAACAAGTTAGGATGGGCCTATGGGCTTTACAAAACATGTTCATTTCACTTTTTGTACAAAATCATTCTCAGAAAGAGGGATTTCACCTCCTTAGTTCGACCTATTTTGAGCTCCTTTCAGAATGAGCTTTTTTAAGCATTTGTCACTTTTATGCAAATAAGCTGCCGCTGGCTACGCCCCCAAACTCTATGTTTACACTTGCACTTTGTAAACATGAAAATGGCAGCTAACAGATGTGCAATTGTACAACCGTATATCTTTGAACCAGAAGCAGAAAAAGCCTCCTGCACAACCATAAAGGATGAAACAAGTAGTTTCTGTAGTCTACATCAGAACACATGTCTTTTCCAGCAGTCATTGTACAAACTAGTTGACCAAACATGATAATCTCCTTAAAATAAAATGGGCATGGATCCACTTGGGTTGTTATGAGTGGGGCTGGGCTTGACTGGGGTTGCTGAGTATCCCCAGTCAAGCCCAGGCGTTTGGTATCACATCTGAGATGGGTCTTAGGTCAGATTTTGTTTTAGCCTTCGATGTGATCCATAGGTTAAATTTTTGCCAAGTACCTTACCTTTGTTGAATTTTAAATTTAATATCAGATGTTGTTATTGGTTCCTTTAGTTATGAAATTGGGCGGACAACAGATTATCCAATCTCTTTTTCTTTTTTTATTCAAGGTTATGCCAATGACCAACAACACAATGTACTTTGAACTGTGAAACTTTTCAAATTGTACAAAATTGAAATGTTTTCTTTTTATCCTTTTTTCTCCAACTCTTTTCATCGCCTTCCTATCAAAGAAAAGCTGTGATTCGTTTTGCAATGTCCCTCACCTCAAACATCTCCAAGTACAAAGTCTTTTATTCTACACACCTATTCTCACATTGAAAACATTTTCTTGCCTGTTGGTCGTCTCATCTTATTTCTCTCTGAATGCTAATGTGTTTGTCTAATGAAAAGCTAGTTGTTGTACACTTAATCTGTGCAGAAACTTAAAGCCATAGGTCACAGAAGCTTTCAGATTACTTGAATCAATGAGATTTTAAAATTCACCCACGCTGCCTACAGTTAAATGGATTTCAGGCTATTTTACTGGATGACACTGTCAAACGAAGTGCAAAGCTTTGGTTTATCTCAAAGGAGGAAAAACCCTTTTTTTCTAAAGGTTTTCTTCTGATATTTGCTTCGCTCTCAGTGGTCCACATGTCAGGTAGGCACATTTTCTCTTGGCAAAAGTAAGAAATGTCTGCCACTGCAAAAGCCCCTGGAAAGGCAAAGAGAAAAACATAAATTTTCTCTGCAATTCAGGCATTTCAATGGGTATGAAATGTCTACATTGAAGTTTTGTTTTTCTATGAATGAATGAATATTTTTGGTCTTTCAGTAGGGAAAACTGCTCTATCTGAAAACAGAAAGAATATGACACAGCTTCGAACCTATGAACTTCAACTATGACTGTCAAAGTACAATAACAAACTGGGCAAGGAGAACATTAAACAATGACATAGCTCTAACGCCCATGGAGGAGCTGCACAGCTCAGGTGGGAGAAAGCCATTTACAGAACAACTATTAGTTGTGACCAATCTGTTTGGATGCTTTTCAACAGAGATGCTGGTAAGACTTAATTTAAAAATGTGTGTTCATTGATGATTTCCAGCCAGTCTCAATGAGTTTTAGCTGTTTTGCAAAGAATTGGTCCAAAAAATCGGACAGGCTTTTGACTCAGGAGATTTGTATGTGTATTTGTAGAAACTTTAATATTTTTTTCTTACACTACAACAGCATTGCTTCATAAAAACCAAGGTCAAACGAAGACATTGAAGTTCTTTAAATAGGCAGATGACACCTCTTCCAAAGACATAGGCAGCTATGGCTCACTAGAAAGAGTAGTCATCTTGCAATTAGAGAGTTAAAGCCGAGTTCATTTCAAGCGTCATCCACCAGCTGGTTATGTGCCCCAAGTTGCCAATCTGCATACTGGTGTGTAAATGTGTATTTGTTTGTGAGCGCAGCTGGTAAGAAAAAAATAACAGGTTTCGGTTGTCAATATTACTAGAAAAGTGCTATGCAAGTTGAGATGTTTTACCCTTTGTGTACTGTAAGGCAGTGAGGAAAGAGGCATGGAGCACTGCTGTAGAAAACAACTCAGAGCAGCTCCTGTGACACTGAGGTGCTGGGACAGAGGTGCAAGCGGAGGAGTGCGATAATGATGCGGTCAGCAAACAAGAAACATGGCCTTGGAGACAGAGAGGCTAAATGAGTTTGCGAGCTCTGACAGCAGCACAGAGGATTATGAGTATTCGCATTAATGCCCGAGAATGCATTCAATATGCACCTCTATGGACATTAACGCTCATTCAAAAGTGAGTTCGACTGACTCACATTCCATCTTTATCAACCAGAAGCACACACACGAGCATTAAAGAAAACTGATGCTGAGAATCTTTGAGAGGATGACTAAATATAACTCCATCCAGCAGATTAAAACAACTCCCCCCTCCCTCTCTGAGGTTCAATTCAGACAGATCAGACGGGAAATATAGAAGATGTGTCATATAGGAAGGTGCTCCGATACAAATTGGATGATTATCAGAGCAGCGCAGCCAACACTGAGACATTTGGCTGAGGTAAGCAGATCCGAGGAGAAAGATTGGCTTCGAGGGCTGGGGAGCAGATGGGACGGGAGCACAGAACCGGACCGAAAAAGTCTGAGCTCTTTTGTTGTTTTGCTTCAGAAATTCAGGCTCATACTGATCTCTGTCTGGCTGCTGGAGCGCTGCTCCATATTTTATGACAGAGCTACTCTTCTTCTTTTGGTGTTGTAGCAGCTTCGTCTTCATAGCAAGTTATCTCCGCCTTTAGCTCCACCCTCTTAACATTAATTATGCAGCTCAATGCAGCACTCTGAGTCCCTGCTGCAGCTCACCCACACCACAATACTCTCCAGCTTCCTCCCACTCCCTCTGTCTCTGTAACTCACACAGACCACAGACTAGTATTTACTTTCTTTCTCTATTCTTCATAATAAGAAGCAACATTTGATTTTATTAAAATAGTATGTCTTACTATGGACTTGACTGGACCAAATCTTTCTTCCTTTGTGAGATTTTGAAAGTTTAGAGGGTAAATGTATTTTACACACACAAACAGACACCTTCATTCTGAAATAAAAATATGTAACACCCAGCTTGAACTGGCGTTTTATGGCTAACAATAGGATGTGAGGGAATTAAATATAGATGGACTTACAGTTTAACAGAAGAACCATTTTGATGGATGCATTTCTGCAGTAGTTAAACTCATGCCAGAAAACCTAGAGTGAAGCAGTAATGTGAAGAAAAGTGAGACTTCCACAATTACATAGCTCACAAATGTAAAGTCAGCTATTCTAGTGACTCGGTTACTGATAGGGATTCCTATGCCTTCCTAATGTCATCTCATCGTTCTTTAAGTTGCATTTTCAGCTGCATTATAATTATTTCATTGTATTTTCATGTATTTCTACTTCATATTACTGGATCCCGATCATTTTTATATGCAGTTCATGAAAATAATTATTGTAATCTACAAGACTAAATACAAAATAAAATTTTAAATTAGAATTTACCTCCCTTGAACATTGCATTTATTTTACAAGAATACAAGTTGTGCCAGTTGTAGTGTGCTCCACCAGCAGCATATATTTTTTGTGTCATATCAGTTTGAAAGCCTGCCGCTGATTTATTTGCAAATCAGAACCAAACATGGCTTAAGTGCAGAGGTAAACACACTTAACACCTGTCTGTTAAGGTGTAATTGATTCAGCCACTCCGTCAGACCATGTCACAGGAAGCGGAGCGAGTACACGCTCCGCAAACCTGAATCAGCCGTATCAGCAAACCGGAGGGAAATGGAAGAATATACAAACACAAAAGGAGGGGGAGGCTCTCACGCTTTGGTCAAGCAGCCCCCAGGCAAGCAGTGGGCGGAAGCACAGCTACTGCTAATGGATGCAGAAAGAAGCTTCTCCTTCGTTTCCTTTGGGCTCCTCACGTGATGTCGACTCATTTCACATCTGCTCGCATGTGTTCATGCATGTGCCTGTGCTTGTTCGGATATTACTCGCCTTGCCGAAAGCTGTTTAATGAATCTAACAGAACTTATGTGTGAGACCACATAGTGTGAGGCGTTAGTGCTTACTATACTACACTATAGTATACTATACTTATCTTAACTTGTCTCATTCAAAACCTTCAGTTCTTTCTTACAAAAAAGGGAAAAAGGAATCCACAAAATAATAATGATAAGATGTCACAGGGAACAATTGCACCTTTTAACCAATTTTTAATCATTCTTTATATTATTGTCTTCATCTTTTGCACTTAATGTCCATGACCGTACTGCTTTTTGAAAAGTATTGTTTACAGCAAATTGCACTTTACCTGTTTGCGGTTTTACTCTAAGTGATTTGTGTTTCTGAAGTGTATACTGTTGACCTCTTGACCAGGTTGCTCTTGTCTCACAAGAGCTTGTCTCTTCTTTATCTGGTTAAAGAAAGGCTCATAATAGCACTATAAGGTACTAAACTACACTACAATTGCTAACTTGGAAGTAACTTGGAGACCTAATCAGATGGAAGCTATAAGTTGCTCTTTTCTGTCATTCTTCATACTTGCCTCTGTTGGGTTTACAGTAATTGCTCACCAGTGTTTGCAAAAATGCAAGCAGAAAGGCAGATGTTCCTAATCTGGGAAAATGTGGCCAGAGAAGACAGGATCATTCAGCAGGCATTTGGGAAAGTAAATGTGTAATTCACTTAAATAATCCAGGGGGAGCATCAACATGACTTACTCTCTTTCTTTTACATGACTTTGCAGGTGACGATCGGTTACTTGCATTCAACTCTGTTTCTACCGATCTCTTTTCCACCAACTGATGTCCAGACTGCTCGACGGAGGGTCAGAGGTTTTTTGTTTCTGTTGGTCGGCAGGCAGCCCTGTGTGCGGTACAGCTCTGCTGCTGCAGGGGTCTTTTCAGCGCATGGTGCCGGATGGTGAGCAGAGAACACAGCGGGGGCTGGGCACTGCAATGTGCTGCAGTGCTCATAGCTCTGCTATGCACACCCACTCTCTTCCATCGCTGCTCTGCTTGTGACAGTCTCTCAATCTCTGTAACCCTTCCTGGCTCATTCTTAAGTAATTTGACTTCCGTCGTCTTTGCACTTCCTTCACAGGGCACTTGTCCTTTTCTGGTGATTATTTTCCTCCATTATCTGCAGATGAACTACAGTCCATGCCTTTAATGCATTCTTGAAGTAAATTGCCCCATGCATTTGTGCATGTCCTTTGACATGTACATCTATATAACAAGTTATTTTGGAAGGGTGGAGAAAAGCTAAATGTCCACACTTAACCAAACTTGGAAAAATGCAAGATTAAGATTACAACCCTTAATCTCCTATGAGTGTCTTTACTGCAAGCCATTAATAGGCTGCAACATCTGGAGTCTCAGTGAAAGTCTGCCTCTTCGGTTTCTTCATTGCATAACGCATCATTGGTTCTGTCAGATTCCGTCAGCATATTTCTTAGTGAGTTAGATCCCTGATTGGCTGCTTAGCATTTCAAATGAGTTCTACATTTAACGTGATTATGTTATTTTTTGACACGACGCGTGAATGGGAAATAAAATCATAAATGTACAAAATAATCTATATGATGAGTTAGCTCAAGTCTCAAAAAACCCAACTGAGTTAGAAAATTGTTGGGCTTTTAATAGCGAACTGAGTTAATGTCATTTGTTATGATAATATTTCCATCTGATGCCTTTTTATCTGGAATTGTTGCCATTCTTCTTTGCAGCTCAGACTCAGTCAAAATAGCTAGAAAATATCAATAAACTGGAATTTTCAATATGATTCCAAGTCAGGTTTAGGTTTGAACTTTGAATATAGCATTGTAACATATGAATATGCTTTGATCTAAACTATTATATTGTAACTCTGAGTTTTCGGGGTGTTGTCCCAAAGGAAGATCTCAAGTCTTTTGCACCCCTTAACAAGTTTTCTTTAGGTGTCACTCAGTATTACCTCCATCTATATTCTTACCAACTCAAATCTTTTTTCCTTCACCTGCTGAAGAAAAGCATTTACACAACACAAGGTGGACTACATCTGGAGCAAACTTCAAGAAAACTGCTGAAACACTGAGATCCTTTAAATTAAAGCCATTTGTGCAGAGCAGGGTGGATTAATAATTACTAGAACATAGATTCATTCTGGTCTGGGTTACAACTTTTCATGACTTCTATTTTTTTATACCACTGAAATGTATTTTTTTCTTTCTTGTTTGTTAATTGTGTTATCTTTTTATCAAGTAAATAACTTTGAATTGTATAAATATGCCATAAAAATAAACTTGGTGGTTTACGTCAAGTTACAATACAGTAGGTGAAAGGATCAGTTTGGATTCAAATATTGGAAAGTCATCTAGGATATTATTTAACCTTTATCTAACCAGAAAAGATGATGTAGAGCAAATTCTCATTTTCAACAGCAACCTGTTCAAAAAACATTAAAACATCATTTTATATATCGGTATAAATTCAAATTAATTAAAAGTTTTTTACCCGCAGCCACTAAAAATCAACTAGAATAACTATATTCTAAGACATTTAACTGGAAGGTTAGCAAACACACCAACTTTTACTTAAATTCGCTTATTGCTATTTTTTAGTTTATAGTGTCTTAAAGATAAAACTTAATCAACTGTAACTTTTTAAGCCATAAAGAGGGTTTTAAAAGTTCTTCTTGCTAATCTTGTTAAATACAAATTAATTTCACACCAAATATTTTATGCAACTGATACCATCTACTCTAAATGACTAAAGTTTATCCCTTTCCATTTATTGAATTTAGTATGTTAAAGGTTCTGTCTTTTCAGGTGTGTCCTTATGTGCAAATCCCAACATATTCCTCTATCGTGTGTCATGTATTTTTAACCACCTTAACAACATCAGATTTTCTTTTCTTCTACCCACATCAAGAATTTTTGAATGGCTACCAACAGCTGATGATGCTCTGCTGTTTTTGCCCAGGCCATCATTTACTGGGACACGCTGAATGCCTGTACTACACATGCTGAGACAGAGGATGTCACGCTCAAAGGATGAGCAATAATGAGCCTAACAGCTGTTCTCCTCCTCCAAAAAGTAAAAGTTATTGTGCATAATTTGATCATTCACACATTCAACCAAACAATGACTATTTAACTGCTTAGCTGAATTGGTTGGTGAGAGATTGAATCATTAAACTTTCGTAAATTCCATCTTAATACTCTTTCTCTTCAAACTTGGTCATTCTATCTGATGAAAAAATTTTCATTTTTGTCCACACATGTACTTTATGTTCATGTGAACTGACAGGTACTGGCTAATTCATGTAACAGTGAGGGGCCCCGATTCCATTTGCCATTACAGAACTTGTGTTTCTAATCATCACTATTTGGACGAGTTTCATGATATGCAAGCAGAGTCCTGCTGAGACACTACCCAGACTGCACTCAACTGTGACATGAAACAAAGCTTTGCTTCACAGCTGGTGTCAGACTTATATGATCTGAGGACATTACATGTTTTAAATGCTTTTTTTTAATGACAGCTGCAACACTGAGCACCTTCTACGTATATATATATATTTTTAAATAAACGTGGTGTACAGAGAAAAAGCCACTGGTGACTGAAATCTGAGAGTTACACTGACAATTGGCTATGACAGGTGACCCAGACACTCAAAAATCGAATAATTTTTCAGTCCGTGAACTCAACATACTAAGCACAACCTGGTTTCTGCTCACAACAGCAGTGCTGTTACCAGAAATGGGTAGTACCTAATTACATTTGCTATTACGATTGGTTGTGTATGTTTTTAAATGGAATTTCAAGACTGGTTTTACTGCACAGTACTTTTTTTTTACTTAAGTATAATACTGAAGTATTTTTTATTAGCTATAATTGGTAAATCAGCATAATTAGCTAAAATAATTGTCTGTCTAGGTGTAAATAATACAAGCAAGGTGTTTCACAGTTGCGTTACTGAAATAAATGCCCTCTTTAAGAATATTCTGAATTATTGAATGAGTCTATACAATTATAGCAACAAGGTCTGTGGTTCAGCTCCCAGTTAGAGAACTTTCTGAATGGAGTTTGCATTCTCTCCATGTTTATCTGTGGGTTTTCCAGCTTCCTCTCAGAGTCAGAAAGCATCAATGCCCACTTTCAATTACCCAGAGATTCTGTTGTTTGACCTATGTGTTTCTGTGATGGACAGGTGAACTGCCCAGCCTGTGTCCTGCCTCTCAGCCATTGACTGATAGAGATAATTAAAAGCCCTCCAATTATAATCTGGAAGGATTAAGAGGCAGAGAAGAATATTTTCTTAAAGAGAAATTGTCTGAATCAGTATCCAGGGCTCAACGCTTCGCAAAAGAAATGTTCTTAAATCATTTTCTTAGTTCTTGTTCTCATCTTTGAATTAATGCTCTGCTGGGCTGCTGTTTTGCCTCATAACCATTTGGATCTTTGCAGGAACAAAGAAGCGAGAACAAAACCACAATGAAGGCACTCCCACATGGAGCACAGTGAGCTAATGAAGGTACAACACGGACAGCTGGTTTTGAGCTGAATTAGTGAAAGGCTGTTTCTGAAAAAGAAAACTGTCTCTTTGGAGGTGCATTATGAAAAAATGACATTAATAATAAAAAGCGTGTTTTTTTTGTCTAAAACAGAAAAAGACATGCAAGGCTCTCTGCAACATTAAATATGCTTCTGGATATGTGACTAAACAGCAATAAGAGAAGCTGCTGTCCATGGTGCTGAAATGGATTTGCTTTCATTCTCCCATCTTCTAGAATAATTTAAATGTTTTAAAACTTGCAACAAGGATCAGAAATTCGGGTCAGCTTTGCAGTACAAATAAGAGCACATGCCTAAGAAGAGCAGGATAAGTTTTAAATATATATATATTTAACTATTAGCACATGTTGTACCTTTTACTACTTCTAATGTGGCTATGAAAGTGTGCTTACAGGAAAACACACACAAGTCTATTATTTGCTCTTTTTTCTGCAGCAGGCCACTGTGCATGGGCAGAGGTAACACACTGCCCACTGCTGGACAGCATCAAGCTCTCCATTTGCAGTTAATGAAGGTCAGAATAGAAGAGAATGAGGTGGAGAACAACAGCTGGAGATTTTAAAGGAAAGACTGAAGTAAATTTATGAAAAATGTCAACTTTACTTCTGTTTTTTGAGTCCTTTTTGCGCTACCATATAAAATATTATCTGTGTTCCAATTACTGACTGAAAGTTTATTAATATTACAATGTTTGTAGCTTTGTTTTCATTCTTTATGCTATACACAGAAAGCACTGAATGATCAATGAAGTAACCTACTTTAGCTTCACGCTCTGACTGCAGCGCCTCCCCTTAACTGAACAAACTGAACAGAAACTAGTCACCAGACTCAACCAAATCCTGAGCCAGCTCACTGTTTTCTGTTAGTACCCTATCAGAAACCACGATGAGATCACGCATCACCAAACTAACATGGGCTACAGCAGCCTCCCAGCCAACTGAATCCAAAATCTCATCGAGAAACTTTGCTTATTTTAAGATCTGAAAGCAAAACAAAAGACAAGCCACACTGATGTTGTCAAAAACTGGAAGCTGTCTTGTGCAGCTCAGCCTGGATGCTGGTTGCTGGATGCTGAGGCAGCTTCACAAGGGGATATAACAGGATACTGCAGCACAAGAGAACCGTGTGCACAGAAAACTTGCCCAGGAGCATCAGGGAGTCCCGCACTGAGCTTCTCCCTCCCTTCCCCTCTGCCTCACTGTCTCACTCTACTTCAAGTCTTTGCAATGCAAACAAATCAAAATATAGATAAAAAGGTAAGTAGAAATGTCTCATTTTGCAAAGAATATTAATCACTGAAGCTCAAGTTCAACATTTTTTTAAAAAGCCATTTGTTTCTCTCCATTAAAGACCCATAAAAAGTGAAAAGGCTGCAGGTTAAGAAGCAAACGCAGCAGCTTACCTTCTGTGCAGGATGTTCCCCCTGACAAAGAGATGCTCCCTTTCTCCGCAGACTGTGAGACACTTTGAGATAGAGAGAAAAAGAATGAGTCTCCTCTTACTTTCACGTACTTCCAGTTTCAGACCAAATGCAAATCTAGCAGAGCCCAGAACACACACCTTTACTCTGACAACTCCGCCACATAAACCCTCACAACCCTGCAAATGCACCCCAAGACTAAAGTACCACAATTTGATGAAGACTTGCTCAGGAGGGGGGAGGGATGAAAACTACACACACTCACACACTGCAGTTTTTTTTCCTTTTTTTCGTCCTCTTGCCCACTCTCCCGCTCGCTTTTATCCAGCTATCTTTACCCTGCGCTGCCTCCTGATTGGATGCACAGCTTTTCAGTAACATAAGCTCTCTTTTTTAATTGGAAGGAAGCCAGTAATGTGGTGCAGCAGAAACCCTCCCGCCCAACTCATCCTGTTTTTTTTTTTTTCCTTCCCTCCTTCCTAAGTGCCTGTGGAGAAGAATGCTGAGCTCGGCAATTTCCTACGTGTCGACCAAAGAATACAACGGGAATGGAGGACCGAGGGAAGCGGGAGTAGGAGGAGGAAGAAAAGGGACGGGTTGTGTGGCAGTCGTGATGGGGATTGGGGGGACAGCATTTGAGGCAGATTAATATGCTGCAGCGGGACAAGCAGGCAGGGGAACAAAGACGAGGAGGGGTCTCAGGTATGGTGAGAGACGGGTTTGGATGCACTGGCTGGTTCTGCCCGTTGCAGCAGTGTGACAGCAGATCAGATGAAAGCGGGATTTCTCTGCAGCGCAGCTAGGTGGCTCTGCTGCAGTGTGAGTCTGACAGCCAGGCAGGAACAGGGGGATGGGAAGGGAGGAAGGGAGGAGGAGGAGGAGAGCTACGGATGGCTGCAGTGATGCCGAAGTACAGCCTTCCAGAATGTCTTTGACTTGAAGGAGGGGGAAAAACGGGGGCATCCAGCCACAGAGCTCACTGTGGTTAATGCATTCACCTTATAATTATTGAAAGCGTCCCAAAGGAGAATGGGACGTCTGGCGGTTCAGATCGCCTCTCTGATAAGGTTCCTGATAATTACGAACACCCGTACATGTCCTCAGCTGGTACCTTAAACAGCATACCCTAAAATAAAATGTCTCCTCAGTCCACTTTTATTTCATGATGCACTGAAAGATTTCCTGCTCAGCAAATGTGTGATTGATTTTGTGGTGTCAGATTTCTTCCTCCTCCTCTTTTTCCATTTTTTTTTTAAACCACTCACATCTGGTCTATTGTGTCCCAGCTGCACTTAAGCACAATACCCGAGCAGATCAATAATGGACCATACAATACCTCGACCATCTGCACAGGCCACAATGAGCACACCACAAGTTATATTTGATGAGCTTGCTCAGTCAACAACATTATGGCAGATGGGAGGAAAAGGCAAAAGGAAATCTGATGAGTTGGACTAAAGGTTCAAATGCAAGACATGTTTTTTTAGCATATAATCTTTTATAAAAGTCTGCCATTGCATATTCTTTCTTGTGAAGGAGAAAATAAAAATTACTTCCTATTTGTTTATGGATGAAATCAACACTCCTTTAACAATTTAGACTCATGGTAATTGAGTTAGGTAGATTATGAGCTTGCTTTAATTTGGGCTAATGCTGAAGAATCACAAAAAAAAAAAATTAAATCACAAAAAGTGTAAAAACAACCAGAAGAGGGTGGAAAATGTGGGTAAATCCAACTGGCATCATTTTCTTATTCCCCACTAATATCTGAATATGGCTAAATTTATATTACCCTCCAGGGGAAATAATTCTGCTTTTATGCATTTTCCTGAAACACAGTATTGATATAAGAATTCAGAAATTATAGAGGGAGACTAGATGTACAGTTATTATAGTGGGCAGGGATGACCTGTTACTTGTTGCAGCAGAGCTGGAGAAGCTTTGAACTGAATATGCTCTCTTGTTTATTCTTTATGTTGCATAGAAAATGTTAGGTGTCATGTTGAGTCTTCCGCAGCACTTTTATCTGAGGAATATGAGCTTCAAAGCAGTTCTCAGCAGGGAGGCTGTTGTTTTTTCATCTAGCTTGACTCATTTCAGCCAGAGGCAAAAGCACCACAATGAAGACTCAGTTTCCTGCCATTGATTCATAGTCGATGCAAAACTTATTGCAAACATTGATCCTGCTCTATGTCAGAAAGATCTAAGTCTAAAGGGGAAAAAAAGGATCAAATTTGTTATCAAGCTACAAAAAGTGACCCAAAAGGAAAAATGCAATAGTTATGCCTATATATTTTTTTTTTGACAAAAATATTTATTGTGAAACTACAACATTCTTGAAGGTTTAGCTTTTCTGTGATGCTGTAAACCAAAACTGTAGAACAGTTTGCTAACCCTGTGGAGATTTTTTAAAATCAACTGAAAGCTCTGGATGTTCCAAGCTTTTTGTCATGATTTTTTTTTTGTTTTACACTTTCTATATGTGCCACTTATGTTGTGCAGTATACAGTGACTTTAATGTCTTATAACATCACTTCATAGACTTTACTCACTAGTTAAGAACACGGTTTCTGACATCAGTTTCATATTATTTCAAGGGATGACCTTTACATGTTCACACACACCATCCTCTGGTATCTGGAAAAAGTTGTTAAATTCTACAATTTCCTTGCATTTCTTAGTTTTGCCACAACAAATAATTTTTGATATTACCAAACAAGACCCCGGCTTTGGACTGGACACCCTATAATATAAATCTGTTTGGTTCGGAAACAAGATACAGCTTTCCCACTGGTGTTCTTGGAGTTTGCTATAATGTTAAAGCACATACTCTAAGGACATTTCCTCTTCCGCAGGAGGCAACTGGACCTCGAAGTATTTTCACCCAAAAAATATATATATATTTTTTTCCATCAGCCCATGAAACACTGCGCCATTTCTCTTCATTCCAGTCAGTTTGGCAAATTGTAACCTTTTTTAATTCCATTTATTTATAAAGTGTTAATTCACAACACAGAATATTAAGGCAATATACATAAAAAAAAGTCATTTTAATTCAATTATATAAACATAATTGATTCTACTTATCATATAGTGCTCCAAGTTAAGTTTATTACTAAAATCAGTAAAAAAAAAATCCACATAAAATATGCAGATTGCATTCCCATCTCCTAAATGTCTGTGCTTGTTCCCTCTTCAATTACCTTTTATCCTGGAATGACCGATTTCATCCAAATTTTCAGGGGAATCTTGTGTAACCAGCATGTTCATTGGCTGCCTTCGTTCTTATATTAGGGCCACCTGCTGGTTCACAAGATGAATGACTTCACTGATTGAACTCTAACATGGAAAAATCACTCAATTAATCACTTCTCAGAATCAGCACATCGTCACTCTATTGCAAATAGTAGTAAATCCAAGTAGAAATATATTTTCTACAAAAATAGAGATTTATGTGCTTAATGATGTTGGAATGCTATTACTGGACACATTGGAGCTCTGTACATTCTCATAGTAAAGTCACAGTAAAACGCAATCAGATGTAAAAAAAAAAAAAAAAAAGTTAAATAAACTTGTAGATTTGATCAAATAAAAGATCTATCAGAACATAAATGTGAAGGCAATGGATAGATTCCTGTGGGATTTATAGGTGTACTGAAGCACAGAAATCTACATTACTTACAAACTGGGTTACAATTTTACAATAAAGTTAGATTACAAGCGTTTTGACTGATGTGGCAGCAAGGTCATTAATGACGCACTTCACTACTGAGCTGTTTATGCTAGAGCAACAGGACTGAAGCCATCCCTTCATGCTTTTATCAAAAGGAAACATGAATTACAATTCAGATAACTCATTTGCCCCATTTTAAAACGCATTGAAGAAAACATTCTGTAAACCATTGTTTCATTCTCAACAGCTGGGGAACAAGGCAGGTTATAAAAGCATGATAGATGAAACATATATAGAAGAATAACAGAAGCTGTGTGTAAATGTAGGCGAGAAACTGACTTGTATTTTAGGATTTAGAGCAGAAAACTACCGATTGGAGTTTTCCATTAAAAGAGCTGCTGAAGAGCTCCGTGTCATTTCTTTGCAGAAGCCCTTTGCAGTGAAACTGATTAGTTAGAAAATGCATTTTATTTGCAATGTAATCATTACATGACTGCTTTTCCACTACAAAATCTCCTGACTTCATGCTGCAGGAATAATGGAGAAAAGTGGCTACAGTAAACTCTGTCAATAGTAATTGTAAAAACCATGAATCATCGCATGTTTTCCTTCATCACTGTGGTCTCTGCTTTCTTGGGCAGACTGTACACCGTTATGGTGATGTCTGTCTCTTTAAAGACCTGCTCCAGGATCTCTGACACCTTTGACCACTCCAGTTGGTCCAGGCCACACCCAATTCTGAGGGGGAGACACGAGACAAGCATGCAGTTTAATCATTTCCTCTAAAGAAAAAGAATTAAGGGAAAATATTGAGTAAAAAAAAACAAAACAAAGAAAAACAGTATTTCTCCAGAGTAATTCCTACAAACCGAGGCATTGATATCCTATTGACGCCGGTCTGTAAGCAATGAGACTTCATGTCTTCCAGGCTCTTTCTCAGGTTGTCATATGTGGGTTTCTGGCTGGCTTTTTTCTTTGTGATCTGAGACACATAATAGGAAAGATGCAGTTACAAGAAAGTTGAATAATAAAACAACTTTCATTACAATAATTGACCACAGTATATTTACCAGATAATAGATGAAACGTTGATCATGTGTCAGGACAGCACACTGCCCTGGTAGCTTCTCTATTCAGACATGCATAGAAAAATCCAAAACATCATATGATTCAGTACAAGACATTTGAATAAACTTTACAAAGATAAAACCTTTTCTCCTGAAATTCTTCCCCAAACAACAATTCTGACTCACTCTGCTCCTTTAACTTTGACACTTCGCCGAACCTCTTCTTGAACATCACTGCTATCCCTGCTCCCATGCGGATGTCCTCACTGATGCAGTGGGCCAAGGATTCATCCCGTGGGCAGGAAAACAGGTCGCCGGTGACATATTTCAATGTCCAGCTGTCTTCTGAAAGCTGGCCACCAGGGGGCGTTTAACAAGAGTTAAATAACTGAAAAAACGAGATGCTCTGACGCAATCACGATTGCTAAATCGTCCAACTTTAATCATTACCTGCATTTTATAAGTGGAAGATAGCGCTCGGCTTTTAGAAGACATTGAAAACAATGTGTTTAGATCCTGTTTTCTGACTGGATTCAGTAGTAAAACCCGTGAACTCCTCTGCCTAAGTAAACATGCAACGCCACGGAGGACAACATGCATGTCCTTCCGACCGAAAGACTAGTTTGGTAGTTTTTTAAAGTGTCTCGTTTAAGTAGCAAAACCTTTTAAAGCAGTTAGGAGTTTTAAAGCTACACAAACAATTAGCTTACACTTGTCTCTATAGCAGGACTAAAGCGGAGAAACGAAACACAATCTCGAATCTCGCGAGAGGAAAAAAAACGAGTTTTTGAAAAAGTGAAACGATTCGCACCATTTAAATACCAGCGCAGAAAGCGGCGCCGCCGTGAAGGCGGAGTAGGCTTTCAATCTCAGCTTCGGATTTTGTGACTGAATTGGGTCCATTAAGAGTAATACCAACATATAATTACGCCTAAAAGTATACACCGTTCTCCCACCGCAAATAAAGATTACTGGGAAATTTTTAATTATTCAGATATTGCAGTAAGTATTACACACAAATAGCAGGCACATGCCACACAACTAATCAAAGACTTAATTAGTTGCATCAGGTGTTTTAGATGAATACCTGGAATGCTGCAGGTAATGTTTCATTGCATATATGAAAAAGCAAGATAACTGGCCATTCAAGTTAGAAATACAGCAGAGTTTGCAAATTTAGAATTAAAGTGACACAACAGTGCCTACCTGGATGTAGCAGAAAGAAGAAGAAATCACCATGGGGAGGCAGGTTGTCAAAATTCTAATTTCTACCACTGACTGCAAAGGACCTGCAACAATACCTGGAAGCATCCTCTGAGTTTTCAGTTTCCACCTGCAAGAAGCTGAAAAGCTCCATGAAAAGACGTGCTTCTACAAAAAAGCACCAACTTTACTAAGAGGTTTGGGTTTCTGTTTTTCAGCCAGATGAATCAGAACACAGACTTCCTACATCCTCACTTCTTACTGGGGTATTTGCCAGTTCACTCGCATTGACTTATTTTTTATTTTTTCTAGCAGCATTTCTGTTTGTCAGCACAGTATTTTTGCCTTTATCAAAACAAAATCACAATATTTAATTTATGTTCATGTAAAATAAATAACTTCCCAAGTCAACATGTCAACATTTTTTATTGAACAACTTTTATGCTTAATTCATGACACAATCAATCAAACACACAGTTACTGCTTTATGGCTGTAAAACAAACCTATAATAAAATAGGCAGCGATTATTTACACTGTTCTTCATTTGCACCAATGCTTCACCGACTGTGCAACTATTATAAACACATAATCCCTTCAAAAGCAATGGCTGCATCTAGGTTTTGGACATATTTTTATGCCAAAATGCCTTTTTATATACATTTATGTACAAAATCCACATGGTCACATAATAGGTCAATGTGATTTCCGGTCTTAGAAGTTAGCACTGCGTCTTCGCTCATTGATCCAGTCACCGGGGTTCACGTCCATCTGCAGCATCTTCATCACCCACTTGTCTCTGCGTGCTCCATCGATAAACTCATCCAGCGAGAGCTCACCTGTGTGACAAAATATAGGTTTTCCATTTTCCGATTCAGTAATAATGAACACAAGTGCAGCCTTATATTTGTGTAAATGGCACCAAAAACTCTCACCATCTCCATTTTCATCGACCAGCTCAAATATTCGGTCAACCACTTGGTCTGGGGTAAGCAGATTACATTCTTCATCCAGCTCCCCATGGCAGGCTTTCTTTAGCCGATAAATAGACTGTAAATGAAAGAAAAATATGTCACAATGACTTCTTGCACATCTATTTTCAAGCAAACTTTGAAATCTCACTGCACATGTGAAAGTAATTTAATGGGAATATTACCTCCACAATTTCAAGAAGTTCTGTTTTGTCGATGCATCCGCTCCCATCTTTGTCATACATTTTGAATGTCCACTTAAGTTTATGTTCCAGTTTGCCTCGAAGAACTAAGTTTAAAGCTGCTACGTATTCCAGAAAATCTATGGTGTTGTCCTGTGAAATCAGAGAGTTCAAATGTTAAAAAAAGAGCCAACATTGTTGTTATGAAAAATGTCAAACAAGATACATTTATTCACAACGTCTGGAGACATTTAAGGTGACAATATCATATTTTAAAAAATAGCTTTAAGCATCTACCTACAAGAAAAAAATTTAAGAATGCAGAGTAACAACTAAAGTGCAACCCTCTTTTGACTTTGTTTGAACTTTTCAATACACTTGAATTGCTGTTAAACACATGCAATGTCATCCAACCACATAAAATTCTTTGATTTATTTCATGTGCACAACATTTTAATGTTATTATTAGAGCAAATAATACCAGAATAAAGTTCCAGTGTACTTACGCCGTTCTTGTCAAAGGCTCGAAACATGTTCTCGATGTAATCTGCGGCCTCTTTGTTGTCGGTGACACCAAAAAAACTCTTGAACTCGTGCATGAAAAGTGTTCCACTTGGGCATTCCACGACAAATTTCTTGTACCATTCCTGCAGCTCTGCCACATCAATTTCTTTGTCCGGGTCATTGTCTTCACTCAGGCGCTGACCCATGATGGGAAGATTTTCTGTAACTCCCCTGAAACTGAAATTATTTCTCACATTACAAATAACCAGTTTTAGATTTGTAACTGCTTTGCTGCCTTCCTTCTCTAGTGATCAAATCTATCAATTTCAGTTCACATCTACAAAACAGTTCCTGTCACTTTTTCCTAATCAGCTTAAATGAAAGTAATCAAAAAAGCATACAGGTCCATACAAGCAGTACAGTTATTATCCTTGTTGTTGTGGCAAATCCCTTCTGAAAGTGAGGACGAGACACAGACTGCTAATGGGTCACATGGTAAAGGATTAGAAATGAAGACCTGTCAAAATCAATTAGTTAATGTAATCATGAAGAGATATCCTTCTCAATCACACTAAAAAAACATCTTAGCATTGTCTGTAAGCTTTGTGGGCTCTAGATCCCTAAAATAGATTCCATGAATAGTCTTTAAACTATATTTAGTTTAAAATATATTTAAACTAAATACTTTTTAACAGCAATGTTTGGTAACCACGGTTGACAAACTTGGTCTCTCTTTTAAAGCAATAACTCTACACTTCTATGCTAACCTTCACTATTTCAATAAAAATTACAGAGAATAATTACCTAATTTGTCCTTGTTGATACTTTGTCCCACTTTTCAAACAAGCCCGTTTTTATAAACTTTTCTTTTACTTAATTGCTTGCATTTAATCTGATCGCTCAAAACAAACTGCAACAAATAAATTGTGAAACTACATACTTAAGCACAAGTGTTTTTGAAAAATATTGAATTAATCTAAATTACAACATTTTAATTTCCCTTTGGGATCAATAAAGTATTTTTTAATTTGAATCGAATTTGTGGGACAATTTAATAAAAGCCACATAATGGTTAATGGTGCAAAAAGTATACTTTAGTGTAGTCAGTCTCAAGTATATCGATTTATAGAGAAGTTATTCACATCACACTCAGCAGGTTTAAAGGAAAAAGTGGTTTAGTGAAATTAATTAATGCATTTCTAAAACACGAGAAGATGAGATGAAAACAAAGAGTCTGATGTGGCAGTTTTAATCCAGTCCCAGAATAGGAAGTTCCTGATCCGTCTGATGATTCACTGAGGTCAAGTGTTCAGTTATCCTTGAAAGTCCTAATTACTATTTACATGTCTGCTGTAGTCCATCTACCTAATGGCCACCATAAATGTGTTGATGTGAGAGCTGCTAAGTGATATAATCTCTGTGTCACACCATTGGAAATAACTTACTTTAGTGGAAAAACGACCACAATGTATGTAGGCTAGGTCTGCCCCAGTCCATATATGTGCTGACAGCAGCCATAGTGTTAATCTTAGCTTAGATGTGTCAAGGCCGTTGGGGAGTCACTGGATGTTATCCTCTTGTGATTAAAATGATTCATACCCTCTGGTCTTACACAACTGATATTTTAAATGAACCTGTTTGCTTTCTCTCCACCAATCACCTAGCTCATATTCTCAGTGTTCAATCTCTGTCTGTACCTGAGGATTGTTGTGATTACTCCTGTTTCATACTGGTTAAGTAAACTGGAAAGCCTTTAAAGCCAACTAAGCCTGTCATCAATATTAGCAGAGGGAATGAAAATTGGTGTATGGTTAAAGATTTTCTTAAATGGACATGCAGGGTTGAAGTGATCAATTTACCTACAGCATACTCCATACTTAGTTGCTTATAAGATTTTCAAAACTCCATACATAAATTATGTTTATAACAAGCAAAGAAATCTGAAATACCCAAACTTTGACTTGCGTATGAGGATGAAAATTTTTGAAAAATAAATATTATAAACTATGCCGCAGTTATTTGGATCTTCACGTTCTTCCAGAATTATCCTGTATCTGTAGAATATATAGATTTTAATCCCGACTTTACTTTAAGTTAATTAAAGTGTATTGGGACTTTTAGTCATTAATCCATGCATTTCTGTTTACCTGGGGTTTAAATTTGAAGTGAGGTCTAGTTCTCTGACCTCCTCTTTAAAATGGAACATCTCTTTCTACTAAACCATGTGAGTTGTTTTTATTGCTTTTATCACAATATCTTTCTTGCTAATTTATCGTTCTGTATCCTATCCCTGCTTTAAATTTCTCCAGAAAGAGCAGTACTTCTCTGGCCTTCACAGTACTGCTGTATTTATTACAAAGCTAAAACAAGTAGACTTATTACCATTCATGTGAGATCTGAAGGGAACTGCTGGAACTTCATTTTATTTAGAAGTATTTGTCTGAAGAGATTTTTTTTACAGATTTTCTTCTGTAAAAAAAAGCCACCTAAAAGTGTAATAGTTTGCATCTATCACTAGAGATATAAAAAAAAAAACACCGAATGTGGTTTTAACAAAATGTGGTAAAATTCAGGAGTTAATGAAACGTTTGCAAAACACTTCATGTTCATGTATAGTGAAGATAGTAAAGGACACTGGGAGAAAAATCTCAAAATATTGCTATAGAAAAGCAGCAATATTGTATGGAAGATTATGCAAACAACTATGTCTTTATTTCATGGGTTTGGTGCACATCATTACCTTTAACAATTGTTTAGGGTGATGTATAACCTAATGATTAGTCATCATTAGGTGATAGAGGACAAATGCAAACAAAAAGAAAACGAAGCTGCCATTTCCAGAATTCCCTCTTATTAAACTAAATGTGTGACTAAATGTTGATTTGTAAGAAAAACAAGATGCAAAACCATTTCCAATTTCAGCTTTTATTGCTTTCTGTAAATACTCTCACACAAGCTCAAGCCTTCGGTTTCCAGCAGTCAGTTTTACAAAGATGGTGGATGTGTATTACAAGACTACAAAAGCTTATTTACAGATAAGTATTGTAGAAATCTCCATTATCAACAAAAGAGTTGTACAACGACGGTGTGACACAACCAAAATAAAAGTACCTTGCATTTTGTTTCAGAGTTTAAATTGAAAATGACTTATGGCAAACCAAATTGCTCAAACAAAAGTGTTCACAACTGGCACCTTGTTGTATTGGCTTCAAAATATTTCTCCAGCTTTCAAGAGCGTGAGGTGCACCGTCTCAGGAAATATACTTGCGATATGTGCTTTATACAAAATGAAAGCAGACATATATGATATTTTGGTTAAAGGTGTTCTCAATCATCTCTGAATAGCATTAATACAAAAACAAAGAAACCTGAAACTACTGTGCTTGGCCTAAAACAACTTTGTCATCTGGTTCTCCTTGGAAATAAACACCAAATAACTAATGGAATTACTGAATACATTATCTACATTAAATTAGATGTTCAAATATAAAAATTAGGAAAGAAAAAAGGTTAGAAAAGGTTTTGTATATTGAAAAAGGCAGTCTTATGTCGTTAAATCATCTTCCAGTTTAAAGATCTGGTGACCAGTGGCCGTGAGAAGCTGAAACAGAAGAGGACATCAAGATCCTTTTAAGAGGTCTCCAAGTCCACAAGTCTCTTGGTCCTGAAGCCTAATGATCCACAGTGCTACAGATATACCCTTGGGGTTGTATCATACAGTGTAGAAAACAAGTCAGTTGGCATTCCCGCCTTTCAAGTTAGTCATGTTCTCCAAGTTCTAATGTGGTCTCTGCGCTGTCCGAAGTTTCAGCACCACCCTCTGTTGGCAACTCAGGGGAATTACTGCAAGACACTTTTTCACTGGGTAAGTCCTCTGCATCACTGCTGCTGCTGCTGCTGTTGCACAAAGCACTGTCCTGTTCAAATGGAGTCGCTTGATCCGACTGATCAACAGAGATGTTGCTCTGAACAATGGCGGCGGCACCAGCCTCCTTTGACTCTTCTTCCCTCTCAGGTGGTTCAGACGGTGTGCTGCTTTCCCCTAAGATGACAAGATGTCACTTTTTAATGATAGAATATAGTAAATATTCACAATTATTATGAAGAAATTGAACTGCAGTTGAATAGAAAATGCTTAGATTTCACTCCATTTTATGCAAGAGGAGATTATCAAAGGAATTAAATCCTTCATTTATTTAACAAGATTAAATAAAAATTTTAAATCATTGAAAATGTATTTTACATATACATTTAAAGGTGAAATTCAAATGCTAAATAGATTTATTACACAAGGTGGGGTATATTTAAAGTATTTAGTTCTGCTAATTTTGAATACTTTGGTTTACATTTACTGAAAATGTGAATATAAAGTTTCTTTAGAAATAGCAACAGTACACTATAAAGATATGTCAATACAGAAATGTCAGATATCCATCTACTGTATTATAATGAATGCATAATACAGAAATTGGAGATGTTCCCTTTGCTTGAATTACTGCAGACTGAGGAGCTGCTGAGCTGTTAGGATAGCCAAAGCTGCTTTAATAGCAACCTTTATTATTGGTTGATGTTTCTCAACTTGACCTTTGCTTCACAACTCAGCTGATTCTTTAAAGTACCTTCCAGTTCAATGTCCATTATTATGCTTGGAAAGAGCCCTCTAAGTCTATACAGAAGAGGAATTTGACTTTTAAATTGAATTACTGTAATAAATTTGTTTATGAGATTCTAATTTTTTGGAGATGCATCTGTACATGAACCAGCTAAATGTTTATGTCCACTCATATATTAGTCACACTTGTGCTCTAAAAAAAATTTATGTTTGTGGACTGTGAAGTAGCACATTTTTAATGTGTCTTTAACCAACAACACAATCCTGCTGTTAAGTGTTCTTAAGTACAAGTTTGCCTAAGTAAGGATGAATTCACACCTACCATGACTGTCTGATTTACAGGGTGTGTCATCATACGTTTCACTGCTGCACTCTTGACCACAAGTGTCTTCCTCTGACTCTGGTGTGTCTGAAGAACTCTCTGGGTCTTTATGACAAGATGACTCATTTTGTTCTCTTTCCATTTCGTCATTATATTCACCAGTCTTCCGTTTCTTGGCCTCCTGTTTGTCACAATCAGATTCTTCGTCTTCTTCTTGATGTTTGTGCTTTATTCCATGTTTTGGTTTCACCTCGTCTTCTGAAGGTGGCGTTTCACTGTCACAAACAATAAATCTGTTGGTCATGTTCATATTTTTTGGCTTTTAGCAGATGTAGTCTTAACTTAGAAAGATTTTATTACTAATGTGAGGACTTGGCTTTACACACTTTACTGGTATCCCTAGTAAATGTTATTAAAATATTATTGTTTTGCAAAGATAATTTCACACTAAATTTTGAAATATTCAATCTTTAATCCACGTACATTTACTCATTAGAAGTAAGGGTCAAATGTTATGAAAAAATGTGTTATTACACACATGCCACTTACTTTTACCCCTTACAATTTCTGCAAAATATGCATAACTGAAGCATTTTAATGCACAGCTTCCTATTTCTTTGGGCTAAAATCCAAAATGGGATATAGAAGCAGTTTTTTGTCTTTGCTATTTTTCAAAGTGGGAAAAAGGTGTGTAAAAAGAAATGCAGATGTAGCTTTATAAGATAGAAAATGGCTGTTCATCATAAACATTTGATGAGCAGCCATTAAAACAGAGACAATAAAGAACAAGATTGAAACAACAATTTCAAAACAGACAAGATTAAGGTTGAGCAATGTGAAACTTGGGATGAAAATGGGTAAAATACCTCATGTTATGGTGGAGCATCTGTGATGAATTGCTTCAAACAATTATTTCATAGTTTTCCTTTCTAAACTCTTCTTTCTACGAATACCAATAAACGTGGCGGATACTGTGCTACATATTGCCTCATAATTTACCTGGAATGGTGCTCCTCTGTTTCAGTGACCCCATCTGGCTCTTTACTGGCTGGACACTCTGGGAGCCCGTTGGTGGAAAGTGAAGACGATGACAGCTTCGGTCTGTTGAGTGTTTTTGACAAACTTGGCCCATTCACATTTCGACTGCTGAAGAAGAACACAACAAACAGATTAATACCTACACATTCAGGAGTCTGTTTTTTATTAAAAGAAATATCAGCTATTTAAATCAGTAATTACCGCCACCTTTCTGAATATAGAGATGAGTTTCCAAGAAACATCACTCCATTCATTCTATTCATAGTCGATGTCCCATTTTTCCTTTTAAGGAAGTAAGAAAAAAAATTATTAATTAATTTGACATTAATATTTGTAGCTGTTACAACTAACTTGGCAGCTGATTTACTTACTCTGATGTGGGATGCAGATAGCTTACCACCATTACGTTCTGCAGTAAACAACAAAAAAGAAAAATACAGTTCAAAGCAACAGACATTTATATGCATTGCATAGAACCAATGTATGGATTTTAGGCCTTAAAAAGTTGGCTGTATCTCACCTTTTCCAGACCTCTGAGAAATTTTTCTGTACCCGTGTAATTACGCTTGGGATCTGTAAGCAGCTCACACAGCCGCTGAATGGTGAATGGAATCCTGGAAAGGTTATCAGAGGTATAAGTAAAAGTAATAAACAGACATTTCGCTCCCAGCATCAGAACTTTTTAAAAAACTGGTTCTAAGCAGAGATGGATGATGAAAAACACAGAACTAACCTATGAAAACAAGGTTAAAAAAATAGAATAAAACACCCCCTTGCCATCCTTCTGCCAACAATCTTTTATGTAACATGAGGCGTAAAAACTTTTAATGGTTATTGTTACCATACTCATTAAAAAGACACAGAAATTAAGACCACTTGCAATACGACCCATTATTGATAAACCTTTCAAATCACAGTCCAGTGTTAAACATGTAATCAGTGTGAATTCATTATACCTGGAATATAAAAGCAAATAAATAATGCATTGCAAAGAACCACATGTGATAATAACTTGAAAAACACTGCCATCACAATGACATAATTTCAATATACCGTATTGTGTTTTCTTACAACAAGGCATTAACTTTATTATCTAGATGAGTCGGAAAGTTTGTAATTTGTTGATTTTTTTGTCCAGTTGCAGAGTATTTATATAATGTTTCACTCACCCATTATAACCATCCACAATCTTTAAGATCCTTGTCTTCATTTCTTCAAAGGGAATATATTCCACATTGGGATTGTGAGAGTCTCTCTCCTCTGGCGTTGAAGCATGAAAATCCTCCATCACTTTATCCAGCTTAAATAAAAAGTATGTTTTGAACTGTGACCATGGGATCCTAAAGGAGATACGTAATGTTAGAAAAAATACAGATAATAAGTAATTATATATGTTCAGGTCTACAATGTGTGCACAGTTATTAGGTAAGTCTTATTGTATTGTTTTTATAAATCACAGTCTGCAGTGCTCTTGACTAATCCGAAATGTTAGTAAACCATAAACATGAATTTCTAAGAAAGCAAAAATGAAGTTTGGGCTTTGGTACAATAATATATATATATATGTACAATTATCAGGCAGAATTCAACTAAATGAAAAAAACATTTTCTCCATCTCTTTTAAGTTTCATTGCTTAATGCTTAAGTGAATGAACAACTCAAAAATTTCTACTAAACATTTCTGACATTTAAAAAAGTGAAACCAGTGGCCAAACTAGCCACACTTATTTTTAATAACAATTACAAGCCTTCCTTTCATGACGTGTGTCAGCATCTTGATCTGTTGACGGTCAACTTCTTGTGTGCCAAGAACTACAGCCACTTAAAATACTTTTTTTTGGCCCATTTTGCCTAAAAAAACAAAAAGAAACTGCCTAACAATAATGCACATCTTAATACATGGTGTTGACCTCCTTCAGCCACACTCTCCCTCACAATACAGCTAGACGTCATCTGCTAAATTTAAATCCATTAAGAATTCAAGTTCATCCACATTGAAGTTAAAAAACTAAGTCTAAAAATGATCTTATGGTCAAAATACTCATTTGCCTATGCCTAATAATTGTGAACATAATGTAATTGAAAACATAAAGACTTTATGCCATTTGTGTCAGATTTGCAAGTTCCTACTTACATTGGTTGTCCTGTTTTAGCGACGTGACACAGGAATTGCTCTAGAGCTGGACAGGTCTCCTTCTTCCCTCTTTTCTCAAAATCTGTGAACAGTCACAGTGAGTAAAAAGGGTGATTATTATTATATTATTATTAAAATGTATCCAACTGTATAACATGAGCACATCAGACCATATCTAGAAAATAAATCAATTACAAGCAATTACAAATGTATATCAAAATCTTAAAATAGCATCAAAAAGTGTCTTTAAAACACACATTGATATATTTCAGTTGTCTATTTCTGTCAATTGTATTACTTACAGCTGATAAAAACCTTCTATTTAGCTTCTCAGAAACTATTATAAGACCAATAAAAAAAATTTGGCCTGGAAATTAGATTTATTCTTCTGAGTTTTCATTTGCTGTTAGCCATAATCAGTAAAAATAACAAACATCATTACAAAGAAATATTTACATGAGTTTTACTTTTAGGACTGAGTAACTGAAATACATCAACTTTATTGACAGTCAAAAAGCAGTCCGAAACTTGTTGAAATTCATTTTACTTTCAAACCACAACTGTCACACACAACACAAAATGGCATTAGGCTAATAATTTCAACTGCTCTTTTCTTTAGTTATGAAATGGGAAAATATTAATAGCTAGGGGAACACAAATACAAATAGTTACATGTCAAAATAACCACATTACTTTCAAATCAAAGTTAGCAGTTCATTGCTAGCAGTGTGTTCCTGAGCTAGCTGTTTACATAACCGTCTCAGAAGGTATATAAACGGGTTAAAAGTGTGGAATGTGACGGACTTGTTCCTACCAAAAGGTAGATATAAAGCAGCCAAACCAAACTATTGATAACACCTTGTTGCCTAAGAATATTCTTAGGCTACCCACATTTTCCATAAAAAGCTGCATTTCGTAGGGTAACGTGCGTTACGTAGTTAGCAAATAATACCGATTTATCGTGGGAGAAAAAACGCTTAATTTAAACATTTTAGAAAACAAATGATTATATTTTCATAAATGTAAACATTACCTTGAAACGCTTCCAATATTGTGTCGATATCCATAGCTGTGTCCAGTAATCAGGCAGGAAATGCTTGTTGGTTAGCAGAACAGCTAGCAGGTAGCAATCCAACAAAGCTGCTGGCAGTGCAGAACTGCGCATGTCTGAAATTACGTTTGCACTTTTGAGGAAGAGAGATGGAGATCAACAAAGGTCTTTATGCAACTTGGTGTTAAAAATAGATCCGCGTAGTTCAAAACATCTCGATCCAATAACGCGAATAACTATATTTGCATTTTCAGGCATGTCGTGACTTTGGAAGTAGAAGTTTCGAGATCTGTCTGGTGTCCTGTGGGCTGGAGCGTCTTTTCTGCTAACCGGGGATTCGACCAATGACTCATCAGCTGGTCTGGGATAAATTTACCCAGGGAATCTATATATATGTATAAACAACCATAACTCCGAAGAAACGCCTGCGTGGGAATACTGCTCTATGATAGTTCTCCAATACAAAGTTATTCGGTTTTCATAGTTAATAATGGCAGTGCCATTAGCTGCTTTACAACTGAGTTCACCGCCAAGCCTGGAGAAAAACATTCATATCAACGACAGAGACTTAGGAAAAATTTCAAACACTGAAAATGACATTCTGCCATTACATTCACCCTGGACTTTCTGGCTTGATAGGTAAGAAATAATTAATTTTCTCCGAACTGCTTTGTTATAAAACTGTTGGTGACAAGTGCTCTTTCGAAAGATTGACTCTTTCCAGGAACAAAGACAAACAGACCTACAATTTACCTTTGTGGTACATTTGTTATTATAAGATTACTGATGGAAAAACTTATTTTTCTTAAAAGAAAATAAAAATAATATTTTTTATATGATATACAACTGTGAGACATATAAAAATAACAAATATTTTTATAAACAAAATAATATTACAACAAAAACTGTAATTTGAGACTATTAGTAACTAAAAATAAATCCAGAAGTAGAAATCAGGTCAGTGTCCGCTTTCATAAGCACGGCATATTGTTCTCAACTTGCTGAGTCATTGCTGGTGTCTCTGTTCCATTTCAATTTTATCAACAAAGCTTTTGTGGGTCTAGTTCTTATTAACTGTTAGGGGGAAAAATATAAAAGTCACCCTTTTATGTATAATATAATGTAATCACAACAGTGTTGATTTCAAGCAACATGCACTATGTGTACATGTTAGTGGAGCATAGGGGAAGCAGTGTTAAAATGGGGTCAGTCCTGTTTACTGGCTTATTTGTCATCTGACTCCCTCCCACCGTACCGTTGCTCTAATTTATCTGCACAGAGGGCAGCCATGGTATATCTGAAACAAAAAAAATACTTTAAACATGTTCACATTTAAAATAAAATATGCTTACAGAAATTTGATTTGTCTTTTTTGGTAAGATCTCTACCAGGTACAACAGCAGCTGAGTGTGAGTCAAACCTGAAGAAAATCTACACAGTGGAGACTGTTCAGGTAAGATGCGAGGCTATTTTTAGTATGTTTCGGTCACAATTTAATCTTGTATGAAAAACATTAAGTCTGACTTAGAGTTTTAGTTATTTGCTGTAATAATAAGTGCTATAAGTTCATTCAGTCATATTTGTTTTGACTGTTGTTGAAGTCAAACATTAACATGCTTTCTCTCTTCCCCTTGGAAATGTAACAGAACTTTTGGCGAGTTTACAACAACATCCCAAGTGTTTCCAGCTTGCCCTTGAGATGTAGCTATCATCTGATGAGGGGAGAAAGGAAGCCACTCTGGTGAGTTCTGCTGGAGCAGTCAAATTAGGGAAGACATCCTGTGACCAGACTAGGACAGCTATGAACTATTAGGTTATGCTATGTGTCAACACTCCTTAATATGTAGGATGTTACTCTGAGTGAAGAAGTATTTTAAGCATCAGTGATGGATGCATTCAGGCTGCAAGAGAGTGAGCTTCATCAGGTTGGAAGCTTGAACAGAATCCAGACAAGTTTCTCTCTGTTATCCTTTCAAACTTTCAACTTTGTCTGTCATTTGGAAAAGCTGCCAGCCTTTTGGAAATGACTTACAGTTGAGACAAGGATCTATACAGTTAAGATAAAAATGATTTATCCCACTGGCTAATTTAGATCTAGAATTATCTTCTTTCGCCCAAGAAGTTTGTTTAAGATAGAAAATGAGACACACATCACTTCAAAAACCAGAGGCTGGGATATGGGAAATAAAAAAAAAAAGATTGGTGCGCATATATTTTTATCATGCTTGCGAATATGAATATTTGCTCATGTTCCTTCTGGTTTGCATATAGGGAAGAAGAAAGCAATGCTAAAGGCGGTGTTTGGAAAATGAAAGTACCCAAAGAGTGTACTGTAAGTGGCATAACACTCTTCTGTACTTAACATGCAAGTTGATTTCTTTGTTTACTAAATCTTTCCTCATATTTACAGTCTTCTGTGTGGAAGGAGTTGCTGTTGGCCACAATTGGAGAACAGTTCAGTGATTATTGTGCTTCAGGTAAATGTCTTTGAATAAATAAATCCAATGCTGAAATAAGCTGGATTAAAGTTAGTTTATCATTTGAAATGGTGAGCTGTAGTAGTTGTTATAATACCCAGTCCTGTTAAACGTGGTCAGATTCAGCATATTGTTCACTGAATACCACTTTGTAAAATCTGTGTAAAAAAAAGAGTTAAAACTTCATAAAAAGGCACACCTAGTGAAGATCTATAAAGTGCCTTAGAACAATGTATCCAACAAATTATAAATGCCAACCTCTAGTCATTTATGTCCAATAAAAATACCCGAAGCGTGTTAAGATATACTTTTCTTTTCTGCGTTATTAAAAGTGTTAACAATATCCACTTTTGAATATCCACAGTCAGTTACTTCCTTTTCAATCTGATGTGACATTAGAGACATAATAGGAAAATGCATGAAAACAAGCTATTTTAGAAAAGAGATGTGTAGATTTTCATAAGTCAATAAGTTATTACAGGAAAATGACTAATCTCATAAAATTGCATGCATCTACAAGAAATCAGAACATTTCTTATGAGCCTAAAACAACTGTCAGAATTATACAGGGTTGATGATTCACGTTTGTTTTCCAACATGGACGGTAAGAAGGATGTAAGCTAACTGTAATTCTTCAGCAACATGTTTTGCTACAATAAAATATGAATTTGTTTTGGAACTTTTTGCACATCTCTCCCATTGGAGCCAATATATTTGAAGGGTGTTGTAAATCCTTAGAGAAGAAGCTGCGTCCTAACTGAATAATAAAAAAAACCTCTTCTGGGCTTTTAAAACATGCTTAGTGAATAAACATCTAATCAGTTTTATAGCTCCCCATTACGTTAGCTTCATTTATCTAGCAAAACTCAAAACATGCTGTGTAATGAATACCTAAATTTAGAATATAAGCAGTACCAATCCAAATACAAAGACTTGGGGAACTCCATGTCTGGTATTTGGAAAAATTCTATTTACATGAATGAACTGTAATCAATCATGTAATCAATCTCTTACATAAAACATTTTATTTTTCAAAAGTGGATATTAATGTCTTTATTGCACCATGAGCAGTCTGTCTTATTGTATGTTTCTATTGCCCCTTTTCCACTTATGTGTACAGGAGATGAGGTAGTTGGGGTCAGCATCAGCGTACGGGACAGAGAAGACGTCGTTCAGGTCTGGAATGGGAACGCTTCCTGTGCCGACGAGTCAAACATCTTGGGAAAGATCTACGAGCTCCTCCCTCAGACACCTTTTAAAGCCGTGTTTTATAAACGTGAGTATCTTCTTTCCATTGAGCATGGTCTTCTGTTTGTTTTTAATAGCTCACTTTTGAGTACTTTGCTTACCTTCTCCTCTTACATCTTCTATTATCTTCAGCACACAAGGAGCACCACGCTTTCGAAGGAGGTCGAACAAGACATTAGATGTTTCCAGTTGTGCAACAATCTTCTCTGCTGATAAACTTATTACAGACTACTCAGGTAGACTACAAATTGCTATAGCTCCTCTTAAGTACCTCAATTTAGCCCAAGTGTTTTCAATCAGTAGAAATGCATTTCATCTGAGCATCACTGACATTTGCAAAAAAAAATACAGTTATACGGAGTAGTTTAGTTTTATGGCATCTTCAAATGTATTTCTGTTTTATTGCACTGTAAAGTTTTATAAACGCGAAATAGATCTGTCAGTTTTAGGTAATCTCTGACGTCCAACATGCCGTTAACCTAGCACAGATCTTTTTGATGTAATTAATCACAGGTACTGCAAATGGTCTAAGATGATACAGCTACATAATACATAGGTGATATGTTCTGCAAAGTTTCTTTTTGAGTTATGTTTAGGAAACTGTTACATGCACTACAGATGGAAATCCTTTGTACCATAAAGCATTTCATCTTCCTTGTGTTAGATATTTGTGGGAAGGAACATGCCATTCTTAGAATACAATGATCTCCATGCACAAAGCACCTTGATTACATTCTGGGAAATATATGCAATTATTTTTAAGTAGTAGAATGTTCTTTGTTGTGGTTGCCATTTTTGCTCTAAATTAAGCACCTTGTTTCATTTTTTATCTGTGTGCAAGACATCTGATAATTATGTGACATTGTGATACTGGAGACCAAATACACTTTGGTTTTGTGTCACATTTTGATGAAATGAGAAGTTTCTCTGTTTGTTTTACTTTTTTTTTGTAGTAGTAGTAGATGAAAATGTTGTCAAAGGGGTTCTCTGTTTTTAATTGACTTCTGTTCAGATTAAAATTATAACTCATCCTTGGAGAAAAAAACTTAGAAACTTGATCGGATAACTCACAGGAGTTGTTTATATCTTATCTTGCTGGCCTTAAGTGTATAAAGTAAAATGAAAAGATCAAAGATTGCTTCAACACAAAATCTCCTGCTGTTTTTCTCTGATATTCATAAGTGTGGGTTTCATTCCAAGTCGTATCACTAACGCGGCATTTTTGTTGCCTTCAATCAGGTTCAGCAAATGTGATGTTTCTGCAGAGCCGTTGAGGACCCATTAAGACTAAGGCAGTCCCGTTTTCACGTCTCGTATTAAAACATATATCAATAGGAAAAATTATTTTAATACAACATACTTAATCAAACTTTACTTCATTTTGTTTTTGTTAGTAATTCCTATGCTCATTCATTCAAATGTACACTGTTAAGAATAATAATGTTCTTGTCCTGCACATAAATACTGCTGACAGATGACTTCAGATCAAAGATCTTGTAACTGATTGTTGATCTCAACTCGTGCCTTGTTTATTGATTGTTTACGATGTTAAAGTTCTCCCTGTTTGTGGTTTAATTGTGCATCTATTCATGTTTCACTGTTAGATTTCCATGTGGAAACAATAAAGATTTCTGAACTTTTATCCATTATTGGTTGGAATATTGTGTGAAATGTTATATAAAATATTATATTTGGGATGTATCCTTTTCAAACTCAGTGGTAGGGGGTGTAGAATAAAAAAAACAAGGGCATTTACACTGAGGTGAAGGCAATGTTTTTATATTTATGTGCTTGCTATTTCCAATGGTAAAATAATACTGCATTTTAAACAGCATCTGCCTTGGTAATGTCTCCCTCTTGTGGTCACATTTTTGTACTTGTGGATAATAAGCATAATAACCATTAATTGCAGAGCAGGATACAATAAATATTATTATACCAGTGCACCTAAAAATAGATCAATTAGATGAGCATTTATTATTATTTTTTTTAATATAATTCTATTTTAGTAAATCAATTCAAAGAGTGAAATGCATACCACTATGTTATGCACAGTCATAAATTTTGTGAATTTTGATGATTGTGGCTCAGTGTAAATGATACCTAAAATGCAGGTCTCTCTGAAAATCATAACATTGACTAAGACCAACAAAAATGTATTTGTTGGACAGAAATTATGCACATTGAGGAAATGTCAAAGGGTGTTGGATTTACAGTTGTCCAGCAGGCTGTCACTGGAGCCCTACTCAATAAGGGTAAGCCACAAAAAGTATCTTGTAAAGACAAAAAAAAAAGCTTATGTTGTATCAACGGATATTAATGGAAAGTTTAATGGAAGAAAAAAATATGATTGAATAAAGTTCACAAGCAACTAGTATGACTGAAGCCTCAAGGGGATTGTGAAACAACCCATTTGAGAGTTTGGGGGAGTTACCACAAACAGATGTGTCATGGCCATGGCCTACACCTGTTTGCAATTGCTTGGTTTTGTTAGCTTGATGCAGAGATAAAGTCAAAAGAATCTTATCTGAACTAAGAAGAAAAAAAAGGATTCCATTGTTGTTCAGTGGTGCAAAAATGAAAGTAAATTTTGTCTTTCTTTGAAAATCAGTGTTGCAGAGTATGGAGGACCAGCAAAGAGAACCCAAGTTGCATGAGGTCCCATGTGAAGTTTCCACAATCAGTAATATAGGTGTCATTTCATTGCCTTGTCTAGATCCATTGCTGTTTTGTTTTTTGTTTTTTTTCCAAGTTCAAAGTTAGTGCAGTGGTCTACTAGGAAGATTTAGTTCACTTTTCTGACAAGCATTGTGAAGATGCTGGTTCATTTTCCAATAGGATTTGAAGCCTCCACACAACAATTATTATTTGCTTTAATGATTATTGCTTCACTGTGCCTGGTTAGGCTGGCAACTGACCAAAATACAATAAAGAAGCTGGCTATTATTGTCAGGATGTTAATTAAGGACTAGACACAACAAAATAGATGAGTTCAATGCCACTTTATTCAAGTAGGGCTTCCTCGTCTCAACTGTGCCACCTCTATGCCATGCCCATTGATACAGTAATTTATGCAAAACAACATTAACAAAAGATGTTAATACAGGAAAACAAACAAAAGAAAACTATTTGCATCAGTGACCCATGTGCTTGGGTGTCTTATCACACTCATGTGTTGGTTTTACATGTTCAAAACTAAACTGCTTTTGTTTTCCAGTAGGCCATTTAGTTTTTGCTTTAGTTCTTGTGTTTTATGAAATGTCTGCTTTTGTTAAATTTTTTTTGTTGTTTTGGTGAATTCAGATATTTATTCATAACCAACGTAATAATTTATTAGCATTTTCTATAGAAACATCAGCATGTTTTATATTTTTACTTTTTTCTCAGTTATTCATTTATTTGTTTGTTTATTCAAAAAGGAGGCTTAATTTAGTACTTCAAGAATCAGACTTATTCGAGACATAATTTATTCATGAACAAATTAACATTTTACACACTGCATGGCAATGTTTGGTTGTGTTATTTTTTAAAATGTATTTATTAAAAACTATTAAAAGAAACATATTTTCTGCAGTGACTTGCGTCAAAAATTTAGAAGTCCTCGTGTTAACATGACGTCACCATTGTTTACTTTTACCCAAACCACGCCCCCGTTAGCAACTTGTGGCTAGCTCGTTACCGAGGAAGGCAGAGAGCATCGAGGGATCTTCTTCTGACACCACCCAGCGTCAAAGACTGTCCGCTCGCACACATTTCTGTGAGTAAAACGACATTATACCAGCTCACTGCCTTATATTGAACGATTACAGGCATGAACAACGGGTTTATTTTGAAAACCACCTGGAGGCGCAGCGAAGAGGAGAGGGAGAACCGTTTCATTTGAGCTAACGTCAGGACCCATAATATAGCTTTTGTTAGAGCTGATGTTAACGTTCACGCCACGCGTAATGTTGATTCAAAACGGCGTTGCTGTTAAGCTACGGGTCATGTGTGTTGCTCGGTTGTTTTGTATAGTTGACCTATTAGACTCAAGTATCAGGGTTTGTCTGGTTATCTAGCTTATGTAAGCTAATGGCTCCAATCTTGAACGGAAACCCAGAACTGCGGTGGTTGGCGTTAACAGATATCGGATGTGATCATGTCGCCTCAAGGCGAATTAAAGGTGATAACATTGCAATAACACAGTTCAGGTGACATCTTCTATCGGTCATTTCCAAGTTTAAGTTCTTCGTTGCAGCTGCTGCGAGTGAAATGGCTGCACTTAGTTCAGATTCAGAACGCAGTTAGCTGTAACGTTTGGTTCATTTTGGATATTACAGTCCATATTTGTTCCAGGATTATAACTGTAATTGAGTGTTGTATTGTTTTGTTTTTTCACGGTAGGTCTGTTCAATTTTATTTTTAATTGGCGATCCATATCCTATAAAAGTGTGTGAGTACATATGAAATGAACATAAGGAACACTGCACAAATTTAAATACTGACAAATAAATAATCGAAAATAGAATTAATTGTGGCTTAATGAGCTGCATTCAGAAAGCATAAGACATCTATCACACGTACACATTTAAAACATTAAGTCTGAGGTAGATATGCAAATATTAGGCTGTTTCTCACCATTTGTATTTTTCTTACTCTTCAACTCGAAAACATATGAGAAAGAATGTGCTGCAGGTGAGATAATAGTTCTCAATGTATTTGAAAATGAAGAAATTACAAGATTTCTCCTCTTATGTGGATAAGCATGTCCCAGAAAAGCCTAAAAACTAGCATTGAAGTACATGCTGTTGGTTAAAGCATTTTCATGTCAAAAAAGACTTAAATGAATAGGGGGAGAAAAGTCTGGTTTTGTCACTATTTGAGCAATTGACCACTGATCAAAGCCAATCAGGATTTTTTTTAAATTTTGCTCCATTTGCATCTCTGATCTGAGAATCATGCTCTTTTTAGCTTGGTGCTCAAAGTCGTTGTTATTACAACTTAAAGTGTTTCATTTAAGCACAAACAAAACCCAAGCCTTGAAAAGTTACAACTTTGTTTGAAAAAAAAAATAATACGATGTGCTTTTTTTTTTTTTTTTTTTATAAGATAAACCTGATGAACAACCAGATAACATTTGTATTACTTTCAGAATGTAAACTTGACAACGTTTGCAGTTCTGCGTTACGCTCAGCTTTCCCTTCCAGCCTTCTTTTAAAAAACTCTACAGGAAACTCTGCCCTTTGTCTTCCAAGCTAATCCTGAACCCGGGAGCTAAAATAAACAGTGCAGACGTTACCAGCCCCTGCCTGTTTTCAACAGATTTCAGCTTTAGCTGGCCTTTACTGGAAGCTCACAAGTGTAAGTTATGGCTTGAGCATGGATGACACATCTCCAGAGCTAGACATAACTTGTTGCTGATTAGTCATCATTTTTCACCCTTTTTTGTTTGATTTTAATTTTCTTTTTACCCATTACAGACTTTTGGCCTGACGTTTATCACAGTATATGCAGCGCAGTCTAATCTGATGCTCTCTAGCTGTTGCCTCTCAGTTGTGCGTATAAGATTGATCTGATTCGAAGATTAATCTCAAAATGTCGAGCTCTCAAGCATGATAGGCGCTGGATTTCTGTGCTGCTCTCCTTCTCCTTATGCTTTTTTGTTTGCCTTCTTTATTTACCTTTGTTTATGCTGCTGAGCTTTTTACTCAAACACTCCCAAGCTGTATACATAAAAGCCTACTTGTGCATTGTGCTACCTGCCACAGCCGTTTATCGCACCACCTGGTTAATGGTAAATTGTTCCAGAAGGAAGATATGTTTGCACATAAACACGGACCCAGGGCCCCTGTGTTTACAGTAGTCATGGCAGCACTTGGTTATTCAACAAATAGATTTAACATCTTCCTCTCTGACTAGTGGTAGAGTGTGTTTGTATTACAGGGTTGGGCCGCCGAAGCGAACTTCTCAGCTTTTAGTGCTTTTCACTCGCATACCCACCATGCTGTGACGCTCATTTCAGCCGCTGCCGATTCTTCGTTATTTCTTCTTGAAGAATGAATTTCTTATCGCCGTGTGAAGTTATTTCGTTGAAAGCAGCCAAACATGTATGTTCTCTGCATTCCGTCATTCACTCGATGGATTCATCGAGTGACTTTCACTTCTTTCTTTTTTCTCTCTCTCTCTGTTTTTGCAGGCCAGTGAAGTCCAGATGCATGAGTCCCAGTCAGATCCAGCAGGACACACCATACAAGCGATCCACAAAGAAAGCAGGAATCCTTCGGAGAATGAGAGTCGAGTGAAGAGCAGCCAGACTCCTCCTCCAGAGGTCGCAGGGGTCAGTCCTCCGCACCAGTGTCCATTCAGTCCATCAGTCAGCTTTACAAGTAACAAGTAGAGATGCGTCGATCAGGCCGACACCAATTCAAATCATTTTTATTTACTTATTGATGCATTCTTAGTTTTGATACATTTGGATTGGGGAAAAAAAACATTTTATTTTCAGTGTTTGACCTGACGATCGTTGATCAGAGCCGATTCTGAAAAAAAAAGTCAAATTGGTGAATTTATATATATATATCTATATATATATATATATATGTATATATATATAAAACATATTTCACAGATCTTTTTTTGTAATTTTCAACACTTCAGCCTCCAAAAAAATTAGAGGTGTTTTCTACAGATGCACAGATCAGTATTTTCCTGGCTGGTATGATTTCCGGTTTTCATTTTAGAATTAAAATGAAAAGGTTCTGCAATTTCTAGCCGCGTTAGATTATCTGGACTTTACTAAACCCAAACAGAGCGCACATGCTTTTAGTTATAAGCGTATATGTGCAAGAAGTGCTGGGAGTTTCTCGGCTTCTTGGGTTTCACGAATGGAAGAAAAGCAAATTGGATTTTTCAGTGTCGAACCGTCACTGATCAGAACTGATATTCTGATCTCTGGCTGACTGATTGGCGAGTAAAAGACATTTGATTGAGAAAAGAAAGAGAACAAAAGTGTTGTTGCAGCTGAAAATGATGACCTCGATATTTTGATGACATCATTCCACAGCGAGGGGTTCTGTTACTTTGTAACACTATATAGGTGTAAGGAGACATGGATAAACATTTATCTCCACTTCAGCAGATCCAGATGCTTCCCCCACCCACTAACGCGCGAATAGATTTGTTTCGTTTGAACCATATCCAAGCACCACAGTCTTTTTGTTTTGTTTGTTATCATTTTCGTACCCAGTACCCGTGCTCTCAGATAACTTTAATGAGTCTTTAAACATTTCTGTTTTCCCGTCTGTGTTTCTCAGCTTCTTGAGAGTGCAGGGAATGGGTTTGGGGGGAGAGTGTGTGTGTGTGCGTGCGTGTGTGGAGCTGAGGTTTAGAAGAGGGGGGGGGAGCTCGGCTCCTGCCGGGTGGAGGGATCAGTGTTATATTGTTAGGCCTGTTTACGCTCGCGTCACGTGGAAAAGCTGGGTTAGATTTTCATAGTTGCCGAGAAGTGTTTCAGAAAGCTTCCAATGGAGACTCTCAGATTTGTTGTGTTCTATAGAGCCAGACTGTAGTAATTAGTTGCTTTATTGTCTATGGTTTTTTTTACATAAGAGTTATGTTTGGATTTATCAGCAAGTGCATGTGTTTTTTTTTTCTTTTTTAAAAATTCAACCGATACAACAGTAAGTATCAGTTCTGGAATGAGAAGCTTATTGTTTTTTGTTTTGTGTGTTTTTTTTCCCCTGCATGTTTTTAGCATTTCTCTCTGCTGTCAGTCTTTTCTCAAAAGAGTTCACAAGACCAGTCTTGCGGGAACAGATCTGTGTTTACACTCAGTTGCTCACTGGTATGACTTTCAACAATAACAACAACAGAAGATGTTTGGACTTGCACGCTGCCATAGCAACGGGGATTAGGCGAAGGCTGTTGTTGTGTTGATGGTGTCCACAGAAAAAAATAGAGGGGGCCAACTGGCTCTGTCCGTGGGATGGACCTGCTTTTTTTCTCTTTTTCTTTTTTCCTTTCATTGCTTTAGTGGCCATTCTGCAGCACACAGTTTCATAAGAAAGGGCAAACCAGGAGGCAGTCCTCTGTTATTGTTAGCCCAAAGCCTGTGTGAAATTCTCTGTCAGTTTGTTTACCCGACTCCAAACAGACTGTGCCTTTGGAGAGGAATGTTTGTTTGTGGTTCAAACCTTAATTAAAATACGAATCTCAAGTTCTGTTTTCGTAAACAGGCTCTGTGTGCTTTTTTTATTCATTATTTATATCTCTGTGCCATTTTGATTCCTCAGTTTATGTTTACCATAAACAACTCCTGAGCTGTGAAGCTGACAGCAAGGGGACGGTTGAGGGGCGGGGGTGAGGCGGGCGGGCGGTGGGGTGACGTGGGGGTTGATAATTGCTCCGACTAGAAGAAGAAGAAGATGATGTTGTTTTTGGGGTTCTGGCTGCTGTTGATGTTGTTGTTGTTGTTTTCGCTGGAGTTGTAATTCCCCTGAGCCATCCTGTGTTTTGGTTGTTTTTGTATTTCTGCTGCTGTTTTTAGCAGTAATGTCAGAACCACTCGGGTCACGATGCAAAGTTGAACTGAGAATTATAGAAAGAATTTAATAACAGGTGGTTAGGCAGAAATAACAGCTTATTTTTCCTGAGCGGCGCTGTGTTTAATTATACATGGTTCAGTAGTTTTATTTAATTTATTTTTTTTTTTAATAAGCTGATTTGAGCTTGAGATTATTACTATTATAACATAACAAAAATGTATTCCATGATCCAATGCTTTAAGATGTAATTAAGGTAAAATTGTCTTTCTGGAAAGTGAGTGTTGCCTTTTTTTTTTTCCAACCAGTTGACGGCAACAAGTGTGGGAGGGGCAGCACTCTAGTGTCCAAAAACAACATTGAAAGCCGATGCATCTAATTTAAAAACGAGTTCAAACCAGAAGAGACTTATAGCTGAAAATTAGAAATGTAATTATCCAAACCTAATGACCATTGCTTGTGTGGACGGCTCCTCACAACTCTTAACGTGTGATACATTATGTTTGTGCTTGATGTTCAGCTTTTCTGGGTGAAAAAGTGAAGAGCTCAGGGATGAATTATATATTTTCATCCCAAAAACAAGGTCTGACTGAAAATCCTGCACACGTCTCCTTACGCCTATCAAATCTGGCGTTGCAAGGTAACAGAATTAGTCCCGCCAGAATATCAGAAGAAACATCGGGAATATTGGTGTAGTGATATTTAGGAGAGGACGGATAGTTATCATACCATCCTCCGTTACGCTCATAAATGTTTAACATTCTACAGCTTTGATCCAGACTGAAATTGACCAATTTTAACCTAAAAAACTGGATAAAACTGTAATTGAGTCAACTCTTTTTTTTTAATATAGTTAATTTTGTGAAGGCATACATTAGTTTAAAAGAATTATGCTAATTGTTTTGATGTAGTAAAAAAAAAGATTACAGTAAAATTCCAATCAAGAGGTTGATACAAAAATATTGCTAAAATAGTGATTAGATCGAGGGAAAAAAATTATTCGGTTAGACAAAAATGTCCATATTGACTCATGATTCCTAGAGAGTAATGCTGTATGTGATAGTAGGCCATTATTTATTTATGCTTTGCTTGTATTTCACCAATTACCTCCTGTCATAATGTGGGTCCCGTTTGGTCTTAATTTAGTTTTGGTTAGATTTGGTTGACTCGCTGTGAGGAATGCTACTTTGTCTTCTGTCTGAACTCTATATCCTCCATTTCTTATCTTTTGACCTTTTAGCCATAAAAGCAGCAACAGAGATAACGTTGTATTTTTATACTTCACTCTCTTCTAAGGCATGCACAGCTTTGTTTATACAGTGCATAAGGGTGATGGGTGCAAAACTTTGAGGATATTTTAAAATCAGCTTTATGCTGTGGTTTATGTTTTAATGCAATCTCTTGTTGAAACGTCTGATATGCTGTGGTTCAAGTTCAAGAGAACTGCAGGAACCTGCAGGTTGTTTTATGCACACAAACTATACAAATCAAAGCCATTGGTATAAAAGATGACCGTTCTTAACTGCATACACAGAAAAAGCAGCTCGCTTATCTAGCAGCTGATGGAAAAAATGTTTTGATTAAATATACTTGCATTTTCTAGTTAGCCATTTAAGTGTGACCAGCTGATTTCAATGTTGATTGATTCAATTTTTGGGGGGATTGGACAAACATGTGCTGCGGTTTTTTGTTTGTAGAAGCAGAAATTTTAATCCAATAGAAAATCATTTCAGAATCATCCTGTTTTAACTAACCAAACACTCGTATCGTTTTCTGACTTTTAATGTACTCAAATGAAAGATACGAAGGACGTGCTGGTAGTCGATGCATCAATTGACCAAAAATGGAGGAAGCTTTTAGTTTTGATGCATTGGATGAACATAAAAATCTTTTTTTTTTTTTAACTGTTTGACAGTCATAGAAGAGCCCATCAAACTGTTGGATTCTGATCTATGCCGCTCTAGTTGGTAATGATCCATCTTTAGGTAAATCATTGTAGCAGATTATGGACGAAATTGAAGCAGCTGTTGGGTCAAAATCCAAGCCTACAAAAATTCCCTGCTCATGAACTGACATCCAGAAAAGTATCATTATCCAGAATGCCTGACTTGGATATCTGGTTCACAGTGAACATCCTTAAAAAGTGTTAAATCCATGAATCTAAAATTGAGGCTTTAAATAATTACAGGTTTAAAATTTTGTCGTGACTATGTAGGTTTTTTTCTTACGGGACGTTTGTATCAGGCAAGCCGCACACAGATGTCTTCCCTCACTGCATTCTTTGCCTTGAGGCGATTAAGCCTACCAGGAACAAGCTGAATACTTGCTGCTAATACTTGCTAGCTGGCTTTTTTGCATCTATAAATTTATTGGCTGGACGACATTCGCGACAAAAGGCACAAGTTTTTTTTTTCTGCATCTATGATGGGTGTGTGTAAATTTATTGGCAGTTTATTGGACAACATTCATCTTTGGCACTGGCTTGTATACCTGATCGAGACTTCACACATTCTTTGAAAACGTCTGACACTGCGAGGATCGCCATGTGAGAAGCACAAAAAGATCACCAAAATTTTACTGTTTCGGTCCCTTGGAAAAAAAAAAAACGGTGTTTCTTTTTTTACATTTCTGTTGTGACGTCAGACTTAACTTAAATTCATAAGTCATCTTAAAACATCTTAAGTTTGAGTTGGTGGAACCTGGTAAAGAAAACCCCATTTAAAGGCTCCAACCCTTTTTCCTTATCAGAAACAATTAATGCCATCTCTGGGAATGATTTTAACCAGTCTGATCTTCTCTCCTTTGGCGATGAAGGTTCCAGCGTCGTTATCGATGATGACCCCGCCCGCCGAAGCTCCGCAGCCACTGCAGCAGGCGCCACAGCCGCCCGTCCTCAGTCCTCAGCAGATCCAGGTTCTGGTCCAGCAGCAGAAGGCACTCATGTTACACCAGGTAACGGCACGACGAGCTATTTCGTACGCCACATTTAACACAGGCCCTGTGCCCGCGTCTTTCCAACGTTATTAATATGTCTGCAGCAACAAATCCAGGAGGTCTTCAAGAATCAGCAGGAGCAGATAAACATGCAGCTGTTGCAACAGAAGAATGCGGGGATAGTGACTCAAGAGGTAACTTGCAGAAATACTCACTACGTCAGGGAGGTAATTAAATGGGACTGCTTTGACTTGTGGTTATTAACTGAACACTGAATGTTGTGTAAATACAAAGTACAGAAAGCTCCTGTTTCTTAGCCCAACAGAGAATATTTGTGGAAAGTTTAATCCCTGATGGTCTTTCGCAGCTTACAGCCCAGCAGATCGCCATCCAGCAGCAGCTGCTTCAAGTGCAGCAGCAGCATCTCCTCAACCTGCAGAGGCAAGGCCTGCTGTCTGTGCTTCCCAGCACTGTAGCTCCAGGTACGATGCATCGTTCAGTCTCACGCCTTCCCTTCATTACTCACACTATGGAGGACGTTACATTTAAAAAGAAACTTTCTGTAGAGGAATTAAATCAAGTTGAAGCTGTCGCCCTAGACACAACTGAAAACAGAAACAGTCTGTACAAACCTACATCATTAACATATTTAGAGTTGGAATCGTTGGAGCGCCTCCAGGTTTGACTGCTCTGCATTTAGGCTGCTGTACAACCTGAACAACAGCCTCAGGACTCTTTCAGGACATTTAGCTTTTCAATTGAATTTATTTATTTTCACCATAGATTTTGATTCAAATTAAAAATATGAATTCTTTAAGCTGACTGGAGATCTTTTGCTCAAAATGCATTGTTTGGCTTCCTGTGGAATATAATTATAAAATAAAATTTATGCCCACATATTCTTTTCTCTGTAGGTCTGAATGATTTGGATTCAAAATATAGCAGATAAATTGAAAATACATAAGCTGGATAACTTACTTTTTCTTTTTTTACATTTGACTGTAACTTGTGCCCTAATATTTTGAATATAATTGCAGGGTTTTTTGTTTTAATCCAACTTTCAGAACAAAGTTGGTCAGTTTAGCAGGGGGTGCCCTTTGGTCAAACCAATAAACTGCTTATGACACTTCTGATGTCATGGCGCCTCATGTGGAACTCATCTTCATCTGAGCTTCACTCAGATGACTGAATATATTTCTAAGGAAACACCGTGTCTATGTGTGACTCTTCAGGGTGTGAAAATGGCAGCGTCCTCCCTCCTGCTGGAGATATCCGAGAGTCTTCCAGCCAATCGACCACCAACGGTCATCACATCCTGCTGAAGAGGAAAGAAAGGTTTACAGTTCACTGCTTTTTGGTTGCTCACGTTTGTGTGTACTCTTGGAAGGGTCCATTTGTAGCTGACCTTTGTGTTTTGTGCAGTGGGTCACAGGAGGAAAGCCCCCAGAACAGCCATCCTCTGTATGGAAACGGCATGTGCAAGTGGCCGGGCTGTGAAACTGTTTTTGGAGACTTTCAGGCATTCATGAAGTGAGTATAAAAAAAAATGTAACTAGCACTGACGCTAACTAACTAATAGAGCATTTAATGTATTAAATCTCCTTCCAGTTGCCCAACTTTACAATTAATGCAACTTACATTTCTTTGTGTTTGTTTATGTCTAGACATTTGAACAGCGACCATACGCTTGACGACAAGAGTACGGCGCAGTGCCGCGTGCAGATGCAGGTTGTTCAACAGCTGGAGCTGCAGGTATGGAGAACGCTGGTTTCTTTCTCGAACAACAAAAAATATATATATATGAATCGTCTTTGGTTTTACCAGAACTACCTTTGCGTGTTTTACTTTCATAAAACCAAAGTGTCCGTGATGAATTGTTGTAAAAAGACAAAGTAGTCGTGGACGTATTTGTAGTTCTGCTGTGTTTTTTTACACACTCGCTGGAAGCAGAGGTGTTGTGTTTGGATAATTACAGCACTCAGGGTGACACATTGAACAGCATGCAACTAAAACTGTGAATTCGCCAACCTCACGCTCTATTTCGGTCTTCCATCTAACGCAGCTGAAGAAAGACAAGGAGCGACTGCAAGCTATGATGGCTCATCTCAAATCTTCTGAACCCAAAGCTGCAGCTCAGCCCGTGAGTTCTCATCTACCGTTGACTCTTTTTGCAATCGTCTTCCGCTTGGCTTGTAGATGACACTTTTTTTTGTGTTTTTTTTTTTGTCTGTGTGCACAGGTGAATCTCGTGTCTAATGTGTCTTTCACCCCGGTGACTTTGCCCAAAGCTGCTCCTCCTATGAGTCTTTCTCAGAGTGCCACGGCACCTTCCACGCCCCTCACACCGCTCTCTGACTCGCCGTCAGTCCTCACACCCAACAGCCTGTTCACCAGCACTCCCGTACGGAGGCGATACAGCCGCTCTGTGAGCCAAGGTACCGAACACATCAGGAGTATTTGCAGGATTCACAGCGCTTTGCAAACCGTAGATACCCGTTGACGTACTTTGCAACATTACAACCATATGAACTTCATATGGTGTTTCACCGGGACACTCAAGACACAATAAATAGTGCATAATTTAAACGAAGACCTAAAAACTGTGATGTGCAAATCGATTTAATCCCCCTTTCTTAAAATCTAATGGTACCAACAATTAGATTTGAGCTATTCCGACACAATAGCTCAAAGCGTATTCTTGTGTTTGAAAGTTCCGACCCAAATCGTGTTAGAAATCTGTGGTAAAACTTGAAATGAATTCACGCAGCAGAATCGGTAAAAAAAAATGTGAATAATCTTGGGGCTAAACTTTTATTTGTAAAAAAACAAACGTTATAATTATGTGCTGCTTCGCTTTGGTCTGTCACGTAAAATCTCAATAAATTTCTCTGAAGTTTGTGGTTGTTACATGACAATATTTACACCAGTGCAATGGGTACAGATATGTTGCATGCCATTTTAAATATGAATGGCATTTTAAATATCTTATTTGAAAGAACGGTTTTTATTTGCTGCATCTTTTTCTTATATTAAGTTCACAAACATATTTGTTGTGCTTTTTTTCTCAGATATAATTGATAATAAAGAGTTCTACCTGAGCACAGAGGTCAGACCTCCATTTACATATGCGTCCCTCATAAGACAGGTAACACATGCTGGCTATATGCTCTATATAACTCTTCAATATTTAGTTTTCTCAGCTTTCTTTTGCATAGCTCCATAACTCGGTCACTGTAAAAACAATAACTCTGACTCTCTTTTTATCTGTTTCAGGCTATTTTCGAATCGCCTCGCAATCAGCTGACATTAAACGAAATCTACAACTGGTTCACCAGGAACTTTGCATATTTCAGGCGCAATGCAGCTACTTGGAAGGTATCATGACATCACCCATTTAAAGATAAGAACATAAAACGTCTCATTGTATTCGAATTAGAGGTGGGCATTTATCGTATCGTTAATGATTTATCGTGATAATTTTGTAATTAGAAGATTTCAATTCATAGATGTCACAAAAACATTCAGTTAATGACACTGAAAAGCTCTTAAAACGATTTGTATTGTTGGGATTGGTTTTTTTACTACATTTTTCTCCGCTGTTTGTTCAGTAAAAGTGTATCAATAAATATAAATACATTTTAAAATATGTTGGAATGCTGTTACTGTGTGAAATATTTGGAAATAGGACTGTTGTTCAAGAGCAGTATTTGTGTTTGAGGGGCTACAATCGATGTGACACACAGTCAATTTTACATCTAAATATTGGGATAAAACTTTAAGTCCATATCACCCACACCTAATTTACACTTAGTTGCATATGCATGACATTTGTGTTTCTTGAATCTTCCAGAATGCAGTCAGACACAACCTCAGTCTGCATAAATGCTTCGTGCGCCTGGAGAACGTGAAGGGAGCCGTGTGGACGGTAGACGAGATCGAGTTCCACCGGCGGCGGCCTCAGAAGGCTGCTGGGAACGGGTATGTACACTATAGACAGCAAGACAGGACGCTGTGTGCTTTCCCGTCTTACTAGAAGTCAGGTGGCCGACATCAAAGAACTTGACCTTGTCACTCGGCCTCACGAGCTCCTGCCATATTTACTGTAAGCAAGCGCTGAAGCTAAGAAGCCCCGCGGGTTTGCTTTTCTAACATCGCGTATACTTGTTGTGTTTGTGCAGCAAAATTAAGGACACGGAAGGGCATCTTGCCATCTTTAAATAAAATATGACAACAGCAACACTGTAAACAGCTCAGTGAAGGTGAAAGATTTACAGTGTATTTGATTTAAATCAAGTCAGTGATGACTTCTGCTAAATAAATCATTCAACTTAAAGGCGGGAAGTGACAGGCACTCTGGTCTAGGTTTCACAAAGAAATAAATGTAGACCTAAAACAACTTTTAATCAAACTTTAGTAAATTCCAAGATTTTGTGCTGTTTTTTTAGTGTTGTGTCACAAAATTAGGAATTGGCTTATTAGAAAAACCTTAAGTGCAGTTTAGATATCCTTTGCCCACATTTGAAATTCAAAATAAAATTGAATTTCACTTTTGATGACAAAAGTGATTTTTAAAACTTTCTCTTTGGATTTTTGCCAGGTTTTTTTTTCTTTGTGAAATTACAGAAAAAAAAAAGAAAATGTCTCAACTAAATTCTAATATGCAAAAATATTATATTTACTCTTCACTCACTGCTTTAAAAATCCAGAGCCTGACATATTTTAGATTTTTCTTGTAATGTGATTGCTTTAAAAGCTTAGTTGTGGACGCATTCATGTTCATAAACGTGTGAAAAAAGTAATGTATAAAATTTCAGTTTTTTGAAGAACTTCAGAAACTTTGACATTCTTTTAGCCATTTCCTGACTATGAAGGTCAGCATCAACCTGCCTTAATGAAATGTTATATATTCTCTGCTGCTTTCCTCTCACTGACTAAATGTGCTCAAATAAAGGATTTCAGATTTTTATCACATTTACAGTGAGGCAAAAGTACATTTATTCAAAGTCTTTCCATCTAATCATTGTTGTGTCTGCAGAGATGAAATGTAGATATTTTTGTAGCAAATTTTTAACTAATAAAATTTTGTAGCAAATTTTTAACTAATGAGGCTCAATATGCATCTGCTTCACTAGAATGGCAGGTTATGTCGTCTTTCCCATTTTGAGTTGCAGAAACAGAAATGGTTGGGTTACTAATTAAAATTTCCTGAACACTCCTGTAAAGTTGTAAAGGATGCTGCTAAGTGTGCTAATGTTCATTTTGTAAAAAAAACCTCATATTTTGAAGCACATAATTTTTTTCACTTTTCAAAGAAATTCTGTTTAGATTGAAGATAAAATCTTTAGTTTAAAATTTTACTATTCTAATGAATTTATTTTGAAGCATTTTGCACTTTTCTTCCAGTGGGGTTCCAATGAATCTAGAGGGCGCTGTAATATTTTCCCATTTGGCTGCAACTAAATAATATACAACTTCCTTTTGCATATTGTTGCAACAGATCTCTGCTGAAGAACTCTCAAAGTCGCCAGAACTTGCCTGGGTCTGCTCTTCAGGTGAGATACAATCTCAAGCTTGGTTTGTTTTTCTTCTTTTTTTTTGTCCCATTTTAAAAGCTTAGCATTATGAAAGATGAAGATTATGCTAAAAGTTGGCATGTTTGAGTCACTTTTTCCCCTCCATCTCAGCATGCTGGTCTAGATGGAAGCAACTCTCTGTACAACCCGGCCTCGATAGGTAGCATCCCGCTGCACTCGCTGCCTCACGTTCTCCAGGAGCAGATGAACGGAGCGCTGGCTAACGGATGTGGCTACCAAAGCGACAGCAGCGCAACACAGTCCCCTCCTCAAGCGTTGTAAGTTCTCCCCTCCGTCTCCGCTGCACTCCTCCCCGCTGGTTTGCTCTGACAGCTCATCCTCTCCTCAGCATTAAAGAAGAGCAGGAGGACGAGGAGATCAGCGAAAACTATCCCTACGAGTCTCCGGAGAGCACAGACGAGCACGGCCACAGCCCCGAAATGCTCCAGGAGGAAATCAGCGGCAGCCCGGAGAGGTCCGAGCTTCATTTCGATCGCGTGCCTTCTCTCTGACGATTAGGTCCAGCTTCTCCACGGCGACGCCAAATCACTCGCAACATGTGTGAAGTGGCATTCCAGAAAGCAGCAGCTTCATCTATGTAACCAAACACTCTGTCCTTTAGAGTTTTGTTTTCCTTCTTTTTTTATTATTATTATAAAAATTTTGGAGCATTAGTTTTTGTTTGGTAATCTAGCTCTCAGCTGTTTTTGTACAGGTGATTGAGATCACAATAAGACGTTTGTGAAACTGTTTGTGATTTTTCTCATTTTATACAGTTTATCTCTTCACAAAAAAAAAAAAAAAGACCATGATGAGAGAAGCCAAAGGAAAGGGAACACAGACAGTTAGCACTTCACAATAAAAGTTCCCTTGTTTTAATTGCAGCTTTGTGCTGTGATGGGGCCACACTACCTGATTTTATTTTTAGTAATCATTATATATGAAGATTTGTAGAGGACATAAGAAAAATGTTGCTATAAAAATGAAACTGTTCACTGCCAACATGATCTGTTTGTATTCAAGGTATAATCGATCCATCTGATCAAAAGAATACACTGCTTCTTTATATTTAAGTTTTTCACCCTTTCATGAACATTACATTATAAAACAGATTTTATCATTATTGTAAACCAATGCATCTCTATGTATATTAAATTGCTCATGATCTATGTGAAATTATGTCTGTGTGATTTTTGTTATTTATTCCTAGATTGTTGCTCATGCAAATGTTCCAGTTTATTAAATCTAAGTTAATTTAGATTACAACATATACTAAAATTATTCTTACATGGCACATCATATTGAACACGTCTAATTCAGATATTATATGGACTCCTACTTGATTGATGAATCAAATTTGTTTTTAGAATCATGTAGTGAGATCACACATAAATTAAACGATGTGTAATTCTTTTGATCAAACGCCAAATGGAGAAAAAAAACATCTAAAATCGTCCAGCCCATTGAGCGGAGTCGCTCTTAAAAAGAAAACTACAGCAGACCCAGGATCAGAATTAGCATCTGGTGCAGCTGGATGGAGATTTAAGGGAAGAAAAAAAACAGAAGCAGAGTTTAGATTTCTTCATATGAGAGAGAAAGTGAAGAGAATAAAGTTATTTATTCAGATTTATTTGTTTAAAGCAGTGATTGACCTGTATTTATAAATACACCAAATTGTAAGTTAAGGCAATTTTATTTATGTTGCACCATTCATACACAAGGCAATCAAAAATGCCTCACAGGACGTCAAAGGAAAGATAAATATAATAAAGCATCAGCATGAAGGCATAAAAGAAACAAATGTGTCAAAAAGTTCATATGTCAAATTTTGCAATCAAAATCTGAAGTAAACACAAAAAAATGTATTCAACCTTCATTTAACCAGGGTAAAACTCCTCGAGATCAAAGATCTCTTTTGCAAAAGACAACAACACAGTTAAACAGTTAGTTACAAAAAAACAGTAGAATAACATATATAATAACATCGTTAAATCAAAATCTACCTCCTAAAGTCAGTGTAAACAGTGGCATATACTTTGTTTCTGCTAAATTCTGTTTTAAAATGCTTTCAGATTGTTCCAGAGGTCAGGGGGCATCGAAAACTAAATGCTGCCTCTGCTTGTTCACACATCAACATATTAAAGCAAATGTATAGAAGGGATGTAAGTCCATTTATACCCAATACACTCACATATTCAACCACAAAGGCAGCAATAGAACAACTGTGGACGAGAAAACTCATCCATTCAAACATTTTAAATCAGAATCTCCACTCTAATAAATTCACACGCCTGGAATAAAGCTTTAATAAACCCTAAGCACGGAGAACAAGTACTGTAACTCATGCCTGTCTGGTTGGCTGACACGCTGAGTGTGTGTGTGTGTGGGGGCGGGGGGTTACTGTACTTTTAGCTGTGATCATGTTCACAGGCATCCTGCTAGTCACCTCATGAAGCAAAGCGGCTACATGTGAAGGTAGCAACTCTGGAAACATGAATTCAAGCAACACCAGCTGTTCGGATCCAACAGAGTTCAGTCTGGTCCAAGTGGATGGAACATGGACTCGACACACCGGACAGTGCCCAGTCAAAGAGGGAAAACTTTCAGGTGCTAAAATGTAAGTGAATGAAAATGATTTGTGCAAAAACTGAATCTACAGTGGAAACTGACGGTCAGGTTATAAGAAGGTCACAGTATTGATGTTGATCTGGGCTTTCTTAGAAAATAAAAACACTGTCCCTTCATAAAGTATGTCTGTGTTACATTTAGTTTATGTTCAGTGCACCCCCATAGTCTACATGAACAGAGTGAGTGGAAATACCTTTCTATTTTGGGCTGCTGCACCATGTTAAACATCTACAGCACTGCCAGAAGAGAGCAGTTTCTATGTTAATGATGCAAGACTTTATTTTAATTTAAGTGACACTGTTGGAAATTATGCATATTTTGGTTAACCCCCCTCTGCGGATCCACACATACTTAATTTAAAAAAAACTATGTTTTTTTATTATTATTATAATTTTTTAGGTTGAATCTATAAAGAATAAAACATTACCACACAATGACAAAAAATAGCTAACTTGGGATTTTGTTGGCTCCTTTGGCTTTCAGATAATATTCATTTAGAGTAAATCTGTGTTAGGCCTGATGCTTACTTTGTCTTTTACATGACTGCTTTATTTATTTCCCAGCAGACATTCCACAAAATATTACCAAGTACAAGAATTGAACAGAAATTGAATTGATTAGCAACCAAATTCAAATAAAAACTGAAATAAAATATCTTCCAGCAATCCCAAACATCTGTAAATACAACATACAAAATGTAGTTTTGATTATAACATAATGCCAAGCACTAAATCAATTCTTCCTTTTGTTACTGTGAATTACGTTCAGCTATGAGAACAAATCGGACCAAGGAGTTTCCTGGACGGTGGTGAGCCCCATTGTTTTCACCTACAGAGTCATTCAGTGTAAAGATCTACTGGATCCCAGCAATGACACTTTGCTCTGGGGACACATAGAAGACGAAGAACTTAAAGGCACCATGAGTAACTCCAAACCTGTGAAACGCTTTATTGTCATCGATAAATCTGTACATGAATTGTACGGCTCTAAGGTTTCCCAATACCTTGATGCCAGAGGAGTCATTTACAAGATTCTTCCTCTGCCCACCACTGAGGAGAATAAGAACATGGAGTTAGTGGCCAAGATCCTGGAGGAAGTTCACCAGTTTGGGATTGACAGACGTTCGGAGCCAATCATTGCACTCGGAGGCGGAGTGTGTTTGGACGTGGTTGGTCTGGCAGCGTCACTCTACCGACGCAGGACGCCGTATATTAGGGTGCCGACCACTCTGCTGTCGTACATTGATGCCAGCGTAGGGGCCAAAACAGGGGTCAACTTTGGTGGGGGGAAAAACAAGCTGGGAAGCTATGTTCCACCAGTGGCGACATTTTTAGACAGCTCATTCTTCCAAACTCTGCCTCTACGACAGATCTCCAATGGACTTGCAGAGATGCTGAAGGTGCTTGTCTGTCCATGAGCATGGATTGATGAACATCTTGCATGCGGAGCAATAATTTTAGGGTTTTTGTGATGCACACAAACTAACTCGGTTCTCAAATCGCTCAATAAAACACATTTCATTTTAACATTAATGCTTCACTAATTAAAATGAATTTTACAATATGCAAATTAATTCATTTGTTGCACTTTTTACTACTTTTGTTTTCTTTCCTTGTGAAAGAAACATTTAGGTGGTTAACCATTCATTAGAAAATATTCCTTATATTAATTTCTTACAAGCATGAATGAGGCATTGCAGAATATATTAATTAGACATGTCTGTCTGGACCAAGCTGTACATCACAAATTTGTTTTATACCTGATCTTATTTAATATTCAGCGTCAATAGCGAGCGTAATGATGTAATGATTTCAGATGGCCCTGATGAAGCACCGCGGCCTATTTAAGCTGCTCGAGGTGAACGGCAGAAAAATGTTGCATGCCAAGCTGCAGCCCTCTGAGACCTGCGGTGGCTCTGAACAGGAAGACGGTGCTGCAGCATCCATGCGCATCGCCATAGAAACAATGCTGGAGGAGCTGGCTCCAAATCTGTGGGAGGACGATCTGGATCGGCTGGTGGATTTTGGGCACATTATCAGCCCTGAGCTAGAAATGGTAAAGCAGCGGTTTTCATCATTGGCAGTAATGCATTTACAAACAATCCATCTTGACTGTTATAAATATGTGCAGCTAAAGAGTTTCCATCTTTTCTGACCACCCAGAGGGTTTTGCCAGCACTGCTTCATGGGGAGGCAGTCAGCATTGACATGTCCTTCATGGTGCATGTGGCTCATCAAAAGGGGCTTCTGACAACACAGGAGAAGAGCCGCATTATTCAGTGTATGCTGGGCCTGGAGCTACCTGTGTGGCACCAGGAATGCTCCCTGGTCCTGGTGCAGAAATCTTTCAGGGAGCGTCTGAAGCACTCAGCTGGCTCCCTGAGGATGCCTCTACCAACAGGACTTGGAAGAGCAGGTAAAGTGTTCCTTTTTTCTTTGCCCGTATTTGAAGTGTTGAAATGCTTAATTACCATTTAACTTTATTGATTTACAGAAATCTTCCATGACATGATAGAAGATGATGTCATACATCAAGCCTTTCAGAAGTGGACTGAAGAACTTTCTACTTCTGTTAGTAACCAGATAAACTAATATTAATAAAGCAAACATATTCTGTGTCTTTACATGTTCAAAACATGGTCCATAAAAAATTGGGACATGATAGTAACATCATGGTAAGTCTAGGAATAAATATTCCTACGTCCAGCTAACGTTCCGGGCGAGAGGCGGGTACACTCTGGACAGGTCGCCAGTCTGTCGCAGGGAAACAAAGACAGACAGGACAAAAAACAACCATGCACACACACACTCACCCTTAAGGACAATTTACAGAAACCAATTAACCTGACAGTCATGTTTTTGGACTGTGGGAGGAAGCCGGAGTACCCAGAGAGAACCCACCATGCACAGGGAGAACATGCAAACTCCATGCAGAAAGACCGGGGCCGGGAATCAAACCCAGAACCTTCTTGCTGCAAGGCAACAGCTCTACCAACCGAGCCTTTAGCCACTGTGCAGCCCGCAGAGAAAACTCACATAGTCAAAAAGTTCAAATAAATCTTTTAATATTTCTAACAGAGTAGTTTAACATTGAGTACCAATGAGCGTGAGTTAACAAATCAGTGGGCGCAGTAAATATTGCAACACTTATCTCCTAGTAACTGTGACAATGAAAACAGTAGTAGAACACTTTCTGAACCACAGGAATAAACTTGTTCAGACACTCAAGTACCGAGATAAAATGGTTCTTCATTAGTGGATTTAAAACACACCACAATATATCGAAGTGCAATACGTAACCTTTAAAACAAGGGCTACTTGCTCTTGATTGAAAGGTTGTGTATTATTCTTATTACCCTAAATCTTACAATCATAAGGGTCCATCTGCAGTGACTCAATGGTCACATACAAGCTTTTTTTACTGGCTGTCAATGAGTTGGTACAGAATGTACTCAGTAGATTGTAACACTGTGTGACGCATGGTAAAATGCGACAAAATATTTTAAAAAAATGTTATTCTTGGAACCATGTCTTTCATACTGCTTAAACAATTTTCACCTAAACTATATTTTACAGACTAGCATTACAGCTCCTGTTTCTGGAAAAAGGTTATGAAAGACACAATCAGCAGCTCAAGACCTACAGTTTGTATAAATATACTGCATCTTTCATTTTTGGCACAATTGCTCAACTACATTCATGCTACAGTCAGAGAGATTTTAAATATTCGGTGTTATTCTAAGAAAACACGGCACAACAGCAATATCTGAAGCTTAAAAGTGTTCAGTAATAAATACATATGTATGCTGCATTTAAAAACAACAACAAACAGTGGTTCAATTATGTTGTCTGTTTCTTTTTTCAAGCTAATACTAAAACCAGCCTACCTACACCATCTGTGCTAGCATCTGATAACTGGGAGTAAAAAGGACATAAATGGCCTTTAATTTGAAAGGTATTTTGGTTAAATTCAAATTGGTGGATAGACCTACAGGTCTTTGGGCTTGAGGAGTTTGCAAAGAGTTCTTTCCGAAATCCAGAAATGTTCACCTGTTAGCGGTACTCAAAGTAAAGTGGCCATGATTGCATCCCATAAGCTATTCATCACTTTCACGTAAAATTCCCACAATTGACCTTTTTATTTAAATAAATACTTCTTTTGTATTTGCTGGAGACACAGGTGGTTTCTGTTTCTATTCTGCAAAGGAATTCCTCAGTTCCTTGTGTCCCTCCAGAAGCTTTTGTTAGTTAGTAAAGCTACTTCAAGTTGGCCAGTTCTTGTCTTCATTTAGCCAAGAAAACTGATGAAAATTTGACTTCTACATATGTCTGCATGCTTTGATTCATCATTAAATTCAAAACGGTTGGAGCTCCATTTTGTCTAAGTGTAGCTTTTGGAGGCTTGTCGTAAACATTAATCTTTGCGAGTCATACTTCCTTTGGCGCCATTGGTCGAGCTCACAGGTAAAAGCTAGCTATTTATTCAGATGGAAAAGTAAAGCTTGAGAGTTTGTGACCATAAAAAAACATTTTCTGCATCTAAGAGCTAAGCAAAGTACTTACTGTAAAAATACATTAGAGTCTGTCATACATGCTCATTTAATTACATCTTTGCCTTTTTAATCAAAGACGTGTTTGAATTTAAACATCTTTCACTATTCACACTCTTTGTGAAGTACTTTATGATTTCTACCTGCAAAAGGTGCTATAGTTATAAGATGGACTTACTAATGTTTTTTGTTAAATACTGAACACTTTGAAGTGTTTAGCAAATAATTTCTTGTGGTTTTTGAGTTTAAGAGATGAAGTTTGTTTTCTCACACTAACCAAAAGTCATTTCCTGTCCCAAGGGATTAGAAACCTTATTTTGTTAGTCTATAAAGCACCAAATACCAGCATAATCAGTCTCAAAATATTGCATGATTCCTCGTATATCACCAAGGTAACAGAAGGCACTTAAATGAAATGGAAACTGAATTATTACTGTCTAAGGCTACTTCATAAATGACAACTTCAAGACATGATGCATCACAGGCACAACTTCAAACATTGCATAGTTTGACAAAACGGAGACTGTGCTGTGTCAGAGATATCAGTAATGGCACATGGTTATTCAGTAACAACTTTTGCAAACTGCAGAAATATACAGCAAATGTGTACTTCGGTTACTCGACTCTCAAGTAAAACATTGTACGTTTCTGCACAAAAGCCTAACAAACTACATTTCAGTTCACAGAGGTTAATCCAGTGTTTGGACAATTTCATGCATTTCAGACCAAAATCAGTCTCCTTATTCTCCTCAGCATTAAAAATTTCACATACTGATAAAAAAAACCCACCCTGAATGTAAAATGTTACTGAAGTGGTATAAATCTAATCTGAGGATAGAGAGCAACACCTCTGCAGTGTTTCGTTACTGTGTGCTAAGATCGCAAACAATCCTAATTACTGCTCAGTCTGATATTTTGAGAGAATTTTTGAAAATTTAATTATTTAGTATTTTTGTGGTTTTGGCAGTGAAGAATGTATTGGTCATTTGTCTATTGCACCCTATCAGAATAAAGAGCACTTTGTAGTTAAAAGGCATTATGCTGAGACTTTAGTCTCTCTTTGTAGTTTCTCATAATGCTAAGTAAAAGTGTTGAATTTGTGCATTTTAAAAATGTTGAAGGGGATTTGGGGGAGATTTCAGCTTCTCTCTGTCCTTTTTTAATAAATGCACTTTTCAGGGGAATGTTTAGACACAATTATGTCTGTAAAGAGTCATAAATAGGATAAAGCCAACAAATGATTAATATTTATCAAGCAAGTAATTTCACCTGGAAGACTGACAGAGAATCAGCTAATGTGTCATAGCAATACAACAATAATGTACAAACTTCTTAATAAGGCATCGGCACATTCAAGTTCAATCTAAGACACAAGGAGTGTAAAGCACTATAATAATAAATATCCTTCCTTCTATTATTGCTACTGATTTTCAAAGCAGTGTTTACCTCATCACAAATATCTACACCTCTGACTGTGATTTATAGTTTCCCTAGATTCTTTGGAATCGATAGAAAAAAAAACACACAATCTAATCTCTACCGAAAGATAAAGGTATAAGTTTTAAATATAAAAACATCTAATTTTTGTAACTCATTGTCACCAAAGCAGTGATTAACGAAAATACTTTGAAATCAGTCCTTGTAATCAAGGTTGAAAGCGTAAAAAGGAAAAAAATAAAGAATGAAATGGAGGTGATATAATATGTAAACAGAAAGGTAAAAAACCCCCACCACAAAACAAAGAATAACTGCAACTGTGTTAGCTTCTTGTTTTCTGGCAAGATGGAGGGATTAAAGATACAGAAAAGGTGTCTGCCACTAGGGTGCGCTAACAGCCTTCTTCATTCTCATCCATGCTGACGCTGCTCTTGCGACTGCTGTCCTTTGAAGTGTCTGGGGAGACGGAAGAGAGCAAAGGGTCCCCACCTCTGACAGGTGATAAGTTGTCTTCCATGAGGATGTCATTGAGTTTGGATCCTGCTTTCCCGTGAACGCTGCTGTAGTGGCCCTCCGGGTAGTTGGCGTGACCTTCGCTCAGCTCCAGCGTGCTGGGTTGCTCCGGAGTGCAGGCGGGGTGGTGTTGGTGATGAGGGTGGAGCGTGTACAGGTCTTGTTGACAGTCCTCCAGAGTGGGCTCCTGCTTAATGGGCCGCACCCCAACTTCGGCAGAGCAGAGTGCTGAGGATGTGATGGCCAGACCATGAGCCCGAGCCTGCATCTCCAACTCCTGCAAGGTACAGTCATTTGCACACACAGGAGAGAGACTTAAGGTTTGTGTGTATTTTATGAGTCAGGCACATCCATCGGTCAAGCAGGTTAGCAGAGATGAGGTCCTTTAAAAAGACATTTACATCCTCACTGTTACATTTCTATACTTATTTCCTACAACTACAAGTTTGAATGTATTTTCTTAGTGACAGACCAACACAGAGGCAAAGTTTACAAACATTTCTATAAATAAAAATTAGATTAGACATTTGTTTACAAGCACATAAATTGTAGAAATGCATTTTCTGTATTACTGTATTACAGCTGCAAGTCTGTAATACCCGATGCTTTTTCTCAGACTTCATTTAAAAAAAGATGGAAATTATTTATTCTGGTTTTTTTCACTTCACAATATGCACTATTTTCTGTTGGTCTCTCATAATCGATTTAAATAGTTTGTGCTTGTAAAATAAAAAATATGAAAGAGTTGTAGGAGCATGACTCCTTTTGAAAGGCACAGCACAGGTTTACACATACAGTGCATAATATAAATGCCATAATGGGTATTACTTCGTTCTCTTGATATATATATATACCTGTATTCTGAGCATCAAATGTCGGTTGGCGTGCTCAAGTTTTTTCTGGCGGTTCTCCAGCTCCTTGGCCCTCTGCTGTTCACGCTGCAGCTTTCGGATGTAATCCACTGATGCCTTCAGGATGGTGCCTTTGTTCCAGCGCATGTCTCTAAAAATCACAAAGATGCCATTAATTCTTTGATTGAATATGACAGTCAAGTTTTCAACCGCAAGAATTGCTTTAAGACAAAAATGAGCCATGTTTGCTATTTAACAACATGTAATTGCAGCGTTTCAGATTGCAAGCCTCTAAAATGCTATAAGACTAGCAAGGTGTACTAGATATATAATGGTAACTACTGAGGGCAGTGGGTTTATCAGAATAAAAAGTAGGGCTTTCAAACAACTAGGAAATATTCAGGGTGAACCGCAGCGACCCTTACAGATTCACTAAAGGTCACATTTAGCCTTCAAGCTGAACATGGGTTAGCAAGTACACCAATGTGTAGTTTTAAAGTTCAGCTGCAGCTAATACAAGAATTCATCAGTTACACAAATCAAGAGCATTGCCTCAGATTTTGCAGCGTTTTCTGGTACAAAATCCCCCTTGTGGGTTTCCTCAAACAAAGTTTCCTTGAGTTTCTGTTGCAGAGCCTCAAGCAACATAGAGAAGGGACTTTGCAATAAAAAATAATTAATATTAAAGGAAATATTAATTAATGCTACTGTGTTCTAGATTTTTTGTACTCTAGAACAGGTTTAACTTTTCTATTCCTTTTACGTTTATAGTGTTAGGAAGATATATTTTCGCAATCAATTACCAAAACCACATACTGCTATAACCTCCAGATATGAGACATGAGAATACGACAATCCAAAGAAAGTATGAATCAGTTTATTTATTAAGTTTTCTGAAGCAAAATCAAAGCAATGGGAAACTTACGGGTCATTGGATTTTGGAATCAAAGTTCCCAACTCCTTGATACGATCATTGATGTTAAACCGTCGTCTTCTTTCAACTGCAAAACAAGCAAGGAATTAAACAAACATAGCTCCAAGATTTATTAAAGAGCAACTATACTATTTCAGAGCCAGAAACTTAAAACCCTTCAATATCTGAAAAGAATAATCCCAACTGGCTCTACATTATTTTAAAATAAGAAATACATGATGTACTTTAAGGATGTTGACTTTGTGTAGTTGAAACGGCAGCAAAAAATGTACTATTCTCTAAAATTAAAACACGTTCTAAACAAAATGTTACTATAAGGATGTGTGGTCACTTAATGGCAAGTCAAAAAAGATGCAGTGGGCACTCTTTAGTTTCCCCAAAGCTCCTAAACACAAGAAAAATTAGTGAAAATAGTGACAGAGAAGATTTTTTTATTAGAGTATGAGACAACTCAAACATTGGATTCAAAGGACAGAAAAAAAAACAAAGTTGTGGGAGAAAGAAAGTACATAGTTCAAACTATTAATGATATGAGCAATAAGTCAGCAGTCAGACGATCTAAGAGAACATTCCTTCTGGAAGAAAATAAACTCTTGAGGCTGCTGTCAGTACAACATATCTGATAATGTCTGCGCATTATTCTATGAACTTCTATGAACAACAACTCTAAATAGTCCCTCTCTGTATGCTATTATTAGGTGCAGTAGTGACTCATTTTTTGAGTATCACAGCTGAAGCAGAAAGTGGGACAGTACGTAGCGTGTACATAGCGTGGTAGAACAGATTCCCAGAATGCAACTGTGGTTTAATCTTGACGCTGTAATCCAGAGGTTTGCATCCTAAACCCAACTTCTTTAGCTCTGCAGGCTGGTCAGAAATGTTTCCTGACTTCTAGCTTCTCAACAGACAAATCAATATTTGCTCATAAAAATCAACATATGAGGCCATCACTCTTTGTCAAGTTTCACCTGTTTTCTGTTTGCTTTTTTATTTTTACTATCTTATAAATCTAGATTTTAGATGTAGGAATAAATATGATCAAAAAGAATTAGAAATAAAGGTATGATTAAAAATTTTTAAGTCATTTGGATGGTGCACCAAGCAAAATAGTTCGTCAAACATTAATTTTGGCAAATAAAATAGGATGCTGCAATTGGAACTTACTCAAATTATGGTTGTCTTTCTTCTGCCTTTCTTTAGCGAGGGCTCTTACCTCAGCTTCTGGGAAAAGTGCTTTGGTTAGTTAAAATTAAGGGTGCAATAAATACTTTATAAGTGATTTAAAAGAAACAGAACTGGTGTTGTATAGTTTGGAGCTAAATACTGGGACGTACCCACAGGGAATCCTTCTGGCCTTTGATAGGTGTCAAATTTTCCACAGGATCCAGACTTGTCCAGCATGTGCATGATGGCCGGGGATTGAGACACTACGCAACAAATAACAAGAAAACTACACTATCAGTTCAAAAAAGCATGAATATATTTATTATCCCAACCCCAAGGCAGGTGATATTGTTAAAGAATTGATGCAATCGTAAATTTAAATCCACAGCCATTGTCTGTATAAGACCTGCTCTGCTTCCTGCTCACCTGAGTATTCCCTTTTGATGTTGGAAAGGTTGGCAGGGCAGGAGTTACTGATGGGCAGACCCTGCTGAGGCATGCCCTGATTACCGTACATGTCCATGAGGTTAGCTGGTACAGGGATCTTTGGGGAATGACAGAGAGAATACATTTATCTTTATTAGAGGCTTATCAAAGCACAGTAATCAGAATGACAATGCAGAGGGAAAATGTCAGATTTGATGCTCGGGTTTTTATTGCAGTTAGGCAAATGGCATCGCTCTGTGATCTATCAATACAGAACTCTTAATTACCATACACCTTTCTGTTCATTGGTGAAAAAAGTAAATAAATGTGCAGAACCACATGAACATCGCTGTAAGATGTAACCTCTAAAATGTCAGGCTGCTTCCATTAGCATGCAGATAATTTATTCTCAATCTCTTATAAGTTGTGACCTTTCACCGTCAGCTCTGTGCTGACAGTAACGCACTAGGAAACTCACACACCGTGTTTGCCATCTGCAATCCAGGATCCATCAAGCCCAGGATCTCATCACTGTAACTGGACTCCAGACTAATAATGTCGTCAATGACATCATCCATCTGTAATCAGACACAAAAGCCGAGGTTCAATCAACTCTGTTAATACGAAATGTGAAAGCACAAACCGCTTACAGTGAAGCCGCTCACACCTCTTTCTCGCAGTTGGAGTTGAGGGTCAATAAGGCCATAGGGCTGTTGGGGGCGCTGTTGCCCGGCCCTGGCGGCATGCCCCCGTGATCAGAGGACTGGTTGGGGCAGGGCAAACTCAACGCCTGGGAACCGAGCTTCCCCAGGTACCGCTTCACCTGCTGCTGCTGCGAGCGCTGGATGTGGTACTTGGTTGGATTTTCCAAATGAGTCTGAACCTGTTGATTGAAAGTGGAAAACATGATGCTAGGAAAACACAATAATCTGAGGTTAGGGTGACACCTAATGGATGGAAGAAGGTCAACAAAGGAAGAGTTGTTGCAAAAATATTTCTCATCAAAGTGAAACATGTCTGATAATCTGGCTCATGGTTTCTGATCCAACTGTTCATGCAGCCCAGTTCAGCCCAGCATGTCCAATATGTGCTAAATGCAAAAAACCGACATGCATTAACTGATAAGACACATGGAGACACTCCTGGTGTCATTAGGTTTTCCTGAAAATATTGTTAAAATCTGTCTGGTTTCATCTCATTCCCATTAAACTTGTACTGTGTATCATCTTGTCTTGTGAGCTTGATTAATAGTCACTCCCCTTTTCAACATTGAACTGTGATTCTTAAAACACTGAGGCTTTTATTCTATTTGTGAGAAAACAAGAAAAGGACCATTTTAAATGTCTTTTGCCTTCATAACCAACCACAAACGTTGAATCGAACACAGTATTCTACTTTAGTAAGATTATTTAAACCAGAGTTTATGATTTTCCTTAAAATTTCCATAAATCTGGACGTATCTTTGCAACCCTCCTCATTGCTGCAAAGTTGCATTTTGTCAAATTAAGTTAGATTTGGAAAAAAAGACCAACATAATCAAGAAATGCTTCAATATGCTTTACAACTTAATTTAAGATGGAGTCAAGTGTTGCTATCCAGCTCTGCACACAAGTTGCATTTCATTTTGATATCTGAGGCTCATTATTCCCCCAGAAAAAAAATAAGAATATAGACAGTGTTTGTCAGACTGTAAAGCATTTAAATGGAGCGGAGCCACTGTAATCCATCTCACATTTGGAGGTCTAATTTAAACTTTCGTCCGTTTGGCTTGAATATTCGCCAATCTCTCAACACCTGTGGTTTACAAAAATCACCTAAAAATATGTTTTTGAACAAAACCCTGGCACTGTTAAAGACATTAGAACTGGAGTCAAGACAGTGAAGTGGAACAAATTCTGATTAATTAAACATCCTGTTCATTTTTTTAAATATTTTTTATAAAAGACATACCTCATAAGGCTGGTATCCAAGCATCTCAAGCATATTTCCACCTTCGAACGGTTAAATTTAAGCAAAAATTAAAAATACAAGTGTGATTTTTTCCGCCAAGATGCGCTGCAGCAGCTGCCTCCTCTGCTGTGCCTTCTGGAGTGAGAAGACACACATCCAGCTCAGCTTTTCAAAGGCAAGAAAACTAATTAGCTATGCATGTCTGGGAATCTCAGTGAACACAATGATCCTTTTCAAATTTGTGTTGTTTTATGTAAAAACTGTATTTATTTCTTTATGGCGTATCACTTGATGTCAGGATACGCTGCCAACAGTTAGAGTCTTTGTTTGAGAAGCCATTTCTTTTACTGAACCTTGCCTGGGGCCGTGTCTTTGCCCCGTCCACTTTTTAACCCATGTGGATGCTTGGTATGTGTTCCCAGTTTAGCGCAGCACAAAGAATAAAGACTTCTTCATTGTCTTTAGTCTGAAGTTTGCTTCTCCAGATGAGTTTATTGAAATGAGCAAGAACTTGTCTCTAAACAGATTTCTTTGCAGTTATTTTTATCACATCAAAACATCACCAGATTAAACAGTGAGCTAATTTCTGATACTTCCGCCGCATTTGAAAAATAATTCTTCAGTACTCAAACAGTACATGAACTGAAGCAAACACTGACAAATGCAAATCATACGAATGAAACTGTCGTTTTTCCACACCAACCCGTCAACATAATGCAGATAGTTTTCAATCAAACTTTTATGTTTGTGTTTTTTTATCCAATGACTGTAATATATTTAACAGTACTGGTGTATCTTCTTTTCCTCTTTTGCGTTGTTAAACATCACAAACTAATCTGAATTTTATTGAGATTTAACAATAATGTTCCGTGTAACTGGCCATTGGGAAGACAAGTGATAGACAGTGTTCAAAATGTTCATACATAAAAAGAAGCATGTGGAATACACTTCCATTCAGCCCCTTCTAATCTGATACCCTTAGATAAAATCCAGAAAAAGCTTTAGCGTTAGTATGAATGCAGCTGCTCTGAAAAAGCCTCAGAGGTTTGATAGAGAACATGACCATCATTAAGACCAAGGAACTCAGTAGACAGGTCAAAGCTAAAGCTGAGGAAAGCTTTAAACCAGGGTTAGATTATAAAACAACTGCTCAAGCAGATCTCAGTTTGATCAATCATCTAAAAAAGGAACATAACACAACTTCACACCTACCAAAACAAGTTCAGTCAATCTGAATGGCAGGGCAAGGGAAGCATTAATCAGAGAAGCAGACCAAAGAAACTTTGGAGGAGCTGCAGAAATCCAAAGCTCAAATCTGTAAACATGACAACTATAAGTTATGTGCTTCACAAATCTGACATGTAAGGAAGATTCACAAGAATCGAATGCAACAAATAAGATGTGCATCCAAAGATTGCATTGGTTTGTGGTACAAATATAGAGAGAAACGATAAACATTTGGAAGAAAATGCTCTGGTTATATGAGAGCAAAGTGAAACTTTTGGTCTATATGCAAAATGTCACATGCAGAGAAAAACTAAGAGTGCACATCATCATGAACGCACAAAAAATTTGATCAAATACATAGAGTTACAGCAGAATGAGAATAAATACTGCTGAACAAAATGCAAAGAGCTGTTTTACAAAAAAAAAAAATAGAATTGAATAGTAAGGTAATTTATTGTGCCACCTTTGGAAAATCAGGTGTACCAGCAGCAAGTTGTTAGCACTGTTGTGGCATATTACTGGCACAGCAGTAGTAGTGTGTTGGCAGTAAATTGGTAAATTTAAAACACAGAATGAGTGTTTCTGTACAGTATATTCAGAACCTAAAACAAAATGTGTATTTTAAAAAAATGCACAATGTGTGTATAAATATGGGTGCAGCAACAGGATTTACAAGAAATAAAAAAAATTATGCATGAAAATCAAATGGGATGTGTAAATAACAGCAGGAAAAATACTTCTGGAGTTTGATGGGAGTCGTGGCGTTACTGGTTATAACCTAACAGCTGCTGGGAGGAAGAAACTACAATAATGCTTCATTGTGCACCCAGGATGCATAAGTATGTCAATGAAGAAGCTTTTCAGTTTAGCAACAGCTTAACATGGAGGGGGAGGAAGACATTGTCCAACAGTAAAGTAATCGTAGAAAGAGTGCTTCTGTATCTCAGTATCTGGACTGGATCCTAGGACAGAGCTAGCCTGTCTAACCGCTTCATCTTTATAACCCTAAAAACTACTGGGAAATGTGGAGATAAAAACTGAACATTTTGGTGCAAAACTAACTAAGATTTTCAGAGACAGGACATCATATCAACAGTCAAACATGGCAGTGACAGTATGTGCTGCTATTCTGCTTCAGACATTTGAAGCAACTGATGGAACCAATAATTCTGCTCTCATTCAGAAATTCCTGCAGGATAATATCTGGGCCTCAGTGTGTGACCTTAAACTCAAACACACTGAAGTTATGCAGTAGGTCAATGACCCAAAGAAGGCCAGCAATTGCACCTATGCATTGCTAAGAAAACATGTATGTTTTAGAGTGGCCAAAGGAAAGACTGGACTTAAATATAATTGTAATGTTCTTGCCTGACTGTAAACAAACCATTCATGCTCAAAATGTAGCTCAGTTAAAGCAAATCTTTCAAGAAATAAACTCCTCTTTGTAATGAAAAATATTCATTGCAGGTTTTAGCAAAAGCTTGGCACCTTTCTTTCCCTTAAAGGTGCCAAAACCACAAACTGGGCATCACTGTGCCTGTGTAAATGTAGAATAAAATCCAAAACAATTGAGCAGACTTAAACAAAAGTTAACCATGAAGTGTCAACTCAGCAACTATATGTATACTTATTTAGAAACGTCTATCAGAGAAATGTTGGTCATGTGATTTAGAAATGACCAAGTACCTTGGAGCACAAGCTCATTCAGAGGTGCTTGTCCAAGCACAGATACAGCATCATTGTTCTGTAGGAGACACTCATGTGAGCTACGTTAACATACAGTATATCCTGCAGGTATTCCCATCACAAGATCGATGGGCTGACGCCACGATGGGGGGCACGGTTACCGTTTGTCAAAGGCATAGCAGTGTCACTCAGGGACAAATAATGTGATTTATTACCGATTGGATTGAACAAGAAGTCTTCTGTTAGCTCTCATTATGTATTGCTGCACTGCCAAGATGATTATTTTCCTCGGTCATTGGATGATTTTTTTTATTAAGTCCTCAAGAGTTTATTTTCTTCAATCCAATAAATTAAAAATCAAATACATGGATATATTTCTTTTTCAACATTGGAGTCCTTTCAGTGTTTTTCCATATTTTATGATGAGTTTTGAGAAACCTAACCCACTACTTCATTTTTTAAAATGAACTTTATTCTATGACATTTTAGGTACAAATAAATATTACATTTTTCAAAAATAGGCTTAAAAGCAGGTTAAAAAGGGGAGAAAAAGCACAAATTTTCATAGCCTATTCTGTCTATATAACATGATCAAACATTAGGTTAAACCATAATATGTATGTCTCACTTATATACCACCTATAGAAGTTTAAACCCTCAAATCATTATAAAGTAACAATTGTGCCACAAATTATGTTGGTTTTCTTCACTGAATAAATGAGTCAACATTACAAATTGTAATTTTGTTTTCCAATTTTATCAGTGTAATTATGCAACTGTATTGAAAGATTAATCCATCCTTATATATGTTTTTACAGGACATGCCATTAATAGTTTCTGGCCTAGACAACGGATAGACAAAAACATAGTTGTTTCCATCCCTACACCAGCTTAAAAGATTTGTTTATCTTCACATCTTGTCTGGGGAACATCTCACAAAGTTCCTACTGATACATTTGTGAAATTCAAAAAAAAAAAAAAATTATGTCACATAAATCTGTGTTAAAAATAATGTTTACCATCAGTCATGAAGTCACTGATGGTTTGTATCTGTGACTCTTAGGACGACATTGCCTGTGATTTATGGAACTGTTCATTTTCTCCCAGCTGAAAAAAACTGAACTGGTTCTGTTTCCACAGGCCCATCTACGTTACAGACAGAATGACAGTTTTGTATTTATATTTTTTCTTCTCTTAAAGAAAATATCAAAGGCATTAAAAGTTTGCTCTAAACCTGCATCTGCACAGGGCTTCTTGTAGACCGAGACATAAAGATTTTCTGACTGCAGGTATAATTTCCATGTCTTTTTTTTTTACATGTCTAAAAAAAAGCAACACAAATAAGTGCAAGACATGCCCCACTTGAACTCGTTACAACTCATTTTTATTCTTACGTACTCACTAAATCCAAATCCTAGATTTTCTTGTTGCAAAAGAAGAAACAAAGGAGGCATTAAGAGCATTAAATGCAACAGACACAAAATACTGCTGCCCCAATTTAGCAAATAAGCACAGCCATTTAAATGTAAATGTATAAAACTTTTGCAAACATTATCAAGTAAAAAAAACAATCTGGGATGGCACAAAGTAGTGTATTGCCTTTTAAAGTGCAAGAAAAATTAGGCAGAAAATGAAAAACGCACTGGAATCAGCGTCTTATTTTGATCCCTAAATAAAATCTAGGGCTAACAATCTGCATTCAGAAGTTCCCTAATTTGTAAATAATCTACTTGTATTTAATGAGTGCGGTTATAAATACAAGTATTCAATCAAGGCCCCTGATGGTTGTCAGAAACATTAATGAATACAAACCATCACAGAGACAAAGGAACACAGAAATCAGGTAAGGAGCAATTATGTGGAGAGGTTTACTTCTGTGAAACTGGAAATGATTTGAAAATGAGGTAAAAAATGAGGGCACAACCCTAAATGTGGCCTGAGCAACAATGTGATGGTTTAGTTCAAAATATTTTAATATTTTGAAAACAACAGTCCCATAAAGTACTGACTCTTGTGGGAGGAATACTAAGAACGCCACATTTTTTCAGCTTTTTAATTCTTGCTTTATTTTCATGCACAACTAAAATCAGAATATAGTGAAATTTTGATAAGTTGCAAAATGGAAAAAAAATTAAAATATATGAATATTTTAGTAAAGAACTGAAATATTTTGTCTGTTTACAGAAACAACGCTGCGTGTAAAAATTATTGCCTTCCTTAATCTTTCAAAATATATAATAATTTTTAAAACATAACCAATGCTCCCTTTTATTTTTTGATGTATTTCTTATCCACCTGATTAAAATAAACAATTGATGCCTCTGAGCTTATTTTGTCCTCAGGGAGTTCCTAAATTATCACACATAATAAGATGGCTTCAAGGGACTCCACTGAAGCCTCAGGCCCACAGACCACAGGCTTTAAAGTCCTGGTCTCCTCAATGCTGCTTTTGTTGCAACAACGTAAAGTTGGGGGTAACAAATTTTCTGTTCTTAACATGAAAAGAGATTATTTTCATAGTGTGTTTATAAACTCTTAAGAACAGAATTAACTTCTCCAAGGCCACTGTCTTAGTTGTACATGAAGCCATCAGTTTTGTGTCTGTAGCGAGCGCAGCTGAATCGTCCATCCAGCCAGAGGGAACTGAATTAAACATTTCTCTGTTCAACTTCACTCGATGTACCCGCCTCAGAGTACACAATTTCAAACTCTAACAACAAATTCTGACTTGCAGGATCTGAAACTGCAGCAAACAAGGCAACTATTTATCCCCTCACTCGTTTTTAGACACCAACGGGGCCAGAGGGCAATGGCAACCTAACCCCTAAAAAGTCAGAAAGTCCGCAAAAGCAAGCACAAAGCGTCCTGGTGTATTGGAAAAAAAATGGGAGCATGGTGAACTCAGAATGACAAACAATGATTTGTATGTTTTTTTACTTGGACACCCAAGGCATTCCATGATGGTCTGACCAGGATACATTAGCAAGACAGTCACCATTTGCCTTGCATCCTGACAGAATGGGCGGCTTTGTCTCACAGACAGACTGCTAAAGTGCTTTGCAGAATTTGCAGATAACAACTGTGATGTTAATGTGAACGGCAACATTTCAGTGTCACATCGCTCTCTCATTCTGACATACTGTGAGCTTAATATGCACAAGCATTGCAAATTAACACTCCAGGCTAATTAAAGCTATGCCTTTGGATGATAAATACTCTTAAAGTTAGCATAGGTTATACTAGATGATAATGTTGTGGATTATCTCATGGTTAGAAAGCTATCATAAAATTACTTGGAATAAATGTGGGCTGTATATCAAGTATTTTTAGTAGTTTTTTTTTCTTTTCAAATAATGCACAAGACAAGCTTTCCCCCAAAGTGGTGATAGTGTTACTGGATGGAAACTTTCACCAAAATCCAAGCTGTGGAATAAAGTAAGAATATTACATCCCCCCTTTTCAGCATTCTCGCTGTACTTTTCAATGTTGTTTATTTTAACGTTTGAACATTTAGTATTCACCCAGGTAATAAAATTACTGGCGTAACAACTGGCAATCATGAATTAAAATTAATTTGAATGTTATGTTTTACTGACACTCTTAAACCCGACTCACTTCATAAAGTGAGTCGGTCCAAAATTCTTAAAATTATTGAACTTTTCGGTAGTCCATAAGGTTATACAATTAATTGGAGTAAGCTGGATAACAATGTTATACAATTAACTTGTAAATACACAAGAAAACTTCATGAGAATATATGTAATTCAAGTATTTTGTCCAATATCGCATATTTTGGCTGTTACAGCTGCTGGAAACCCCCTTTAAAATAACGTGTGGAAACAACAAAATAATAAGTATTAATAAATACTGATAAATAAATGTTCTTGTTCTTTGAGGGTCTATCTGACAAATCTAATCTCAGAGTTTATGCCTTCTTACAGCATGACCAGATAGCATATGTTTTTTCTTTAAAGAATTCTCTTTAAAGAGAATTCTCTCTTTAAAGAGAATTTAATATTTATAATACAGAATATTAGTCATAAATATAGTGACAGTTTCAGGTAACAAATCTATTTTCTCTGGGGGAACAGCAAGGCACAGTGAGAGCTATTATCTAGAAATGGAGAAAACATGGACGAATGGCCAGTCTACCAAAATTACTCCAGCAGAGCATGAAACAGTCAAGAAAAGAAAACAAAAGACGAACAGTTGCCACAGTTAAGATCATACTTCCTAATTTAACAACTATAATAGAGACTGCACTGACCTGCATCCAAGTAAAAACACTGCTAAGTAAAAGAACACCCAACCCAAATTTTATGGCCAGGAGTGCCCAACATTGGTCCTCGAGGGCCGGCATGCTGCATGTTTTACTTCTCTCCCTGGTTTAGCACACCTGGATCCAATGATGGCTCATTAGAGGCCAAAGAAGAACATTGACAAGCTGAAAAAGTTGTTGCTACCACCAGGGAGAGAACAAAAACATGCAGGATGCCGGGTCTCGTGGTCCGACTTTGAGCACCACTGCTTTAGGCCAAAATAACCACACTAATCATGCTAATTGCTAATACATGCTAAAACGATTCAAAATATTTATATTAGCCAAAATCAGTAACAGCAGGTTTTCAAAAAACTCAAGACTTAATGTTTTATATATTCAGATTAGTGCATCACTAGTCATGAACTATGCTTATTATGAATGCATAATTGTGTGATCCAAAGCATCGAGTGGAGAAGAAGAGTACATTGTTCTTTTCACGGTGGCATAAATACCTTAAAAATAAACACATAACTTTTAACCCTTTTAGGAAGTTAGCCTACACAAATTTCAAAGCAGTGTGGTTTTTTCTCTTAAATATGCTGAGGAATTAAGGCAGTGGACGCTAATTACAAGCATTCTTCACTGAATTAGCGTTCGGTGTGTGGTAAGGCTCTGCTCGCCTTTGTCTTGATCCCTAAACTGATCCCATACTTATTCCCCCAAGAGGTCAGAGGTCAGTTGGTTAATTAAGGGTCCAATCAGTCTTTAGATAAACTCATCTGAGCTTAATGTTTGCACTTTCTGAGGTTCAGCAGCTCTGCCTGGTACCCCTGAGCTCTGTGTAGACTCCACTAATCTACCTACAGACGGGAGCAGGTTAACGGCCTTTTCATTTTGAAGACCACAGTCAAAGAAGAATGTCTGTAAGCTCCGGCAAACACAGAGAAATTACTCAAATTTTATGTATTGTACACAAGGTGAGGGTTCAGGGTGGGGGCGTCCTAAATCTCTCAAAGAGCTTCAGATTATGGTGAATAGGTCATGTTTATGCTACATGGACAAGGTAATGATTTCAATGGACTGAATTTGTGTCCCGTGGTGACCCATGCCACGCACACCTAAGGTGATGAAAATTTGCCCAAGCACAAAACCACAAATGTTTTACAGTTGCAGCATTTCTCAGCAAGTGACATTTTGTTTCTATGCTTTAAAGGACATTTTAGACCACAAAAATTAAACATCTTTTTAGATAAGTAAAGTCAGTCACCATAAAATGGAAGTGGACACCATATTGCAACAGATGATATGCAACATGGTTTTAACTCAAGAAATTCAATTAATTTAGCTTTTAACTACAGTATATTTATTTAAAAAGAAAATCAGGCAAAGAACAGTGTTGTGCAGATTCATGGATAACTCAACAGGTGTCACTGCTAACGCTCCCAATAAATAAATCTGTGACTTCTTGCTACATCTGGGTTTAATTGTGGCATAACAAACAGATCAATTAGCAACTTTTCAAAATTGAAAAAAACAAAAAAACAGAAAATGGCTACAAGAATATAATGACTCCCCTTAACTTTGCCATATCCACAGTTAAGACATTAACTTGCACAGTGAGGGGTAAAGTTAAGGCTTATCGTTAGAGCTGCAGCTGGATTTTTTGTGTGAAATTATTAAACATTAAGCATCTGGTGCCCCGGCGCTCTGTGTGGACTCCACTAATCTACCTGCAGACGGGAGCAGGTATGGCAGTTTAAATCATTTGAAGCCACTTTAATAAATATGCATGTACTTTATTCAGCACACCTCGGTTCTAGTTGCAAAACTGCAATTATCCCAAGTTTTGGAATTTTGTAAATTCCTAATATTTTTCTCAACACATGAAAAACAAAAATCCCAGAACAAAGTTCATGTAATAAATATTTTCAGTATTAGTATATTATGAAAGTATTAGAGAAGTCTGTTAAGGAAGGTAAAAACAATCCTCTAAAGTATTATTTGAATAAAATCTTTCATGTGAGGTTATGCTACTGAAAATGTTTACTATAAGGCTTTTTGCAAATACATTCAAAGCTTATTGATTTTCTTAAATAGAGGAAACAGCTAAAACAAAACGTAAATGTAAACTAAAAGTAGCTAATGTAAGACCTAGCGCTTTCAGAAAGACGTGGAAAAAACTTATTTTCCCAAACAGCACACTTACTAAAACTGCGAGGAGTTAGAGCTTAAGCTTGTGTCCAAAGCATGTCAAAAACACCGTCACACACAAGGTTTTCATATCAAGACAAAAATAAAACACCGAATAGCAAGGAAAAGCAAAAGAGTAAGATATGTAAAGGAGCAAAAGTATAAGCTACACTGAGATCTTTAGTTGGGATTACATTTATGCAACATAGCTCAACACATTTTTGAAGTAAAAGTGAACAAAAATATCTGAGAAAATTAGATAAAGAATAAAACTTACCTAAAATCTTGGTTAAAATGTTTAAGCAAAAACCAACACTCTCTACTCGGACAGAAAACCTGAACAGCCTTCTGTCCCTTTAGACTGCCAGGGAATCAAAGCTACGAAAAGATGTGAACGTAGTTGAGCAAATAGGATTAAAGATGGCTAAATCCAAATGGCTGGAAGCACAGCGTGCATTAAAGAGGAATTCTCTCAGGAAAGATAATCCCCATGTACGCATTTTAACACACTTCACTCACTCCTGCTCATTCTTTCTTTCTTCTTTTTTTTTTCAGTCGGTTGTAGTAAAACCACAACTGTCTGACTGTCTACACTCGAGTCACCAACATCTATTAATACAGCTGGACCCTTCAGACTGGGGCAGTGACGCATACAACTTCCAGAGGTGGAAACTTTATACAGAACCAAGCCTGCTAATTAAACACTCCATCTCCTCCCCTGCAGCCATGGCTGCTTACCTTAAGCACCTCCATTGGCACCTGTGCTCCAGCTGGTACACTGACAGGGACACTGACATTGATAGCGGGGGTCTGGGTCGCTGTGGTTTGTGGGTAGTGGGAGGACTGTTGTCTCTGCTGCTCCCGCCGCTCCTGCTCCTGGAGCTGCTCCCGCATTAGCTGTTGCCGCAGCAGGATGCGTGATGTCATGGCCGAGGAGCTCAGCGGGGGCTTGGAGGCGCCGTGCTGGTCCGACGGGTTGCTGCAAAGGGAAAGCAGGTAGAGGAAACATGTCAGATGAGTGATCAGAGAGGGAAGCGAGAGGCTGATTACAAAGGTTAGATGAGGCAAAAAGATGGGGAGTGGTATTAGTGAAAGGGCCAACTGAGGCCATGTGGTGAAGAAGAGGTCAAGCAGAAAGAACAACTGAAGGACCAGTTGTTCTTTCTTATAGAGTTGAAACGAGTAACCAATAAATCAACAACTAGTTAGTCTAATTTGAGAACCAGTAATCTTCTCTTAGGGTTTGAATATATCAAATAAATACACAATTCACTTCTGAAATCCATCCATCTTCTATACTCCCTTAGTGGGCTGGGAGGTGCTGGTGCCCATCCCCAGCTAACGTTCTAGGTGAGAGGCGGGGTCACCCTGGACAGGTCTCCAGTCTGTCGCAGGGCAACACAGAGACACACAGGACAAACAACCAGGAGAAATCAATTAACCTGACAGTCATGTTTTTGGACTGTGGGAGGAAGCCAGAGTACCTGGAGAGAACCCACGCATGCACAGGGAGAACATGCAAACTCCATGCAGAAAGACCGGGGCCGGGAATCGAACCCAGAACCTTCTTGTTGCAAGGCAACAGCTCTTCCTTACTTGTGAAATTACTGAATTTAGACCATTGCAGAGGTCACTGAGGTCATTTGGAGGGCCAAAGCAGTGGACACATCTTGTCCTGAGATTATCAGGGATCTGGATATTGTTGTCCTGGCATTCAATATCACATTGAGTGCCAGGACACCACCTGCAGAGTCAAAACCCGAGACCCTTCTCAGCCTGTTCCTCGTGCAGGTTGGACTCTGAAGAACTCCCTCTGTCTTCTGAACCTGTTTGCAGTATTGTTGCCTATAATATCACAACCATATGCAATATCAGTGGATGCAATATTCACATAGCAAAGGACTGCTTAGAGGACAACTATTGTTAGCTAATATATTCCAAGTGTAATATACTTACATTTTACATGCTAATGTAACATTTAGTCAGTTGGACAAAGTGTCGTGGCGGCTGATAAACACTGGGCACAAATAATGTTGCACAAAATGCCAAAGGTCACAGGCCTTTCACACCTCATATCAACATTGTTATATTTACCAATATTATCACCATTATAAGATTTTCTAATATTGTGCAGTACTATCTGCCTGTATTTCATGACTTATCTCCTCCTCTTCTTAAAAAATTAAGATTTTTTAAGAAGAAAAAAATCTTTCACATTCAGTTATATGTTCACCGAATGTGAACATATAACAAAGAAGTATTGTTGATCTTACAACATCTTGTCCGTTAGCAAAACCTTTTATATGCTTCATTGGAGAACAGATATACTTGGATGAAAACTTACATTATTAATAACCAAATAATTAGTGGAAATAATGTGAGCACCTCTTCACCATGGATGTACAAAATGCTCTTCCTGATCTTCCAGGTCTTAAATCTAATTATTTAAGTTCTGGCAATGTTTTATCTTTTTAAGGTTGACCAGTTTCATAATAACATTGGAAATATAGACGTTTAAATTTCAAATGGAAAGTCATTTTTTCCCATTACGTACAGGTAAATTAACCAACACAGCTCAGTTGTGTGCTATGATAGTCTGGCTGGAACCAATGTACCAATAACATTTTTGTTCAGTGTGTTAAATAAGCAGCGATCTATATAAAAGTTTTAATTATCTGAAATCAGAGGGAAAAATAAAAAAATTTATGAGCAGCATATCCTCTGGCATTTTGTGTATATCTGTTCAGAAAAGATTACAAAGGGCTTTTTAAGAGTTTCTAAGAAATATGGCCTGCAGTCAACAAACCTCTGTTTAAAGAGATCAAACATGAACCTAATAATTTTACCTAGAACAGGAAATCTTTAAACACAGTTTAAAATGGATGGAAATGTTATTTTATTTGTGAAAACCAGAATATGGAGCCTTATCAATGCTTTTTAGCCTCTAAGTCCATCTTAGAAAAATACAAAAAGCAGTCAAACATAGACTCAATTATTCTACACCAACTGCACATTACTTAAAAACGGTTTGTAATTCGTCATACCTTTCCTCTATTTGCAAAATAAAAAAAAGCATTTGTAGTTTAGTAAGATCTCCTCTTGTGAACTAGATGTATTATTACGACTAGTCTGAATACACTTCCACTCAACAGCAAAATATGATAAATCAGAATTCAACATGGCATTTGCTTTAGATGGTTGTGTTTTTGGATGCATGTAGGTCTGACTAATCTGGGATTATTATAAATTAAGATGGCAGGATAGTGATCTACTACAGGTGAAAAACAACTACATAAAACTTTCTGACAAATCTCACTTCGCATACACCTAATTATTTCTTTAAATACTCATTTTAAAACCTCCTTACAGATGTAGTTTCAGAAAGCATGAGTTGTTATTGAAAACAATGAACTACTTTAGTCCAAAGTAGATTTTGCAGATTTTCAGGTCACCCAAAGAGGAACTCTAAAGCACAGACTGCTTCAGTTTTCCCATTCTCTTAAATTTAGACAGAGACTCCCCCCAGACAAAGCAAAGTCCAGTGGTCCTAAAATAGAGAGACTCTGCTGAAGCAGAAGTTGTCGGGACGAAGCCTTCATCGAGTGAGTGATCCTTTTGATACAACACCGTAAAACGTCTGGCCAATCCAGCTGTGCAGTAATCGCACTAATTAGCCAGTGCGGTCAAACACTGCCTCGGTCTGCAGCGTATTCACTGGGTGTTGAGCCGTCAACATGCTATAATTCTCTCCCAGCATCACATATAGTCTCATGGTCTGATACCTCACGGACTGACCTGTCCACCGGTTTATCTGAGAGAAACAATTAAGACCAATAAATTTCATGTCAAAGAGCAGGACCTTAAATTGCAGAACAAAGAATGAATTTCAGCTCGGTCTTAAAGCTCTGCAGAAATTTGAGTCGTTCAATCTGACAGCTATTTCTTTTTTCTCGAAGGTTCCTTTGTACCGACTCTGGTACACGGCATCAGCCTGGCTTTGGGTGACTTTGTTTCCTTTCATCCAAGACATTTCAAACAAACTTTCTGGATCTATGGTTAAAACTTTTCATTTCTGCTGCTGCAAATGAAGGCTTTGTGTTCTCTTTAAGTCTTTAATCTTCTTCTCTCTTTGAATGTTTAAATTCCTAAATACTTCAATTCTTTCATTTCCTTTGCTTCCTCTTTTCCGGTGAGCACATGGTACTATTAGCAAAACTGCCTGAACTTTTTAACATAATTATCTGAAGCACTGGTGTGTGCAAAGATCTATTGTTTATGTTCCAAATGGTCATTTTAAACATAAAATTAATAAATGTGTTGACTTTCTGTGCACCAAAGAACTTTAAAAAAGTACAAATTACATAAATTAACACCTCATGGTTTTGTTAATAAAGAAAAATCTAAAGGACAAATTGACATAAAAACTGATGCAACAATGCAAGCAAGATGCTGCTGGTTCCTCATGTTTAACACATGCAGGCTATGCTTTAATTGTGTTATGCTCCACTTGTTTAAAACATCTTCACTGCACTCCACAAATTCTTTACAAAAACAAAAACCAAAAGGTATACCAGTACAGGAATAAGGATTTTATGATACTAGCCTGGTAAGGAACCAGCTATGATAATGGTGATGTGTGCAAAACTGGTCATTTTACAATAATTAAATATCTAATACACCTCTTTGGATGACATAACACTGTTTTCAGGAACAGAAGCACAATCTCAACTTATCTTCTCGAGTAAAGCATCATGCTCCATGCTATTGTTATTGCTAAGCTGTTGGGAAATGTCCACAATTTCCTGGGTAATATAAATTAAATGTTACAAAGTTTACTAGATGAAGCAATGTTATTTTACAAAAAATAATCTCAAAATTCAGAAACTTCAAATTCATGAAATGGTTGTATTACACTGTATCAATACAATGCAATGCCTGATAGACCTGATTACAGCTAAACACAGCAAAGCACGACCTCTATTCAACTCTGTGTTTCTTTCTCTGTTTGGTGGCTTTTTGCCAGCAGAACCACTGAAACACATAAAAAGCTTTTTTGTCCCTTTTTTTTAACCTTTTCATTCTTGTGCGTACACACACCTCCTCTCATGTTTGTGTGTATCTCACAAAAGAGGGGGCTAAAAAAAAACACAATGGTTGTACAGTCTTACAGGGCCCTGCCCACCACAACTCATGATTGTTATGAGCGTGCTCACTATTCTGCTCCATCATATTTACCACTACAGAAATATGTAGTCAAATAGTCAAAGCTGAGCTTTTTGATGAAGGTAAGAAGACAGACGTATAGAAATAAAATAATAAACATCCGAGTTACTTTGCAGTGAGAAAGTACAGTAACTACAGTGGTATCAGTCTGTTTTTACCCAACACATGAAAAAAACATGAAAATCACAAGCATTAATTTTAATGTATTATAACAAGAAGTTATTAAATGCATATTTAAACAGAATAATAATGGGGGAACTATTCTATTGCTTCTTATTTCTAAATTAACTTTTTGTATTCAATAGGGAAATATAGCAATAAGCTCACAAATTAAAGTAAGAAAACAATATCAGAGATGGTGAGGATCTGTACTCACAGAAAGTCAAATGAGCAGGGTCTGTACACTTGCACTCCAGCAGCCTCCATATTTGTTTGTTTTTCCCCTGAAGGTGCACCACCCGCCCTTGGAGAGCAGTGAAAGTCATGCTGGTGGGGCCGCACTGAAAGTGTGTCACAGGGGGAGGCTCCAGGACCCGGCCTGGAATCGCCAATCGCCTCACAGAGTCAGAGGCAGAGGACCGGCCCCGTCCAGAGCCACAGCAGAGCGGAGGGAAGGAAAGGGCCGGAGCCTACTGGAAACATGCTGTCCACCGGCACACTGTACAAAGCCGCACAGATACTGTTTCACTGAGAGACGTGTGTTGACGCGTGTGGAGCGAGGTGTCCTACAGTAAAGTCGTACACCGAGATCTTTAAGATCATGAGAAACAAAAAGCTTTGACGTGTCATGGCACATGTGTCATAACTTTTCCTTTTACAGTTCTTTTAAACACATGTATGACTTTGCACTTTGTAAACTTTGTTCAGAAAGCTTGTGAAATGGTCATCTAAAGAGTCAACATCCGCTTAGTTACACATATCAGCATCAGAGTACAGTTTTGTTACACCACAACTACTTCCTGGCAGTCATCGTCCATAAAAATCACTGCATCTTTCTGGTGCAGATAAAATAACTTTTTCTTTCACGTAGCGCTGCAGGAATGCATAAAAAATAAATACTGTTCAGGGTTTCCCTCAGAAAACTAGCAAAGCCTGCAGGTAGGGTAGCTAGGGAAGTCCACCAGTTGCCCCACAGTATTTTTGTGTTAAAAAATGTAAAAAATTGGAATCAAAGGGGATCAAGTAAAGCTTGGTGACCTGCCAGGCTTTTAATGCATAAGGGAAAATCTCACTGTTGTAAAATATGTGATAAATATATCTGCTGCAACTGATGTTTTTCCCTATTCTCTTTATGGTCCATCCCAATATCCTCATTCCTCTCTATGAACTTTTGAATCTCTATCACTCAACTCACATGAGATGTTGACATCCAGGACCGTGAAAGTCCATCCAACTGGACTTAACTTATTATTTCCTTGTACAGGGTGAACACAATTGTCTACCAAAAAGCCGTCTTTTGTGATTGCCAATATATTGCGTAGTTCTTTTTTTTTTTAGATAATTTATTGAAAACATTATTATTTCTGACTGCAGGTATCAAGCTATTACTTGTGATAAAAATGTATTTTTGCACTCTCCAAGTCAATTGACAAGTTTTAAAAGAATCACTACTCCACACTACTTATTATAATCAGCCCAAATATCTCCAGAATCAAGTATTTCATTTTTCTCCTAAAAGGTGAAGGGCTTTTTTCAGGGTGCATTTCATTCATTTCTATCTCCTGGCTATGAAACTGTAACATTATGTGCAGTGAGATTATAAACCATCATGAAAATACTTTGCTATAAAAAGAATGCATGTTGAGAACAGTGTGAAAGAACAAACTGGTGAGATCTCAAATTAGAAAGCTGTCAAGAAATCGCACTCCTTAGATAAAGTCCTGCAAACTGAATGCTTGTGACAAGCAGGTTCCTGTGCCTGCTCTCCTGTGAGACAGAAGCAGACCACACAACGTCCATCCACAGGCACAACATCACAGTTTTTCAGAGTCTTTTGTAGCAGTACGACCATTTACTGTATATTTTGTTTTACAAAAACAAACCATCAACAACCCCTTACAGATTATCAAGAAATACATAAAATAATTAGCATTCAAAAATTAAAAACATCAAAAAACAGGTTTACAAGAAGTCTAGTCCAAAACAGCTTTTGATGCTACTCTTAAAGTAATAATTTGAGTCAACATCTCAGTCGAAGTAAGCTACTATCCAGGGCATTTTTGCTCAGCTGCAGTTTCCAAGTGGAACTAACAGCTTGTAGGCATTCACATTATTATGCTAGAAAGAAATTGCAAATATTCATGGAGTAAGTTTCTCAATAAACTAATTTCTTGTTTAACCTTCTTCCTGTTTTGTAAAAATTAATGCTGACTGTGCAGGGAACAAACATGTCATTGAGAGAGAACCCGCGAGTCACAAAAATGGTAGAAATCATCTTTAGTTATAGCTCTAATAGCATTACCATGCTGCAGCATTTTTAAGTGCAGAGACGCACTCTGTGCTGTAATTTTGTTCAGCTTTCTAAGGAAGTAGATATGTCAGTTCCCTCTGGTCTCCATCAGAGGCAGACAAAGTTCAGCATTATTGAAAATCTGAACGTGAACAAGGACATGTAGTTCAGACAGTTTTTTATTTCAGTTGCACCACCTGCCTGTGTCATTTAGCTTCATGGGTCAGATCAGGAGTGGAACTTGTCTGCCCTCTTGCCATCACTCTCCTCAAGGGAACAAGTTGCTCCCACTACCACCTTTCAGCCTGTGACTCTACCCTCTGTTGCTATAGGATACCAACACAGATACTTATAAAATTCAAGCATCTTGCAACATATTCTGTGACAACAAAGTCTCGCTACTAACTTCAGTTTATAGGGTTGACAATAAATGCACTCTGCACTCTTCATGTTTAATTTGTAAAAATCTTTGCAAACCACAAATAGTTCCCCTTGTATTTTATAACTGTGCGCAAAGTTTTGTTGGTTTATTGCAGAAATGCCCAATAAAATACAGAAGGTTATGCTTTTACAAGGAAACAAAAATGTCAATCACAAAAAGAAAGCAGCCCAGGCTTGCAGTATGTTTGGCAAATGCCCTTCTGAGCAAGTCTTTCAAGACCATAGATGGTCTGAATACATATTACTCAGTCCCATGTTAAATAAGGTAAGATAAAGATCGGTAAAGCTTTTAAACTTTCATTTTCAGTAAGATTTGGTGTGCAAAAAAAATCCACTGTAGATGTAACACTTCTCAAGTGCTAAAGATGCAGAGTTTATTTACACTGCATAGAAGACTAGCATAATGCCTTCATCACATCTATATAGGCACAAAAAGTCTCACACATGGTGTACGGCAGCATGCACACTCTGTCAAAGATAGCAAGAAAACAAAGAAATCTGTGAAATTTGAGACAACATTTTGTCGCTCTCAAGTTTGCTAATTTAAGAAACGGCTGAGCCAGCTGTTAGAAGACACTGATGAGTCTAATAATATCCAGAGTGCGCAATAACACATCACAGTCATCATGACTATTATTGTGCTGGGTCATATTCATGTGATGGGAAGAGGAAGTGGGACACCTTCATTCGAAACAATGCTTCAGGCAGCTTCACTGAAACAATGCCATCCATATAATTCAACTGGGATTCGCCGATGCTACAATCCTGCCTGCAGTAACGCAGCTCAGACTCAGCCATGTGTGTGGAACAGTGTAATGACATTTCACTAATGAAGAAATTGAAGGCATTAGTTTGAAAAATGTTGAACTGGGTTAAAGGTTGGGACTGTCCAAGATGATGTTTTCCACTCAAAGTTAAAAACAAGGAGCTGAAGTGCAAATCTGCAGCAAGGGAAATAAAAACTAAAATCTATTCAGTCCGATTGGGATTCGCTAAAAATAAATGAGGCCAAGTTTACAACTTCTGTTCGCACAAGACACGAGATAAATGAATGCATTCGTCACAGTAAGTCTCATAAGTGTTTCATTATGTATTAAAATCACCGAGAGAAGAGACACATTTTCACACCATAGGTCCCTGCTTATCTAACTTTAGCAAGCATTTCATAACTGAGGTCAGAATGTTTCACAGCTTGTTCAGTATAAGGATTCAACAAATCCCTGTCAGTCAAGTCAACATGTCAGTCTTTTTTTTTTAGTTTCCTCTATTCTTTGACAGTGTTGCTTAAGAAAAAAAAGGAACAGCGAGTAAATTCATACTGTGATCTTCTGACTTTTGCTTCATTCGTCACAGAGGCTTATCGGGGTTATATTGATTTGCCTCCGCTTAGATGACATTTTCAAAAGTATTAAACAAACATTCTGGTAATTACGGAAGCTCTGGGGATAAATAATCATGGAATCCATGACTTTATAACCATTTAAAGGTTACACACAAACAGACGGATATAAGGAATCATTTTCACAGTGAAAGAGGGAGGAAAAGGGTGAGAGGTGAAATCCTACCACACATCAGACCTGAGTCAGCAGAGACAGCTTGCATTAATACACTGAACTGGGAAAATACTCTGTACTGCAGAACTATGTGTTTTTATTTAGAAGATAGGAAGCACATTTGTAAAATTCCAATTAAGGTTAGACAATAATGAGCTAAACATTTTATTTTATTGGCATGATCATTTAAATGATGCCAAATATAAAACTGCAATTCAACGCAGTCTTTTTGGCAACACTTCTATCACTCCATGCTGGGGAATGGTCAGATTCTCACAGTATGATAACCAGGCTTTTCCCCAGTGTGTTATGATAAGCCTTGTTGGGCAGCCAGGCTTATCTTGCCCCCTCCAGTCCCATGGCAACACTGCTTGAGTGTGTGTCTTCACTTGCACCTAAGTGAGCCACACCACCATCGAATTGCAAACAGGTCTTTATCATCCAATCAGAGAATTCCTTGCAAATACTAATTTGCTAAACACTGTTGTTTTCAAAAAGTAAATTTAACCTGATAAACAAGTCTCACCGAAATGCATATTCTAGCTTATTCAACGTGACTACGGTATATATGTGAATTTGTTTTTGTTGGAAACAATTAAAAAGTATAAGAGTCTTCTACAACCAGATAAAATTCTGGTCACTCATTTTTCTGGCATTTAAAAAAAAGTTTAAAAAGAAGGAACAATATGGTGAAAGGTTTTGCTGGTTTTGAGACCATAACTTTTTCAATCTTTGTATACCTTGTACTAGTAAGCAGCCAATGCCGTCAGCATACGGCCTAGAGCGCCAGATAAACTGCTCTAAAAATAAAACTTGGCTTTACTCAAATAGGTTACATCACTCCAACTATTACATCTGGGATTCCCAAAACTGTGGGCTGAGTAATTACATTTAAAAGATTCATAAAGCATTTATTTGTTATAATTGTTACAAGCTATGAAAACTGTTGGTATGAGTCGATAAAAGTAGAATAATATCTGCTGTCTATCCTTGATTAAATGTCAAATTTATTACATGTATGAGATTTGAAAAGCAATTTCTGGGGTCATAAGTGTCAGAGACTGCAAGACAGATCAAAAGCAGAAATGTTTGGAACTTGCATTAAGTTGTGCAAAGAACAATGATTTATTTTAACTTTATTCTAAAACATAAACATTCTTGAAATACATTTTCTGATGGAACCAATCATATCATCATCCTTTTAGGGTTATTAATTAGAGTTTAACAATATACATAAAAATAACCACATATCATGGGTATTTTTTCTAGTGTAAAATGTTATATATATTGCCCAAACCTCTTTCCACTGACGACTATCTGGTGATTTCTCACTTTTTATGTTTTAAGATTAAACTAATTATCAAACCCAAATATTGATTTCAAACCTCGAGACATAATCTGAATGTGTCACAGCCAGACTGTTTAAAACATTTAAAACACACTGATATAAGAGACAGAAAAGTAAAAGTATCATTATACATAACACAGCTGTTGTATTATCAAGGCTTCAGAAAGACAACTTTTTACCAATGTATTTATGATCAACTCATCTATTTTTCTTTGTTTTGAATCCATCTATTTAACTTGATTGTATTGTCATGAATGGGATTGATTAGAAATAACTCTGAAGTTTGTATCCCTGGAAACAAATTGGATTTCTTGTACATATTGGGTGTTTTTATTCCAATGATTTCTACTAAAAACTGACAATCAGGTATATTGGTTTATTTTAAACAGAGAGAGTATGTTTTAAATGATTTTTTTCCCCAGTTAGACACTGGAAAACGGCTATAATCACTTCTTACAGTCATTTAGAAGACAGCAGACTTGACAGCAAACATTCATTGACAACCTCCAACAGTAGGGAGGAGGTTGTAGGGTATTGGTTGTTTCACACGGTGTGCAAGCAAAATAATGAAAAGTTAAGTGGAAGGAAAAGAACAAGGTGCACACGCATCAGGGATAGCTGCAGTCCTGTGACATAGTGGACAAAACCCATTCAAGAGTATGAAGGAAACTTGCAAGAAATGACTTGAAATGGAGTCAGTTGCTTTTACATATAAAAGTATTCAGGACATGCTACAATTATTCAACAATGTACAAGACACTCCAAATAAGCATTGAATGCAAATGTTGCACTCAATGACTTGAAGTTCAGTAATACATTTTTTAATACTGACATTTTATTTAAAAGAAAAAACAACAGAATTTGTAGTTTTGAATAAAATTGTTGTTGTCTATTGACTTTTATAACATTTGTAATTTATATTAGTAAAGACAAGTTCTGGTTATATTGTCCTCATTTAACATCGTGAAGATATAACATGGCAAGATAAAAGAAGCAACACTAATCATGCAACTCTTAGTGGCTTTTCAAATGACTCAATAATAAAACACCACTCCCTATTTTGTTTGAAGAGTATCAACCATCCATATGAGCAAGGCTGAACAGCATCTCAAAAAAAAAAAAAAAACAGGACCTGTCTGCTCTTCTGTGAACTAATATTTGAAGTTGATATTGACAAGACAACACCCAAGTGTTGCATAACTGACTTTATGCCAGCAGGATAACCAAACGGACTGAGTCCAGCTGCAGAGGTCAGCGCTGGGAACAGCTCTGGATACATCCCTGCAGAAGCCTCACCAACATCATGCCCAAGCCTTCGGGACAGCGCTCACAAAAGCCAGCAGCCTAATTATCACTTCAACTCCAAAAGCCGCTGCAGTCTTGCAAATAACTGTCCACACTCGCACAGAAGCGCGCAGAACTGACCTGTTTTTCAGAGGCTGACTCTTCAACTCGTAGTATGTTTTAGGCTCGTCCTGGAGGTCCTCTCCAACCTCGAAGTCTGGAACTATTCCCGATTCAGACTGCATAGCCGCGGCTGCCAACTTCTGAGAAGCGCTGAAATCTTACTAAATAAATACAAGAAAAAACAGACGGACGATGTTTGTACCACCGGAGTTCGTGGAGTAAATCAGCCGTCAACACGAGCCGCCTCTGTCCAGGACCAGGAACTCTGTAGTCCGCCACAGCAGTGAGCGCAGGACGGTTGACTAACTTCAAACCGACTAAGGACTACGAGTACCAGAATGCACCTGCTCTGAAATGTCAGCATGGTTTTGATTGGCTGCAGCAACGGAGGCGCAAGCCCAGGCTGATTGGTGCCATTTATACTGAAGTTAAATTATCTTCCAGTAAGATAAAGAAACGAGAAATACTTTAAAATTAATGAAAGAGTTTTAAGGAAGTTGGCTCCAAAGCAGAGGAGTGTGCAATTCTGAACAAAAAAAAAGGACTTTCATTCTTTCTAAGTTAGTGGCTTAATAAATACCAGGTTTTCACTCACTTAGTGACTGTAAGTGTGGTTATATGGGTATAAAAATATGTGTTATAGGCTTATGCCGTACTTATCTGAGGTAGTGGGAGCATGTAGATATTAAATAAATGGAGCACAAGAAGGCAGCCTTTAGAAATAATTGTTTGCGCAGATCTTTATTTGTCAAATTACACATTTTCTGGGCCTACCAAGTAAGATCAAAGTGGTGGAAAATATATACTGATTCTCTAAAAGACTTAATGGATGTTAAAATTCTGACTGCATAATATTCTGCTCTTTATTTTTGCTTGATCTCTGTTTACAGTTTTGAGGCTAAACAATTTTACTTTATTATTTCCTTCTTTAAAACAGCATAGATAGAAAGAATATAAGAATGCATTCTTTGAGATAGCTGAAATGGTAATTATGGGAATGGCATATAAAAATTTCAGCTTTTACTGGACAGAACTGATTCATGGATATTTAGTATGAAGATATAAAGATTGATCTGGGTATTAAATCTTGGAATCCTGAAATCTAATTTTGACTTTTGTCTATTTTTTTATATCATCAACACTAATCCTGTGCATGGTGACACAGGTTTTTGTGTGCTCTGTTTACATATGGTAGGATATATAGAAATATATTTTAATTTCTGTCAGGATGGATATCAAATATTTTAAAAAGGCATGCTAGAAAACACAATTAGAATGAGTGCAATAGAGAAAAAAATCAATACTGGGTCAATAACTACATAATGGCCAAGGGGTCAAACATCTTAACTGGATAGATTTATATTTTAGACCACTTCAAAATTATGAGTCAGCTTATCAATTATAATAATTTGTACTTTTCAACCTAATTGAAAACTTTCCCTCACTGACAGCAAGATAAGGATAGCCTACATTTTTAAGCACCCACAAGACCATTCATTTTTATGTTAAAACACTAAAGCAGTTCAAAACTTTCTTTCTAATGTGACACAATCTGGTGATTGCATTTGTTTTCTGAAATCATGCAGCCTCAGCAGGAACCTCTGGGTGTCCAAACTAACTGAAAAGACGTTGATTCTTGCCCTCTCCACAGTCACACACAGTTCATTTCATTAGTTATTAGTCTGCTCATTTAAACTCTTATCTTCCACTGAGGGGCAGTATAGCTCTAAGAAAACTCCTTTTTTGACCTCTACTTGCAAAATGGAAATTTGGTGGAAGTTTAATATTTGCATTCACCTCGTCCTGTTGAACTGGTTTAAAGCTAGCTGTTTAGTAGTAGCGTTACAGTGGAACTGGGCTCCTATTTAGCAAGCAAAGCCTTTTGCAAACTAAAAATAAACCCTGAATTGACAAGATTGAAACTGAACTTAGACACAAGGATCATAACAGGATCAAAATTCTTTATCTGAGCAACTTGATTACTTGGACACAGAAGAAAGAAAGCTCACAGTCAGGGCATCAGAAGCATACGCTGAAGGGTTTCGTGTTCAGTTAAAAATGACACGGCATGCACACAATAGACCAGACACATGCATTATTCTAGATGTTGTAGCTGAGTGAATGGATGCACTGATTACCCAGAACCCCCGACTGTGTGAGACCCACAGACTTTGCAGACTACAATGCCCTTTGTGATTTCTCAAGTGGGTATAGTATGTAAATATTTTATGCATCTGCATGTTATTCTGTCTTTGATGCACAGTTTGATACAATGAATGGAACGTACTGTCCTTATTTTATTAATAACCACAAAAATGATGGTTATATGTACTCTTCTCCTGCACTCACCATATGGATTCTCACATGGAAAATTGAGACAGCCATTGAAAAAGTTAGGCTTTGTGTATGTTGAACTATTCCTGTTTGTTTGGCCATACATCCTGGATTATCAGGCTGTTGACAGACAAAACATGAACATGGATAACCATGTTCATGTTCATAAACATAGTTATCCATGTTCAGTTTTCTTGCATCATTTGAAAATCTACTAAAGAGATTATGATGCCATACATGCAGTCTAACAAGGTTCTGATGGCCTCTTTAGCATCATAAACCCTCAACAATATTTAAACATTAGCATCAATAACTTTTTCACATATTGGCGACCTCAAGATGTGTCTCCTCTCACAGAGGACAAGAGAAATCTCTTCACTGTGCATGCTGGGAAGATTCACAGGGTTAAGGTTCATGGAAGCTGTTATCAAGCAAGTTAAGTATAAATTATGAAAAACCTTCATCTGCTTTTCTTTTATGGATGTTATCCGCAATGCAAGATGTTGGTTTCACCCTCTAAGTAAATGTTCCCAAATTAAAGGTTAAACTCTTCTTTTTAGTGTGAGGTTATACTGCTGCCATGAGAGATTAATTCATTATTTTTACACATCCTTTGACAATAGCTGTAGAAGGTGGCATATGAAGTAAAAAATTGCTAGTCAAAATAAAACAATGCTAAAACAGTACCACAAAAAGTTTGATCAAATATGAAAGTAAATTTTTGTCCTGACAATCCAATTCTTTCTTTTGCATTTCTGTCCTAATATGCACAATAATTAATTAAGTAAATAAATATAAGACATGTGTTTTATTCTGATGTAAATAATATATTTAACTGCTTTCATTTACTAAAATATACCCGTAATCTGGTTCAAAACAACGTACTCTCTAGCTGCACACCAATAAAGTGTACCACTACGCTGACCTCAACATAGCTGAAAACAGGAGCATAATTGCAGAGCCAACCACAATATTGTTTACACAATGGTGTGCAGATAACTATTATAGGCCCTGACAGCCAGTGCAAACAGAGTCAGCTACAGTGATGATATAGGATTGTAAGAAAAGAGAAATGGTTTTGCTCTATGCACAAACAATTGGCTTTAACTTTAACTGCATGGACACCAGCCAGCGATCAGTGGACTACAGTTATTTACAGCAGCATATTTCTCTGGCACTGGACTCCGAATAGAATCCAGAAACGACAGCTATGCTTATTTTAGTTCTCCAGAACAATAATAAATATATGTGTTACATTTATGTAAAGTAATTCTCCACCAAGAAGCCACTTTTAAGAAACGTTTATTGAAAATATGAAAATGTGTGAATGCATTTTGAAATTTATTTAAAAGATTTTAAGTTAAACTTGCTGCCATGCTGTTTCTTAGCTTGCATGCCAGTGCATAAAAAGTGTTTCAAAGTATGAGAAGAGTGACTTCTTTTTCATATAAGGACAGGATACGTCGTGTCCTTACATAAAGTAAGTCACATAGGTAAGTTAGTAACCAAAATGTAACACAGATTCAATTCATTCCAATTCCATTTGGCATAGATTTGCTGATATAGGTTTAGGTTAAGGCATTTGGCAACCAGGATCTGGATGTTTACAATGAGATGGTAGCTGCATAAACAACGGACTAGGCATGAAACAAATGCAGTGCAGATCTCAAGTTACACTGTTAACCCCATGCCATCGAGGTGTGAGCACTTTATCTCCATATCTCTCTTTGTTGCTGCTGTGTTCAGCTGAGGGCTTTTGTTTATGAGTTCTTGCTCTGCAAAGATAAAGATTTTATTTTGTTAATAAAAATTCATGTTACATTCGCATGCCTTCTGGTTGTTTTCTTGGTTTGCTTTTTTACGCACTTAGGTAAATTATAAAATGCTCAACTTTTTCACAATTCAATTCAAATCATAACATGCAAAGAAAACATTTAACAAGCTTTCTTTGTGCTTTTGAGGAACACCATATGGTTTAATTCAAAATACTTTTTTTTTAAAAGAAAGAAAGCATTAAATTCCTAATGAGTCTGACAGGAGTAATGAGGAAACCTCCTCCTTTGTTTATGTTATTTTTCTTTCTGTAAGGACTCATTAAACAGATGGTTTTGGGGGATCTTAATGAGATGCTCATTCATGAATGATGTCAGAAATCCAAGAGAGTTGTGGGGACGCCTGCCACTGCTGACATGCCACAGCCTTGCCTGTATGCAGCTTTTGATTAGTCTGTTTTTATTAAGCAAACTGTAAAATCGCCTCAACATATAATAAAGAAGGAGAAATACATGTATTTTTAAAACTTTTGTGGTATCTTTGTCTTTTGTGAAATCTATCAGCTGAGCAAGCCTGTCGGGATCAATAAATATTTCAGCACTGTCGTCACTCCTGAACAGGAATATATCTCACAGGTGAAACAGACACCAGTGATCAGGTTCAGCAGCACCGAGCTTTTATCAAGGCAAGGATTTTAACTGGTGTCTAAACTGATAAAACTGCAGTGCATTTGGTTTTATAATACAATAAAAGGCACCAAGCAGCTTTTTATTTTTTGTGTGTTCAGCATAGAGTCTCTGCATTCAGCCATTGAAAAACAGCAGCTAAGTTTTTTGTTATTTTTTTTTCTGCATTCATGTATTTTGCATTTGTAACACATGTAAATGAGCTTTTACACACAGTGTGTTTGACCTATATTTCTGTGAGGTCATGTTCTACACACAGAGCTGTAAGGTGCTTCAAACAAGTGTCTAAAAATAACCCCAAGAGTGCAGGAACATGAATCAAATGATTCTCTTTAGCTGTGCAGTATTATTGCTCCTCAGTGAATCATGTTGCATTGTAAATACAATTATTGCTTCATTGAAAACGAACAAGTTTCATGTTTTGTCAGTTTTATTGAGGTTGCAGATGTCATTATTTGTCTTTATTTTTATGTTTTTAAGAATGAAGTTGCTTGTAACACTGCATGCATGGAAACGTAATCTACAAGAGGCACATCCAAGTAAAAACAAAATACTTTGATGATATTCAAATTGCATTTTGATGAGGCTTATTAATCAATCCAAGTATTTTTAAGGAGGTATTAAACAAACTTTTTGCAAAACCCACAATTTTTGTATTAAAATGTATTTTGTATGTAATCTTTAGGCTCATAATTAGTAAAAGAGAACATCTCTGGATAAATCTTATCTTTGAAGATCTTGCAGATTTGCTAGAGAATATTGGTAAACAATAGACAACAAATGGCACTTAATCTTACCACATAACTTGGCAGGCTGTGCACAGAGAGCATTTATCACAGAAGCAGCCATGAGGTTGAATGCAACTCTGGAGGAGATGCAGAAATCCCCAGCTCGGGTGTTAAAATATGTCAAGATTATAATTATTAGTTGTGCACTCCACAATTCACATAATTAATGCAATTCACTGCATTAAGAAGCATATTGTAAAAAAAAAAAAACAACAGTTTGCCCTTTTACCACAAGCCAGTATGCACAACTTTTGGTCTAAAATATAAACTATTTATAACATAGATTTCATTTTCGGTTGTGATTCTATGTAAGGAAATACTCATGCAAGCAGCTGTATGTGTCTTCTTTGAATATTAATACTGTAAAAAACTGTAGGGCTGTAGGCAAGTGTAAATATTTGCTTATTTTTTTAGTATATCCTAAGAGGAGAGGAGGAAAAGTTGTTGCTATGGTAACACAAAAAGAGTGCAAAAGTGATACGGAAGACATCAGATATGAACCGAAGACCTTGCAAGAAAAGACTTTCAGAAATAAATAAATAAAAATCATCCAAAATAGTTCAGAACAAATATGAAGCAAGAAAAAAAAAGCGCAAGAGAGAGAGATTCAGTTTTTAATATCAAACATGGAAGGTCCTAACTGGACACGCATGGACCGAATGGATCTCATGTGATAGTAAGGGATGCAGCAGAGACACCGCCTTCAGGCCATCAAGCTTCATTAATATGGGGATGCAGTGTGAACCAGCCCGGCCGGCTGCTGCTGGATGAGAGGCGCTGAGAGAGGGAGCGGCGAAGGGAGGAGGCAGAGAGAGGGAGGAAGAGAAGGAGGCAGGGAGGAAGAGGGGAGCGGGGCTTGTTCACATAATAGCCGGCGGCGGGTGAAGGCGTGGTGAGTGTGTGCGCTCTGCTCATACCGGATGATGGGCACTGGCAGCGGCTGCACGGCGGCTCTCCTCCCGGTCAAAACCAGCCTTGGACAAAGCTGAACGGAGCGGATCAATATGCCGGGGAGTGTCTGTCTTATCTTCACTTAGAGCGGGATAAATACTCAGCTGGGAGCGTAAAGGTAAGGCGATTCTTGGTGCGTCTGGACACATTTAAAGCGCCTCAAAGAGCTGCGAGGAGACAAAGTATGATCAGTCATTCATGCATGTTGATCCGAGGCGAGAGCATCAGTAGCAATTACAGCTGCATGGGTTTGTCTCTTGGATTTCCTCGGTGGAACAAGGAGGGGAGAGTGCTTTTGTTTGACACATGTGTTTTAGTCATGGGGCTCAGGTGGAGCCCACCCATGTACAGTAACCTACAGTAGCAGTCTCATTGTTCTCCCCGGACTGTGGCCCTTTGGAGTGGGCTCCAACAGTGGGTCACGCAGCTGATTTTAAGAGATGAAAGTGCTTTTGAAAATTCCTGGATGTGTTTCTGAATAAAGAAGGGAATTTATAAGCTATACTGGGCTGAATGAGTCATAGCATACAAATTTATACAGGAAGTGTGCCTTGGTGAATATTAAAAATGCTTACTGAATCATCACTTGACCTTTTGCATAACTGCAAATTATGCCTGTTGATGGATTTAATTTTTTCATCCTGGTACCATCTTGACAAGCAAATGTGATTTTCTCTGACTTGCAGCTCAGGCCGCTAACTAAATTTTGTCAGGATGTACAACAAATCTAAACCTGTTGTAACAATCTAGCTGCAGGTAGGCCCGTGTATGCACCTCACAAACTGTATTAGAACGGCTTCTTCTTGTTGACCTGACAGCTTTACAACTCTTATTGTATTTCCTTTGGTTTTAATGTGACAAACCAACACACATATTTGCATATATAAAATGAGATAATGCATAGCTTTTACTTTAATGTAATCTAGGTATGATGTAGATTTGTATTTAGCTCCCCTTTCCACTTACCCCACTTAATAGAATTCAGTGCAACCAATTGTCTAAAAAACCCTCTAATTGCCTCAGAGGTTTGTTAGGGAAACCTAGTTAAGAAACAGCATCATAAAGACAAAGGAAACGCCTGAGGCTGATGAGTGAGAGTCATGTAGAGTTTCAAACCATCATCTAACAACTATCTTGAAAAGAGTGTGGCACAACTGCAAGCTGTCCACTTAAACTGGCAGGCAGGACGAGGACAACATTAATACTGTGGATCTCTGGAGGAGCTGCAAAGATCCACAGAATAGACGAGACTAAAACTAATGGAATGGGAATGCCTGTCTGGAGGGAGATAAACCTAACTATTACACAGACAATACTTCAACAAAGTCAGTTAGAGGCTACAAAACACTTGGGACTGGGGTGAAAGTTTACATTACAACAGGAAAACAACTCTAAACATGCAATTGAAACTTCAATGAAACAGTACTGATAATAACATTTTTGTGTTAGAATTGTTTTAGTCAAAATTTAGGTCTGAATTCAACTGTAAATCTTTAGTATGACTTGAAACTTGCAATCTGCACAACCCCTGGATTTAATCAAACAAAACGTGATGTATTTTGCAAGAAAGAATGGAGAAAAAGTTAAGCCTCTGGTGGTGCAAAGCTTATGGAAACATTATCCAGTTGGGATTACAGAGAAGGGTGGTTAGACAAAAGTCTGGTTTTTACATTTTTATTTCAGAAAAAGCATGTATGAATTTTACTCTACTTGGCGTTGACCTATCATTTGAAATCCTAACAAACTTCATGGAAATGAATCATTTTTCAAGACACTGTGTGGCCAACATTGACCTTTCCTCCTGCGGTTATCTGTGAGCTAAAGGAAGAGACAGCAGTGGAGGTATATTTTAAGCACCAAGCAGAACAAACAGGAATCGTCTGGCGCTCAGGCCTGTATAACACATGTTAACTTTAAACTTTCTGCTCTTTCTGTTTGCTAGACAGGATGTCTTGTGCCATTTATCACCACAGTTGAATTCTTGTGCCTTTCTGCATCGGCTTTTTTTTTATACACAATGTATTGAAGTGGCCTCAGCCCGACACACATGAACATTCTGATGCTCCTTTATCTGTTTGATACTTCTAAGAAATGTCTTAGCACTCAGTTGGAAACTTTCCATCCAGGAATCAAAGCCTCCTGAGACGTGATGAAAAATGAGCTAAAGACAGAGTGGAAGAGATCTATATTTGGATGTGCAAGTAATCTTGTATTCGCATACTTAAGAGTGGGAGCAAATCTAATATATATTACAATATGAAATTCAATAACAGAGTTTTAACAAATATTAAGGACATGGGCTTGGAAATTTGTCTTATTTATGAACAAGTGACTTAAAATTATTAGTTCATCTGATCTAGTATTGTAAATAGCATCAGAGCCATGTTAATATATACTCACAGGGAAATAAGCAGAGTGAATGATCCTGTTTCAGTCTAGTGCAGTGTGGCATATTGGTTTTTATGTCCCATTTTCTTCCAACCATTCACATCCTTGCCTCATTGCCATGTCCCTGAGCTCTGCAGAAAGTTACTGCAGTGTTTTGTAATGAAAATCTGCAGTCAGTGATTTCATTTATTTTTTTCCCCACACAGACTTAAATCTGTCAAAATAAGAAAAGCTGTAAAAGTTACAGTCATTGTGGTCTTAAAAGCATTGTTCCTGTTCTTTGTCTGCTTGCAGCTTTTAGTAAGCCTGTCTAATTTACAACAATAAGACTAACAAGAAGGTGTATTAATTTAATCATCCGTTTAGTCTCCATTTTACTATCCTAATTATCAAGCCATTGCAGCGCTCCCTCAGCTGTGACATATGAACTCACAATCACCTTCCTGTATCTGAGTGTTCATTTGTTAACCCTCGAGGCTGCACTCATTCTCCAGTTATTGTTTTAAGCCAATAATAGGCGGTTTACAGCCCTCACTGACATGGCCCACTGCCTGCTTCCACGCTGCTTCCTCAACCCCTGTGATCTTTCATCTAGTCTTAACAAAAGGTCAAACTGTGACAGATATGCTCTGCAATGAAATGTACAAACAAATACATTCCAGTGATCCCTTTTTAAAATATTAACATAAAGAAATGCAACTGCTACTAATGCCCTTGTTGGCTGTGGCCAACAAGGATGAAAGCCTCTGTGGGCAAGTCCCTTTAGTTAGACAGTAACTAAAAATCCACCTGTTTTGCATTCTAGATGGTTAGTGTAGAATATCTCACCCTCTATATATTTTGCTTTTCATGCTTGTTTCAATGCAGGTTTGTCCTGAAAAAAGAAACATCCAAATATTCTCTTTTAGGAGTTTCATAAACTTCGATCTGTTCTTTTAAGAATCACGTTTCACCATAGAACAACGTAGTTCAGGTTTTACTGTAATGTTTGTAGATTCCAACATAGAAATGGTCGAATACAAATTCACATTCGTTAAAGCAAACAGCCCCTATCAGACCATCCTTACATTCCAGGATCGACATAAACCATGTGATCTACTGAAAGGTCTCAACACTGAATATGATGTTGACACTGACCTAACAGTATTAAGCCACTGCACAAGGTATGGTCAAAATAATCAGTATGAACTTATAATGGTGACATAGGATGTTCAAACTAGTTTGAAAAGTGAAGAAAGCAGCTGTATAGTTTGACATCTTATGACCCACCATTCTTTGTCTGATCTTAGAAATATGCTGATCAGCAAAATCAGATGCTTGTATGTTGACACACTGAACATGGCACAGTATGCTTTTATTTTGAAACCCTGGTTGAATTTGGACAGCATGCATAAGTATTGGGAAATTCCCAGCAGTTGTTAACCACGCCACTTTGACTTCTTTCTAGACTTCTTTCTAGCCTCATGTTCTGAACGGACGCCTTGTGGCAAACTGATCTACACTGAAGGAATCATGACTGTGTGTTGATTGAAGAGGGTTACTGAAATAGACGATTAGTTTAACAATTAATCTGTGATGTCATGTGTATCTGTATTTTCTTAGAGGGCTTTTGTTCTGCATAGCACATCCCCTTAGACTGGACATGATCATAAGACCAGAAAATGTGCATTACACAAACTGCATATTTTTTGGCATTTGATAAATATTTCCCTTAAAAAACAGTCAAGACAAAAGTAATATGCTTAATGAACTAGAAGCATTTTTACAATTTGTTCCTACATCTTGGTTAAGCTTACTTGTTATTAATTGTGGAAAACAGTAAGAGATATATTTTCTAAAGCTTTTTAAATGTACATTTTTTCATTTTTTTCTATAAATATAGTGCTTTCGTAGTCGTACTGATCCCTCAAAGTGCTTTACTTTAGAACCACAGTCACTTAGTCACAGTCTTCCATGAATTCATATATCAACTTGCAGATTAATAAGAAACTTTGGGATTAGGTGTCTTGCCCAGGGCCACATCAACACGTGGCAGCGGAAGAAGCTAGAATTTAATCCACAACTTGCAGATTTCAAGACAACCATGACTCCCACTGAATCACATTGGGCCAAAATAGTTCTTCTAATTGTGTTAAAAGGAGACGTGCACTAATCAGCCTTTACAATTATTAGATTCTACCAACCGATAACACTTTTAGGGACCAAAGTACATGCAAGATCATTTGTGCAAACTTTCTCTTGACTGTATAAGTAAATGTTAAACAAAATGATCATAATAGAAAAAATACAGTTTCACTGGGATCTTAACAAGATTCCATTGGAAAATGATGTGTAGGCCATAAAAAGTGAGAATTGTCAGGCTTCATAAAAACTAAATAAAATATACTTAATTTTACATTAACTTATCTGCTAATTTTGCTTTGAAGAGCAATAGGTTGGTGCATCACAGATGTTTATTTAGCACACTGGCTCAAAAACAAAAATGAAATACTTAATTTATGTTATTAATGCTTATTAATACATTTTTGAAAGGATTTGCCATTTGCAATACTTTTAGAAGTGTTACTTTTCAAAAATAAAAAGCACAAGCATCCAGTGCAATATGCAGGACAAGCTTCAACAGTAAAACAATAAATAAAATAAAATATATCTATGGCATATGACTTTATTCACACAAATCCCACCAATTCCTAGTATGTCAGCCTTTAATTATATAAATCACATTAAGACTTGTGGTGGACAGCCTACATAATATCCTGAGCCTCTTTGTGCTCATAAATTTCCCGGATATCACAACCAGCCAGACGGCTCGTCTTTGAGAGATGACGACAGACTGATACCTTTTGACCACTGACAGCATGAGTCATGATGAGACTTGAAATAAGGAGATAAACCTGTGCTGCATCCTTCAGCTCATGGCTGCCATTTGAGTTTTTGTTCATTAGGATGGTTTTTTTTTTTTTGGATAGCAAGTTGTTAGTAAAACTGAAAAAAACAACAACACCTTTTTTATGTTTTTTAATTATTTTTCTACATATATTTCTTGAAACATATTGTTTATTAGAATATACACTAAAGAAAAATAAATAAAAAATTTTATCAGTGGGATAACCTTTAATCTTTATCAACCAAATGTGATGCATGTAATAAATATTGTTGCATTTATTTTGTATATATTAGTTAAAGGTATCTGACCTGCTAAAACAAACAAAAATACCTATAGTGTGTATATTCACATATATGCAAACTCGGGGCAAATAAGGGAGAGTACAGTAACATCTCACTTTTTAAAGGGATGCTTCCATGTTTGACTGAAACAAAGACTACATTGGTGTTATGTAACCCACTGAGATGCCACAGCTTCCTCATAACATAACTTGCCCTTCCCAGAAATTTAATTTCACATTGCAGAAACCTCTGATTGGTCTGCTTAGTATGCTGCAGGGGGATTTACTCAATTAAAATGCCTTTGCAGCTCAGCATAAAATAGAGTAAGTCAAAGCTTCAGGCTCCTAATATTTTAAATCTTATTGTTTAGCAATATGTTGCCTTGTGCTTTTCCTTTCTTTACTTGGCTTGTGTTTTTTGGTTCTATAGCCCATCTCCCCCAACTCCTTATCCAGGTTTAATGACCAGTAGTGATTTTTGATACAGTAGTGATTTTATCTGAGCAGATAACAAATGCTCAGCGTTTGTCATCTGCCCACAAACCCACAAAACCGTTGCTACAGAGTAGCTTCTGTTTTCAGTCGAATCACACACATACACACACAAACCAATGCTGGAAACGTAACCCTGAGCAGAGGTTTTGGTGGTCTAACGGCAGCCAACATAGAAACATGTCACACAAGTTCATAGTTAAGGCAAAATGAAAGATAATCATCCTCCAGGCAGAGATATTCTAGTAATAGCAGAAATGCCTCAAATTGTAATAATTTATTTGATTAATTTTATATTTTATTGTTTTGTTGTGTTAATCTATACTATAATTTCTCGTTTAGTCAGTCACACTACTAATTTTCATCAAACAGCTATTTTATTAATTTATTTTTACAAAATTTGAGGGAATTGGTTCAATTCATCCACTTTGGAGGGTTTTTCACCATTATAGGATTGCTTAATGTATTTATTTTTATTTAACCTTTATTTAACTAGGTAATTCTCATTTTCAACAACAACCTGCTCAGAAAACATTAAAACTTCATACAACAGAGACAAAATAAAAATATATATAACCATATTCTCACTGACTAACTGTATTATATACATATTCACCTCATTGCCAGCATCACATTTGAATACAAGCTCAGACTTTAACTATACTTGCTTATTTTTTTTACCAATCTGTAGATGTTGACTTGTTTTAAATCAGAAATAAAACAAGTCAAGAGCGATGGGAAGAAAAACAGCTATAAATTTAGCAAAAAGTCTTTAGATTAAAAGAGATTAAAAGAGATCTTAAAATTATATGTCAACAAAAACTATTATTAATATCAACTAATATTGATAGATTATTACAAATATCATTGATTAAGTCAACAAATCATGGCAGTGTTATTTGAGTAAGTACTCAGTACTGCTGCAGGTTTCCCTGAGGTCTCTTTAGCGAACTTCAAAATCAGTGCAGACCTTCGGTGAGAGCTCTTTGTAGAAACAGTCGGGTCGGGTAACAAAGGTCAAAAAGCCATTTTATAACAACACATATTATCCTACTACAGACATTAGATCCCAAGTTATTAAATGATAGAACTTGGGTTTTGGTATTAACCAATTCGCTGGGAGTCACATCCTGTTTTAAGCTGCTCCCAGCCACACGTATGCCTTTTTTGCTTCTGTCCTGTTAGATGCGTGTGTGTGTGTGTGTGTAAATGTGAAACAAGTCATTAAATGCACTGCCTATTATTCAAATAAATAGCTTATGAATTAAGACAGTTTATTTCAAAGTAGAGTGCAAAAAGCAATATGTTTAATTACATCAGGCATCTTTAAAAGAGCACATAAGAGCAGGGAGCAAGCTGCGACTTGATATCGGACCTCATCAATAATGCATTAAATTGGGAAAGCGAGATAAAACAGACTGCAGTCTGGACATGACATTTAACCAGTGTGACGTATTAAATACCGACAGACGGTGTGCTCAGGAGACAGAGATGTTAAGCCTATTGTTCACCTCATGGTTGGCATTTGCTCCAGGGAAGATTGTGAAATTGGAATTAGTGAAGTGAGCAAATGCATCAGAAGGTTAGAACTTAAAATCAGGATAATTTTCAAACCGCCTATGAACCTGTAGTGTGATGCACTTGTGTGCCGAGCTCGTTCAAGTTTCCACTGGGATTTTTTTTATTTCATGAATTCATATAATTTGCATCAAAAGAGCCAAACTTGCACCCTTTAGTCAATATTTTCTCTTTATTCAAGCTGAGTAAAGAGAGAATTAATCTGTTACATCTAATTTTTCTGGGAAGAAAAATTAAATGTCAACAAAATTTACATCTAACTATAACTAGGCTGTATTCTTTATGTTAGTTTACTCAATAAACATGAAGAATACATAGAATACATTTGTTGTTGTAACATAAAATTAAAAATACTTTTTCACAACACTGTAGTTCTACAGAAGCTACATAAACAGCAGTGCAGATTTTTCTGCATCCAGGAGTCTGAATGAGTCGCCGCCTATAATCTGGGGTCAGGTGTGTCTGACCCCAGATGTGGTGACGAGTCTCGTCTGCCTGTTACTCTTAATCAATGACTTTATTCATTCATTCTGGATTCCCGTGCTTCTCTGTCTGATAGCAGGAAGCGCTCAGATGATTAATTGTGTGGGCTGTTAAAAATGACAGCTCTTCGATCTTGCCTACCTTATCTTAATCAGGTGAACCCCCAACTGCTTATAAAGATGAAGCCATAGCCCACATTCTAACTTCCTCACTTTGAAAAAGAGTCATTCCTGCGCCCTCTAGTGGTCATTTTATAATACAGCGGGCTGTCTGACTTTAACAGACAAAGAGCATGATCCCACTGAGATGGAGCCATAACTAAATCCAGATTAATTCAACGTAATCATATCCTTGTGACTGTCAGATGTAGGCCTGTTTGAAATTAATTGGATTTATTCAATGCACACATTTAATTTAGATCATAAAATAAAATTTATGGCCATGATAATGAGACAGACTCATTTCTTGAAAGGGAAACAGTTGACAAAGTGCTGCTTAAATAATTAAAGATGATGTCATTCAAAGAATTGACAGGGTGTGTCAAACATTAAATGAATCAAGACAATGTATTTACTGATTAGGGTGGGAAAAGGATTTTCTAAAATAATAACTCCACAATAAAACAAATGATCTAATCTACACAGGTTCAAAAGTGTGCATAAAGGCTCAATTACACACTGCCACTAATATTAGAATAAATATATCTTCAAGTTGCACACAAACCACACAGTTTTTGTGGTCATTAAAATCTTCTGGAAAGAAGTAGGCTCAATATTTCAATCACTCCTTGCATAAACAGTTAAGGTCATTGAAATGTTTTGATTTTCTGGAGCAATCTGGCCTTATAAGCATGATCTATGCATTTTCAGTAAGGTTGAAGTTAGGGGCCATTTCAGAAGAATCAGGCTGCCTAATTTATATAAAAAAACAGTTTTGAACTGCATTTGGACTTATTTTCCAAATGCACATATTTAAATTTCCAAAATAATCTGTTAATATGTGACAGTCGTTATTGAATCAACTAATCCATTCAAATATACAAAGACAAAAGTAGGACAGCTGTCCTGCTTCAGCAGCTTGTGCAGACATGGCAGAACACTTCTTTTTATTTCCTCTGACCTTTACTGCTTGCATTAAGAAGGAATAAACCCTAAACTGTTGGTCAGGAGTCTGGCTCAGACAGCCCTCGTTACTGTAGGTCAGCTGTTGAGTTCACACTGTGTAAGCCGTCAGTGCACAGAGCAAAAGGCTCGGCTGGTCCTGTCAATATCCAGGATGGAGCAGCCTTCTCGTTAGATGTGTTCGCCAGCAGCCAGTCAGTCAGAGGCAGCAGTTTTACGATCTACATCTGCGAACAGACGCTGTTCAAAGGATGAGAGCAAGTCAGGGATGCATCCACACCTGCGCTCTCCCCAGAGAGATCTTTCAGGTACAGTACCTGCTAGGTTCACTGCTACTGTTAGAAGCTGCAATCAACCTCATTCTGTCAAATTGGGGAGGCAGATTTTTTTTTTCTTCCCAGTTTGGGAGTTGTGTTTTAGTTGTTAACAGGTTAACCTCAATGTGTCACTTTTGCAAGGTTGTATCATTTATCCGGTGTAGGAGAACTTCACATTCCCCCGCATGTCAGCCGTGCTTTCTGATGACTAAAAGTACACTACAAAAAAAAAAGGATTGGGTCTTGCACCAAAAAATAGCATCTTGTTTTTAATCATGCATGAAGCTACCAAAGAAAATTGCAAAAATCTGATCTTAGTCTAAATCTTGGCACAGGGTGGCAAAAGCCTTTCTGCTTTTTATTTAAAATATCTCATAGGTCTAGTAGGTTAATTTTTGATTACCAACTAGTGTAATTCTTTAATTAAACATATATTTTTTAGTGTATAAATCTATGTCTTTATCATATGGTCTGGGACAATGTGTGTTTTTATGTATTCTACCAAATAAATAAAACACAGACTAAAATACGTTAGCATAAATAGAAAAAAACTTTACATAGACTGTTGGTATATTTTACTTTCAGTGCACATGCTTTGGTGCTATTTTATTTTGAATTTCTCACATTTTTCTTAGATTTTTATTACACCAATGAATTAAAATTGTGAACAAACCCAGTTACTTTGATTTGCACACACGCCATCATCTTTAAGTCAAAGTAGTTATTCTTTTCTAAAGTAACTTCTGAAAGATCTGAAATGTAGATTCTAAACCAGCCTGAATAATATCTAAATAATCCAGGTTGGTTTAGTCCTTAATACCTTTGTTCTGCTGTACAAAGGTTAAAAGCAAAAACTTCAAATCCTTTCCTTTAATTACCACAGCAATAAATCCTTGGAATAATGGTTTTATTGTCATTGACACGGCAGTGTTTTAAATAGGATTGCGTTATTAGCTACTGAGTCATAGAGTAACTGAAAGGAACTTTTCTTTCTCTGGAATTCATTGCTTTGCCAATTTGGACCCTTTTTTTGCTGTCTCTCATGACTTGTTTAGCCATTGTGCATCAGTGTATTTATGTTGGTAATAAATGGTTTTGATGAATAATGTGGAGCAAAATTGGGGCATTAAGGATTGCTTAATTTTTTTTCTTTGAAACTGAGAAACAGCATACAGAGAGCATCTTAGACTATTTTAAATCATTAGGTTCCGGAGTTGGCAAAAATGACCCTAGAACATGTATGAAATAACTCTTGGTTAGTAGGAAACATAATGTGGGAGGAGGGAACCACAAGACCAGCAATATTTTCAAAATCACAATCTTCTAAGGCTTTTTAGGTGCTTTGCTGCCATGTTGACAGATGCATTATGAACACACAATAACACCATATCCCTATGCTTTGTGATTATGGATTACTTGAAATCTCTCACAAGCCCTTAGCTTTTTCTTCTCTTCCCCTGCAGATGACTGACGGTAAACTGTGCCAGGTTCAGCTGCTGGATGACAGAAAGCTGGAGCTGCTGGTTCAGGTATGATATAGATATATACTAAAAAAGACTATTATATCTGTATCGTAAGTGAGAAAGTTTATTGAGGCTGAGCTGAGGCACTTGAATTTCTATTTGAAGCACTTTTGCAGTATTTTCTCTGCTATGTTGACAGCATTATGGAGTGTTTATCATAGGTGAAACAGATTCTTTAGTTGGAGTTAATGAGATGTGGATATTAGATGCTTGTGCCATGTTTTGACATAATGTAGGAAAGGCTGTAGGTCAGTGGTTCTCAAAGTTTTAAAAGTGAAGGACCACCTCAAATTATTTTAATAATAAGCTAATGTTACCATAACGACTGTTCAATGAGTACAACGATGGGTCGTTCTTAGTGATTTTCCAGTTCTTACTTGTAACTACAACATGGTTAAATTGGGTTTTATTTTGCTTTTACATCCAGCATTCAGCGCCATAAAATGTAACATAAACTGGTCCCAAAAACGTATTATTTCTTAAACTACTTGTGGTACTTCTACAACAGTTTGATAACCATGGGTGTAGGCAAAGGGTTGTTTTTCTTCTCTCTTTATTGCTAACAGGGTGCGAGCAAAAAGACTACTATGCTTTCAACATGTACATGAATAAATTCTGACTCTCAGCCTGACTGCTTTCTGGATGAATGGTGTGTTCACTACATGTCTGTCTTTCCATCTCAGCCAAAGCTTCTGTCATATGAGCTCCTCGACTTGGTGTCCTCCCACTTCAACCTCAAAGAGAAGGAATTCTTTGGACTTGCATTTTTTGATGACAAGTATGTAAATTATCTCTTTTTTTATTTGTAGAGAGAATTAATCAAATTTGCAGCTGTGTTTTATGTGTGTTCATGTCCTTCAGTGGTCAGTGTAAGTGGCTGCAGATGGATCGAAGGGTTCTTGAACATGACTTTTCTAAGAAACCTGGAGCCATTGCCCTGAACTTTCTAGTCAGGTAATAACTCATCTTTTCACATTTTCATATTGATGAATTCATATGAATTCATCAACGTATTTTGATGGGATTTTGTGTTAGAAATCTTTAAACTTCCTTTTGGTTTTTTTGGTCTTTATGATGCTGTTTGTTCAAGGAACAAATTGTACCTTTGATCCAGAGGGATTAAAGATACAATTTATTTATTCATTTATAAATTAGGTACTGTCTGAAAATAATTAATTGCATTAGGTTTAGTTTAGGAGCATCCGAGTAAAAGGGGTAAGTGTAAATGCAGAAAACTACAGTATGCATCATTTTGATTCCTATTTATGGTTATGATTGTGTTGATCTTTTACATAAAATCTCAAGAAAATACTTTGAGGTTTGTGAACTTCATTTCCAGTTGAGTGAATATCTTTACAAGGCAAGTAATGTCAGCAACAATAACTTATCTCTTATTTTGTTTTGGATAGGTTTTATTTAGAAAACATAACACAGCTAAAGGACATCATAACGGTGGAGTTATTCTATCTGAATGCAAAATCAGCCGTCTACAACGTAAGTGGTTTTCTTATTTGTGTTTTCTGGAAATTAAAGCCACAAAGAAATCATTCGCTACAGATGTTTTTGCAGCAGCTGTGGGATGATTCACTGTCTCTGAACCCTGCACCTCAGCCCAGCAGACAGCAATGACTGCAGGGCACAATTTTCTCACTCTGCCGGCTGGAATGGAAAGTGCACTATGTTTGTGAAAGCAGAATAACACACGGCTTCATTTTAAGAATAGGCAGAGGTTACAACGGGGCAGCACAGGGAATGATCTATGTTTGGATCAGCAGAGTTTTCTCTCTGCTAATCAACATTTCCTGCATGTATTCCTCAGTCTTTTTTTCTTTTATATTTCTCAGGGGATTATTGAAGTAGAAACTGAGAATGTCTTTAGACTGGCTGCAAACGCATTGCAGGTTGGTGCTATTAGCATAACCATGTTCATATGATTATTGGTGTCTGTAAAGGATATAATCTAATACGATGTGCTTTTTTTTATCACCAGGAAGCTAAAGGGGACTATACAAGGTAAGAACACATGATGTGTAGGAGTATTTAACAGCAGCTGGAGGAGTTAACAGCGAGCTTTCAGGGAACATCATTCAATAGGTCACTTGTTTCACCATTGCAGACAACAAAAATCAATAGCGGTATTCTGTGAGGCTCACCACAGAGTGCTGCGAAGCTTGCACCAGACAGCTAATGAATCTCACAATGCTGCAATGATGCCAAAGATTGCAAAGCAGAAACACCTTTCTGAAGCACAGCTGCTATTAGCGGCGTTTAAATAATACACAACGCCGACTGTGTTCAGAAATAATACAGGTCTTTGTGGACGTTGCCACCTGGTTCTGACCAACTGTAAACGCAAAGTAGATTATGTTGTAATTTTTTTGCTGATTCTTTTTCCTCTTCTAGCCAGAAATGAGTAGGAAGAATTGGGATTATTTTCTATTTGATCCTTTAGCATTAGTTCCACAAAACCTGAACTCTTTGGCGAGAAAGAAGCTGTTTAACACAAGGCTCCAAAACTTCTCCCAAGTTATAATTGGCATATAACTAATGAGTCCAACTGAGTTTTTTTAGTCTCTACAAGTATTTCTGTAGAAGCAACTTTAGAGTGACTTTTCTTTCCTACTAAAGAGATAAATGCACCAAAATATATAATTTTTTTTTTGCTATCCAACTTCTGTATCTGTCACAACTGTTTTTTTTTTTTTTGTTCTTTTCTGTTTCAGTGATGAAAACACCCGGGCTGATTTGAAGAAGCTGCCAACTCTCCCCACCAAAGTTCTCAAGGAACATCCATCTCTTGCTTTCTGGTAAGCTTTGAATTAAATCTGACACACTAGAGACCTGGATAAGGCTGGTTGTAAAAACCTGAGATGCATTCATTTGAGTTAATAGTCTAAAGAAACATAGACTTAGTTTTTCATTCAATAAAATGATGTACAGGTGACTTCAATTAATTATGTTATTTGTCTTTTGGGGATTTTTTAAATGATTTATGCTTTGTTTTTGTAGAGTAGTTAGTGATTTTTGAATTAAGTGTGCTATATGGTAAGCTTCACTTATCTAACTTTGTTTAACTTGTGTTCTTCATGCAGTGAGGATCGAGTTATTGAATATTATAAGCAGCTGAAAGGTGTCTCTAGGGGACAGGCTATTGTACAGTAAGTATTAAATGAAATTATGCATTTCCTTTATTTTTTTTAGCACCAGATTTGCACAACAGTAAACTTACCAAGACATTGAACTCAGCTGAAAAGCCAGGCAAAAGAGCTTTATTCACAGTTGCAGTCAAGAGGACTGTTGACAGGACAACTTTAAGTTTTCTGCTCTAATCTGGTCATTATGGATAAGATGTCAAATTTATAGCAAACTGCATCCCCACCATGAAACATTGTTCATCATGATGTGGGGCTGGTTTTCTTCACAGAGGACAGAAAACCTAACCAGAGTTGATACTCAGTTGAAGCTCATGTTTTACAATGTCTCAGTCAAAGTCCAGAGTCTGTGGGAAAGACTAGCACATTTTGTCCACAGATATTTTCATCTAACATGCTTGAGCTTCTGCTGCTTTGCAAGTAGAAATGTCAGAAAATGTACAGGACTGACAGATGCATGCCAAAAAGACAATAAATAAAAAATAAAATAATAAATGAATGCACACCACACTTGTATTTTATTTGTAAAGAATTTTGAAAAATCATGTATCTCTTTCCTTCAACTTCATATTCACACACTATTTTCTGCTAGTCAATGACATAAACTACAATATGTTAAGTTTTATGGCTCTAATGTGACATCGAAAACAATTTTCTTCCAGGTATTTAACGTTGGTGGAGTCATTGCCAACATATGGGGTTCATTATTATGAGGTTAAGGTAGGTCCTCTTGTGTGACTCATTGAAAATGCCAACTGTTACTGTGGTTAACAGTAACAGCTGTTACTGTTAGCCAAGTTAGCTATATTATCTGCACTTTTTTTTCTTCTGACAGGATAAACAAGGGATCCCTTGGTGGCTGGGAATCAGCTATAAAGGCATTGGGCAGTATGATCTACAGGACAAATTAAAACCTCGAAAGGTAAATAGTCACAGTGGACTCCCGGTTGAAATGGCTGTTACTGTTTTTTCTGCCGCATGCATGAATCTGGGTGTGATGACTGCAAAAAGCACGGGTGTGGTGATTCACCAGCTTTAGGTCATGCATCGTGTCTTTCAGTTCCGTGAAATCTTGGCTTGAACTGTAGCAGACGACTCCAGACTTGAAGCAAAATGTCATTCTAAAAGAATCTGTTGGCTCATTTTATTAAGGCTCCTGAGTTTTAAAAAGGCTTGGAGAATCGGACGGACAAAAAGAACTTGATTTTCTTGTTTCATTAGTATTGTCTTTGTCCGTGATTAGATGGTAGAAACACCCGCGTGAGTGATGCGTCAGCTCACATAAGTTCCATGAACAAATTATCACCGCATTGTCTTCCTCTTAAAGCTCTGCTGCTCTGTGTGAAGCAATCAATCTGTGGCTGGCGCATCCCAAAGGTTGTGCAAGAAGTCAGCTGAACAGCAGGCTTTAGAAAAGCAGAATAGGGAGTGAGGCAGAGATGTTGAAGGAAAAAGGGGCTGGGCTTGGGGCGTTTATTATGAATCTTTAGAGAATACCTGAAAAGACAAGTCAGGAGCTGACAGAAGTCAGACTGAAGTATGTGCTCAAGCTGACAGCAAAGCAAAGGAGATTTTAATCTTTTCTGAGGATTTACTCTGAACGTTTGTTCTGCAGGTAAGACTGGAAATCACTCTTCTTTGTTTGGTCAGCTCAGGGGTAAATTTACTTTTTAGTACTCTTCAGAGTATTCTTTAAGCAAAATTGGGTGTAGTGTAGTTTAGAATTTTAAGCAAAATTATAATATTTGGCTGTCCAAATATTATAATGGACATAATATTTGTCCATTATGTCACAAATAGTAATCTGCAAATGCTTCGCTGTCTAAAAATCTCAGTCAGATCTAACCGAGACGCACAGTGAGTCAGTGACCCTAATAGGTTGTTCATATCTGGCTGCTGACAGGCAGCACCTGGATAACAGGGGGGGTTTATGTGATGAGCCATGGAAAGTGGTTATGTTGGCCATGAATCTTCATGTAATGTCACCTTGTGGCGTTCGCCTCACTCAAACACCTGCGCTAATGTGGACTTGGCAGCTAGACTGTAATGACAGCTCATGATGAAGTCTGGCTTCTTCTAATGCCTGAAGGTGAAACAGGCCAAGCAACAAGCACACCTGAAATCCACTTTTTTGTAAAAGTTTATGAAAACTAAGTCAGTCCGGTTGTGTTTTTTGGTTGTTTTTTTTTTAGATTCATCAATTTTGTAAACTATTATATTTATGTTGAAGTTTTTATCCAAAATGTTATTTTCTGTGGTGAAATGAACAGAAATATATTTATGTTTCTGGTGATTATTTGTTCCCACCTACAGCTCTACCAGTGGAAACAGCTGGAAAACTTGTACTTCCGTGAGAAAAAGTTTGCTGTAGAAGTTAATGATCCACACAGGTGAGGAGAATCCTCTATTTGTTCAAGCTGATAAGGCACAATATTGTTCACACTTTTCTTTCCCTGCATATTTTCAGCATCTGTCCAGACAAAAGATCAATGCGCTGGCAATTTTTATCAGAATTACCAGCAAAGTTGTCTTAGATTTTTTTTTATCTTACTTAAGGAGAACAGTAACAAAACGCACCTTTGGGCAGACAGGCCTACTCATCCACACGTGGTATGCCAGCCATTCTTTAATCAAGACCATTTGGGTAATGGCCATTAGCCAACATCAGTTCTACTTGGACAGAAAGCAAAGCAAAGTAAGAGGCTGCTATGAGATCATTTTTAAAAGAAAGCAATTACATATTTATGTTGCTTAGCTTTGTAATTTTAATTGTATTTTTCATTTTCAAAGGCAAAACTAGGACCAGCCAGAACTTTAGAGGAAATTGCCATGGAGATTACAGAACATGGAGGAGCGAAAATGAACAGACTGGGAGATGTAGGCCTGAAAAATAACTGCATAACAGCCAGCAATGGGAGCCTGGGGTCTACAGGTTGGTGTTTTTAGATCTTATATATTAGTAATATTCAAATTTATCTCATTATTGATACTTCAAAATGTATATTAAATTCCTGCTGATAAGAAGTATGTAAGATCTTGTTCTGAGTAGTTTGACAACTCAAGGATGAAAATGATAAAAAATATCAGTTAAACATCACTAAGACGAGTGTAACAGATATAGCTCTGTGTGAGATACAGCATTGTTATAATTTTGCATCTGTAGGTTCGGCGGACTCTGAAATGAGCGAAGAACAGAAGAAAGAAAAACTCTCTGAGCTGAGGAAAAAAGAACAGGAAATCCAAGACATTTTGGCCAAGAAAACAAAAGAGCTTAAGAAGATTTGCCTCAGAGAGGCGGTGAGAAATCCTTTTTGTATTACAGCACTTCAGCATTCACAGAGTGAAAGTTTTTTTTTTCTGCTTAGCTCCTTTTATTAAACCTTTGTTGCTGTGCAGGACTAAAGTTGATTGCCTCTGTTTCAACTTGCATTTTATTAAAGTATAAAACCCCGTCTTGTCATTCTTCAGGAACTAACGGGAAAGCTGCCAAAGGAATATCCCCTCTCCTCAGGCGAAAGACCACCGCAGGTCAGGCGGCGTGTTGGCACTGCTTTCAAGTTGGATGACCTTTTCCCCTACAATGAGGTCTGTATTTGACCAGGACACTTTAAATAAAACTCATGTTTATTCTTTTGTGCCAACCTACTTGAAATCCACTTTAAATTGTTTGTTAGATGCCATATATTTGATTGAATTGAAATTATACAAACACACATGTGTTTTCATGAAGGTATTTTCAAAAGCAAAATATGGACAAGTTGAGCCACATGCTCCATAATGTCACAAATTATTTGACTAAGCATTATTACAGTACTTTATAAAAGTAATCATGTATCACAGGTGCAGAATAAAGGTATGAATATGTTTGGAGCAAGGTTAGATTATAAAACAATATCCGAAGCTTGAAGATCACAAAGCGCTATTCGGTTCAGACAACTATTAATTATTCACCTCACAAATCTGGCCTTTATTGAAAGGTGGCAAGAAGAAAGCCACAACTGAAAGAAAGCAACAAACTAACACCATGCTTCAGCCTCAACAAACATTTCTCATTGCTCTGAGGATATAGGCTGTGTTGCAAAATCCCAATAAAATAGATTGAATTTTAAATGTGGAAAAGCTGTGGCTTTTCCACAATATTGAGTACTTTTGCACTGAGTCACTTTTGACTACTTCTTTAGTTAAGTATTGATAATGAAAACTACCTGAAGTTTACCTAAAAATCCTCTAGGATCTCACATAAAAGATTCTAGTTAACAAAAAATACTAAATGAATCTTTTCTTTTTCTTATTGCAAACTTTTTCAGGATCCATTCTTGAGAAATCTTGAGAGTAGATTTGCCCTCCAACGGAAGATCGTCGAGGCGGCTAAGAAGCTGGCTAATGAACCCGAGCTGTGCAAAACGGTCAAGAAGAAGAGGAGGAGAAACTGCTTGGATGCTATGCACAAACTGCAGCAGATCGAGGATGAGATGAACCAGTACAGGATAAAGAAGGGCAAAAAGCCCACTCAGCGGGCCTCAGTGATTATTGCAGGTAGGATGCAGGTTGATGAATACTGTAGTGTATCAGTTTGCTAAATTTGGAAAGTATATATCTTTGTTTTTCTGTCTCCTTAGATGAGCTTACCCGCTCAAATTGCAGCTCCTTGTCTAGTCTCCCTCTAGATGATAGTAAGTAATTTGTAAGATTTTCTTTTATTACATTTTATGGATTTACTAAATGAGAAATATAAATATGTTTCCATACTTGTTTTTCTTACTTGAGTCAAATTCCATACATTTTTAGACAGTACTGATGTCAACATTGTAATATTTTACTGTGTGTATATAGATGACTATGATGGTGCAGGTCAGAGGCCGCGCTCACGGTCAGTCCAAGGTTCGCCGCAGCTCAGCCCGTTGCGATCACTGGGAGCAGAATATGATGTGGAGAGACAGGGATCTTCTGCAGGAAACAATCACAAAAGCAACAGCAGGTGGGAACAAATATATTGTTCCAGGTTTGTTTTCTGTTTGTGTAGGTTAAGCTTAGCAAGTTTTGCAAATTCTTACTTCAATAAATGCTGACATTCGTGTTGAGTCAAGGATTTAAATAACACTGTTGCAGGGTTTCAAATATTCAATGTGTTACGTTTGCAGCCCCAATCCTTTCCTCATACCTTATACCCTCCTTTTTTTAATACTATAACTTTTTAGATTAGGTTTTGAAGGCCTGGAGGCTCCCCATTCCTACCAGAATCAAAGAGAGGTGTCCTCCACCAACAGCAGTCCTTATAAAACGCTTCCTAGGCCTCCCAGAGATCCACGCAGCATGCCTCCCGCCCCAGTTATGACTCGTAACGCCTACAGCAGCAGCCAGCTCAGGTCTGGTCTTTGATGCAGTGCATGTATTCTTCCCAGAAATAACTTCCTCCAACTTTTATCCTTCCTTCTCTCCCAACTCTTGACCTTTAACTAAAATTCTCCTAACTTTTATTCCTTCCCTTCTGAATCAATAAATATTTTTGTGCTGTGGGAGTCATATTAAAAACGATCTTCTATCTCCAGGTCAGAGGGGTCTCCTCATTGCTTCAGACATCGCAGTGGAAGTCTGGAGTCTCAGCCACGTCTGAGAAAAGACACGGACGCTGAGAAGCCTGTCTTTATCCTGTCACCATCGCATCGCAGTAACAGCACAGAGGTGCTAGAAGATTGCTCCTCCTACAATAGCCAGTCCAGTCTGGACTACTGTGGTGCAGCTAACTCCCACTACGGTACACTGGACTCCCGTGCCTCGACAATGCACCGTCTGCACAGGAAAGTGGAAGTGTATGGTAACACTGGAAGCATGCCCAACTTGGTACAACACCATTCTAGCTGTAATTATCAAAGTGAGACCTCATCACACTATGCACCTAGTGCCTATTATGTTGCCAGTTACACCTGTCAGGACATGGAGCCTTATGCTAATGGTGCTTATGTATATGAGAATGAAGTTGAAGGCCACTACAACGTCAACCCCTCCTACCAGATGAATGGCTATCATGGACATGACAGGTTCAGGCATTACAGCAGTGATGGAGCTGACAGTCTTTCTCAGAATCCTTACGCAACAGTGAGACCGCCACGGAGCAGAGAGGGTCCCAGAAACGAGCTTCTGGCTAAAAACATGCAGAAGGCCTTGGTGGCCGAACATCTGAGAGGCTGGTATCACCGGAGCAAAGGTCACCGTGAGGGCGGGAGAGGTCTGATGGTTGGATATGACTTTGACAGCGGCTCGCAGCTCAGCCTGGGCTACCAAACCATGCCAGCAGCCTTTAGCCACTCCAGCAGAACCACTTCTTTTTCTTCTGGTAAGTTTTTTTTTTTTTGGTCACATTGTACACTTCTTTTGGTGTGTGCCAGCATCAGGACCTAAAAACCAGAATTAGTTATTCTAGTTCTGTCAAGGAAAAACTACTGTGAAGAGCTTGTAGAAGAATAGTCAGACTATTAGAAGTCACAAAATTTAAAATGCAACCAAGTACTAAAAAAATATTTGCAAACTTTTGAATATGAACAAATATTTCAAAATTGGCTAAAAAAAACAGTATTCTGAAATTTAAAATGCCCATATATTGATGACTAAACTTTTTTCATGAATCTATTAAAAAGGTGAATTAATTACAGAAAAATTAATATTTGTTTCCTTGTCAAACAATGGTATTTCCCCAAAAAATGGTAATAAGGACATTATACACTCTAATAACTAGTTCTTACACATTTTGGCTGATACATTTAAAAAAATATATTAATTGTAATTGCTTTTGTTTTACATACAAATTGTACTTGTATGTATATACATAAGTTTTCATGTAATAGAGCTGTTTCTACAAGCCATGTATATGTCTAGATGAGGAAAATCATTAGGCCCTGATTAGTGACTCCAAAGAGTTTTGGATTTTATAGCTGCAGAACCGTTTGAAACAGAAAAAAAAAACACTTTTACCATTCAAAATATGTATAGAAATTCTAGGTGATGATGCAAAGCTCTTTTCATGCATGTCCTATTAATGATAGAAATTTAAAGGAATTTAAATAAAAAGGAAAACAACCTTCTGCCCTAGATCTAGCCTCATCCTTTCAGTCCAAATGTTCACTAGCAGTAGCAATATTTCCAGCCATTTCAGCTGGCAGTATATCATAGACACAGTACGCAGTCTATTTTTCTGTCAGGGACATTCTGCTCCAAGAAACAGTAATTACTAGTGGGTAAAGATGCAACATCAGCTGAGTGTTTTTCCTCTATAACTGTTTTTTAGTATCCTCAGCGGAGAGCACAGGAAACTGGCGCAACCAGCTGGCTGTTGGCCTGACAGAGTTTGATACACCTGATGTATCCCATTACTCTCCAGCAGGAGCTCAAGCATCTCTGTACAACCGCAGTCCCACACATAGCAGGTGAGTGCTGTACTTTATGTAGATGTGAGCACAAGCTCATAAGGCGATGGATAAGAATTACTTACCAATATCATGCTTTGATTGTATTCTGCTGGATTATTTGCCAGCTATTCAGATAAATTGTGCTCACAGGGCTTGTTGTCTGTTTCTCTTCCTGCCTTCTTTTACTCCCGGACTTATGATTAATGGCCAAATGTGAAGATTTTCTCCCGAGAACAAAGAGTCTGAAACAAAGCCCAAAAAATCTGAGTCAGTAGATGTGGTTGGTGCTGATGCCACTAGTGCAGACGAACCATCAGACAACCAATCTAGCACTTAAGGGTGAGACGGATAATGTTGGTAGTCATCTCCATTTTGACGTCATGTCGCCATTCATGTGTCGTGCCTTCATATCATGTTGTGCCGTATTTGTTTTTTTCTTTCCCCCATCAAGCTCTGAGTTTTAGTATTCCTGAAAATGCAACCACTAGTAAGTTAGGAATTCCTCAGATGTTAAACTAGGAGAAAACTTCAAGTTCCTATCCTTCATGACAAATCAAACTTTCCTTAAGTCACGTTTACTTTAGAGTTGCTTAGCCTAAATTTATCGCATTAAATGGCAATACCAATTCAATAGTTGACACATCTCACTCTGAACCAAAAGGTTTTTGTTTTATCTGTAATGTTCTAGCAATATTCTACATGTCCACTTAATGGATTCTTTTGTGAATTTTATTTCATGCATCCATCTCTATGTTTTCTCTGAAATGCTGTCCATTTATCAAAACAACTACAGTTTTGATATCTTATTTTGTTTCTGCACACACAGATTTCACTTTGATAGCAGCTACATGGGCATCCACTGAAGAGGACCAAAATGAACCCTTTGGCACAAACCAACCATGGCCAGCAGCACATAGAGAAAATGGAGCTGAAAACAAACTTCTATGTTGCCACCAATGCAGTCTTTGGTGGCAAACAGTTCTCAACATTTTGTGCATAAAGGTGCACTCAAGTTAAAGACAGGTCTGAACACAGTGATGACACTCTTGAATGGCTTTCCCATGTGCCTTGGATTGGATGAATTGTACAGGCAGATGAGAATGTGTCAAGATGTTGCACAGCTACACTGGATTCAAAATTAAATGTGTATTAATGACAAAAGCGGCGACAAGTATTTTAACAAGAACAAGCTACTGCCTTATACAAAACAGTAGTTTATGGAATAAAAACAATCATCATCTTCATCTCATGATACAAAAGTAGTCTAAATACAAATAAAGCTTGAATATGTTCAAGGATGTGACCTGAAAGGGGTGATTTTTATCATCAATTAGACTTATCTTCATTTTTTTTTCACATGCCGAATTAGAATGTATCATTTCAATATTGTTTATAGAGCCATTTGTCTTGTTGGTGCAGTAAGTGTTTAAAAATGCATGATGAGGACATTTTTTGGTTTTAAAAAAGAAAAAAAAAACAACAATAACACTGCCATTAAAAAAAACTTTTTCATGTTCGTTTTATCACAGTTTTGTACAGTGAGTGTCTAGTTTAATCTTGTTAGATATTGTCATAAAATATTTTTCATTTTGAGGCAAATCAATAAATGTGTAACACATATATGGGTGTAGCCACTTTTTTAAAGATGAGCAACTAGTAAAGAACAAGTTTAGCCACTGTTATTGAGTCACCAAGTCCTTAAGGAATAATTGTACATTTTGCTTCTACTTGCTAAAAACATGATAGCATTAAAGCTGACGTTCTACGTTTTGTTCTGTTTTTCTTTTTCAAAATCAAAACCAAATGTAAAAATACATAAAACATTAACATATTTCAAGAATTTGGAAAAGGTCTCAGTTAAATTCAATTCAATAATAAAATATTTTTTTAACAGAATTGAATTGAACTGAACTGAATTATTAAAGTATTACTCATTTTCCTGAGCTGGTATCCTAGAATCGACTTTCTTTGTTTACCATATTCAACTTAACTTTATTTGTTTTGCACTCTTTTGAGCAAACTCAAAAATGCTGAACAACTCAAGCTCCAATATCGTGGTCACAACTGCCAGATTGTTAGACTGTGAACATTTTAGATTATTTCTAAACCTCTAACAAAACAATCATATTTCAAAACTATTGTTGATAGCAACCAGCAAGCACAACCAGCTGGATTTTAAAGCCAACACATACTATTTAACTGGTCAGAAAAAAAGCACACCCTTGTCTTTCTTGTTGATGCTCACGCTGCCTCTGCACTTGCAGTTGTAATAACTCATCTTGTTCTCCTAGGGAGGACCATACGTAAGAAAAGGGCAGCACCGGTGTAGTTCTTTTGTGCTCTAAGCCAAGCCTGGCAACCAGTTCCATGACACAGTTTCTATCTCCTAGCACACCTAACAGCGTGCTTGTTTTCACCTCAGCAGTTCATCATGTGGTTTGTTTCTAAATCTTCTGCACGCAATCAGTTCTGGTGTTCATTAACAACACAAATGATGAGTGAGTTTTAGCACATGAAATAAAACAAAAGCAACTTTTAAACTTTGAGGCCTCCTCGTGCATGGCATCATCTCCTCTGGGTCCTAGCTACTGTGTTTATCACTATCTTTTAAATCACTTCATAAATCCTCAAGGCATACTAAATCACTGCTACCATAAGACAGTTTCTCACTATCCTGTTTGCAGAAGCTATTTGACAGTTGTGTTCACCTAATTGCCCTTATTTAGCCAGGACAGTGCTTTGAGATACAGGATTTCTTCCTCCAAGAAAATTTTAAAAGATTTCAAGTAAAAACATAAATAAAATGAAAAAAGACACCCAAAAAGGCAAATACAGTCACTAAAACAAAACACGGGTTACATATTTAAAGTAATATGTAACCCGTGTTACATATGGGTAACACGGGTTACCCGTTACAATTCACCACCAATTAACAGCTAGACAAAACATAAAGTTTTTTTCAGTGCCATTTTAAGATGATCCTTAAAACTATAAAGAGAAGAAAGACTTGGCATATTTTGAAGCTGACTCCAAAGATATGCATCACCAAAGAGGGATGATATCATAAATATCAGCTTCAGCAAAGTTCATTGGCAGTTATCTCTTTAAGCCATTTCAAAGAAACACATTTTTACAGAATAGTCAGTTTATCCTTTGATAAACTGACTATTCTGCTGTCTGGACCTCAGACATGCTGCTGGATGATCCCAACATTGTACCAAATTCAGCACAGAAAGTACCTACTAATACCATCTCTTGTAAAAGGTTCTTATTTTTTATTAAGATTTTCAGATATAATGTAAAAAAAAAATTTATTTAGTAAAAAGCACCAAAGTTCTCTTCAATCTACGAACTAAAGTAAGAAGAAAATCCAACAACAAACAGTTTTCTCTGGCTTATAAAGAGGGACTGTTTGCTGTGGAGTCTTCCCCAATGCCATCCAATTGGACCTGTGTTAATGGACCAGCTGCTGCTGTCAGTTCTCCTCTTTCCTTTTCCTTGAAGCAGCTGTCATCCCAGAAGATCCCGATGACCGAGCCAGCTGGGTAGAATGCTAGCACGTCTCTCCCCTGCTAACTCTCTAAATATCTTCCACAGTTCACAGCATTTAAATTTAGACAACACATGAGGCAGAGCCTCTCAGGCTGAAGTCAAAGTCAGACGCTTCCCACTTTGCTCTGTTCTCAACTGTGGACAGAACAGAAATTATCTGTCCTCTCAACATCAGCAAAGGAAAGAAACAATAGATTTAAGATATGTCTGACAACAGAGACGGTGAGGATCTTAGTGAGGAGGAGATTGATGAAGATGCAATCTTGGCGATGCTCTCACCTGAGGAGCTCAAGGAGCTCCAGAGCGAGATGGACGTTATCATTGCCCCAGATGAAAATGTACCAGTGGGACAAAGACAGAAGGACCAGACAGAGAAACCTCCAACAGGAGGTTTTGACCACAGGTCACTGGTTGACTATCTCTATTGGGAGAAAGAGTCAAAACGTATGCTTGAAGAGGAAAGAGTGCCTGCTACTCTGCTGCCTAGTGAGGTAAGAGTTCAAACTCAGAAGTTTATGAAAGCTACTTTAGCTCAAGGTGTATTGCAGCTCCAATGTTAATGTCCTGGTTTGTTACTTTTAGAAAATCCTACAGGAGGAAGTTGGAAGAAAGGAAGAAGAAGAAAATCAAGATGTCAAATACGAGGTGTATGAAGTGATAGAAGAAATCATTGAGGAAGATGGCACTGACTATCCAGATGGAGTGGAAATTATAGAAGAGATCATTGAGGAAATAATTGAAGAAGATGAAGAGGAGGTTGAAAAGGACAAAGTGACTGATGTTCGCAATGAAACCACTGAGAAAGTAGCTTTAAATCTCAAACCTGAGAATACAGAGACAGATGTAGACCCCCCCAGTGCCATAGAAAAAACAGCTGGAGATAACAAAGGGGACAGCCAGTCTGTTCCAGACTCCAAAGTGGCATTTGTAAACAATGAAGATAAAAAGGAAAATGCAAATGAAGGTTGTTTGACTCTGCAACAGACTCCAGACATGCCAAATACAAGTGAAGCCAAAGATAACTTCTCAAAAAAGGAACCAATTAAAGTAAACAAGTTAAAAATCCCAAAGTTGGCTCTTAATAATATCAAAATGACATCACGACCTTCAGGAAATGAAACAAACCTGGATTCAACTCTGGACAAAATCCGTAACAACAATCCGTCGATCACTGAGGTCAACCTCAATAACATAGAAAACATTCCTAAGGAAATGCTAGTAGACTACGTGAATGCTCTGAAAAAGAACAAACACGTCAAAACGTTCAGCATCGCGAACACAGGTGCTGATGAAAACATTGCATTCAGCCTGGCTAACATGTTAAGAGAAAATCGCAGCATTGCCACTTTGAATATCGAGTCCAATTTTATAACTGGAAAGGGAATCGTCGCCATCATCCGCTGCCTCCAGTTCAATGAGACTCTCACAGAGCTTCGCTTTCACAACCAGAGGCACATGTTGGGCCACCATGCAGAGATGGAGATCTCTCGTCTGCTCAAGGCAAACAACACGCTCCTGAAGATAGGCTACCACTTTGAGCTGCCCGGCCCCAGGATGGTGGTGACCAACATCTTGACCAGGAATCTCGACCGTCAGAGGCAGCTGAGGAAGGAGGAGCAGAGGCAGAAGGAGGTAAAGGAGCAGAGGGAAATGATCCAGATGTACGAGAACAGTCTCAATCTGCCTCCTGGTTTACTTCAGATGTTGGGCTATATACCACCACTTGAGTTCCTACAGCAGCATGGCTTTGTCCCACCAATGCCAGAACAGAATAGCATAGCCCAAACACAGCATCAGAGTGAGCAGCCAGAGCCAAAGAAGAGTCTGAAGCGCAACAGCATTCCCAAACAACCCAGTGCAGAACCATCAAACCCGTTAAAAGATATTCAGTTAAAGAGAACTCCCAAGAAACGTGATCCCTTCCTGGACTTGGACCCAAGAGAAGACCGTAGATCAGAAAAACCAAGTTTCCAACTAAGAAAGACTCCAAAAGTAAAAGATAAAGGAGACAGAGAGATGGCAGAAGAAAAGGCCAACCTCAGTGATGTGATAAAGACTTTGAAGCCCATCCCTCGCAGACGAGTACCTCCTAAAGTTGACCTCACGCCTCGTGATCAGCTCCTCAGTGAGATCAAACAGAGCAATGTGGCATATCTCAAATCTGTGAGTACCCAAGAAATATTATTAAAGAACAAGTTCAGTGGAAGAGCATGTTATAGTGACAATTCAATGGCAAAATAGATTCATTTTGTCAATTCATTTTTTTAAACAGAGCCAATGCCCCAAAAAAGTAATGTAAGGGGACTTTACAAGGTGATCAGATCCAGTTTCTACACTTTTTAAAGGCTGATGTATACAAGTTGAAGTGAGGTCCTCTAAAGTTAATTAGAGATAGAAAAATGTAGAAATGTTCAGACTGAAGACTGTTGACTTTGTTATTATGCCAAATGATGTTTGCTGATGCTGGTCACATCAATAATTTTTTTTAGCTACAACAAAGACAATGCTGACATAGCCAGCAACCACAGGCAACATAATTTACACCCTCATTGTTGAGCTGAGAAATCAGAGAAAGCTACCAATAATATCTTGAGTAAGTTTAATATCTGCTAATATTGCTTTATATTGCACTGGTGAGATCATTTTCAGTGTGAGTTTTATTCATTAATATGAGTTAAAACAATGGAGTCCATCTAATTAGTTATTTGAGTGAGTATTTTGGCACTTTTCTCCAAATTCATGGCAACATTATGTCTGTCCTTTTAAGCAAAAATCTAACTTTGTTTATTGAAAATAAAGAGAACGTATTGTTCTTTGTTTCTTGCAGGTGCCACTCCCAAAAGTCCTGGAATCAAGTGAAACAAGTCTCATCTGACTCATCTTCAGCTGTTTTCTCACTGTAGAGTATGTTTACTCATGCACAGCCCTACAGAGTGAATTGTATGATTGCTGCACAAGATGAAAATAAGCTTTCTTTTGTTCCATAAATATGTTTTCTCACTTAAATGCTTTAGTTCTTAAAACTTGAAATAAAAAAGCAATGTTAAAAGAAAAAAAGTGTATATTAATTTACACTTTTAAAATGTTCTAATTTCTTAAAAATAAAAATTGTCCACTGAAAGAATAATTTGTGTTTAATTCATTTTGTGTGCAAAGAGCCTTTCCAACATGATTAAAAATGTAATAATTTTATGATGTAAAAAACAAACTCCATCTAGTTGCTAAATGTATTATTTACTTAAAGTATACTTTAAGTATTTATTTACTTTTTAGATTTATCTAGTTTTGTAAAAATTATATTTTAACTTTCAGACAATAATTCTAGATATTAAAAAACATAAATATATTTGTCTGTAAAAACACACTCACACTAAAAAACAAATTTCTTTCAAACAAAAAATACATCTTTCAGTGATTATATTTTTATTTTAATAATGATTTGCTTTCATATACAGAAAATGTAAGAACCAAGAACAAACTCTTTTTAAATAGCTTCATATCCACACCATGATTGTGCAAATGAAGTTAAACTTACAGAGGACAAATGTGTCTTTTTTTCAGGTGCCAAGAATTTTCATTAACATTTTTTAAAATAAGGAAATATAGTCATCTAGATATTTTACATAGTGTGTAGTAGCATCTGTAACACATCCAAATCTTTCCTCTGTAGACATAACATGCATAGCATTCAGTCAGTGTGCATTCACAAACAGCAAAACCATAGATGTTAATTGTCAGCATAAGCAGTATATAACAGATACGTTTACAGGTGCAGGCTTAATTTGACTAAAAAGTAAAAACAGAACAAGATGTCTGCCGTCATGTATTCAGTTAGGTGTTGCTGCCATTCTAAGATTTGGGCATGCTTTTATTTTAAAAAATTGCACTGGAGTAAATAGGCTTGAACATACTGACTTTGTATTAATACATTAAAGATGCACTCGCCATTCGTTTTTCAGTATTGCATAGCTGCGATTAGAGGGTACATACTCAGCTTAGGCGATTTGGTCAGGAACTGTATGCAAAAAAACAAAAAATAAAACAGTCAACACACCTGTAATTTTTTTCAGGCAAAAAAAGCTCATTTTCCAAATCAAAAAACTGGTCTCAGATGTGCAGCTATAAGCTCCTAAAAGGCAGATTGCCATCCATCCAGCAGATGAGTGGGTTTGGCTTCACTCAGTGGCTCTCAAAAATGCACACACTCCTCTTAAATCCATAGCTTTGTGATTTAGAAGAGTGTTCTATGATGAAGATTTCAAAACCTTAACTTTAAATGTTTAAATCAGATTAAACACATACACATTCTTAAGAGTGAATGTAAATTGTGGACCATATGTTCTCCAACTAGGCTATAGGACTTTTTATATGGATCTGGAGCTTAAATGATTCTGTTTTCCTACCTTCCTCTTTAGACAAGACATGAAAATACAGATTAATGTCACATACGAAAACACAAACAGAATTTGTTGACTTTTAGATGGCTTCTCTGAACAATTTCCTTTTACAAGTTTGAGATATTTAGAAATACATATCAATGTCTGTAACATTGCTCTTTTCCTATGTTTCTCTTGATGGCTGCCTTCACAGCACCTCAGTATATGCTACAAAGGGATTTCTATTGCTGCTCTCCTAAATTATACTTCTGTCTATTGAGATAATTCAGATCATATGTAACTTTTTTAGGATGCGTAATTTGTTTAATTTTTTAGTTGAACTTTGCAGGATTTTTGTTGCATAAAATGTGGAAAATGTTTCAATGCTAAAATAATTTTTTATAATTTTTATTTAGCAAAAATCTGGCTTTATCAAAGTGTACACATTTGAGGACCTCTAGTTGGTTTGATATAGGTTTATAAATTCAGTTTAAACGTGCTTATTCTGAGGTAGCAAGCAGAGAAAAATGATTTCTACAACAAATTTTTGCATCTCGACTTATTTTGATGAGGTCTTTCACATAACTTAGCTAAAATAAATAGTCATCATATACAATGAAGCACATATCAATACTGGACAATGAGAAGATTTTGGAAATGTCTGCACTTAGGACTATCAAACCTTCAGAAGGGCACAACTTCCTGCTAACACAACAATCCAGTTTATATTGTAACGGCTAACACCAACACATAAAATCTAAAACTAAAATTAATAAAATGTGGGAATGCAAGTATCAGTAATTTTACATGTGCAAGGACTGAAAATATTGTAGCCATTTTATATCCTTCTGTACGCTTCCTGTCTTTGGCACTCCGCTGGCGCGAGCATCACTGCAGTTTATTCTCAATAAAATCTTGGATCTTGTTTATCTTCTCCTCCTGCTGGTCGAGGAGATCCATGATCATGCCCATCGGGGTCTTCTTCAGGCCGACGTCCTCGATCTTGTTCTCCAGCCTGTTCTTCATGTTGCGCTGTCTCACAGATGCATGGATCAGGATCACTAGAGCAGAAACAAGGAGCAAGGCATTTTTATGGAAGGAAAAATTTATATGTTTTAGTACAACAAGGATAAATAGTTTGTGGAGAGAAAAAAAACACAACAACAACTATTTGCAGCAGCCAAGCATATGATTTGATTTCCATGACAGGCAGATGCTGAATGCATGACATCAGCCAGTAAATGTGGTTCAGTCCAAACCAACAAGCCCTAGCAACCTGTCAACACGGGCAGTGGGTGGATCTCCTGGGATGTAATCAAACAGCTTTGTATTTTTACCACAGCGACAGAGTTGCAACATTTGCTCTAATGATGAACTCTCTGTGCTGACAGTCACTAAATGCCTGAGGATAGAGAGAAAGTTCACCTTGTTTCCGTTACTGCCTTTATACCTAGTCATGACAGTAGATTATGTACTGAAAAAAAAACATGAAGAAAAGGAAAAAAAAAATTTAAAGGCAAGACTTGGCAAGGGCCAGTTATCCCTCCCATCACTTAGCAAGGTAATGCTGCTTTAAAAACCAGTTGGCAAGGTACCAGCGGCACATCTGTTAAGTAGCTGAATGCAGGCACCATCCATGCAGGTAGTTTGTCTAATAAAGCAGCTCATATCAGTTTGTTATACTGCAGCATTACATCAGAGATGGTATTATTCTTTGCAATAAGAACTTTAAAAGCACTGCCAAATTTAGAAGTTGCTCGCTCAATATAATTTATTTTTCTGAAATCAAACTTAAAATAACAATAAATAAATGCTACAGATAGTATTGTTATAGTTTCAATAATGTAAACGTTAAATTATGTAAATATGGTGCTTCTGTTTGAAGTAAAAGTAACTATATGATGTTACACATCTATAAAAAATTGTTTAAATACCGTGAAAGACATTGTGAAAGTCTCATCCTGATCTATGCCTACTCAGGTCTAAAAATAAAAACAAACAACAACAAAAAGGTAAACGGCAGACAAACTGTGTCTGAAATTCCTGTCTTTAAAGAGCAAAGATCCGGATTGCAAAGTAAACAACAGATGGAAACATTTCAGGAGCTTCAGTAAGCGGATATTGGATTATTAGTCAGTTGTCTGATTTGGTAGCAACCGTGAGATTGGCTGTTCATAAGACATGCCATTCATAGGTTACCAACTAAGGTTTTTAAAGCAGCATTACCTTAATAGGAGTAAAAGGTTGTGTTCCTTTAATCCAAACACAGAGTGTCTGGGTTTTTTTCATCTTGCCACTGTATTTCCAAACATAAAGATTTGTCTTTTGTAAAAGGGAGGGCAATGTGTAGTAGCCTTCTCTCAGTCAGCTGACTGTCAGTGTGCAGCAGCATGTGGGTGAAGCGGAGCATATTTTAACAATATCCCATTAAAGCATGCAGCGTTTTTTTCCCCCTCTTTCTGATTTTGAAGTTAAAGATGACATGACACTGTGGTACTCACACAGCAAAGGAAAAGTGATTCCAAAGATGAAGACCATGACACCTCCAAACAGTGACAGCACAAAGTAACTTGTGGCCATAACGCCAATCACAAACAGAGTGGGGTTCTTCCTCTTGAAGTTCTTGATTGTGGGCTTGTTTTCCCCGGCCCACACAGAACCAGCGAAGACCAGAGACACCACGGCACCACCCAGAAACATGCCAAAGGGATTCAGGAACCTGGTCATGGAAACATACAGAGCAACACATTGGATAAGCCAGGGTGTAGACTTCCCTTTGTTTATTCTGCAAACACCACTATTGTGGCCATGGCAACAATTTTATGTTCATGGTGTAGTGGTAAAACCCAGGATAGTGTAGAAACATACTTTTCACTACATGTTTGACCAAATCAAACTATAAAGAAAAAATCCACATAAATCAATACTGACCATCTATATCACTAAGGTTTATCTTTATATCACTAACAATCTGTGTTGGGTCGTTTACAAAATAAAGCATTAGTACACGAGAATAAAAAAATAATAAAATAAATAAATAAATAAACGATCACTGTTACTGAATGTTTATGTATATTTATGTTTCATTACGATACAATACACCAAAAGCAGCAGTGTACATACTCCGGATGGGCGTGTGTGGGAAAAGTGTAGCAGATGCTAGCTTTTAGCTTTGGACCGTAGCTAGGACTTACCCCACAATGAGGAAAACCACCAACGCGACAACAAAGTAATTCGTCTGGTAGTACATCAAATTGCTGATCACTTTGTTGTTCCACTTGGATAAATCCCTGAACTCTGGTTTGGAGAACCGGTCCGCTCCGGGGAAGAAGTCATCCCATGGTCTGAGAGGAGCAAGCTCCATTTTGGCTGCCATGTCTGTAGCTCAGCGTGCCGTGTAGAAAAAAAAAAGGAAAAACCAAAACAAACCCAGACTGCGTTATGTGACGTCACTCCCGCAGACAGGGGAGTGACGTCAAGGAAATCTCGCGAGATTACTCGGCTTGAAGTATTGAAGATGGTTTCAAACCATTTAAAATGCGTTAAAACTATAATCAAGTAAAAACAATTGACATCTACAATAATCATGAAACTTGGACAACTATGGAAACACTAAAATTACGGAAATAAGAATTTTCTTCATACATCAATTTTATTACATTTCCTATAAGCGAGAGAAGGAGAAAAACACCAGAAAAAAGTGTATTTAAATGTATTTCTTTTGTAAATTTTACAAGGTCGTGACATAGGAACATCATATCGTCACCTTGCTATAATGACTCACTAATTAATATTTATTATTATTATTATTATTGTTGTTATTATTATTATTATTAGTAATTATTATATTATTATTAATAATTATTATTATTATCGGTAATAATAATACTCATAATAATAATAATAATAATAATAATAAATTTGAATAACTAACTAAATAAAAATAAATAAATACAGATACTTTTTCCACAGCACTGATAGCAATGAGCAACGGTAGTTCATAAGCTGGACTGGACCACTGTCTATTTCAGTCCAGTTTTTGTCAGGGTCACGGCGCTTTAAAAGTGAAGTACAAAAAAGCAACAGCGCCCTCTCGTGTATATAGTGGTCACATAGTTCTGCGTTAACGCGGGAGCTGCGGTTCGATGCGCAGCTTTGACTCCCTTAAACACAGTGCAGCCTGAATCGAGGACATGGGAACGTGAAAGTATGGCGGATGCCGAGGAGCCGTAAGTCTCAATGAGCGCTAAATATCATTTTTATCGTCGACATAACCCCTAGTTTCTCTTAAACCCAGCCTGATTTACTGTCTTCTTTCCAGGGAGAAGAAAAGAAGGCGATTAGAGGACCTGACTGAGAAGTTAGTGACGAATGCTAAATAAAGGTCTCTGACTGGCGGCAGGTTTGCGTTGCACTGTAAGCAGCGACTGCTGGGCCAGCAGACATTAAAAAATAAACATGTTGGCAAGGAGCAGAGGCTCTCTTACTATCCTTGTTAGCTGGTTGAGATAATAACTCCTGGTGGGAGCAGGACGGTGGGATATAACACAGAAAGAGAAAGACCTGTCATCTTCTACAAATGACACATTTGCAAAGCTCGCGATACTTGTTAGCTACAAACAGGTTATGACTTTGCACTGTTGAAGACAACATACAGTATTATAGAACACTGAGCCAAACGTATTACCACTGGAGAACTACGTCTCTGAGTTAAAATTGAAGCAACAAAACAGTTGATACAGCTCTACTAAACATAAGCTGTTTACAAACTTTACTGCTTCATTGGTGTTATATCTTTTTATAGATTTTCTATGGGATAGTGAAATTAAATCATTGCACCAAGGCAGCGTCCATATGTCTCAGACTTGGTGTGCTTGCAAGAATGTCTGCCCATGCATGCTGCTATTGCTTGCCAAGCTCTGCAGTGGTGGCAGTCTTTTTCCTTAGTTTACACGTCTTTACATGATGCTCCTGGTTCTTTCTAGACTTTGTTTATCTCCCAGCCGTTGATTTTCTTGCAATTCTACTAGCAGCAACATTTTGGTTTGTATGGCCCATTTGATGCAGAGTGATGAGTTCAGCCTTGAGATAACTGTGGTCAGTCAAAGCAACATGCTGTTAGGCACCACTCTGATTTAGAGCAGCCATTCTGCTGCTGAACCTCCATCAGAATGACACTAAAATCATCTCTTGAGCCACGTTCGAGTAAATTGAAGTGATGTTTGCAGCATTTCTTTGTTGTTTTAATTAAATACAATTTACAATAAATTGCATGTTTCAGATCAGTCCTCATAGCCACCTAGAATCAAAGTAAACTATAACCGATAAGAAATAAAGAAACAAAATTGCTAAAAACAAAATAAAACAGGCAACAAGATTTCTCTGTTTCTACTTTAGTATTGAAAGTATTTTCTAGGGATTTACATTTAAGTGTGCTACATCTGAGTTTTTTTTTCACTGCAGATCTCAATTCTTAGTTATCTATCAAATATTTGAATTTTCAACAAAAAAAATATGCTAAAGAAGGACTGCACAGTTGAGTGCACTATTGCTTTGTAACAGTAAGATCTGGAGATGAAATTGTTGTATTTAGAATTCAGGTCAACTCCTACAAAAAAATCAAGTTTTTTAAAATAAAAGGAGAAAGAAAACAACTGATTAAAATTGGATTTGGTATGAAAAGAGTCTGAGATTTTAGTTTTAAGCCATATTGCCCAGAACTACCCACAATTCTGTGTTGCATCACCTTCACATGACCAAACAAATACCTTGGGGCGAACCCACTCCCCCTCCTCAAGCACATAAACTAGATAGTGGTTGATGATTAAGAAGTAATTAACATCAGCCAATACAGATGTTAATGCCGATATGTCATGCATCTCTTTTAAAGAAATATAAAATGCTATAATTTGATCTATAGTACATGTTCAGTGTTTCTTTTTTGTTTTTGGTGTGTTTCTCATTCAGAATGGCTGTTGATAGTGGACACATGGATGGCGGCTGCGACTGGGATGGTCGCTGGAATCATGTGAAGAAGTTTTTGGAAAGGCCGGGTCCTTTCACCCATCCTGACTTTGAGCCAAGCACCGAGGTGACCGCCATGAAAATGTGAATAATGTACATCACTGTTCAGATGTAGTTTGGTTTAAATACAACTGTTTTTGTCTAATTAGTCTCTGCAGTTTTTATTGGAGACCTGCAAGATTCTGGTCATCGGTGCAGGAGGACTTGGATGTGAACTCCTTAAGAACCTGGTAAGGAAATGGCTTTAATCGCTCTTATAATGGCATATCAAATCCATTCTATCTGGGATATTTCAGATTCATTATTACATCAATGTTTTGTTTTTTTTTCTATTTAGGCCCTGTCTGGGTTTCGCCTTATTCATGTGGTTGACATGGATACCATTGATGTGTCAAATCTTAACAGGCAGTTTCTTTTCAGGTTGGTTTTACCTCTGTAATTTAAAAAAGTCATTGTTAACAAGAGTTGAGATGGTTTGTGAGAGGGGTTTAATCAAAGTAAATTTACTTGACGTTATGGGAAAATTTCCAGAATTTCTCATGTGTCAGTATTTAAAAATAGTATTTATTCCATCCGTCCCCAGTCTAGATGTTTCATCGTCTCCTACATATAAAGCTGGTATATACAGCTTGCCACATGTTTCATAAATAACATATTAATTCTTTGTGTAGGCCCAAAGACGTTGGAAGACCAAAGGCGGATGTGGCTGCTGATTTTATCAACAGTCGTATCTCAGGATGTAAAGTTGTCCCGTATCCTTCACTCTTGCATCCTGCGTAAACAATTCATGTTTATCTAACATTGTGTTATATGACTGCATCGTTCCCTGGCTTTTTTTCCTGAGTGATGGCATTCAGTCACTTTAAAAAGATTCAAGACTTTGATGATTCTTTCTACAGGCGTAAGTACATTTCTGCCTCTAAACCTCAGCAGAGTTACTTTAATGACTGAGGGGTTAAATTCATTCCAAGCTGTTTATCGTTGCAGAGTTTCACATCATTGTCTGCGGACTTGACTCCATTATTGCAAGACGCTGGATAAATGGAATGCTGGTACAATTTAAATTCAAGAAAAAATTTTCTTTTCCCTCTTGTCTATTATTACCTGCTGTTTTTGTGGAGAGGTTTAGCTAACCTAATTGATTGATCTCTGTAGATATCTCTCCTGAGCTATGAAGATGGAGTGCTTGATCCCAGCTCCATCATCCCCCTCATCGACGGGGGGACGGAGGGCTTTAAAGGAAACGCTCGTGTCATCCTGCCGGGCATGACTGCGTGTATTGATTGCACACTGGAGCTGTACCCACCACAGGTAGCACCCACATTCAGTGTTCATTTTCTAGGTTCACTTTATAAATCTTTACTTTGGAAAGTCTATTGATCTCTGAGAGGTTTTCAGCCTGGTGAGGTCATTGATCCCAGTTAAAATGTTTTTTTTTTCTACTGCATGTGACCGAAAAAGTCAAACTTCCAGCAGGGCAAATTATGAATCATCTATTTAGCATAACCTTCAGCCTGACCAAAATAATGTAATGTAAAGTGGTCTGATATAGCAGGCTTTGTGAAAATAAATAATGTTTAAAGAATTTAACTTTAATGGTTTCGAGATGGAAACTAAAGAGGAGCTAAAAAATCAGAAGAGGAAAAGTAGTATAAATAATGATATGGACCATGAAATTATTTTAGAAAACAAAACAAAATGTGAGACTCAAAGTCCTCAGGAAAAATGCTTATCTTTGAATTGTTTCAACCCACAGATAAATTTCCCCATGTGTACCATCGCAACAATGCCGAGGCTACCAGAACACTGCGTGGAGTACGCCAGAATCTTACAGTGGCCCAAAGAAAGGCCTTTTGGAGGTTTGCGTTAATGTGAAAAGAAAAATCAATGAGTTTATATAAACGTTTATAACCTCCACCTTCTTCTCAACCAGACACGAGTTTAGACGGCGACAATCCAGAACACATCCAGTGGGTGTTTGAGAAATCCCAAGAAAGAGCAGCAGAGTTTAACATCACAGGAGTGACATACAGACTCACGCAAGGTGAGACTGTGAATTACAAAACTTTTAATTTATGCAGCGTTAATTTGTCACATCACTTCTTATTTTTGACAGAACTGATAGAATTAACCTCAGAGTCGGCTTTTGTGTTGCAGGAGTTGTGAAGAGGATTATTCCCGCTGTGGCATCAACTAATGCTGTTATTGCTGGTATGAAACTTGGGTTTCATACCATAAAGCAGTTATGTTTCTTCTCCAGCTTTAGGTGTCATTGGTCAATTTGCCAACTATTCTAAAGCAGAGCATGCATGTTTTATTTTAACATACAACCTTAGCAATAAATGATGGTTTACTTTTTCTTGCTTCAAGCATTTTAGTCTGAATTGTTTATGCTGTACTAAACTAATAAGTAGGACATAATGGTTTTCAGGGTTTAGGTAGTTAGAATGCAGTATTAAGATGATTCAATTCAGAAAATTACTATCATGTTTATATGTTTTACTTCTGCTCTTCACAGCTGCCTGTGCATCTGAGGTCTTTAAAATCGCGACAAGGTTTGTTAGAGAAACACATTTTCTTCAGGGTTTTATTTCTTGATGTGAGCATCAATTACAGTCAGATTTGTCTTTTCAGTGCATATATTCCCTTGAATAACTACATGGTTTTTAATGACGTGGATGGACTATACACCTACACCTTTGAAGCCGAGAGAAAGGTTTGTATTTTTTTACTAACCATAGACTGCAGTTTTCATAGAGGATAATGATCGGTGTTCCAAGTCATCTTTCTTTGACAGGAAAATTGCACAGCATGCAGCCAGGTACCTCAAGATCTCCAGTTCCCTCCTTCTGCCAAATTACAGGAAGTTTTAGAGTACCTGACCGAGACGGCCTCCTTGTGAGTTCTCGGAACAAAACATGACGATATCAGAAATGTACAAATTTGATCTATGATCACTTTAAGATGGCGTAATTTTTCCATCCAGACAAATGAAATCACCGGCCATCACCACAACCCTTGAAGGAAAGAACAAGACTTTGTATCTCCAGGTAATTATCCAACATTTAAACTGCTGCACAATCTGTTTACCTTGAGCTAAAACAAGTTTTCTAATCTTATTGCAGTCTGTTAAGTCCATCGAAGAGCGCACAAGGCCAAACCTCTGCAAAACTTTAAAAGGTACATAAGAGATGACTTTCTTTTTGGCCTTAAAACGGTAAATGCACCATGTTTTATTTTCCTCCAATGCAGAGCTGGGCTTGTCAGACGGACAGGAAATAGCTGTTGCCGATGTCACAACTCCACAGACGGTTCTATTCAAGATTAATTTCACTGCTTGAATTAAAAACTAACAGACTAAACTGCACTGACGCATCTGAATGCAAACTGGATGTAGGATCACTGCGGGGTTTTTTTGCTGTTGCAGTTGTACATTTGACATCAGGGTGTAAATATGGTGCAGAAGGTCTCACTTGTGAGACATCATGTTATTGTGTTGTCTGAAGATGGAATCAAATAATATTGTTTTTGTAACATGGTTTACTTCTTTATTTGTCCAGTGCAGATTCATATTATATCCAGTTTCTTATTACTTGAGAATAATTATGTATGTAAACTCCAACCTAATAAAGTTTATCATTAGAAATTTTGGGTTTTTTTTCATTATTGGACCTCAAGCAGACACCGTCCACAGAATACTCTCTGAATTGTCTTGGGTTCTGGGATCATTGTCCACTCGCTCACTCGGGTAGCAGCCATTTCCCTTTCCAAAACCACTTGTTCCAGTTCTTCTGGGGGGAATCCCACGGTTGCAGGCCACTTTCAATTTGAAACACCAAATTGTCAACAGATGTTTCTTTAATATTTCAACATAATGCTTTTTTCTCATGGTGCCATCTATTTTATGAGGTACTCCAGTTCCTCCTGCAGCGTTATTGCCCTCTGTTTGTCCTCCAAATGTAACAATGGGCATTATAGCCAAAAATGCCCGTGACAGCGGCGGAAGGAAACCCAGGTACTCTGTTTTGATCAATGTGTTGGGATCCAGTTTATGGTGCTCAGGTGAAGCTGGACCTGCTGCACTCAGGAAACTCACCCATGGCACCGAGGAATGGAGGATACAAGTTGTAGCCAGGGGAGAACGGAGATAAGCCGGAGTTTGCCATGTTAACAGCTGAAGGATGCATCGTAGAGGTGAAAGGAAGATAGAGGCCGGGGGAGGCGGAGGGGCTGGGGCCCGACTAGGATGCTATACTGACCCATCAGCAGGGTTTGTAACATGTAGGACAGAGTCTGTTGGTCCTGCAGGAGCGTCTGACACATGCTAATGCTGAAGCCCAGCTGCCACTTTAGTTTCAGTAGACCACTGGACATATCTACAGAAATGAATGTCCCCCATCCAACAAGCACCTGCTGGGTGTTGCTTCTACATCATCTCAAGCATGTAGTCAGAAGGCTTCATTTGTATTTTTGTTTTATTTTGTATTTGGTACTTACTTCTAAATCATGACTGCATAATTAAACGGTTACTCATCCAATCTTAGCTTAAGTTTTTATAGCCTGTTATGATGTATAAAACTAACCAATTTTTAAAAGAAATCAAACAGGTTTTTTGTAATTCATCCAAATGCCAGCAGCATGCCTGTTTTAAGGCTCATGTTTTCAAAATTTCCCAACCTGTCCACAGAGATGATTACCCGTTGAATTTAAATGTAGTAGTATTTTAATGTAACACGTTATCATCAGTGGAATATTTAGCAGGAAACCAATTTTCTTCAGATTAAACCTTCTCCACCCACTAAGAGTTGATCTTTATTTTTAAAGCTTTTCATCAAGGAATCAGCCTGATCCTTTTGTTTCTTGCCTAGATTTAATAATTTAGGTTTATGTTGTAGCTTAATTGAATGTTATATCTCTTTAAAATGTATCCTAATTAAAAGGCAAAAAAAAAATCAAATCAAATAAAAGAGATGCATTTTAAAGAGAAAGTAAAAAAAATTGTTCTCCATATCCAGTGTGCATGTCAACACTTTAAGCTTCTTAAGGCACTAATGAAAGTGGCCGCTTATTGTCCGGAAGACAGATGGTTTCTGTCTTGATTAAGTTTTAATTTTCCTCTTGGATGGAACTGACAGGCTTGTCTGGTTCTGTCACGAACAAGCGTCTCTCTCCCGTTGCTTCCTGTCTAAATGGTATCTACGGTGTGACTCCTGGGACCGGAGCGGATCTGTGAGAGTGCTGCTTTTTTTTCTCCGGCGCTGACTTTTTGATTCTTTGTTCTGCAGCAGGCCTGCACTCCTGTGATTATTCATTTACTTGATTTTATTTTATTTTTTCTTTCAAATTTGAGGGATAATACTTCAAAACTGGAGATTAGTATTTAATACTACCTTGTTTTTCTCCTGATGCGGGATCTTGCACAGACAGACTGATGGGGACTCCTCTAACGCCTTATCATGCACATAAATAAGACACAAGGCGCAAGTAAGTGGAGAACATCAATTCTCAGTGCTATTAGAAGCCTGTTATGATGCTTACATTAGTGTACATTAGTATACAACACACTAATGTACATAGTGTTTTTAAATAGCAAGGTAGGCTTAATAACACTGTAATAGTACCCACTTAGTTTGGCTCAAATTTCTCTGTCTGCTCATGCAAAAAACAGATGTATTATAAAAATCTTTGTATTTTTGCAAAACAGAAGTTGTTCATGGAGTATTCACTTTGTATTATCATTCTTCAGATACTCTGTGGTACTTAGGATTAAAGTTGTGTCCCAGTTTTTTTTTGTATGACTCATCTGGACGGCCAATTTATTCACAAAGATATGCACAGCTGAAAGGAAAATATTACTCAGAAATGACTTTACGTCGGGGTCTCGTCTGCTCTAAATGTTGCTCCCAGGCGTTTGGCTTTTTTCAGGTTTCATTTTTCACATCCTGACAAATCAGCTTTATGCACACCCCTTAGACTCACCTGAACAATTTTAAAATCACAGCGTGTTTCACAAATTTTGTACGAATCTCCATTTTCCTGTGTAGGTAAGATGAAGATGATCAAACTGACACAACAATTACTCTGGGGGTTCATTTTGCTCTGCACAGTAAACCTCAGCATCCAGCAAGTGTCCAGTGGCAACCAAAGCTCTCGAGGACAGAGAGGTAAGCATCAGCATCAGCCCGGTCAGACCATCACACACCCAGCGGGGCTCATTAGGGCTCCTGGTCAAAGGCCTGCTGGGTTGGAGCTCAAGTAAAGCACAAACACCTTTAGATCCACCGTACATTTATTATGATGTTATAAATCACAATGCAGATGTTTTTTTTTTGTTTATTTTTACAAACTATGAAATTAGTAGTCCTTATCATTACTCGCAGATGCATCTCAGTTTATAAAAGTATCACTGAAACATTAAATAATTGCAGAAACTGAAACTCAGTTGAAATAGTATAAAATTCAACCATTCATTTCAGGGTTTTTTTTTACAATTACAGCACACAGGTTATGAAAAGTAAAACATAGGTTATCTGAGAATTTGTATATCACTTTATGTGTAATATGTAATATATATATGAAAAATTAAGAAATATATGTTACAGCTTGGTTATGACTTTCACCATCATGGGAGCGAATGCACTTTTACCTTCCACTCAATTTTCCACTATTAGGATATTATGCAGCCTAATAATAGATTAATAGGAAGGTAATTTTGCAGTAAACCCTTCGTGGTTACCCTCTTCTTGAAAGCTTCAGTAAAAGCAGAATACATGCTTTTAGAATTTAATTGTTTATATAAATTAGCTTTTTAAACACATTCCTATGTACTGAACTGCATATGCATTGTATTAAGAGAATATTTTAAATTAAAAACTCTAAGCAGATTTTCAGGGTTTTCTTTTCATAAATCTCAATATATAAATTTGTTGCTATAAAATCAGTGGCTTCTAGATGTTCAGTCCCCAGGGGCTTTTGGAAAAATTATTAAATCCCCTTGAGATAATAATATAATGGTTTACAGAATTAAATGAACAGTCAGGATTTTGTGTCATGGGGAAAAAAGGTTTCCAGACATTACTTAAAGAAATCAAGCAGTGGTTTATGTAACTCCACATTTGCATATAATGTGTTCTGAGAATCATCTAGAATCTTAAACTGTCAGATAATGCAGTGGAGAAAAGAGTACATCGCTTGTGACAGAAAGATCGGGAAGTACCATCATGAACCAGCATAAAATATTAATGTTCGAGTCAAGTACTTTTGAAATATGTTATAGCAATGAACTAGAATAGTGAGGTAGACAGTCAGAGTTTCTAAACATTTCGGTTATATCTAGTGCGCAATACATTTGGCATATTCTAAGCTTTCGAATTTGACTTTAAAAATAAGATATATGTTGTAAAAAAATACTTGGAAATGTTTCTTCTTCTTGAATTTACTATTTTGCTATTATGTTTTACTCATATATTTAAAAAAAACTGTCATTTATTATCTAAAAATAAATTTGTATAACATTTTTGCAAGTTTGACTACATTATTTTGATCAAACAGTTAGTACTAGAGTATGGTTTCAAATACTTTTATACTCTTGTTTGGATAAATTATGGAACAACTTAAGATACTTGATTGAAGATACATTATAATACTGTTACTCTACCTCTGATTTCTGGTGATCAGACACTATAAGGTCATGATTTGGATTGGTGATACTTTTCATTCCAGTAGGTGGTGCTGTTGCGCTAAAAACAATAACAGCAAACGGTATAAATAATTGTTAACCTGCCTTCTTACTGGGTAATTAAAATGAGATAAAAAGTCATTTATTTTCTTCCAGAATTTAACATTGACTAACGCCAGAACACTGCCTATATCTGTGGAGACACGGAAAGTTTTAAAGGGTCTCTGATGAATGTTTGAGTGCCTTAAACAATTATAATATACATTTTGTTTACACTTCATTAGACACAAACAGGAACAAAAAGTGCCAATTTAAATAAATAGAGCTTAGCATTTTCTCCAGCTTGTTTTCCACTTTTTAAAATTCCTATTAATAAAAAAATTGCAAAATATCCAGGTTAGAATGGCTGGCTACCTGTAGTGGCACCACTGTTGAGATAGTGAGTGCTTTGGTCTTGTGCTCCATCTTGAATCAAACTGATCTTTTTTTTTTTTCCTTACTGCATTTCTTGGTCAGGGTCATCACAGGAGAGGACGGGGACATGTGAAGTGGTTGCGGCTCATCGCTGCTGCAATAAGAATAAGATTGAAGAGCGCTCTCAAACAGTCAAGTGTTCTTGCTTCCCCGGACAGGTAGCTGGGACAACAAGGGCACTGCCCTCTTGTGTTGAAGGTAACATTACAAAAACCCCTTCTTGCAACTCTCTTAAAAAAATAAATATTTTGCTATGACTGGAAAGTGCTGCATGTCAAAGTCTTGTCACATTCACCAGAAACCGCTGATGTCGAGGCTTTTAAAGTCCAAAGGAGCATGACATCTGATTGGGATGTTTTTTCCCAAACAACTCGTCTTTTTTTTTTTGGAAGCTCTTCAATTGAAAAAGTGATCCTTTGCCACTTTCCCCCCCCCTATAGCCTCCATTGTGCGTCAGAAATGGTGGTGTAAAATGGAGCCGTGTCTGCAGGGGGAGGAGTGTCGAGTTCTCCCTGACCTCACTGGTTGGTCATGCATCTCTGGGAACAAAGTGAAGACCACAAAGGTGAGGAGGGGCCCGGCATTAGTCTGAGTCACAGTTCGATTCGACCAGCCATCCATCCAGCTGCTAGCGTTACCTGCTTCATTTCTCGGAAGGTGCTGAGGCATATCCCAGCTGACCATGAGCAAGAAGTGAGGCCCACCTTGAATAGGTTGCCAGTCCAAGACAGTCATTCTATTCAGGTTCCTTTTTTATAGCAGCGATAGCAATCAAAATTGTCTGAAGACGCTACACAGATGTCTGTGCCTAAGCTCCCTGGAGCGAGCACTAAGGCAAAAGCAAGGAAATAAACAAAACAAAAAACCTTGCTTTTTAACAGGAGGAAACCTTGAATGCTGCCAAGCTTTTACAGATGGGTCTAGGGATGGAGGAATGGGATCCATAAAGAAAGCCACATATCCAGGAAAAAGAGATGAAAAGGGACAGAAGAAGAGAGCATGGAGAAAGAGAGAGAGAGAGATTTAAAAGGCAAACCAATTTATTCATACAAATGTCACATTGAAGTTAGCCTAACTATTGTATGTATACATGATGCATTCAGATGGTGCATTGCATTTACAAGAATGAAAATGGATAAAATGGGGAGAGCCAGCATTCAGAGTATTAATTATAGAACAGCTGAGTGGGCATACAGTCTGCTTATGAGGTTACTGTTGGCAGGATAAACAGAGCAATGAGGCAGATAACTGTGTCAGTGATGACAGTCATTTACATTAGGGGTCTGTATGTGGGCACACTATATAGCAGATCTCATTAGCAGAACGGGAAGAAATGGAAAAACTCTCAGCCTTACACAATACAAGACAACTTCACAGAAAGGCACTGCATACAGATCTGGTTTTGTGGTGAGTCTAATCTTTTTTGGGACTTCCTGGTTGACTTGTACACATCCTAAAACTTTATTCTCCGCTGCTCTCTTTTGATTCTGACAGATTCCGCAATCAAGTGTAATAACCGCTCCCATTGGCTGCATCAAACCTCTTGCTCTCGCCATCCTCAATGCGCTCGGAAAACCTAATTCTATAATCTGGTGAATGATGGGGCCAAGAGGACAAACAGGAAATAAGCTGTGAACTAATTCTGCACACTAAAACCCATGTAATTAAATCTGACGGCCAAAGGAAAACCCCAGCGCTTTTAGAAACGAGCTGTCTCTGTAGTTGCCTTTTTGTTGAACTGCTTTTTATACATAATTCATAGCGAGGGGGAAATATTTTACAGTGAAAGTGGGGCAGGTAAGCAATGGAAGCATGCCGAAAAGGATCTATGGCTTCACTGCAGCCACAACACGGTAATCTTTAATCAAGGATAAAACAGAATTGGATCCAATTACATTTTTTGCTGTAGGAAGTGGGATGACTTGGGAAGTGGGTGAATGTAAGACGATCTTTAGTTTTAAAAAACTCTTCAAAAAAAAGAGAAACAGAACTCATAAGCCAAAACATAAGAAACTGTGGCAAATTCACATTCTATAACATGATGAAATAAAACTAATTGATGAGAACAATTGGATCCAATAAGTTGTTTTAATCACAAGCATACCTGGATGACATGAAAGGGAAACCGAATTTTCAAATCATTTAATTTAATTTGCAACAAATCTTCAGTTGTTTATCTTATATTCTATAGATTTCTTGGATTAGTGAATGAGTAACAGCACTGTGAAGCTCATGCAGAAGCAGGCCAAGCAGAGACCTTCCCAACATGTGCCCTAAAGGTGCCTAATCATACTTTAACTTTCACATCAGGCCCATCAGTTCACTGCGAGTTTCAATCAGGTCAATCGTAGTTCATGTTGAGGGAGAGCTGTGTGACAACCCGCTTTAGTGATTAGGCTTCAATGTTTTTATCAGCTATGTTGCTGAGAGTTACATTACTAATTCAGTGACATTAAATACTACAATTTTCAAATAATAATTACTCCTTCAAGTACTGTTCTCTCCGCTCTGCAAGTGGCAATAAAGGGGTTAAAATGTTGTACATCTGCATGTTCTTATTCTGAATCTTCTTGCATATCTGGTTCAAATTTTACAAGCCCACTAAGTAACCATCACCTCCAGTTATTGGTGCAAGACATTTGGCCAGGAGTTGCATTTGTTCAAGACCAGTGTATCCTTTCGCTGGTTTCACAACCCACACAGAGGGAAGCATTTGGGAAATTTAACCAATGCCAAGCTTACAGAGATCCAGTTTGAATGCCCAAAATGGGACAACAAGTGAAAGGTTGGGAGAGCAGAAATTAGAAAGACCACAGCAGAGTTCAGACTGATAATGCCACCACAGGCTGTTCATGTCAAACACTAATTCAAAAGTAATGGATTTGGCCCAAAACGATAGCTGGAGATAGGCACCAGCAACCCTCCTGACCCCAGTATGGGACAAGAGTGCAGGAAAATGGATGGATGGGTGGATGGATTTAGTTTTGCTTAAAGTTCGGGGATGACCTCTGGTGCATTACTAAATAAACCAACACAAAGTTGAAGCAACTTTGCTATATATGCTGTAAAACAAGTTGCGATTGAAGGAGAAGGACTAAGGTTAGCTACAAGCTTTGATAGTCAGATTTAAGTATTGCCATTGCTTCTTTAGTCAGCTTTAGGCAACAACACCAGCAGTGACCTTTAGTCCAGTTTGTTATGCTTCTGCAGGAGCTTGCCTGTGTAATCTGGCTCATTTTGTGTTTATCATGGGTTTATCACTGATCAAAAAGAATGGAAACTGGGCCTGCCAAACCCACAGCGGGATGAGATGGAGGAAGGCACCAATTGCTCATATCTATGAGAGTGATAACACTCTGTAAAGGCCATTTAATAGGCTGATAACAGGCCAGGCAAATGTCTTGTCTTTAGTTCACAGGGGTTGATTCATCGGCCACAAAATAGATTTTTATAAGCCGTAGCTGTAAGACGACGATAATACTGAGGTGACATGACTGTTGCAGAATTAATTCTCTTCTTCACTCTGTCCCACCTCTCTTTGTAATAGATACTTCATACTTTAATCAACATGCTGCAGTAAATTGAGATTTTATCAAAGCTTGTAAATATACAACGGACACAACCCCGGAATTGTTTTGAAAAATAAAGGTAAAAGGGAAGCAACCTAAACATGGGTTCTTCCTACTGACCACCAGGAGGCTTAAAATTTCCCTGTGAACCTGCATTTGATGCATTGGAGTGCTTTATTGTTTGACATCAAACCCAGTCCAGCACTGGTTTGATCCGCAGCGTTCACATGGCACCAGTTTTAGCACTGGTTCCATTTATGTTAACTGTTGGCTGTAACAAAGCACAATATGAAAAAAGTAAAGTGTTGTGAATTCTTTCCAAGTTCATTCATAGTAATTCATAGGTTCAGCTGAGAACAGTGACTGTGAAAGCAGCTATTTAGAACATTTTGTCCTGCATATGAAAAAAGAAACAACTTGATTATTGGTAGTTTGTCTTCCCAAACCAGCCCTTAGCTTTAAAACTTATCCTTTTCTCTGGACAAAGACGGAGTTGGTACCAAGATAGAAATGCTTTTATGTAGTACCTGTGTCAAACTCAAGGCCCACGGGCCAAATTCAGCCCACTGTTACTATTTAGGGCCACATAAACAGCAGCAGTGCTATTTAAATAGCAGATAAATAGGGATTGAATTATCAACCATGAAATAGTGGAAGATGAATTAGAATCTAGAATTTAGAGGGCCACAGATATTTACGTGGGCCCATAGATTTTGGAGGGCCAGATAAAGAGAACCTTGAAGATAACTTAATTAGATATTATTTTAATCAGTCAAGTAAAATTAGCTTTTTTGTATGTGCAAAAGTACATCACCATGAAAAGATGTTTGCTATTGTTTAATTATAAGAAGTATTAATCAAATGCAAAGAAAGCTGTAACATTTAACATTTTTTTACATTCTGCCACAACTGGTAGAATGTTGACATTAAAGTTTATGTGGCCTGAAATAAAAATGAATTTGATGTAGGAGATTGGCACAGATTTGATTTTGCTAGAATAAAAATTCTTCTTGACCTGGAACTACTTAGATAAATATTTTCAGGAACATGTTCATTTTTATTTGATCTGTTTTACCATCGCAGATATTCTCTTTATAAGTTATAGTCCTAATTAAGGTGCAACAAATCACTAGTTATGGATGGAATCCATGACGATGCTTCAGAAAAGCAATACAGAAATTACATAAAATGTGAATAAACTCACTGTGGCAAGTTTTGTCGAAATCTGTATCAAATTTTACAAGTGCAGCATTTTTGTAGGAATCACCACTGTTCAGCTTTTTTGTTTTTCTTCAATATTGAGAGCTTTTCTCACTTTTTGCTAGAGTATCTGTCTTACCTAAGACATGCCTTACCAGCCTTTGGGTAAGTTTATCAGCTGTACTAGCTTATCTCTTGACAGACTTCAGTTTACATACTGTAGTTTAGATGTCGAGCTATGCTTTAGAGCTGGAGGTAGAAGTCTGTGAATGTCTGACTACAAAAAATAAAGAAGCAAAAGTCAGATTTTCCAACACACTACTTTGTGTCCAAAAGTATCAACATCAATTTTCCCTTAAAAAAAGAAAGAACCACTCATTCTTTTTCTTCTGTATCTGTTTTTAGGTGGCACGATAGCAAGACAGAAGCTTCTGCTAAAGAGTTCAACCTCAGCTGACCTTCTGCTGTCAACTTTTGCAATATTGGACCCCTCACAGATAAAGCAGGGAGAAACAGATACTTAATTAGATATCTCTTGGCTGAGCTCAAAACTGCAGAAACTCATTATTTAATTTTCATTTGTCTTTGAATAGTTTTGTTTTGTGTTAATCCCCTAGAGAGAACAATCCATTAAATTTGACAAGAGATTAAGTGATGTAGTTTTTTCCAATCCAAACCGAGAGCTTCAGCTAAAGTCTTTGTTTTCGTGCTTGAAATGCCGGGCACATTGTGATGCGCTCAATCAAGGTTTAGCCCGAGCTGCTGGCAGACCCTTAAAAAGAGATTTTGTGGATTTTTTTTCAGGTGGCAGAAAGTGAACCCAGTCTGTGGCTCGTGACTCGCTGCCGCTTAAAACAACAGACCACAAACACTGAGAAATTTATGATTACACTGTGTAGCAATTGTAGTCTGCGTTGTCCCTTACTCTTAGCTTCCTAACGAGGTCAGGTCCCTTTAGACTACAGTAAAGAGGCACTCTGACTCCCTACAAATGCACATGCATACAAAGGCAGCTTTTTCTTTTTTTTTTTAACCCTACTGGTCACAGGCCACCACCTGCAAGGCTGTGATGGCGTGCGCACAAGCATGGAGTCCTAGCGCAAAACAAGAACTGTTTGAAATGCTAATCATTAGGAGAAAGGAGAGGAGAAATAAAGAAAAGAGAAGAGGAGCTTCTTCGCTGCAGAGAGTCTTTACATCAGGGTTTTTTGTTTGGCTCTCTAAACTGAGAGCTCCCATGGAGGAGACTCTTCTTATAGTAATGATTTGAAACACCGGTGTTTTTCTGCCTCGGTGCAAGTCGTCGCCTCTAAAAGAGCAGAATGTTTATTACCACTTAATCAGTTGTTCTCTTAATATGCATATTGCACATTTTCCTCCTGGACTCGGCCTGATTGACTCTCTTTTATCTCTTGAGCTCAACCAAACGTTTTGCATTTTGTCTTTGTGAAAAAAAAATCCATATATATACATATCTCTCTCTCTCTATATATATATATATATATAGCACAACTTCAGCAGCTGCAAATCAATCCATTTTAGACACCTGGCTTGTATGAAGACCACATGCTGTTCTGGCTGAAGGTACCTGAATTCTAAGCAGCTTGCTCAACATCACACAATTATGCATTATAATTGTTTTCCTCGAGACAACATTCCTTCCTGAGCCATTATAGGATTCAAGCATTCAAGCAGGGTTTGATTTGTAAACATTTAAATCATTATTATGTTTACAATGTTTACAGGGAATGATGATAAGATAAATGATGTCATTTCAGGTCAACAAGTAAGTATTTCTGCCTACCCTAAGGCAGGGATGTGATTGAGAGAAATATGCCTTTGCACTGGAGAGTTTCTGTCAAATGTCCCATAGTGGCTAAACTCAGCTGAAGCTTGAGGTGCTGCTGATGCAGATGGGTTAAAACATGTTTGAACTCTATTAAATAATAGTCAGATATTGGTGCTTTCACAAAATGTCCTTCCATGAAGGCTGGTAAGTAACTGAGTGACTAAGAAATAAATATAGTTTCTATGTTGTTGCTTGGAGGAGACAACAAAGGAGCTTTTGACTTCAACTTAATACATTCAGTTTGTAATATTGCATCAAGGTCCACATACAATGCTGGAAAAATATATTTCCCCACCTATATACTTCTTCAGTTATTGCTTTTTTTGTAATTCAGGTTTTGGTTTAGGTTGCTCAGAGTGTAAGTGTTAGTAATTCATGAGTTGTTGTTTTTTTTCTCTGAGGAGTGAAAAGGATGTCACACAGAAACTCTTTTCTCACAGCTAATCTTTAAAACGGTGAAAACAAAACAACATGCCATTCAAGTAAGGGAAATTTATGTAATACCTTATAAAATTACTAATATGTAAGGCTAAATTAAGAGCTGTAACAAATGAGGCTGGACAAGGTCTCATGTTTAAATCGGCAACGTTTATTCTGAGATAACTACAATGAAGAGCGAGTTCCCACTTTGCTGCAGTTCTCATTCTTCATACATTTAGATATTTATCTCCTCATCAAAACTATGATAATGTCTCCATCAGAATAGGCTGTTTTATAAAAGCAGACTTGGAAATATATTTTTGTCAGAGATATGGCATAGAAAAAGCACAGATATATCAAAAAGCACTTCATGCCTACTATTAGGTATGGTGGAGGATCTATAATGCAGTGAGCTTGCTTCTCTTTCAAAGGTTCTTGCAACCTTGTCAGAGTCCATGGCAAACCTGGAGATTATGAATAAACTGTCCAAATTATTAACAGCAGAAGTGCCAATAGATGTGTTATACATAATTTCATGAGGCATATGGACAATTGGTTTTTTTCTTGTGTTTTTTTTTTTACTCAGATTTTCCAGGGATACTAAAAATTGTGGTGGGTGCTGTACTATGCATTGCAAGTAAATAAGGTGCTGCATCAGCTTCCTTTAGCCCCAACAGATGCTTTTTACCCAATCATGTTCATTGACTATTTTGCATGTAGGACTAACATTCCTTTGAAATGCAAAGCTAATTGGACCTGAATGTCCAGTGATTTCACTTGTGTTTTTAAAGGTTGATCAGATCTTGCCCAGCTGAACTCTGGGAAGGGCAGGAACTCGTCGAGCTAAAAACTTTACATGAGATTAAGCCAGTGGTTCTCAAATAGTGGGGCGCGCCCCCCTAATGGGGCGCGGTGCGATACCTGGGGGGGCGCGTGTGACCCTGGGGAACAGGCTGCTTTTTTTTTTTTTCTTTTTTCTTTTTTAGTTATTATAATTATTAAATATTATTTATTGATTTGATTTAATTTTGCAATGGTGCAATTAGTTGGTCAAACATGTTTACAGTTAAAACACGTCTTAAAACAGAATTAAAACACGATTTAATAAAGTTATTCTTTGTAAGTTTGACCATATGTCTTTCTTTTTTTCTTTTCTTTAATGTTAATAAGGATAAAATGTTATGCAGAGATGGATAGTCATGGTGGGCAGTGGGGGGCGCGAATAGTTTTCTTCTTGCTAGGGGGGGCGTAACAGAAAATAATTGAGAAGCACTGGATTAAGCCAATGTAAATGTTTTATCAGAAGCATATTTCCACAATTTCTTCTGCGTTTACTTTTGGACATGTTTATTTTTATATTTTTATATTTCTTTGTTCTTGTATATATGTATATGTCTGTTCTTATGTTTTTAGAATAATATGTTGTTACTTTTATTGAGTAGATGTTGTTTGCGTGAACATGTTCTTATTATCAAGAACTCATTTTTAGCGATAAAAGCTTGGAGTAGTAAAATAATATTTTTCACCCAGAAGGGATTATGTCAGTGCTGACATCACACATCTTCAGATTTGTGTTTCTATTCCCAAAATACCAAGAGCATTCACACACTTTATCATTTTTTAAAAAATGATTTGTGTGACATTCATTAGGCGTTTTTTTTAGATATGTTTGTGATCCAAGGACTCTCATGCAAGGTCTTACAAAAAGTTTAGGGAATGTGCAGTGTTTTTGATTAGCTTTTATCTGTGATATAACCCTAAAATCTCTCAGAGGCTTATTTCTGTGCTTCTTTACAAATTAGGTAGAAACCCTGTCAGCACCTGTCAGGATACTTTGCTTTAAAAATTACATCTGTAATATGAAGATGGCAGCAGCCAAAACAAGGTAATTAAGTGTTTATAGGCATTATAAAACCTACACTCTTGGTTGGAAAATGGGATACTGCTAATAGATGAGGTTTGAATACTGAGAATAATAGACCACATTATATTTGTAATGATAGCTGAAGAAAAAGGATTAAATATCCACAAAAGGAGATGGAAATAATTATTCGCCATTTGAGAGTTATGAGTCACTTCATTTTCATTATACAAACAAGATTCAGGAGTAATTTCTATCAGTCCATTTGAGATGAGTTTGTGGATGATATGTGGGATGGCGTCTGCGGTCTCTGAAGTATGCTGTGGCAAATTAAAAACGTATAGTTTATTGTGGATTATCTACAGCAGTGAATGCAGTTCAGCTTACAGGATTCATTTGGTAGCTTGGCCATTATAGACACATCAATACAAACTTCTGCGTAGGAGGGGAAGAATAACTGTTTGTGAGTCTGTGATGCAAAATACACTTATTTTTTGTACATATTTGTATGTTGAATTCTACTCAATGCTAACACTTTTCCTATTACATAGGAAATTACTTTATATCTATAAAAAAATTCAAAATGTAATTTTATTTAAATAAATCACTGCCAAGATTAAAGTTACGTCCTTTCAGGCTTTTTGCATTCACACAAACATTGCTCAATTGATTTCTCATGCCAAATGTAGGATTGAAATTCACTTATTAAATGCATTGCACAGCTCACACCACAGTATGATTTACTGCTGATCAACCTTTAGCAGGTTTGAGAGCTACCATAAATCTTTGCTGTGCTACAATTTAACTCTTCAGCCTGGAAAACTGACTGTTGAGGGAAAAAAAAACGTATCTGAAGCGAAAATGTTGACTTATTTATTTCATGAGGAACGTTTAGGTTGATATTGTCATCGGAGAAGTTTACAGGTGACTTTATGTCTCGGTTAAAGTAATGATAACAACTCTGACCCTGCACAGTTCTTGTGAGAGGGAGTCTCAATACACACATTTAATCAAATACTGCAAGATATAAATTTTAAGCAGTTAACATGGGAAAACAAGGCAGAATTACACTAATGAGATTCTGCTGCTGGACTAATTTGAACACACATAGAGAGAGAAAACTGGCATGATTTTTTAAAATCACATTGGCTTATTAAGGTTATTGCTTATGTTTCATTATCTCCATTCATATTTGCGTGTGTGTGTGTATGTGTGTGTCCGCTGGCTTGCTTCAGTTAGTCTTACATTCTGCTCTTTTCCTCCCACCTGGTCCTGGTTTGCTGTTCACACCACCTGCACCGTGTCGGTTGTCTGCCTCCATCAGTATAAATGCTTCTTTGTTCTCTGTCAGATTCTCATTTTTGTTGTTTCTGTTTCTTTCCTGGTGTAACTGGGCTTTAGCTAACGCTATGCTCTGCTTTGTGGATTAAATTTTAGTTTAAATCTGTCTGTTAACCATGAATTGTGTTCCCTGTATATACAATTTACAACTATAGTTTATCAGTAGTGTAAAAAAGAATACAAAATGTAATTTTTTTTTTCCATATGTTGATTCCTGGAAGTTTGTTTATTATTCTCTATGAGCTAACCTGCATTTAAGCTAAAATCTCATAAACAATTTTAAAAATATACGCTTTTTTGTCTCATAACAGTAGTAATCTTACATGCATTTTATTGGGATTTTATATGATGAACCAACAGAAAATAGTGAAAAATTGCATGAGGTGGAAGAAAAATTATACCTAGTTTAGAGCTGTTTTTTTCTGAAAAGTGTGGCATGCTATCCTCTGGAGTCAATATCTTGCATCTTTCAAATCGTAACTGCAAGTAAATTGGAGTATGTCTTTACCAGCTTTCCATATCTATACACTAAGCATTTCTGAATATTTTTTTTTGTTGTAAAGTGGCTCAGTGCTTGAGTCTCGACGCAGACATATTTTAGGATTTTAATCCATTCTAAAACACGGATTTGGTTTGATCTGAATCATTACTTTGTTTTTGGTCCTGGAGAAGATAAGCATCCACCTTAAATAGGATTTCCTCTGCTTTATTTAATTTTGCATCAACTACCTGTCTCTGCTAAAGAAATAATCCCCATATCATGTTGCTGACACCACTACATTTCATGGGCATTGTGTGCTTTGGGTGTTTGTTTTATTTTATAGCATGTGGCTTGCAGACCAAACTGCTCTGAGTATCTGCCTCCACATGTTTACAGTTTTCCCTACATGACTTGAGCCTAACATTTAACAGGATTTCTAATGGCTTTCTTTCAACAATAGCTTTTTTTTTTTGAGCCACTCTTCCATTAAGGTCATATTTGTGGCTTGGAGAACTAATAGACGTCCTGAGCTGAGCTGTGGATCTCTAAGCTCATTAAGAGTTACTACGGACCTCTTAGCTGCTTCCCTGTGTAATGCTCCTTTTGACCAGCCTGTCAGTTTAGGTGGATGATCATGTCTTTGAGGATTTGCTGCTGAACCATGCTCTTTCCATTTTTAGATGTTTTGTCCAAAAAGTTTCTATGAGATTCTCAGTGCTTGTTTCATAACATAACGGTACTTCAAACTTCTTCATGACTTTTCTCTCCTGTGTGTCCCTTTTTCTTCATGATGATGTTTGCTCACTGATATTCCCTGACACAGCAGATTCTAAAGTTGGGGTCATGGCCCCACTTGGGGACATAAACATGCATGGGTGGGGTCTTGAGATCCTCTTGAGAAAATAAACTCATTCCAAAAAACAAGCAATGAGAAAGCACATTTATATAAATGTTGTAAGAGATTAAACATATATATGAGAGATTGCTCAATGCATTGCATGTTGATCTTGATTGTTGTCATAGTGCCCTTTTAAACTAACTTGGTAAAAACGGTTGTATGCTCAACAAAAAGTCAGAATGATAAGTCTCTCTAATTTTTAATTTATGGATCAGAAAGTTTGGGAACTATTTCTCAAAGAAAGGCTATTGAATAGAAATTAACACTATTTTTAAAATATTTCAGAAACCAAATACAATATAATTTCCAACCTATACTCAATAATAATTCATTATGTTGATCTGTTGCAGAAAATAGTAGTAATATACACATAATTTTATAGTTGCAATGGAAAATATCAAGAGGTATGGACACTATTGTAAGTGAAAGTATAAAAATTTGTGGACATATGTATATTGAAGTTCTGAGCAAAACAGTGGCTCATCATCAGCCCCTGTTTTGACTTAGCAACACATTTTATATTTTAAGAACAAACAAGCACACAAATGTAAACAAGTATCTGGAACAATAAAGCCAGAACAGCTTTTGAAGTATGATGCAGCATTTTGTGTGTTTAATTTACTGCATTCTAATTTCTCGAACTATTTTTAAAGCGTCTTGTATGGGTAATTGCGATTTACTGTCAGTACCCATTAGGCTCAAGTTTAAGTGTGAGGGACGAGAGGTGGGGACAGAAAATAACCTGGAGCAAGACACAACGGTCACAGAGAGAGATTGGACATGAGTCGCTTGCTGCTCATTTCGCGTCCTTCGTCTCAGCTGATGACACATTCTGTTATTCTCTGCCGCTGCACACAGAATGGAGAGGAAGGAAAACGAAGGTGGTTTTATGTTACACACAAAGAAGTGCTAATGGCATACAAGTCTCTGAGGGCACAACAATTTTAATTTTCAGGTCCACCACAGATTATTCCTAACAACCAGCTCAAATCAACTTCATTAATAAGAACACACAGCTCTCAAACTCAGCCTGGAGGCACATGTGTGTCACGCTTAGTCTGTTCAGGTTCTACAAAGCTGAACCACTTTACCAACCTATTTTTGCAAACCTGAACTAACTGTGTACTATGTGCCGTGTTATTCACAATAGCCCAACAAAAGGCACAGGGAGCTCATCTTTAATTCAAAGCTTCTCTCTCTCGTACACACAGATAAATCCTCTTCCTATTTATAAGGGAGGGGGAAAAAGCCTCCAAGTATTCATCTCTCCATTCAGCAATTATTTAGCGTACCTGTATCCTCGACAATTTTATAGAAGGATTCAATTTTGCGTTTCCGTAGGCATTTAGGCGGCGCTTTCACCCAGAGTGACATTGAGTGCTTGAGCTCATTTTTCTTCCAGAAACCTGCGACACGTGATCGAGGCACAGCTTGTCACATTAATCTCTAAACAATCACATCAGGTTCTCAGCAGGTTGCAACTTAAAGTCACCACACCTGCAAACTAAACCTCTTCATGGAGCATTTCCCACCTTAAAGATGTGTCGTGTTTTCGCTTCGTCGTCACACGTAAGCGTTTCCGATCATCAAACTCACTAGGTTTTGAGTAATTTCAGTAAATACATATTTAAGTTTCAAAAGATGATTGTAGGTGATAGTAATTACTAAGGGGTAGAACTCTATCTAAAACAAACCTAACGCTACTTGAAAATCTAAGTTCCCCCTAAATTATTGTGCCTGTGTCAACAAATGCCAACGTTAACTAGGAGGAAATCTTTTATGTGTTTAACCTTTTAGAGGTGGGATTAAGATATTTTTCAATCTATTTGCGTTTTGTGAAAGCAATGATGTGGTCAAAGTCAGCTCACTACTGTTCCGTCCTTGACATAGTAGCTAAACACCAGGTTTGTGTACAGGGGCAGGTCAGGTTTGTTGATGAAGGGAGTGAAGCAGTGATGTTGTGTGGTTTATGTAACTGGACAACTGTAACAATATCCAGAAGGAATTTCCAAGAAGAAGAAGAAGAGGGTGAGATTTGTGATTTAAATTTGAGGCATTTGCTTTCCCAACAACAGGATTGCAACACTGATGTTATTTGACATTTTTGGGTTTGTTTTAGAAAGAATTGTGTGGGGAGACTTCCTGATCTTTACACCACACGTCACTTCCTGTCATTCTGCCCTGTTCATTCATAGACTTGGTGACGTACTTTGAATAAATGCTCAAAGTGAGCTTGAGTTCAAGTTCACCTGTGGCTTATTTTGATGCAGAGTAAAATGGTTAAATAAATTGTATCAATAATTTCCAGGTCCTAAAGCACCAAAGCATGACAGTACCACCACCAAGTTTGCCTCAAGGTAAAATGTTATTTTTCTAAATTACTGTCCCACTTCCTTCTCAGTTCACACAATAGTTTCCCAAGGGTGTTGAGGATCATCAAGATGCTTTAAAGAAGCGATCATTTTGGTGTGAAGCTTTTCTGACCTCTCTTGAATGCTATTTTTGTTCTGTCTTATTTTTATTGTTGACCTTAGCTGAGCAAGTTAGGCCCACAGTACTTGAGATCTTATCTTAGGCTCTGTTACAACTTCCTCAATAAGTCGTCAAGCCGCCATCTGGTAACTTTGTTATGTATACCACTGCTGGAAAGGTTCAACACTGTTTCATGTTTTCTCCATTTGTAGGCTCTTGTTCTTCATTGCAATCTCAAAGTCTTTGAAATGAATGTCAGGTCTGAAATTTAAGCTGTCAGACTTAAATTTCAGACTTCTACTTAATGGAGTATTTGATTCTACAGGTTTGACAATAATCAGTCCCAGGGCTTCGCTTGTAAAGCTGAACTCAGCCACTCAACATACAGCATGTGGTCGATTACATTTAATTGGGCCAGGTTGGTGGCTGTGGCTTTTTTCCCTGTCATAAATTGGATTATTATTTGAAATTGTTCCATGTTATGTTGAATCAGATTATCTGAAATTAAAAGTTGCTTGATGATATAAAGCACTAGCTGAAACACAAAAAGCAAAAACAGAAAATAAACCAGGGTTTTGTTTCATAGCAGTATATAAGCCTTTTATAGCTTTCATGCAATGTGATTCTATTAGAAGACACATTTTTAGTCCTCTGTTTTAATTTATTCTCACCGATATGCCAGCTCGGGTGTTTGTTAAAAAAATAAACAAACCCACCTTTTCCACAATATGTAAAATGCCAGCAGTGTGTTCATGTTTTGGGTTGACATAACTTGATCTAAGCCAGTGCAACAGACACTGTGCCGGGTGTCATTGTAAATCTATCTAAGTTTGCCATCTTGTGATCAAGTTGTTATTCCTTTGCGGGGACCTAACGGCATGAAAGGCCTGGTATTCTCTGCATGAATCATTTAGATGAAAGCCTGAGGAGGAGGGGGGGGAAGGAGCACGAGGCACCTGATGTCAACTTTAATTAGAATCCAGTTTGGTTTGCGCTACCTTGACTTTGAAATCCGAGAGTCCTGCAGGGGGAAGTAGAGACAGTTCTCGGTTACAGGATGTGATTAGACTGCGTAATCTTGGTCACTGCTTGATCCCACAGAAAACAACCACAAAAAAGAAGTTGATAGCTTCTGCACTGTTAAATGTGTTTTTGTGCAAGTCTTTGTATATTTATTCAGTCCTGCAATTGATTTTAATGGCATTACTAAAAAGACATCCTCAGCATTGATCTTTGCTCATGCAGATAATTTTCTGGGGATTTTGGTCTCAGCGGACACCATTTCACACCTAATAACTTATCGTCTTATCCCGTTGCTCCAAGTTGATATATGTGAAAATAATAGAAAAAAAAGGTACATTTCCAAGAGCAGATATTTGGTGCATAACCAAATATCAACACAAGCTTGGGTGTGTTGAGTGAAAAGTGTCCCGTGGGATCCTCGAATCCCTGGACGTCCCCAGTGCGTCATGAGAAGAAAGTCAGGGCACATCACCGTCACTTGTGTCTTAAATCTCTCTTCTCTGTGGTGCGATGTGAAACATCGGAGCCTCACAGCAGCAGCACAGAGAGCCACTCTGGAGACTGACAGAAAAAGGGATGCCTAGTGCTTGCATCTTGCACACATTATAAGCGTTTAGGAATCCCATGTTGGAAAGAAGACCTTTCAGATTCTTGTTAAAAGCCTGGCAGCCTGGAGGAAAATAAAGCGAAACCTAACATGCACAATAATTAATTCACACAGAGGTTGCACAGCCACCGCAGCTGCCTTTGTGAGAAGTCTAAGAATGTGAGGACAGCTGATGATGGACAGCGTGCTGTAATGTGGCACCTGCCTCGCTGCACGGCTTTCAGAGCCAACAGACAGCACGCCATAGACAGGACAAGAAATGAATGCAGGGGGAATGAATATTGAATAACTGCCATTCAGATGTGTATTGATTGCTAATACACCCACACCTGGATTTACAGTAAAATATCACTCTCATTAAAGCCAAACAAGTTATTTCTCTTCTCATTAAAAAGCCTCAGCAGCATGCAGTTTACGCTTTGCCTGCCAAAGGTAGCATCAATTAAAATGACTTTGTTGGTAACAGCCATGTGTCGCACCGAGCTCGTGTGTTGCTGTGGGAGTATTACTTCACAGTTGAAATTTATTCTGGGTTCATGTTTTTGATTAGGTCATAAAAGTCAAATCGTTACTTTCTATCTGTTACACAGCAGTAATATTTTTTTTGTTTGTTGTTTTTTTTTCCAAGGATATTATTTTAAAGCTGCAAATGTATGTTGTTTGCCTGGGGCCAGAAAAAAAAAACATGACTGCAATATTTCTTTCGACAGTGTTGGTCACTGCTCTGGCCTGTGCAGCTGAGAGAACATTTAATCTATTTTTTCCAAGCTCTCTTGGTGAATGTTTAATCTTTTTAGACAAAATAGATATCTGTGAGATTATGAGAATACCCTTTAAGCTTCATCCTTCGCTGGATAACTGCAAAGATATGATAACATATCATAAGAATGTCAAGATTGCAAGTTGAAAAGAGTTTTAAGTTACTGACTGAAGCTGTATTTGTAAAATACCATAACATGATAAATGTTTTATCTGAACAAAATTGGCAGGATGTTCATTCTTTGTTAGAAGATACATTGTTAGAAATGCAGTGCAATGCTAAAATATATATCTGTCCTGTTGCAACCTTGAAACCTCCATGCAATCATTATTTTTTTGTTTAATCTTGTGAGACATACTAACACAAAGAAGGACATTCTGAGGAAGTAGAATAAAAATGAACATTTTCTATATTCATTCTTGCCTATTCCAACCTGAGTTAAATAAAATCCATCCTAACCATTTGCCTTTAGAAAACACCTAGTTTGAAAACAATGTCCTAAAGCTTTTCTGTGAGGCCCTCAAAGGGTTTGTTAGAGAATATCAGAAAACAAACACGATCATGGAACCCGTCTAGAACACAGAGCAATATTCAAGAAATATTCACACTTGTTGAATTTGAAAATTTAGTCACGTTACATCTGTTAATTCATCTGGTTATGTGATAGACCAAGGTAAAGTCAAATATATTTGTGAGGCAGAAGAAATAGGATACGTCTTTTTTCTTTACACATAATGATCTACAACTAGTGGTGTGCATTTACTCTGCTACCCCTAAATAAAATCCAGTCAAATTGAGAATCATTGAAAAAACTGTCTTCATAAAGTCCAATTGAGCTGTGGCTACTTTCAGCAAATCTGTGCAAAGGGGGTAAAGTTCCAATTACTGCAAAACCTGATTTTTCAATCTATTGACTCAGAGCAGGCAAAAAAAAAAGCTATACTGTATAGCACTGACATTTACTGCTGTAGTCATAGTTTTCACTGCTGTGTTCTGGTGGATTCATACTGACAAAGGCAAGTTTAAAAGTAAAAATGCTAATATGTAGAAAAACCTACTGAAATAACATTTATCAAATAATCAAACAGAATCCTTCCAAGTTTCTGAATCACCAGAACATTTTTTTAACAACTGCAGATTAATATTGTATACGTAGCAATAAAATGGGGCTGGTAACATTCATAATATATGCTACATATCACAGAAAACCTAAATAATATCCACTGATGTTTATGGTTGTAACATGACAAAATGATGCAAATTTCAAGACATATGAATGGATTTTGCAAGAGGCAGTACTTCTATTGTCTGCAAGCGATCTGTGACTTAAAACTGTTGTGGCTGGCATACCATGCTGACAGGCGTAAAATTATTTTTAGGTTAATAAAAAAGGAGTTAATTCTAAAGTCATTATTGTCAAGTTATTTTACTTTGGTGAATTCTTCAAAAAGACATCTGATTTCCATGAATAGATAACACCACACACGACACCGGCAGTTCCTCCGGGAATAATTCCTGAGGGGCTTTGACTTTGAAAGGCTTGGTCAGTATCCTGCTGTGTTCTGCCCTTACAACAGCTAGTTCTGATACCCATTCATCTGCATGTGTAATATTTAGAAAAGTCTCTTGAAATGTGCACAGCGACACCATTTAATGAATGTGCAATCGTGATGGGTTAATGAGGTTTTTTTTAGCCATTGATAACTAAAAGCAATCATTTTGGATTTTTGGAAAAATGCTTGATTAGTGTCTGACTCAGGCTGGAATGAAAGATTCAATGTTTTTTAATATGCCTGCTTTTTACGGAGTAATTGCAAGGAGTTGTGTGGCTTAAAAATGGAAAGCAATACGGAGCTGTCTGTTTCCAAGTTAGCTCAACTCCGTTTCATAGCATTACTCCTAAATTTATCCCCACATTTGTAGTTTTGTCCATTAATTTGAAGTTTCAAAGGGGCAAAGGGTGAAACAATCCACTATGAAATGGACATTCATTACTATAATTGTTATTTGCGTTTTAAACATAGTATTAATGCATTTAGACATGGTAAGAAAAGTATTAGAAGACTTCAATTTAGAAATTACAGAGGATTTATGTCATTCAGTGTTAAAATATTTACATTCTGAAATATTTTGCTGCTACTTTTTTATTTTCATGCCAATTGGTTCTCATCCTTATGTCTCAACCCTTCGAAAAATAGTTTCCGGGGCAACTTATAAAATGAATAAGTAAGAGCTCTGCTTGCAAATACAATAAAAATCTAAATATTTTTTTTCATCAAACTGTTTAATGGAATGACATAATTCACTCTTTATATGGCTAAAAAACATGAAAGTAGCTAAAATAATATATTTTTTGATGTACAATATGCTGCCACCACTACAGTAATTTTGTGCAGTTGGATGAATGGTGTTGTATTTTATTCAATATTCTTAATAATAAAAGAAAACCCAAAAAGGAAAAACATGTTATTCCTTGGTTAAAATTAACATTATCACCAGAACAACAAAAACACTGCGCTGCCAGGGTGACATTTTTGGCTGTGTTACATTTGGTGTTTCATTTATATTTATAGCAAACAATGATTTATGCTAATTTATGTTGCAGGACTAATTATACCAACATGTTTATGAAGTCATGATCTGTATTTCTGCATACAACAAATTATAAAGAACTGAGTGTCCTATTTTTTGCTTGAATATTTCAACCGCAACCTCAAATAAGTGCAGAGGGGAAGGGGAAGGCGTACAGGTAAAGCTGCGAAATAGGATGTATAGCAAAGGAGCCGCAAATATTTTTAATTTGTTTTTTAGATTATTTGATTCATCTTGAAAATAGCTTATTTAGTTTTATTTAAAAAATACATTGCTAGCGGCAGTCCTTCGGGGTTGCTCAGGGAGTCATGAAAACTTGGTCGATTTTAAGTAACTTCTAGATTTAAAGAGTTGTTTTATCATATTTTAGGGGTAAATTTTAGACAAAAAAAAGACTGAAATAATCAGACCCCTGCAGAATGAAGAAAAGATTAAATATTTGTTTCATTTTTAGTGTGTCCAGATTTTACTAAGTGAAAGAGAAAAAATGTTTAACAGGAACAACAATTTTAATGGAATTCAACACATATCAATAAATGGCTTTGTATGTACAGAATCATCATTTGAACCATATAACATAAATAAGGCATTTCAAGTATTGAAAACAACCCACTGATTGCACATTTCTGTCGGGTTCATCAGTTCCAGGGTAAATGGTCGCCAGTTCAATTCGTAAAGCCATTTAGGAGGTGATGAAAGGCAAACAAGTAGCCCACAGACTAATGGTAAAATGTCTCAAGACACACAAACATCTCTTTCACAATGCATTTGTTTCATCTTCACATCATCTACTCAGTTTCATCGACCTTTGGCTGTTTTGGGTTTTGCATGTAAGAGGAAGAGGGAAGATTTACCAACAGCACAAATTAAGTTTTCATGTAGACTGGAAAAGACAAACATTTTATGCACAATATTTTACACTCCACAATATTAAAAAAAGGAGAAAAAAATCCTGAGGGCTGTCAACTTCTGCACTTGTTCCTTCCATGTCCTTTGATTTCTTTCTCTCCTGTTTTGGTATTTTGCCGCAGACATCCGTCTCACTAAGCAGTCACTCCCAAAATATAATTCCAAATGCAGAGACAGCCGTCCTCCATGTCAAAGTTGAAGAAAAAAAATGATCAAAATAGATTCATTAGAGGGTTATGATGAAGTTCCTCTCAGGCTGCCTGAAGTATCAGCATTTTCAGGAGCCTCAAGCAAGTGCTTTATGTATTCTACATCTTTTTACACTTTGATTTGAAAGTGTTCACTTGAAGCGACAATAGGCTCATTGTCTCTTGTGATAATTGGTCCAATGACAGTGCTAAAATAAGAAATAAAAGTGTGAATATCACAGAGGTTAGCACAAAATGTCTGTTTGCCCTTTGCAGAGCTGAGCAATTAGATGAGAGAAATAAATTACTACAGTGGCGCTTCAGTATGTAGAAATAGTCTGACCTTTGAACCAGAGGTATTCCCTTGCATCCTCTCCAACCAAATGTTAATACGTCGATGTTGTGTATGGCTGAGTGTTCTGACAAAAAAAAAAAGGAGGCAGAAACAGAAGGTTAGACTGTGTTGTTAACAAGTCAATTTGCAGTGAAATTCAGAAGCAATAACTGCTGTTTTGTTATTCCACAGCCAGCTTCACATTGCTGTACGTTTGTCTCCGTCAGCTCCACTCTGCATCGTATGCACATTTATTAGGCAAGCGACTGCTCCGGCCCCATCATTATTTCTGTGAATATTTTTCAACTCCAGAATGCCTGTTGAATTTCATCATTTTCAGGTTGCACTTTTTGTGAAAAGAAGAGTAAGATCTGAATATATATACATGGAGATACATGCATGCATACAAACACCTATGTATGTACAAGAGGAAGACAGAAATAACTCACACAACCTGTTAATCGAATGCGTAAGATCATTATCTGCAGATTCAAAATGTGCACAAAAAATATGGCTTTCATGTCATTTCCCATCAAGCTTTCACACTTTCGTGACCCACTGATGGGAAAGGCAAAAAAGCTTTCTGTCCTTGAACGTGGCAGGATTTTTGAAATGCATAAGCAAGGCCTCTCACAACCCTCCATCACTGCAGAGGTTGGACACACTGAGACATTCATTTTAAATTTCTTGAAAGATCCTGAGGCAGTTGGTACAATAATGTCATGTGGTAGACCCCCAGAAAAAATTTCACCTGCCCTGAGCCGGAGGATCTGGTGGGCTGTCAATGAAGACTCAGGCTGATCCTTCTTCCAATTTAAGAGTCTTGCTAATGCTGACTGCAGTTTAATAACTTTTAGGGCTTTAAGAACAAAAGTCACTTCTCCTCCCAAAACATGGAGCAATAAATAATGTAGGAAAAGTATATTCTCTTATGAGAAAAGCATTTATCTGGATTGTGCTGATGACTTGTTGTTTTTTTTAATTTTTATTTTTATGGATTTCCTTCAGGATAATAGAGCCCCTGTCTAATACAGGTGTTTATCTCTGGATAACAGTACACAAATCATGATAATAAGATAAGTTTAATAATTATTACGGAAGACACATTTTTTTCTGAGTCCAGTGTAGACTCTAATGCATTTTATCCTGTTTCAGTTGTTCCCTGGATCGAAACAGCATAAATAAAAGATGCATTTAAGCTACAGCCAGTTCAATCTTAACTATTTGACCCCAGAGTTTAACTCTGACAATCAGCTAGTCAATATGGACGGTAAAACTAAATCAAGATGTACAAATGCTGATTCGCTCAATAATCTATTCGAACATCTTATGGGCATTTCTTGTAAATGTGTAATTCTGGCTGAATGGCCTCAATGAGTTACAAGACATTCCAGTACAATGAATGTGGAGGTTGTTTTGGAATATATAAAAATCAAATGTATTATATAGGACAGATGAAAATATCTTCCTGAATTGTTTTCCTTTCTTGCTGAGGAATGTCGTTTTCTGTTGTATGTTGTTTCCCTTGAACTAAACTGGAATGATGCATGATGCATTGACTATCAGTCTTTTAGGGAAAGAGCACTAGTTTAGTACTATTAAGAAACCTGGATTACTTCTGATAACCCTTATGTTGTAATGAAATACCCAAACGAGAAACAGTCAATCAAAGATGAAGTGATTTAGATGTTGCACAATCAAAAGCAATAGAAAACATGCTATCTTTAGCTCTAATGGCGGGAGATGCAGCAGTTCTGCAGAAACCGGCAATTAAAGATTTGCTCAGTTGCAGCTCTTCAACAAAATGCATCGGCTTGTTTTTTTTATAACAACCTGGTTAAAAATGATTACTTCATATATTTAGCAACAACCATATGATTCTGCCATCCAAACAGTGGCTCATGCAGATTCAATCATGATTATACATACATAAAACAATGAAAAACAAATGTGTGTCGTAGGTGACAATGTGGTTCATGCAGGGAATGAGAATATATTAGAAAAGATAAATAATTTACATTTAAAAAGTGAAACTCATATGAAGTATAGCATGGTTCCATCACTCACACAGAGATAAAACTATGAAAATAACATTTTTTATTCTAAAGTGTTGTGGCTACGTAATCATGAGGAAAGACTGCTGACTTTTCAGTTGTACAGTAGGCAGCCATGGTGATGGAGGGTAAGCCACAAAAGGTCATTGCTATAGAGTCTAGAATTCAGTCCTACATACAAGTACTTGTATATACAAGTACAGGCCATTTTCCATTGTATCCAGTTTGAAGCTTTATGGAGTTGCTGCTTTAATTTTCCTGCAGGATTTGGCACATGCCCACGCAAAATATCATTGCCTGGTTTAATCACTCTGCTTAATTGCCCAGCAAACTCATTCTCCTTGTCAAGAACAAGATGCAAAAATTCAAAGCCACCATTGCAGATGGACTAACGGTTGCTATTAAACTGAACTTGCTGAACCACTCAGCAGACTGATCGCCTCCATGCGACTCCATACTAACATGCTAATTCATGGAAAACAAGCCCACAATCAAGTACTGAGGACACATACTGCACATTACGATATACTTTATAGTAGGTCAAGATATTTTACTAGTCTAGTATATGGAGATGCATAACTATATAGTGGGATTTATTTTAGATTAGAGTTACATTTTCAAAACTGAATCAAGTTTGCTTTATATACTTATAATATCTTTAACAATAAAAAAGTCCTAAACTGGTATAAAAGCAGTAAAGGTGAATGATGTAGAATTTCTCTTAGTTTTGATAGATTAACTTACCCTGGTGGTTTTGATCTTGTTTCCGGCGTAACACATCCAGCCGGAGTTGTCAGGAAGCGTCTTGCATTCCTCCCCCTCCAGGCAAGGCTCCATCTCACACCACCACTTTCCAATTACTATGGATGCTACAGACAAGAGAATCAGCAGTGTGGGTATGTTTAACTTTAAATGAGAGCCAACCAAAATCCAGCACCTAAAACATGGATGAGCTCAAGGTCTGACTGGATAACTCCATTTCAATTCACCCAGGAGTTACCTCTTTAAATTTTGCATTTTCTTCATATTTTTCTGCTCTCGAAAAATTGGTGCAAATGTTAGCGTGAGTCACGGAAAAAATTAGTGTGTTCTAGTCTTTATAGGTCTTAACTAGATAATTTACAATTTGCATATTTGATCATTTCTACAACTCTACAGAAACCTAGATATTATGTTTTATTCTAAACTATGTTTTACAGCTCAAATACAAAAATATATGACATTTCAGAATCTCTTGATCCAATTTATTAGGCTGGAATGTTTACTAGTTTAGTAAAACTAGAAAATGTTCAATATTTTACATTTTCTAGAAACAACAAAGAACACCTCCGTCAAAGTGAAAAAAAAATGTATATGTTCTGCAATATAGGGTTTTTTGGCATGCAATTAGATCTAAATGCAGAGGGGGGAACTTTGGCTTTCTTTTCAACACAGAGGACTGGGAGGTGTGACTCAGACTTGACTTTAATGCACACCACACACTTTCCATCAGAAGAGAAAATTGCTTTAAATACAGGGTAAGTAGACAGTAAATGGTTTGTAATGTGAGACCGAGGGAAAGAATCTGTCAGAGCTGACATCAAGAGACCTCAAATTCCTGCGGTCTGTTCAGAGATTGCTGTAATATTTGCAAAAGGATTTAAGATAAAAGCTGCAGGTGAGAGGCTTCCTGGAGCCAATATGTTTTTAAGGTGAGTTACACCCATGCACCAAATCCATTTCCTGCAAAAGATTGAGGCTTTATTGGAGATATTTGTCAAAGCACACATGTAACCGTTATGAAATATCTACCCGCTGTATGTAAACAGCATCTATTTTGCCTGAATCTCTACGCATTATGCTGCTTTATTTTTCTCTCCTCTTCCCTCAGGTGTGTTAAATTCAGCTGCTATGTTTGTCTCGATTTGGAGCAAAGCTTCCGCTTTCAGAAACCCTGTTTGTCTGTCGGCAACAACATGCGGATGTGACATTATCCCTAATGTTGTCTTGTTTGAGACGAGGTACTGCATGGTTGACTCCATATTTTAGGAGATATGAACAAATCTCTGCATCTTTTAGAAAACATGTCATGTTCTTTTTTTTTTGTCATCACATTTGATAGAATGCAATAATCCCTTTGCTGTAGAAAAAGCTGACACACTGTCTAAGCTTTTTTTGTGCTACCAAAACAAAACTGGACTCCAACTAATCGGGTGGTTCAGTGTTATAATGTGCTCCTTAAATACTCACCGTCCACACATGAGGGTCTATTTCTTGTGGTTCCAGCTACCTTCCCAGGCAGACAGGAGCACTTCACCGTCTGTGACCGCTCCTCAATTCGGTTCTTATTACAGCATCTGTGAGCAGCTATCACTTCGCACGTGCCTCCCTCTGAGGAAGAGAAAAACATACAAAACATAAAACTAAATTCAGTAAACATCAGTCTGGAGAGTGCCATTCTATAGTACGCATATAAACCTTTTCAAAAAGCATTTTCTAGTGTCACAACCACCAATTTTAATGTATCTTAGTGAGATTTTATGTGATAGAGCAGAGCAAAACACTACATCTTTGTGAAGGAGATTTAAAATGATGGTTTTCAATTATTATTATTTTTAAAACACATATATATATATATATATATATATATATATATATATATATATATATATATATATATATATATATTTGTTTTTAAGCTGGAATGCATTTACATTTGTCTCCCTTTAATCTGATAACTCTGAATTAAATCCAGCTAATCAATTTATCTTAAGCAGCCACTAATTTATTAAATAAAGTCCACTTTTGATTTATTTAATCTCTGTATACATACAGCTGTTCTCTGTTGTTAGAAAACATTAATAAACAAAGAACTTACTATATAGGTCAGGGATAAAGTTTTGGAGATATTCAAAGCAAAGAGAGGTCATAAAACGATATTTTAAGAATTTTACATCTCCCTGGACACAGTTCAGTCTGTCATACAAGACTGGGACACAGTTGTAAACCTATCAACACATGGCTGTCTGCCGAAGCTGAAAATACAGGCAATGTGAGCATTATCTGAGAAGCACCTAGGAGCCCTGTGGTAGCTCTGGAAAAGCTGCAGAGCTCAAGTTGAAGAATAAGTCAACAGGAAAACTACTAAGTGTGCATTCTGCAAATCTGGCCTTCAAAGGAGAGTGGTAAGAAGAAAGCCATTATTGTAAAAAAGCCATAATAAATTTGCCAGAAGCCATGTAGGGAATACAGCAATACAATACAGTTCTGGTTGACATGCAAATGCTGTGTGTGTCCAAAACCTGAGCATAGATACAGAAACATGATGTTGGATTCATTGTGCTGTGGGACTCTTTTTTGTATCAGAAGAGATGGGAAAGCTTGAAGAGTTAATCAGACAATTCAGCTGCAAAAGATTTGAATCTGTTCTGGAAGTTTCCTAAATATACAGCTAAATCATATTTGTGTTAGAATGAGCCAGTCAAAGTCCAAACCTAAATCTAATTGGCATTCTAAAGCAAGGAGTTGATGTTCACATTTTCCCTGCTCTTTTTGCCAAAGAAGAACTAGTAAAAGATTCGCTTCCTAAATGTGCGAAGCGGGTAGAGACATATCCCCAAAAGGATACCAGCATCCTCTGCAGCTGTATTTGCAGGGAAAGGTGAATCTAAAAAGTATTAACTCAGGAGGCACTGAATACAAATTGGCAGAGCATGTCTTTCAGAATTTTATTTATTTGAAAAATAAAATAAAGTAACAAAAAAGTAAAAACAAAATCCAGTTTGTACCACTTCACAGTGTACACTACTTTGTGGGAAAATCCTCAGTGAAGGATATTGTAGATTAAGATTCTGACATGAATAAAATTGGGAAACTTTAATGATTGCTTTTGCAAGGTGCTCTATTAGTTAATCAAAACTGGATGGATATTAATCCATAAATAACTCTTTTTTTCTTGTGCTTTAGAGGAATCGTTGCTATTTTTGCATAATAAAACAATAAGAATAATTCATGGAAAGGAAAAATCACTTTTTCTTCTGTGAAAATTACTCCCAATCACTATGTTTCTTTATGCATTCATCTCATTATAATATGAAATAAAAGTATGTTTCAAACCTGTCTTGATTAAGATCTTATTCTTATTATTAAAGCTTCATGTCAGGTTTCAGATATTTTCAAACATGGAGACATCCTGCCTGACAGGTTTGAAACATCACCTCTGAGCAGGACACAACGTAATGGCTAGGAAACCAGGAACATTCTGTCAAACTACAGTTTGAGTATCACCTCATATAAAATAGTATTTTATTTAAAAAACAAGATAAAGACTAACTTTAAAGTGTATAATCTTATTTAGCACTGGTGTAGCTGTAGAAATCCTGATGAAATTACACAGATTTAGTTGAATACACCAGAGAAATTACTTCTGTGCTTTCCTCTCTCTCTCTCTGTCAGACAGATCCCTGTAGCATGCTGTAAGTAAAAAAGATGAATAGATGTGTTGGAGTGCAGAGGAAAAAAAATCTATTGACAGAAGGAAAGGTCTGCTTCGGGGTTATTAGAAATATTAACACTGGAGCCTCCACGCAATTATCACCAAACTGCTGGTTGTGTCCTGAAGGATCAGAAGCCTGGACCAAACGGACGCGACCCACCCGCAACCGCCAGCCTCTCCCACCCACCGCTCTCAGACTCTCCACAGATGAGAGTTGCACGGTAAAGGACCATCTGACAATTACACCCGTCAGTGTGACACAAGATCAAGGAGGCTGCAGAGAGCAGGAGCACTGAGAGGGGGGAAAGGATCTGGTATATTGCCAGCAAAGTGATTTGAAGTTATGTTTGACAATGAGCTGTGGGTTTGTGAAATGCGTCATGCCTGGATTTGCATATCACTTTACGACATTTGAATATTTTAGTTTGCCATGTCCTCTCAATGCACAGTTGTTTCTCTTGAGCAAAAACTTATCTGAGCACTCAGCCTTAAGTGACACCCTGCTGTATTTAAAAAGCAAACTGCACCAAATCACTGGAGATGATCTGATAAATATCTGGAGCTGCTGGTACTTTGTGTTTACTGGAGGCGTTCCGTGGATGATGCTCTGGTGCAATCTGATTGAGATGACACAAACAGACTCTATTTCCCCATTAAAACACAAAGCCTCCAGCTGGTTCTAAGTTATATAAACTCAGAAATACATTGACATGGAGGTCAGTTGTACATTGTGAAAAATGCCATTGAAGAATCACAAAGTGCTTTGAACGGTTTAAATGTTGGAGAAGAAAGAGTGTGTGTGGAAAAAGGTACATAGTGCCTTGAAAGAATATTCATAACCCATGACAGGCATGTATCAAAATATTAATAAAAATTAATCTGAGCATTTGGCAAGCATTTCTATTGAACCTCCTGCAAGTTTATACTTTTGAAGGTCCTTTCACTGTGTTTACAGTTGAAAGTGCTTTTCTGTACCTCTCTGTTGACTGTGCATGTAGACAAGGAAATGTTTCCTCCTTCTTCTGTACAAAATAGCTGAACCTCAGTCAGATTACAGAGGGAGCCTCTGTGAACAGCAATATATTAGTCTTGAGTGATTTTCAGTTGGATTTTGCTCTAAGATTGACTGGGTTATCCAAACACAGGAAACTGTTTGAACCTAAATCGCACAGGGTCATTTGGTGACATGTTGGAAGATGAAACTTCCTCCAAAGGTCTTTTGCAGCCTCTGTTTAAAATGGTTTAGAATCTTGCAGAACTTCGCTGTCTGTTTTCCCCATTAACTCTGACCTGCTTCCTTGTCACTGCCTTCCCAAACATGTTGCACAGTGGACGTGCTAAGGGTGAGGCTCTGTTTTGGTTTTCTAGTGGTTTGCATGTAGGCACAATGTTCAGTTTTGGTTTTCTTCTTTTCATTCTAACCACATTCCTTCAAAAATGGTCGTCTTCTGGTCGCTTGGTCATAAAGCTCTGGATAGTTTTTTTATAATCCCACCCTGATTTAAACATTCCCACAACTTTATTTATAACTTTGGTGTCTCTTTATATGCATGCTGTTGCTCACAAAGTACTGAGGCGTTCTTTTTAAGTTAAGAAGCATAAAAAAGTGCTTCTTAACTTTAGTAAGATTGAAACAATAGAAGTTGATTATACCTGGGCGTTACAGTAACGGTCAGATTTAATATCAGCTGAATTAATGCTGAGATTAATTCACACACAGCGGGACTTTACACAAGGGTCTACAGAAAATGGATGGATGGATACAAATACATTCCACAGGTTTGATTTTTTTTATTTCAGACCTATAACAAGATATCAATCCATCCATCCGTACACCCTTGGTCAGGAGGGTTGCTGGTGCCTATCTCCAGTTTACGTCCTGGGCGAGAGGCGGGTTCACCCTGGACAAGTCGCTAGTCTGGCAACACAGAGACAGACAGGACAAACAACCATGCACACACACACACCTACACACACTCACACCTAGGGACAATTTAGAAAGGCCAATTAACCTGATAGTCATGTTTTTGAACTGTGGGAGGAAGCCGGAGTACCCGGAGAGAACCCACGCATGCCCAGGGAGAACATGCAAACTCCATGCAGGAATCGAACCCAGAACCTTCTTGCTGCAAGGCAACAGCGTTAATAGAAAAAATACATTGAGCCTCAAAAAAACACTCTGGAGTAATTTACAATTCTTTGTCTTTTAATCCATATTCAGCTCTTTCTTAGAAGAAAATATGTCTGAATTTATCACCATCAAATTTCAACAAGCCTGACAGACACTTGAAGTGATTATCTGTTTACCCATCAAATCTAATAGAAGAAAACTTTGTTGTTTTCTGTGTATCCTCCCATATGTTATATAAAGATGTGTTAACAAGCCTGGCCTTTTCTATTTATTCTTGCGAGACCTCCCGGTTTCAATACTAACCAGCTCACTGTTGCTTCAGTTGAATCAAAGAGGACAAATATTTGCCTTTTTTTTATTCATGCTGAGTTTGTCTTCTATTCTTTTTTTTTTTTATTGCCAAGTACAAATCATATTTCCTAGTGGCAATAAATGCTAATTGGAGTCGGGTGTTCATTGTTGTGATTACAAAAGTCGGGATGCGTGAAATTTCATTTAGAATTGTTCACCACCGTGGAGATTCCTGTGGAGATGATTCTGCAGTCTCTTGTTAAAGCACAGTCATAAATGAATGTCCGATAAAGTCATAAAGGAGCTTCGGTTTAAAAAGAGGGAGACAAAAAGAGGCAAATTTCATGCGCAGTAGCATTTTTCAAACATGGTTAATGACCAGAATTGACACATCAAGGGAGCAAAATAAAATATAAATATTGCTTATTTGTGTGACCTCTTCATAAATGTATTTAATTTAAAGAATTATTTCTGCTTTAACTAGTTTCTACTGAATTTGATGCCAGTTTAAAATCTTTATCTGACTGTTTAATTAATAGAATTTGAAATCTGTAAAACGTTTATACAGGTATTTTTAAAAACATAAAAAAGAGCTTCTTAACTTTACTACCACCCAAGGTTGAGATTGAAACAATATTTGTTGATCATACAAGTGACATTTTTGTACGCTCGTCTTTGTCAAGAGAGTGGGTTTGGGTCGTTTTAGTTTTGGTCCAGGCATCCGGGTATGTGTGAGGCGGCAGAGGGAGGGGAACATCTAGGCATCCATTCACACATGAACCGTCACTGTTTTGTGAGTCACAGTGAGCTCATGTTGGGTAATTAACACAGCCTCACATAACCTTCTTCGTAGTAAATCATTTGGCATGCCCTTTGCTAAGGTAGTTGGATCCTCACAAAGTTCATTGCATTTAACTCGGAATTCACTCTTCCATTTGGGCAGGTTTTCAGTGCATCTGCAGGGCCTGGTTAAGATGCTGTTCATGTTAAAATAGTCAACAAGTACTAATTAGCATTACTAAAGTGAGAGCTTTTAATAAAAGTGTTAGTAAGATGGGGTTGGCGGGGGTTAAGAATATATAAAAAAAAAGGCAGGGGAATTTCAATGCAAGGTCGCAAATAAGGGATTCATAATTATTTGCTTTTGGCCATGTGTGTGAAGTTTTGTGGCTTTACCTGTGTTTCCGAAAACATCAACAGCCTGTCAGTCGAATCTGAAAATTTTCTGATCCTGAAGTCGGTGTGCTAGGATGTGCCATGCTGTCTGAGGCGCTCAACAAAAGGGCATGTCGGCACAGCATTAACCGTAATGTGCTAGTGGAAGCAGTGGGGCATCATTTGAAAACAACAGCCCACAGGGGTTTGTTCTTCTTAATGCATCGCCTTAATTGCATAAGACAGCCCCAGATTCCTTCTTTGATCTATTAAAAACACACTACTCAACAGAATTAACTTGCATTGCGTGTTGCTAGCAAACAGAGCAAAGAACGTGGGATACTCTATATTTGGAAATCATCACCTCTGAAGAATATATTAAAATCAAATAAAAATGCAAATCAGTGTGGTATTTTCGAGCCGGCAGGTGCATTTGGTACCTTCGCACAAAGCCAATGCAACACTGATTAGTACTCTTCAAGTTCACCCATGATTTCAGCCCGCAAGTGCAACACGCTTCATGCTCCAAGAGCCCGTCATTGCCTTCTGAATATTTCAGAGGAAAAGGAAGAATAACATGGATAGATTTGAATGCTTTCTTCAGGTGTGGGCTGGAACCATGCAAGGGAATAATTGTTTTCCGTATTTCCATTTCTCCTATTATCAGGGACAATGAGCAAAGTCGACCTGCCAAATAAACACCTTCGGGGTGTGTACGAGTGTGTGCTTGTGTTGCCTTTAGGCAGCCACATTGTGATTGACAGAGAACAAGGGTCACACACAAATTGTCATTCATAAGGTCACAGGTCACAAAAAAGCAAAAGGTCACAAGTGGAACTGCTCTGATTTTGTTGGCACAGTCCCTCCTGCCTCTTCATTACTCTGAGCATGAAAACAGATGCTGTCAGTGAAAACGGTGAACAACAACTCGGCTTGCTCATTTTCAGCCCAGGCTGTGAAGGAAAAGTCATGACTTTGTGCTATATGCAGCGGCTATTCTGTCATGTGTGGCATTGATTTTTCTATTGTTGGTGTGATTGTGAAAAATAAAATTCAGAGAAAAATGAATGCTTGCCTTGTATACTGATGCTGTCCATGCTCCCGGTTTCTTTGGTCTAACATGCTGCATGTTTCGGTTTCAATAGATACACGAGATCCGTGGAGAATTTTTAAAAACTTTTCTGTGTTTTCTCACATTGTAATGGCAAACTGTAATGTATGAAATTATGAGACATTTTTGTTCGAGCTGCATCTTTAAAATGATGATCAAAATAGCAGGCATACAAAATAAAATTCACATAAGAAAAATACAAAAATAATTTATGTGTTTAAAAGAAATTATGTGAAATTATTAAAAAAATTATAATGTATAAAATATATGGATTTTATACATGATATTCAGATTTTCTGTAATAGACCCACATAATAAGGTGAAATAAAAATATATTCACATCCTTGCATATTTCTTCTATTTGTGCATTTTGTGACTAATGATATTTTAATATTAGACAAAGGTAACCAGAGTAAATATATTGATCATTTTTAAAATTGTGATTTTATATATCATATATTTGGGTAAAAGTTACTCAAAACATACCGGCTTTATGTAAAAATGTCATACCCCCCTTGTTAAATCATGAATTAATCATGATTAACTACATTTTTTAAATTAATTTCACAACTACACACAGATATGATTACTGTCAAACCCCTGGAGTAAAAAGAAAATCACTTAAAACTTCTTAAGCCCCAGTTTAAGTGCCTGTTTGGGTTGTGATAAAACTTATATCTTTGGAATCTGTGAAGCCTCTACTGTCAGCAGAAATGCAGGTTGCGTGTTGGAGCCGCTGGCAGACTGAGGCCAAGTTTTACGGTGATGCCATTCTGTGAACTTTGTTTACTTTCTGATTCATCTGTTTCAATTAAGGGTGCTGAATCCAAAAGTAGACACATTTTTATTTGTACAGTTTTTAAAGCCATGCATTTTTTTCCTTTATGTGTTATGTGCTACTTTGTTTAGTCTATTACAAAATAATTCCTCAAGTTTCTAACATAGTCTCAAAATGAACAACATACAATCTGAAACAAAAACAAAATCCCTGCTGAAAGATGAAACAATCCAATCCACAAATATGTAGAGATTAGAGCAAAAAGAAGCAAACAATTGAAAAACAAAACATCAATTATAAGATGTGAAACAAACAATAATGGGATTAAAAATATAATGTCCCAGAAGGAGCAAAGAAATACAAGACAAACATTGAAAGAAACAAGAAATAAACCACACAGACAGTTAAGATTTAACAATTTACCACAAGGAGTGCAGTTGTTGGCTAAAAACAAGCCGTATTTCCAGGATTAGTTATTGTGTGTCTGTTTCTATCAAGGTGTCTCAGACCTCAGGAGGTTGAGTGGGAGGCACTTTACAAGCCTATGCCCAAAGGCTCGTTGTATCATCATTTATTCATGTCTACTTCTCAGAAATAAAAAAACTGAGTAGTACAATGACTGTATCTTGCGTGCAAATGACTTCTGGTCATATTTCAAACACCAATGTGGTGCACAACTAATTACTACACACTTCCCAGAAAAGTAAGAAAATATTGACCCTTTGGACTTGATGTCAAGCTCTTCAGGAAGAGCCCCACTCCACTATGGTGGATGTCCAAACAATCTATGTGTGCATTAGCCTGTCAAAAACAGACTGTTGGTCATTTATTGCTTTTATTTAGTTATTCTCACTGTAAAAATGTCAGGTGCTGTCTGGTCGGATGCACAAATGTTGCAAGGATGCAAACACAACTAGTCATCTTATCGTATATCTTTTGTTGATGGTGATGGAGAGCAGCCGTCAGTGTATTCATGGATTTGTAGCTAACACTTTTTACAAGGTAAGAAGGTAAGAAGATTAATGTTAATATACTTCATAAGTAATTAAGATTAGTAAGACGCAATCAAATATTGCATTATGGAGAAGGCACACGTTGGAATAATTATGAACCATGCAGACAATGAGTACTCTACCATGTACAAAATGAACCCTGGGAAGTATTTATATTTTTTAAGACTGCTCCGGTGTAGAAAATACTGCTTATAAATCACAGGTGTTGTATTTCCACAGACAAATTAGCTTAACTCAAGAGTAAAATCCATGACAATGTTGGTGAAAACAACTTAGACAATCGCAGTTGCTCTGTTCAATATTTGCGTGTCTCACTTCGTCACTGCATGTCACCTAATCACCTTAGGAGGACCAACAGCCTGCAAAGGCCCATTCTAGCCTTAGTCCAAGAAACTTGACAACAAACACATTTAAACAGACAAACCAAACTGTGCTAGACTCTATATGCATTAGGCTAAACTTTATTTAGCATTAGCAGCTAAAATATATGTGTAGGCAGAGTACTACTTGCAATGTCTACATACAAAAACAACCCTAAGCCCAGTTACATTTAAAACTCTGTATCATTTGACGGTGTAAATATCCCCATTTTCTGTCTATTTTCTTTTCTAAAATTAGTGGCCATCTCAAATGGTTCTGCTTCCTATTCTCTGCACAAGACTTTGTTTAATAACGGTGTAGCGAAATTTTTAGCTCAGATGATGCACAGCATAGTTTTTCATCCTCTTTTTATTCTCAATATTTATCCTGTTCATCCTTTAGATGACTGTGAAAGGAAACACATCCTTATTAGATCCATCATAGTATTTACAGCTGGAGGTTTACAGTGGTTCTTTATCACTCAATTTGTGTTGTTTGTTCGGCAGAGTATGAAAAATGTTTGACTAAGTATTACCGTAATTTCTAGACTATTGAGCAAAGCTGAATACCCACAAACTTTAAAAAAGTGTTTATATATAGGCTGCACATATTTATAAAAAGTGCCCAATACTTTTTTTTTTTATGAAAATACATACTGAGAACTCAAAACATGCCACAAATGCTTTTTCCAAAAATGTCCTGTAACACGGCTGCTTAATAAATAAAAAAAGGTACAGTAAAAGTCATTGATTGCACTGAAGAAGTCATCTTCATCAGTGTCGGATTTGAACTCACTCACACACTCTCTAAGTCTCTCTTCTGTTGTTGCTCTCTATGTCACTTTTGTTTTGCTCTTGACCTTGTGCTGTACTCTTCATCCCTCAGCAGTAAAGCTTTTCAAGACCCTTTGGCAGAAAAACATACGTTGCATTGCCGTATTCAAAGCATATGAAAAAGGTAACAGCTTATAGTCCAGAGATTACGGTACATTTACTGGTGCTGTGCCTTTTATTTCTTATAATAAAAGTTTGTTTCTGTCATCCAGTTGCCTTCTGCTCCCACCACCACTCAAAATTTTGCATGGCACAAACTAATTTAAAAGACCTCCAGCTGCAGCTTTAATTAATAGGGTGATAAAAACATTTTTACTTTGTTTTATTATTTTTATAAAATATTTGGAGGATTCCCTGACTTACAATGTGCTTTAAGAGACTATGTTTGCTTTTAATGCCAGTAACTTGTGACTGAAGGCTCCAATAACTTACACTACAAAGATAGATCAAATTCTGAACCATTCTGGGTTTCTAGTGTCTTAAAGCTGATTTGACTGTATCACCATGACAACCTGTGCTAGAAACCTAATGTAATCTGTTGCGATTGAGTTTTGACCTGAGAGATCTGGACACATATATGAACCGACCAATCAGCTCTCATGTCATCAATCACTGCACTGACAGTCTTTTTTGTGACTCTTTTTCTCTGAGGTGTCTTGTTCATTCAAACAGAAGAACTGATTGCTGGAAAAGTTATTTTATTCACTTTCCAATCAAGCTGTAAAAAGCCCTGCAGATTCTCAGATGTAGTAAACTTTACGTTGCATCAGCATTTCTTTAATATAAAAAGTATATCTGTGGTTCCTGACCAGATGATTTAACTGCTGGTACTAAATCACATTACCTGAATGAACTCTTATGGTCCTAGACTGTATATAAGAAGGTCGCTGACAGGATTTCTGCGCAGGGAGAAAAACCAAGCACCAGCGTGTATGCAAACACTAAAATACTCTCATTTATTAAAATAACTAAATGCATATTACCAGACAACATTATAAAAAGCAGGAATGGTACAGTGTCCTAACTCATCAAAACATTTTGATATAATAGTGAACATCTGTATTCTTATCTGTGAAAGCCCCTTTCTTCACCCTGTCTCATAATAATACAAGAAAATGCAATAAAACCCATCCATCCACTTTCTATACTCCCTATTTCCCTAAGTGGGGTCGGGAGGTGCTGGTGCCTATCTCCAGGTGGGGTCACCCTGGACAGGTCGCCAGTCTGTCGCAGGGCAACACAGAGACACACAAGACAAACCACGCACACACACACACACACACCTACAGAGAATTTGGAAAGGCCAATTAACTGCACAGGGAGAACATGCAAACTCCATGCAGAAAGATCCGGGACGGGAATCGAACCCAGAACCTTCTTGGTGCAAGGCAACAGCTCTACCAGCTGCACCACTGTGCAGTGCAGCCCCATGCAATAAAACATTAGATAAAATAATGTTTTTGATATCCTACATTATGGTAAAGGTATTAAAAGTCATCAACTGGATAAAACATTTTAAAAGCTGAGGAAAGTCAGATGTCTATTAACTCACAAACCTAAATTGCATTTGTCTAATCTCACACTAAAAAAATAGTTGCTTTTCATTGACATCTTTTTGATAACATCAGTAACCATCCATTGTGGTTGATGGCATGATAAACTTGGCTTCTCATCCAGCCTATTTTTGTTGTTCATTGTCATGTCCTGTCTTATGAAACTCAATACATCTGTCGTACTAGAATGATACGTTCTCTTGTTCTCCTGAGCTAAGAGAAATTAGCTCAGAATGAGCTAATATAATAGCTAATGAGCTTGCTAATATATAATATAATACATTAAAAATGTCGATGCAGCTTGATGTTTTTGTTCGAGCTGCATCTTTAAAATGATGTTCTAAATAGCAGGCATGCAAAATAAAATTTACATAAAAAAATACAACAAATAATTTATGTGTTCAAAGAAATTATGTGAAATAATAATAAAAAAAAACCTTCAAGGTCTCATTTTTATGAACTTGGGGAAAAGGAAGTCTGGTTCTCAATTAAAAAGAAATAAAATGAATAAATAACCTGGGGTTTTAAGAAATGTTTAGGGTGTTTAAAATACTTCAGTAACTGTACTTTCTATTAACAGATTTATTACACACATTCAAGTAGATTAAGTCTCTGTTTATGTTAATCTTGATGCAGGTGATCTAGCTTATGTCATATAGCCCAATGATTTCTCTCTCTAAAGTGTAACTAACAGCAAAGTCAAATGCCATGTTCAATTTCAAACAATATTTATGAAAATACACTTACTAACAGAGACATGTGTTTTATATTTTACACTCAAATGTTTCAGAGGATAATGCAATGACAGTACACATGCAAATAACAGCTCTGCCTCTTGTTCAGAAAGCAGACCCCCAGCACATTGTCAGAGTCAGTAAAACCTGCTTCAAAATCTGATAAGTTATGGACAAGTGAGTCCAGATGAAGGCAAATGCTGTCAAATCATGCATGACATGAATGTGTTGCACCGGGTCTGAATTTCTGTCGCTGTGCTGTTCGGCCTGCCTAATGAATGTGAAAAGGGTTCACGTGGGACCGGTAAATGGTTCTTCAGACGTGATGAAACAGCCATTGCACAGAGGAAAATGGTCAGTCTGTCTCAATAGAAATGTCACTATGCAATAAGTATGCAATGACTTGCTGTCTACTGTAATGAGCCTGGACCGCGCGGCTGTCTCCGGAGACGTTGATAGCAAGTATATCCTCTGAATGGCAACGCTTTCCTGCCATCTGTTCCACAAGCTCAAGTCAGTGAATGTACTGTATGAACAATACATGCAGGGGGTCTGAACATCATATTTAATTTGGTTTAAACCTAATTAATGTTTGCAAAATGTTTGACTTGAACGAAAACAGCTCATTCCAGAAAGGCTCGCACTAAGAGGAGTTACACTCGAAATGGAAAGCCTTGGGGACTCAATTTAGCAGATAACCAGTTTCCCTCCTGAGACTTTGGATTCAGGTGACTGTCAGGAGATGATACTTTGAGTATATCCTGCATTGAGTGTGTATGCTCACAGACAAGTGCCATATGACAATCTTGATAAGCAAGTGACATTTGAATGTCTCCAAACACACACTGGGCTGAGCCCATGTCAAATGCAAGCCCCTGCAAGTCCTCCAAGTCCTGTGGTTAATTATTTTGTAGCTTTAAAGTCATTTACCAGAGACAGCAGGGCCCAGTCCCCAAACCATTGCTGCCTGTGTATTAGAGCACCACGTCTGTCACCTTTTAATGGAAAACACAACCAAGGTGACCCATAATAGGTTCCACTTTTTCCCCCCTGTGCATGCCCTCTGCAGACATCCAAGCCAGCAAGGTGCAGCATTTCTGTCGCTGACAGGAAACAGGAGCGCCAGATTAGAGAATGTCAAATTAATGCAGATGGAAACCAGTGAGAGGCACCAAACATGTGACTGCATGGTGTCAAACTGAGTGACTATTTTTTCCCCCCCTTGCCTTCTGCAAAAGCATCCGAAGTCCCAGCAGTACTGTTGTTATTTTAGACGTTAACGATAGCGTGAAAAGCAAGCAACATATTGCTTGATAAACTGTGTGATAAATTTGTTGTGATGGCGAGGAAAAGACTTAGCACTTGAGTGTTTGTTTAAAAGTATAATAATTAATTGCAAATTTGTAAATTTACAGTGCACGAGGAAGTGTTTAAATACAGCAGGGAAAATAAGTATCAATGGAGCACATTTGTGTTTTTCTCATTTCAAATTGGCCCATTGAAATAAAATGCACATTAAATGTAGGTAATGACTCAAGTAATAAACAGATACATGAAATCAACTCAAATTAGCTCATAAATCAAGTGTAGTGGTACATGAAACTATTGAAAGTGCTTATTGGAAGTCTTTCTTTTTAAATAATGACAGCTTAATTTACAGCACTATGCGCTAGTGTGAGTACTGTAAAAATGGCAGCTTGTGAGTTTACATGTTTTTGACAAAAATAGAAGGTGTCTATAAAAAAGAAGAAAGAAGAAAGTGAGGGTCAATAGAGAAGAAAAAGACAATGATTTTTTTTTTAAATATAAGGAAAGGATCAACTTTATCAACCTGTACATAATCTGCCAATCATACAACTCGGAGCGATGCTAAAGGTTTTCTACAACACTAAATTTTAACAACTTTTTTCATGGAATTGGTAAAAAGTACTTCTTAATAGCAACTTCCAATTTCTTTCCTAAACTGTAAAGACAAAAGCTCTTTTTCAAATTACGTTCTCTGACACCTCAAAACATTTTCCACAAACCAGTCAAGATAAAACACAATGATTACACGGGACATTGAACAATAAAAAAACTGTGTTCAGGGAAGTGCATATCATAATGTTTATTGAAATCCCTTTAATGAAAAAAACATAAATATCAGATTCTCAGTCAAGATTTATAAAAATGCACAGTACCATTACAGCAGCACTAAAAGTGGTAATGATTTTAAAGATGTTTTTGGATAAGAAGCAACATGGTGCAGCCCTCTTGGTTGATTTTTTCTATAGCATTTGATACACTTAATCATGAAGCTTTAATACAAAAACTCTTCATTTTTGGTTTGAAAACTATCTGACCAGGGTGCTCAAGTAGGAAATCTAACTTCCAATTCTCTCCATATGTTCAATAATGTTCCTCAGGGGTAAGTTCTGTTTATTATTATTATTATTATTATTATTATTATTATTATTATTATTACATAAATGGTCTTAATTTAAATATGTCATATGAAAATCAAATTTGTATGCTTTTGAAGCATACATAAGCTTCATGAGCTTTTATATTGTTTTATATTAATCTGGTCCGTCATCTAACAATCAGCTTCTAATGTTTTACATGTAAATCTTTATGACTAGGAGCTTGTTTTAAATGCAGACAAATGCAGGAGATGCTGTTTTTCAATAGGATATTTGAAATAAAGATTTTCCACTCAGCTCTACAGCTGGAGGTCGGAAAATCTAATGTGTCACAGTGTATATATGAGGATTTACCAAAAGATGGACTAAATAAATAAATGCGTTCTCAGACTTTGAATTGGAGGATGGTGTACAGAGTTTTAGTAATTGTGACAAACAAAACCAGAAACATCTGTTATAAAAAAAATACTGTAAAATATGTTTTTAACCTTTGCCATTTGTATGTTTTGCAAAAATAGTGTTCCACAGACCTTCATGCTTTAGCCATCATGAGATACTTTTTGTGTGATACCTCGGTAATGAGAAACCTTTTTATAGACCAAGAGTTAGGACTAACCGAGCTTTAACACATATTTTTACACTAGCAGAAGTTTACACTTTTGTGTGCAAGTGAAATTCAGGAAAATAAAATTTTAAAACAATTTGCAGGCACAGAAAACTACCCGTTGCTACTCTGAAAGAGCAGTGCCCATGACAAATAAAAATGCAGAAATTCTTGATATATGGCTGCTGGTTTTGACAGCATGTCACACGAGGAGGCCATAAGATTGGTCCTGTGCACTGGGCCAAGGATGGCTGATGCTTTATTGAAATGCAAAAATGACTACTCGCAGAGCAGAGTCGGTGTTGTTTTAAGATGCATCAAAACTGCATGCAACAGAGAAATCAGCAAATAGGGGGATATGGAGAGAGTTACTCATTTGCATTGGGGCCTCAGAGCGCATTGTCTTCCATTGGCACAAACACAAGAACAGGACACTGCAAAACTGGCCCTGATCAAGGCTAACAAAATGCTATTGGTGTCTCAAGGAGCTGTACTCATAAATGAAAAAGGCTCGTGGTTATTTGGTTTTCATGGTGGGGATGTGTGGCTTGTTGAGTGTAACAGCGGAGAGCAGCAGTCCCGCTTGCAGCTTTCATGTCTGTTAAACACAAATGAACAAAGACACTTTATCTACATTATTCTCTCGTTGGATGCCTTTGCTCTGCAGCTTTCTAAAAAAACAAAAACAAAAAAAAGACACAAGGAAAAGAAAAACATAAAAACACATCCCCTGTCAGTATGATGTCATTTATTTTCAAATGTCAAGCTGCTCCTGTCCTTCCATCTACGGCCCTTTTTCCCCTGACTAGGAAATGTGTCAGAATGGTATTTTGGTGCTTTCAGATCGCCTGCTCTGATGAAAGAGATACGCTGAGCAGAAAGAAAAGGAAACAGACTGAGAGCAAAGTCACAGAGTCTTTAGAGAGTGGCTGCTTTACTCTGATGTGATTGCTGGTCTTCCACACGGAGAGCAAATGTGGCTGCCAAGTGAATGTGTGTGATATGCAAAGACTTAATAACTTTTCAGAATTTATGCCATGAAGTCTGAAAAGTAAGAGGTAATTATACAGACTTCTGATCAGCGGGGGAAACATGACAGATATTCTATTCAGCATGGCATGGCTGCCACAGGATGATGATCAGCTGCAAACAAGGAAGTGCTAAGCCACATGTTATAGTATGTTACAGGAATATTTTAGCACATACGTCGCTAGACATTTTAAATTAGACATTGTGAAAGTGACTTATTGTTTCATTGATTGCAGTTTAATTACAGGATACAGTTTCAGATTTGAAGCCAGCCGTTTTCTTGTAATTTGCATTCTTTTTTACGATGTCAAAGCTTTCAGCCAGCACCTCCATCAGATTGCTCATATTTGCTAGAATGTAATATTGACACTTTTGTCCCTTCTTTTCCCACACATGTACGCCGCAGTCTCTGCAGGAAAGGTAATTGGATCTGTAGTGCAAATATGCTAGCAGACTTATGGAGCACTAAGGGTTGGAAAAAAAAATATGAAGTCTTCCATAGAGCCCGATAAACCCAATATTAATTACTCTGCTTATTTCTGATACAACTCCCCCCTTGGAACCAATTAGTAAGTTGAGATGCTTCTTTCCAGCTTAATGAGGTCTAAGTAATGATAATGAATTTCAAATTCCTGCCAAGCATTCAAAATAGGTTTTCACAATAGCAAAGTCACATAAATGATCCATCAACCCCAACTCCGGTTTCAAAAGAATGTGTTTTCCAGATGAGGAATTCCAAAATTAGGAAATTGGCTCCAATTGTTCATGTAAGAAGAGATTTTTCTTAATGCTCATGCTTATATCAGGGATAACAAAAGCTCTGTCATGTGAAATAATTTGAAATTTAGCTGCACAGGAATGATTTGTGCAGAGGTGGACTGGGTGACTGCATTTTCAGTTTTGTGAAAATAATAATTTTTACCTTGATAATCGTTCATTATTTTCTGCAGGACTTATAATTTTAAATCCCAATTGTTTTTTTTTTAATCACCTGAAGAACATTTCAAGGATTAATGGACTAATGTCAGAACAAAATGTTAAAAAATAAAATCTTTAGATGAATTAATTATTGCAGCAGAATCTTCACAACTCTGCATAAAATATCAGACAGCTGCTGCTCGGATCTTCACTAAAACTAAGAAAACAGAACATATCACTCCAGTGCCAAAGTCTTTATATTTGCTCCTTACATACGGCAAATAGATAGTATAATACTTTATCCAGTTTATAAACCACTGAGTGACTTAGGACCAAAATACATTAAAGATATGAGGTGGTTGTATCAAAAATCAGACCACTCGGGTGTTTCGTTTCAAATCTACTCCATCTGCTTCCTCATAATCAGAACAAAACCGAGAGAAGCAGCATTCATTTTTTATGCTCTGTTTATGTGGAATAAACTCCAGAAAATTGCAAAAATGCCAACAATCTGAGGCATTTTTGCAACCTATTAATCAAGGTTAAAAAATAAAAAATATCTTCAACAATATTGACTATGACATTGTTAATGTGTTCCAACATTTCCTTGCTTTACCTTTTCATACCACTGCAATATAAGATTTCTTTGGATGTTGTTTTACATTTTCTCATGTAAAGCACTTAGAAGTGTTAAAGCTCTACCAAGAGTCAGAAGACACTCCAACACCAAACTTGTTTGTTAGCATATGGTAGGAAGACAAAGGCAAGACAAGCAAACACACCAGGATCATGAAAGAATCATGCAAAGCCAAAAACTGTAGCTTTTACGAAGCTCTGTGTGGACTACATCTATCAAAAAAGTAACAAAGCTGAGTGCAAGCAGTATCACTAAATTCAATGCATATGAGAGCCTTGCATTCACCTAAAGGTTGCCACTTTTTAAGATAAAAAAAAACAATACTTCAAAGATGCTACAATGACACTGCCAGAGTTGAGCAGAGCTGCATCTTCCTCTCCTGTATGCTCTACTGGACTCACGTGTTCGCAACCGCCAAAAAAAACTAAAACAGCTCTTTCATGACAAAGGGTGTTATTTTAACCCAGAGTGTTAAACTGTGAAAATAGTCCTGAAGAGTTGCAGTTTTTAACAGTACTGCCTTTTCTCACATTTTCAGTGTTCACTATCAAACTAAAATGGCTCACATTGCTGCATGTCTTGCTTTAGTAACGTAGGAGTTTGTTGGTAGTTTGCAATGTGTTGGGCTACAATAATTTGCATCATAACAGAAAACAGCAAGGACGCTTTATTAAATGTGTCTTGTGTTTTTTTTTTACGTGTGACTAAACAATTAACAAATGATGGTGATTTTATCTGCAGTTTCAAAATTACAATTGAATTTGAATAGTATTGGATTTAAGTCTGAACGCAGCTGTTCTTTAATTTAACAATTTCCCGTTAGAACAAAAGCTACCCCTGAATAAGTGATAACGTATGTCCTCACTGTTCGAAAACGTTATATCAGAAAGTTAAGCCAACCTTGACTTGTGTGTACTGATGAGTTTTCCTAGAGAATTGGGCCTCCTGCAAATTTAGAAAGCCACAATGATATCTAGCATTTATATTTTCCCTGTTATATGGAATAAGCATGATTTTGGTTTTTAATTTCAACCACAGTTACTCTCAAACGTCCTTTCACTCCACACTTTAAAAGTCAACAGAGCCTTTTAATGCTATGTACGTAATTATTAATCTATTAAATATAAATGCAGCTAATTGTCAGACTAAAGCCTGATTTATTCACATTAGCATACAGTGAACAAAAGTAAGACAAAAAAAGTTCTAAATGTTTAAGAAAAATGTATTTTCTCAAATATATTTTATTTGGATGGGATTGAAAACAGGATTATATATTTGCTCGAAACTCCTTTCAAACTCACAGCAATTAAGTTTTCTATCATAAATACTTACTATCGTTATGTACTAATTAATCTGAAATATATACGATACCCTTGAGCTCTGTTTTGAAAGCACAAATAAACATTTCTACCTTTCCAGAACATTCAGAGAAGCAAAATCATTTTGCTGTTGTGTGCATGCCTGAGCTTTGTTTTGGACTATTTCTGGATTAAAGCAAAAGTGAGCACTTTCATCAGAATTCAGGGTTTCAGAGTCAACTATCCTTGAGCTATGTAAACTGTCACAGCAACATATTTAGAAAACTGCACCTAATTACAAACAAAACCAGCACCTAAAACTCTGGTTGATGACTCCGGGAGGATGCTCCTTTCCGCACACCCAAGAGACTCAAAGTGGTTTGAAACAATCAAATAACAACATCACTCTGAGGCAAAATGTGCCTCACTCCTCTTCAATTATACTGCAGGTCTTTCATATATGCAATCCTAATGATGTCTTAGAGAAATAGTTGGCCAGAGGTGGCAGTTCCTGCTCTTCAAACTTTAATGTTCTAATTTTGTGATTGCAAGCTGTCTATTGCTAAGGAACTTTCTGCTTTAGTGCAACAACTCTTTGCTTGCGGGTTGCATCATTCGAACTGTAGTGGTGTGTGGATGAACTCTATTTAAGCCTTGAACAAGGATTTAAAAGATGGCACAGTGTGTTCACTGAGGACAGGTCGAGGATGCTATAGGAATGAATAATCATTTCAATTATTTTCTAGTTTGCGTGTACAAGAGTCGCACAGCGAATTTAAATATAAACACAAAGCTCTGCTTCTCTTTAGAGCATCAAAGTAAGGGAAGCAATGCATATCTAATGTTTGATTACATTTCTTTGACTGAAGTAGAGCTTTTTCAGATCAGTCCCCAGTCCAGATCTATCTAGCTATCTGGTAAACATTGGAAACATTGACAGTTAGAGACTAGCCATTTTTTGTTAGTCAAGATTTATTAAGATCAACAGAAATAGCCATTATTAGTGAGATGTCATCAGATTCAGTGCTCAGAGAATTGAACAGCAATTTATGACAACCTTAAACATCACTAACATTCGGAGCCCCCTAAGGAGACATGGAGAAAAAAAAAAAAGAAATCATGACTTATTTTCTTGAGATCCCGACTTATTTTTTCGAGATGCCGACTTATTTTTTTTCATTTCGCGGGATCTCGAGAAAAACATTTGGGATCTTGAAAAAAAATTTTGAGATCTCCAGAAAGTTTCTCGGGCTCTCAAGAAAGTAAGTCGGGATTTCTTTTTCTTTTCTTTTTTTCTCCATGTCCCCTTAGGGGCTCCGTACTAACAGTCTGGTCAAACTAGACAAAAAGGGGACAAACCAAAGTCTGTTTTATTTCCACTTATTTCACTGGCATTGTTGCCTATAATATAGGCATTGCCCTGGCAACGCACCATTGTCTCCTTGTTGTTTAATTTTAAAAGCATCTTCAGCAAGCTTAAACTTCACCAATTACTATGCATAATAAATCAGCTGCCTTTGGTTCTATTTCCTATTAGCAGTTTAGTGCTATATGTATGTCCAGAGCCCTCAAATGGCTCAGAGCAGATGTTCTCACCTCACTCCTCAACGGCAAAGTAAGCTTTGGATCTTTTCCATAAGACACAAGCCTTGATGAAATATTAGAGTAAAAAAAAAGAACAGGCATAAGAATAAAGTTAGTTTTAAACCTTTTTATTAGATTTACCTGATTTTAGGAGAACATGACATTGTGATTCTATTGTTGAATATTGAGATGATGGAGTCTAGTTAACCTACATTTTTAACCATGACAACTTCAGGAGATCAAATCTGTACAACGCAAATATTTTAGCCTACAAACTATTGGATTAAAGCAATTTTGTGATTGCGATATTGCACACAGTAAGAATGTGATTCACTATCCTGTGCAGCTCTTATATGACTCACATTATATCTCACTTATGACGTTATTCCTTTCTCCCAAGGCATCCATTATAAATCACACGCACGTGGTCAATTATGCAAATTAAGTGATGATGTAATTTAGCATAGTCAAGTGAGATTGAGGACATCCAACAGCTGCTTTGGTAGCTGAGGATTTGGCATCACTGTACTGGACCGTCACAAACCCAACACAGAGACACATTAGACAAGCAGTAAACATTCTCTCTTTTTTTCCACATCAGATCTAAGCTTCTCTGCATGGAGTAAAACATGCAGACGGCATAATTCAATCTTTTTATAGCATCGTTGGAATCAGGCTTTTGCCTTTTTCTAGTCTTTATGTGCCCATAACAATAGCTTTAATCTACATACTTATCACTGCAGTCAAGGTTAATGCTTGCCTGATCGTACTTTTTAAGCTGTAAGGCGTTCTTAGTAGTTCTCAGGGTGAAATGTGTTAGAATGATAAACAAAATTATTATAAAATTATTTACGATAACACAGTCTTTAACATACTTGAGAGCTGATAAACTGTTCTTGCTGTCAACACCTCTGTTATTATTAAGACACTGAGACTCTAGCTGTGGTTAAAAATAATGATAAAAAAAAACATCTGGTGTAGTCTCAGAGAGTGAAAGCTGGCTAATTAATTACGCTGTGGGCCACAGAAAATCATTTTGCACATAAGTGACGGCAACTCATAGCTCCAACACCGAATTGGCGGAAAGACTTCAATTAAACATGCTGTTTAAACAAATATCCACAAGCTTAGAGGGGATATTCCCTATGAATAATTCACATCCTGAAAGAGTGAATAAATGGGAAATACTGGAATGTGTAAAATCTACTTGTGTAGCTCTGAGCATACAGTAATAATTAAGCTACTGATTGTCTTACGATTAATTCATGTTAGAATATATAGATTTTTTGGGCGAGCAGAAACAAATCCATGAATACTTCATAGCTGCTGGAAATGCTGAAAAAAAAAAACTTCAGTCTCTTAAAGTGGGAAATCTTTTTAAAGCCCTGTAGAAGATTGTCCTGATATGTAACTTAACGGCTAACGGTTCTTCATTCTCTCAGGAACAAGTATAACAGCATCCGGACGAAGTGGGTTTGTGCAGCTCCAGCTGTGGAGAGGCCCTAGGCTCAGGCTGAATGCCTCTTCCCATCGGCGCCGCAGTGACACTAGTGAGAGCATGGTTGAGACGAGGTCCAGGGGAGGGGTGGAGGAAGATGTATGTCAAAATAATGTGCCTCCAGGATGCATTATATAAGGCTATTCAATTGTCAGTGTCTAAAACAGTGTGGACCAGATACAGGCTTTGTTTGTGACAGCTGAAAATCCATTTTTCATGTTTGTTTCAGTGTGAGGTTTACCAGTGAGTGGTTCTTTTGTTAGCACACAGATAAAAAACATGTCCTGATTCAGAAAGAGGTACATGAGTGGTTTTTAAAGATGCACCAATCAGATTTTGTGGTGGTCTTGCACTTGTTTTGTGAAGCAATTTCTGTTTAAAACTATGTTAGCAATGTATACACATCAATACATTACATATATAGTGTATATATTTGTTTCTGTTTTATAAAATGTTAAATTTTACTGTTTGAAACACGCAAAATGAGTAGGGAGTAGACATTTTAAAACTTGATTTAGTATCTAATTCTCTTTACTATTGCTAGTATTGCTTTAAAGTATTTCCAAATGCATATTCTACAAACTTTTGAACTTTATTTTGTTCTGAAGATAAAGTCCGAACGCTGCCAACTTTCCTAATCCTGCATTTTCCATAACATATTTTAAAATCTCAAAAAATGAAAACACTAACTTTGCTGTTCATCCTTCCTGTTACCTGCTGAAAGTCTTACACCGGCTTGCTCTCTTGTGGCCTGAATGAATGTTTATCCCAAATCAAAGGGTGTTTTTGACAGTACCATCTTCCTTTGGTTAGGCTCAGTGTAATGCTTCAAAAGGATTGAAGGTTTTTTTTTATTATTTTTGACAGACATTCACCTGTCACGCCGAGAGTCAGGTGACTTCAGGCACTGGTCAGGTTTTCAGTGCATCTCTAGATATTTTGTGTGGCATTTTCTCTGCAGGCACAAATAAACTGTGGTATTATAATACACAGTTTAGTAGATAAAATGCATAAAAGAATAGGATTTTTTTGTAAGATTAACAAAGATTGAATAGGAAACATTAATTACACTACAAAAACTATGCTACAATTAGAAATTAATTGCTTTGATTTTCGTTTCACTTTTTTAACATTCCAGAACAGAAAAGCATTAAGTACTGTTCAAAGAACAACAAACATAAGAAAGTGGAAAAAAAACATTGATGGTTCATAATCTACAGTGAGATGTTTGAGGAAGCATTAGCAAGAGAAATGGGGGATTAAACATTTTAAATATTTTAAATATAAGAGGAGACATTAAAGCAGAAGTCAGGCTTGTCAAAGAAGCATAGATATAAAGAAGCAAAGCAGAAAACAAAAACATTGATGATACCATCACTGTTGTTTTTCCGAGATGGACATTAGACATTAGACAACGTTTCCTGTTCCCAACTTTCCAGCTGGATTTAAAATTGATTATTCTGGAGTTTAAAAGATAGATCCCTTAATATATTACAATAGAATAGAATAGAAATCCCTCTTTTGTCCCACTTTGGCAACCGCAGTAAAGTGACAGGAAATGTTATAAACAGTTAGCATGCTGTTGCTTAGTGTCTTCAATTATTACGATACCAGACTAGTTGGTCTTGGGGATTGTAGCTGACAGCTAACCTCTAATGAATTTGAGTTCAACTTGAACTCAAATTGAAAAGCACCATAGTGGCTTATGCACATAAACCTTTAAAACAGTATCATGTTTGCATGCGACTTAATGTATTTTAAAGCAAAGCCTATAGATGTGTCGTTGTTTAGATCAGAAGCTCAGAAAGCATTCATCTCATCATCTGGGCTTTATATTGTTTAAAGTATGAAAATGTATTAAAAAAGGAGAAACCGAAAAAAATGATCTCTTATTCATCTGTTATTTAAGAAATAGAAATTATTCTGGTTATCCCACCTGACCTAAAACAGAGTCTTACTTAATGTCAGACAGTGAGGGGCAAAAATTTCTCTTTTTATGTAGTTTATGCAAATATTTGGTTTCATTGTATAATTCTTTAACAGAACACTTCAACAATCCTGAAAAAAACTTTTTAACAATTGCTACAAAATGAAATGGATATAGTTCAAGAGTTTATTTAAATCTTAAAATGGTGCACACTTGGGGGTTTGCTAGCTTGCTTCCTCGGGTATGGAGCTCTGCATTTCTCATCTTGTTATGGATGTTCATTCTAAGCTACACGTTTTGCAGCTACTGCAAGGTGGGAGGTAAAATGCACTGAGCTGTGAATCAGTGACCTTTCAGTTATGAACAGTTTGACCCCACAAAGCCAACTGTTGGCGGATGGGAGTTCACAAAGGAGCAAGGCCACCTCAGGCGGCCACTATTGTTGTCGTCCTTTCTCCCAACACCTACACATGACGCTCTGCATCAGTAATAGCTTTGTTTCTTTTTGGGTAAAAACACTGCTGCTTGAAACATAAAGCAAACCTTTGTAACTATAGTTGTAAAGAATGTGTCCCTCCTTAACAAATAAAAATGTGATTTGCCAACTCTGCATACAATATATTCTTGGTTTCTAGCGGATATGTTTACGTTCAAAATTACCTTTCTAGTGAGTTTTTGTGCGTATTCTTTTTCTTTTTAAGTCAGTGCTTCAGACAGGAAAAATTGACCATCTGTGTTTTCCTCTGCACATGTTTGAGGGTCGAGAAATGTGCGACCCCAAAAGCAACGTCTCTACCCACTTTGTGAGTGCACCGACACGCACAATCTGTTCTCTTTTGAGCACTGTTCACGCTCTTTGCACTGAATAAATACAGCACCTTCTGAATCATGCCGCAGAGAGCAACACTGGCTGCACCAGGAAGGCAGTGAAACAGCCCAAAGCTTACAGAGAGTGGCAGGCAGCAATCTGTAAGCAAGGCTGCAGGGTGAAAAGCAGGGCACCTTGTCCGAATCACTGAGCATGCACAAGCACCTACTCTAGGGTCATCTAGCTAATGGACTTCCCGGCACACTTTGCTTGTAAGAGGACAACCGGTAAAAGCAAAATTTATATTAAAAAAATGACTGAGAATATTTAGATAATAACAAGAAATCCTTCTTATAAATAACTATCATCGCCAAAGCTTTTAAAAAGTTCACAGACCTTGTCACAATTTAGCAATTCACCCAAACACTACAGATGAATGACTTTGATACATCTCCCTGTGGAACTAAATTTCTATTGGCAAGGACCCACTGATCTCTCGCCCTCTGTAATCTCGATTTCCTCTGGCAATACCAGCCACCGTGAACCTGTGGCATTTTGCTGCCTTTAATGATTGGCCCAGTGGTCTGCAACCAATGGCCTTCTTGCCACCAATTCATGACCCGTCAACCCCAATCCTCCCACCAATCCACCAGGCACACAACACACACGGCACAGAACAAATGTCCCAGTGTCAGAAACAATCCAGACAGCCACCCCATCCTCCTCTCATAAAGCTGGCATCTCATCTGTCCAAGAGTGAAGAGTATGGTAAATGGAATGACATGGCATTTACACTTTCCGTAACAGAAGACCCTGAAGGAATCAAATTGTCCAAATGGAACAGAATGTTTTTTCTCAAAGATTTACCTGAATGCACATTTGAAATATTAATTCAATTTGCCTTTGTTGACAGGAGACCACTTTTGAGGCGATATCCTATTTGTGAGTGTCTCCTGCTACATTTTTCTTCCCCCAACACACATCTATGCATGCTATAAAACGAAGGTGTTGGTACAGGAAGTCTTCTGACTCACAATATTGAGTGTATTGAACAGACCTCTTGCTGATTTGCTTGAGGTGCAAAATAACAGAGGACCTGCACACACACATATGCAAGCTACATCAGCCTTTGAAGTTCTGACAGCATCCAGCTTCGTCTCCTCTGCCGAGTGCTGTTCATAATTATTTACCATGACGAGGGCCCCACGTCCCTGCCTAAGAAAAACAAAAGTTTGTCTGCAATGCTTCGGTCATTTTTCTTTCAGTGCAATTTCACAGGGAGCACAATCGCGCAGATCAAATTGAGAGAGAGCAGTCTAGCATGAATATCAACTGTGATAGCTCAAGAAGGAAAGCACAGGGGAATTCATTGTCTATCTGTGTGATCTTCTGAATAGAAAGTCTCCAGCTATCTGATGCAAATCGTAATGAAAACTGTAAAAATATATAGCCAATATCAGCTACTTTAAAATGTATGATTCTTCATAACTCAACCAAACTGGTTATTAAGAATTTGATCAGTCTCCTTTGCTCTAGGTTTGGTGGTTTCTCACTCTGGATTCTGTTAACGCAAAGAGGGCAAACTCAAAAAGTTATTGGAGGAAGCAAAGCACACTTCAAAGACGGTTAGAAGATATATAATGACGTCTCACAGCTTTAGTCTAACACAGACAGCCTGGCCTGAAGTATGATGCAAACAAATATTTATGCAGCTGCAGTCCAAATAGGTTTACCAACCCTGGTTCTTAATTGGACAGGAACAAATTCCTTGATGGAAAAAAAAAAAGGTTTCTTGAGAGTTTGGTTCTTTATGTGCAGCAAATGCTAATGGAGGAGACCTTGTAGTCTGGGACTTAGCCAATCAAAAGCAGACTTTGGTGTTACCATGGCAGTGACTTAACAGAGGAGTACATATTATTACAGCAAAGTTGAATTATGCAGCTGCTGCATATTTCAACTTTGGTGGTTATAAATAAGAAAAACAGTGCAACTTTTCGGAAGTTGAGAAAAACTCATTATTTTTTATAAACCAGTTTTTTTTTAGTAAGAAGCTGCTCTAAAATATCTAAAGTTGGAATAATTTTTTATCTAATTCATGAAATCCAGTTTAAATTAGGTAGGAGAGCAAAGAGTCTTTGTAAAACCTGTCACAATTTGATACATTTCTTTTCATTTCACTGGCATAAGATGACATAGGAAAACATCTCCTCCTGCGTTACCAGGATTTGATTTATTGCCTTCAACACAATTGCAACAAAAATATCACGATAATGACTCAGTATCTCACAGTATAGAGTGTATAAAGTGTAGATGCTTCATTCAACTTGGTTTCAGTTTAAATTGAAAGCAGCTCTCGTGAATCGTTGAAATTTATTCTCTGGGTGGTCAATTGCTCTTTATATATATATTGGTTATATAAATGAGACTGTGACGTCTAATTACCCACAATTTTTTCCAGTGTACATGCACTACTCAGAATGCAAGGACATAAAAAAAGCAACATACACTGTGAAGATAGGACTGGCATCAATGCTCCAAAAGATCCACTTCATTTCCTTACATCTAGACCCAGACATGATTTTTGAACACTACCAATCCTAACAGGAAACTGTGTGCTTCAGGCAAAGGTTAAAATTCATTGTTTGTTTCTTGTCAAGCATAATAAGGAAAGCCAACAACTTTGCGAGTTAAAGCAAAATTAATTGCCTCTTTCTATTTAAACGGTTAAGAAATCCACATAAATCGAAAGAGATAATGGTAACAAGAGGAAATAATATAATACATTTTTTAGCAACCAAAGCAAAGGAGAGAAACACATAAGGACTAACCAATCGTGTGAATTGTGGTCCGGCCGGGCCTCGTCCCAGGATGCTGCTGGATGGTGTCGTAGAAGGTGGCCTGACACAGCTGGATGGCCATTATGCTGACCCAGAGGCACAGGCAGAGCAGCCAGGACATGACAGGACACATCTGCTGAGAACCAGCAGAGGTGGAATCAACACACCAGACATCGTGTTCCCTACCTGTGACATCCTGCGCTCAACACAAACACAAATCACTTGCCACTTTTTTTTTTTTTCCTGTGATTGGCCTCAGTGCTCCACAGTGGATTTTTTTTCTTAGTCATCCAAATGTATGATTAGGATTATATAAGTATGAGTTCTTTACTTTTTCTTCCCAGTTTGCCCTGTCTTGTCCGCAAGCCACAGCACAGCAAATGTGGTGTGATCCCTGAGGACTTTTTCTTACCATGCAGCACATATTTCCCCTGACAGGCTGACTTCCTTCAACTCCTGAGCTGTGCTCCTCTGCCTCACAACTAAAAAAAAAAAGAAACTTAAAGAAAGATAAGATTTTGCAAGAAGCCAGCTGCAGAGCCTTTTCTCTCACTGCCAGAATAATGTGACAGTGACAGGGTGTTAACAGGAATCAAAAAGGCGTGTAATGTTTCACCATGCTCTTCAGTTAAAGCAAAAAAAAAGATCCAGAGGAATGGTTCTGGATGCACAAGGATGATACTTCTCATCAGTAAGATGTAGTTTTGCACATTCTTTTATAAAAGCATTTATTTTTATCACATATTATTTGGTATGAGGGTGAATTTTTACAGTCAGAATTTTTTTATGATGCTGCATTTTACTAATAAAAGTTTTATTAAACCACTTTTATTAAATTACTTGCACTAAACCACTTTATTTTTGTACATCTTTTCACTTTCCAATTGTCTTTGTTCTCACAGGACATATAATGCAATTTTAAACTATAAAGTCATGAAATAGAGAGGCTTTACTCAGAAATATATCTTGTCATTTTCAGGTCTTTATATTTGCAAAACAAAACAACTGAATAAAGAGTCTTACCTGTGCAACCCAACAAACAGTGTGCAAAAATCTCAACAGTTTTCTGTAAATCCATCCATTTTTCCGGTTATGTTGATCCCATCTAGGAACTCTGGATTTGGCTGGAGGAGGGAACTCCACTGACTCTGCCTCCCCGCTCCACACTTTGATAGCAACAGTCCAGTGATTCAGAAATAACCGTGAAGCCGGTGTCAGGGAGAAAGAAAAAAAAAGAGGAATTAAAGCTTTTTCAATTCTTCACCTGGAGGAGCTGCTCCCAGTGACTGAATTCATTTACCCTCTCGCATTTTACAAGCACGTGTGGAGCGCTCCTTAATTAACTGTGTTGGAATCTTTTCTTCCAGCGTCCGCATCCTTCCAGTGAGAGGCAGCCTCCGAGCAGCGGCTCTCGCTGAGTCCCTCCTCACTCAGCGAGCACTGAGAGACAAATGTTCCCGTGCAGCTTGGCTGAGTGTAAAAACTGTATCACATGTCTTAAAGCCAGACTGCCTCTGGATTAGATGGCATAGTGGGACTCCATCTGATCATATGCTTCTGACAATTGCAAATCAGGGAAGCTGGCACCACTCATACTGCTGTGACCGCATGATTAACAATTATTTACATTTAGAACAGTTATTTCTCCTGGGGCTGCTCATCCTTTTATGGATTGTCCTGTCTGCTTTTTTGTGTGAGTTTCCTTGTTGCCCTACATTGGTGGAATGCACAAAGTATCTTTAAGTATTTCCAAGAAACTCTGAAGGATTACTAGAGAGAAAAAGGAAGCAGTGAGAAAAAGAGTTGTTTAATCCTTCAGCTTACTTACAGTGTATGTAGCGAAATCTTCTCACCCAGGAAAAAATGCCTCGATTTTTTGTGCAAAAAGAGATTTTGAAGTAAGACTGGTATTTTAAACTATTAATAATTCTACTTTGTGACCATAATTAACAAATTCAGCTGAAGAAAATCCACCCCAAAGCACTGCCATGGAACCTGATGTTGTTTTGGTGATGTGCAGCATCATTGTTGTAGAAAACAGTCTTTTAGCTTTGTATAATCTTTAAAATAAGTAGAACCATTTCCTTCATCAGATCATTATACATTCGGGAGACTTCAAATCTAATACTGCTGTTGCACCATATTTTCTGAAAACACAAGCCACATAAGCAAACGTGCACATTTACAAAGTTAATCTAGTTTAGTTTTTAATATTTATTTTCTCCCTTAAAAAGGCTGTATCATGTGTTTACCAGCCACATAAAATCATTTTATAGCACAATCAAGAAAATATGTCTTCAGTTGTTAGAAAAATGTTGTAAAGATCAAATATGACTTAAAATAAATTTGACTTAGTAATTAACACCTTGTCTCTTTAAGAAAGTCCTGCTTTTTGCCTTCAGGGTGTTATCACTACATCGCTCCTCTATTAACCCTTTAGCAACGTTTTTACCAGTGTTCTCACTAAAACCTGGAAAATAGAGCACATCACAGCAGTTCACACTAGCTCCCTGTAGCTCAGAGAATACACTGTAAAATATCGCACCTATGTTAGTTTGCAAGTCACTTAACTGCTCAGCACTAAAATACTTTTAAGAAACGTTGTTGTTGCATCAGCCTTGCAGACCAGTCAGGTCTTCTGGTTCTGGTCTGCTCTGCATCCCCAGAACCAAACATAAAGAAACAGAATTCAGGTTCTGTGCTCCACAAATCTGGAAACCATTTCCAGGAAATTGCAAAATAGCTGAAACACTGAGTTCCTTTAAATCAAGTCTGTTCAGAGTTGGCTTTGATTAGCAGTGACTGAAACTTTGATCAACAAATTTAGTGAACACTTACTTAACAAGTTTAATGACGTAATTTCACTGAATGTAATGTTTATTGCTTGTTTATATTTGATGTGATGTTTTTATGGTGTAAGATTCTTTGAATTCCCTTGTCATTGAAATGTGCAATACATATAAACTTGACTTGAGTCCAGACATGGTTTTGATTAGGGGATAACATTATAACAAGATGTAAAGCTATTTTATTTTTTTTAACATAATACTGCACCTTTAATGTCTTATGGCAGCCATTCAGTGTTGCCTAAACACTTGGGCTTTCAAAGCACCTCTTATTGCCACGAGGCTCTTCCTTAGAGCTGCAGACTCCAGCCTCAGCTCCCCCAGACTAGCGGCAGCAGAAATTAGGTGGAACTGCATGTCTGCTGAGTTTATCATAGGAAGTACTTCTCAGTCCAAAGCTTGAATAGTTGCAAATGGCATAATAGAAAAAACTGTGACAACATACTGAACACAGTGTGTTGGAAACAGCAGTTTTTTTTAAGAGACAGAGGCCAATTTCAAGGCATCAACTTATAACAATATAATTGCTATAACAATTTATAACAACTGAGCAACTCTGTAACAACTGAGGTTACGTAGTTGCTGGACTGTGCAATACAATGGCTGGAAAATACCTAATGTATAACAAGAACTTTTTTTCTTTCAACTTTTTTTACTCATGGAATATGTAATATTCTTGTTTCCACTTCGGATGAGTTTTGAATTTATAAAGTAAATCATAATACATATGTACCAAAATAAGACGAGTAAAGAAAAAAAAACTCTACTGAATAGGACTGAGACACATTTGGGTGAGATAAGTGAAAAGAAAAATTGTAAGCTAACTTTATGCAGAAACAGTAGTCTATTCAATGGAAGGTAATATGCACCTGCATCTGGGGACATTCTCCTGTTCAAGATGGAAACTTAATGATGAGCCTATAAAAGGGAGGGCGGTGAGTGTTGTTATTCAGAGTAAATAAGCAGTATACTGTATGAGTGAGGAAACAGCTCCATCTGCCCTGTTCTCTGTCACCTTTACTGCATTCTGAGCTCTTGTTTTGAATTGTGATCTTTTTTTTATCACTGGCATGCAGAACATGCCCAAGGCCCACAGCTCACACTGCAATCTCTACGGCGTAAACACTTGACAATTTATTTTGATGCTAGCTAGGGAAGACAGAGTGCATCCCCAGTTCAGGAAGGAGTGAAGAATACCCACAGAGAAGCAATTTTACAATGCTGCATTGTTTGAGGAATTTGGCAATATTGTAGAGGGGACAAACTGTACCGAAGGAAGCCAAAACAACATAAACTGCTGAGTTTTTTTTGAGAGGGATTCTTTTCAGAGACTGTGTAGTCTTTAATTGTTGACAGAACGCATTGCCCCATGGAGACGTTGTGTTTTGTCACCTTATTTGAGTCATTTGTGTTTGGTCTAATGAGAGTCAGCTAGGAAATTCTTGAACATTTACTCTGCTGCAAACTGAGATAAATGAAATCAAAAACAACATTAGTTTTATGATTATTGACGACAAGGATGTGTTCAAGTTCCACTGGGGATGAGAAAGGATGTTCCAAAAATGAAACATGGATACCAAAACCTGCAGTAATTGCAAAGCCTAGTTAAAGGTGGAGGAGCACCCCAACAGCCAAAGAGTAAAATATTTGCCTGCAGCTAAACTATCCAGATCGTCAGTGCTCTCGTCTGATCTCGGAAGCTGAGCAGGGTTGGGACGAGTTACAACTTGGTAGACGTCTCCCTGGGAATACCAAGTGCAGCAAGATATGTTTGTTCCCCAGTCAAGTCACATGTTGAAGTGTCCTTGCAAGAGACACTAAACTCTTCTTTGTCTTTTTTATGTGTGGATGAAGGAACAGAAAGTCTTAGATAAATAAAAATATTTATTTTTTCGGAAACATAAATTTAAATGGATTTGATATAAAACATTTGAGAGTGTAGCCGACTTTCTAACAAATATAAAAGAACTTAAGATTACCGATTAAAGACATCAATTAGAAGGCATAAAATTTATTGCGTTTATATGCATCTGGATGTGTAAATTATTTTTTTTAATCAATGTAGACACAAAATCAAAACCAACAAAAAATATTTAAAGTATAGTTTATGGCAGAAAAAAAACCTCTTCTTCAGAAAGTAATCTAACATTAGTGGAAATTACTTTGGGTCTGTTGGCTCCGTTGTAACAATATGATGAGAACAAATCAAAAAAGGGAACGTTGAGATATTCATAGGTTTTTTTACTCATACCATGAAGCACCAACTTAATAAATAATGTGGTCTGTACGATTTGATTCCAGCAAATTAAGCACCTAATATTAGTATCCAGTTTTGCTGTTTTCTCACCTGACACCTGAAAATTTAAAAGACATGAAAACTTTCAGACATGATTTAAGCCTGACCTCCAACCAGCAGGAATTACCTGCGGTGGAAAGTCCTTGGAGCCACGGTGGAGACTCTCATTAGATCTGAGATGAAATTACTACCAAAGAGACGAACATCTTGTAATGTTCAAGAAGGGTGTGTTGTATCTGCATGCAGGACAATAGCCTGTGATACTGGGGGAGCCTCGAAAAGAAGTTTGATTATTTTACTGGATATTTTCCCAAAGAAGTTTGACTCCATGCAAACTATTTAAATATGCTGGATATCAGACCCCTTGGATTCATTAGATGTCACAAAAACAAGCTTTGGTGTTTGATATGAAGCACAGTTTAAGTTAGAATCTCAGACTAACAAAGTACTGATAGAGAAACATGCAGCTCAACTGGAGCTCATTCCTGACGTTTATGAGATTTTTACTCTATTCTGACTGGAGTATAATTGGATGTACTCCCTGTGCCAAACTATAACCTCTTCTACTCTACTAAAAATTGAGTAGTTATCTTGTGTTTGATGTTACTGAAAATAGGGACCGTTACCCTTTTCTAAAAGCACTTAAATTCATTTACGGCTATTTAGGTGGGAAAGGGGTTATGACATAAACTGTAATAAAAAGGGTGCAACAGAGAAATCTTAAGAATACAGTGTAGAGCCACTGTAGATAAGTGGGAAGAAATTGGCCAAGGAAGAGTATATTTTTGGCAAAAAACTCACATATTTACGAGAATAAATTTAGATATTTACAAAAGCATATTATTTCCTTACATGTCTGACTTTGTAATTTAGGTAAACTTCTGAGATGCACATAGGAGTTAATTTGATCTATGGACTGCAATGGCCAAGGAAGGAAAGAGGTTTTGTGTAAGGTTCTTTAATGTGAAATAAAGAAAATTAATCATAATAAAAATATACATTATTTTGTTGTGCATCACACCAATCAAGCGTTATTTTATCGCCCACAGACAACTAGCTTCTGTCTCAAGAAGGTTCATGCACGACTGACTCAATGGACTTCTCCATGAACGGCTCTGACAGTTACTCTTCAAGAAGTAACCCTGAAAAAAAACAGACAATTTTGTCTGTAAAGATCACAAGAATTGTCTCTTAGATCTAAAATAGTGTGTACAGATTTGACCGGGGCGGAGACAGCCCGTTAGGTCCTGTGGGCTTTCAGTCTGGCTGCTACATACACAACAGAGACGAGATTCTGTGAAGACATATTCCAAAGCAATATGCTTTTCATGCTTGCAGAGAGGCATGGTTAAAGTAGCACTTCTTACAAATGATGGCAGCTTTATAGATTTTGTTTTAACGCCTGTCTGATTCTATGTCAAATACCTGTTCCCAGTGGCATGCAGGAGGAGGTGTTTATAGCTGCTGTGTCTGGAGGGTGGCCAGGCAGAGCAAAAATGTCAATATTTTCGGTGTTTTGTTCAGAGTGGGAGAGCTAGTTGAGAAACTGAGGAAGTTTTCTGTGCAGCCTTCCCCTCAGCTGTAGATACGCTTGTCGAAACAGGAATCTCAAAAAATGTTGAGCTGCCTGAAAAGAAAAAAAAAGAACATTTAGTGACATTTAGTGATGATATTGCTGCTGATTACAATGACACAATGCCCAGAGGGGGTGATTTCTATCAGACATGGAGAAGATGCCATATTGAAGATCATGTCATGTATCACACGCAATTGGGAGTGGAGATTCTTACAGATAAAAGTCACATACTTCCACAGGCATTCCTGCAACAGTGCCACGGGAATTCCTGCATGAACCCATCTGGTTATTTCTGAGCTTTGACACGAGAAAGACGAGTGGTGTGCAAATGATTTAAGATTTGATGATAGGGGGAAAAATTATCTTGCTGTTGATTTAACAACTTAAAATCCTTTCCCCTGAAGATCAATAAATCACTGCCAGTAAATGTCGAACAGTGAAAAAGTGAGAAATGCTTTTCAAATGATTCATTTGCATTTTCATTGAGTGTTGTTGTTTTCAGAAGCGTTCTCTGCTCCTCCCTGGAAAGGTCAATGGGAAACGGTTGGTGTCTGTTTTATCTGCTGAAGCCAACTCTCAAGTTCAGCGAAGTAGGAAATAAGATTATCTTTACAGAAGCTTGTGTGAGAATCTGGCCTTTGAATCTTATTCAGTGGAGTATTAATGTCTCAGAGGCTGGAAGCAGCCCAGACTGCTATTAAAATAACTGAAGTCAAGAGTGGGATTTTTTTTTTTTGTATCAGTTTGCAGAGCTTCTCATGTTTAATGGAAATTAGGAATCTTTCCTTTTACGTTCAGTTGATTTGAACATTTAATAGATTATTTTAAGCATATTTCGTTATATCTGCGGTAACACTGAAGCATATTGCTCTGAGGCGAAACAACTCATTAACTTCCCAGATGCAAACCTGAGAGAACTCAGGTGAAAAACAGAATGAAAAAGAGAAAACAGTCCACTGGCACAAAAATGCTTTTTTTTCTGTGATGCTTTTGGCTTTGATTAAAAGCTGGAAAAACAAATGCCTTTTACACTCATTATTTCCTCAGTCTGAGTGACATTTACTTGAAGCTACTCTATTAGATGCTTGCATTAAATCAAATGTCATTGCATGCACATTATCAACATCTTGCAAAAAGAAAGTAGCTATAGTTCTGCAGACTCAGGCTAAAATAACAGAGTTAACATGTAGATATTTCAACATAAATGGCCATACTTTTAGCCCAAACTGCTGATGGCAGTCTCCAGAGAGAGCAGATGTGGTTGCCTTCTGGCTCTTGGCTGCACTGTTCCAATCCAGTAAGTGTCTCATGAGATTTGCTATTGTAACAATCTGCTCTCACATGTGAAGTCCAGGTGAAGAAAAACACAAGTACAATAGCAGGCCTCTCTATATATGCTCCCTTAAAAATGTAATCAGCAGTCTGCAGTTATCAGCGTGGAATGCATAGGTGTGCTAACAACTGAGATGAAATTTTCTTTTTTTGTATGTGCAACTTGTAAGTCTTTCTTTAAAAAAATCACGCTCTGATGAAGCACTGGGAGGGGAGGCAACAGCGTCCTGAGGGTTTTCAAAATGAAATCTAAAATCTTGCAAGAGGACATTTTCTCCCCAAAGTCACAGTCAATCATTTTCAGAGGCTTTATTGTATCCACCTTGGTTCATGTGCTTGACATGGCACATTGAAGTCACACTGGCTCAATCATATCATGCATCAGGACAAAATTGTGGTTGCTGATGTAATTGAAATTGTCAGTCTTCTTCCTGTAAATCTTCTCCAGAGATGGAAACTGCATTCTTCCCTCCAAACATTTACATCAACGCCTGAATGACAACGTACATAATAATTCACCCCATTCCAGAAATGACAATGCAGGGAAAGACCAGCTGAAAAGAACATGGAATTACATGTGGAATTTATGGTTGGTTCTTCTGTTTCTTTTATTTGTGCATTTGTTGTGAAAAGGCATTTTTTTTTTTAAATTGTAGCACTAGAGTCTGCAGGAAGAGAGAACAGGCACAAAAAGTTTCCACCATCAGTGATGATTTGGGTTGCCATGTCTGGTGCTGTTGCTGGTCCACTGTGTTTTAATAAATCCACAGCCAGCGCAGCCATCTATCACAAAATCTTAGAACACTTCATGCTTTCCTCTGCTAAAAGCTTTTTATTTTATTTTCCACCAAGACCTGGCTCCTACCCATACTGTCAAAAGTGCCAATACCTGGTAAAAAATGACCACATTATGGAATCTATGAAGTAATGAGTGCATATACTGTAAAGATCATTGATGTTCTTTCAGTAACCTAACATTTCTGTGTCTAAAATCACCTTTATTTGGTTTTACTGAGACAGTGAATTTAGAGTTTTTATTATCAGCAACCCCAATCAAAATTATGGAAATTAATATATATAATTTTGTGTATAAAAATATAATATATGGGTTTTACTTTTCCAGTTAAGGGTTAAGCCTATGATAATATGCTTATTTATTAAGATTAACTCGTAGTTTAATACATTTGAAACTTGACCCATGTGCTAATCTGTGATATTTGCTTGCTGTTGGAAAAACTCCAAAAAAAAACAAGACACATCTGATCTGCTCTCCTGTGCAACCTGAAAGGGATTTTCAGCAGAAATCCTCAGTGTAACCTTGTGACAAGGTCAGAGTGTCTCCTGCAACCTTTTGTGGAAAGCACTCAGCACAACAAATGGACCCTAAACTGTTTGATACCTGCTGTTTGCACTCTAAAAGCAGCTCACTGAAGTTGATTATGGATTCCTGCCCTGGCACTCTCCATCCCAGAGTATTTGTTCTGGGCCACTGCTGACTGAATATGACTTGAACAGCTGGAATAACCTCACCGGCAAAAGTTGGCTTAAAAAAGAAACCCTTTTTGTGAAGGCAGTAGGATTCTCTTTTGGACATGGAACAAAAAAAAAAAAGAGTTTTATTCATGAGTCTAACTCAAATAAAGTTTAAATTATTGGTGGTGTTGGAACTTTTGGAGTCTTCCTTCCTTTTCAATTTACTCCTCTGCTTCAGCTCCATCTCACATCACAGTGTGTAATAACTGCTTTGCCAGAGTGGTGGTTTTACAGCTAAAAAAAAAAAAAGAAAAAGCCAAGTTACTCAACCAATAATTCTGTTTTTCACAATAATTCAGGTGCTGGTCGGTTTGCTTTGATGCCATTATGTGCTTTTGCAGTTTTAGTCGTTTAATGCCCAAAGCTCCTGAGTAAGAAGCAGAATCAATAGGAGCTTTCTATAAGACTATCTGCAACACAGTGCAAATCGTTTTACACTCTGAAACAGAAATCTAAGTGTAGTCTACTTTAAGCTATGTGGTTATATGAGACCAATGAAGGTTATCTATAATCAGAAGGTTGTTCATGGCTTTATACTGATTTAACTTGACCTCTTTAATAAGTCGACTCAAATGCACAATCACTGGAAATAGGATAGAATACAGATTTTTAAAAAAAGCACAAAATTATAAAGGACATTTTAGCATATTTTTTGTATTTGTCCCATAATTCATCAAATCCATCCATCCATTTTCTGACACCCTTGTCCCTTACTGGGGTCAGGAGGTGCTGGTGCCTATCCCCAGCTAACGTTCCGGGTGAGAGGTGGTGTCACCCTGGACAGGTCGCCATTCTGTCGCAGGGCAACACAGAGACACACAGGACAAACAAACATGCACACACACTCACACCTAGGGAGAATTTAGAGAGGCCAATTAACCTGACAGTCATGTTTTTGGACTGTGGGAGGAAGCCGGAGTACCCGGAGAGAACCCACGCATGCACAGGGAGAACATGCAAACTCCATGCAGAAAGACCAGGGCCAGGAATCGAACCCAGAACCTTCTTGCTGCAAGGCAACAGCTCTACCAACTGCGCCACTGGGCAGCCCGATTCATCAAATGAAATTACCAATTTCATTGGATTGGTTTTTTTTGTTTCAATTAAATTAGCTGTGAATGCACCAACAATCATAATACTAAAGAAATAAATATTTTAAATGTATAGTGGATCCATATGGTATGCCATTGAACATCTATGATTTCTTTAACATTTCTTCCTTCCTTTATATTTGAACTTTCATTTGCATTTGGTCTCATTTAATCTGAGAAATCTATGTCTACCACAAAAAAAGCAGTAAGTCTTTGTTGGAAATATTTCTAGGACAGTTTATGTAACATTTTCATACAATGCAGTGTCGATAAGCTCATGGTCATTTCACATATTTCTGTGAGATTGTGTTAACTCTTTTCCCTTCAGTAGCAACAAGAACTTCAGGACTGCTCTTCAATCAGACAGAGAAAATAAGACAATGCCCGAAGAAGTTAAACTTCTTACTCTGCTATGTGCTTTAGATTTTCTTACACCTGATTTGACAGAAAAATAAGTTTGGAAATGTATCATTAAAACTCACAAAATGGCATTTAAAATGTGAAAATTAAATAATTTAAGCCAGCATGTATGAATGATGAAGACATTTAAAAAAAAACATTTTGCATAATTATTGCAAATCAGAGATCAGCACAAAATACTCATTTTGCACTTCTGTGTAAAAGAAAATTAAATTTCACAGTTTGGAAATTTTGAAGATGGCAAAGGAATTATTAGAAAAAAAATCTGCCTAAACTATTAAACTAGGCTTTATTTCACTATTATTGTGCTCACAATTTTTCCAGCACCTCCACAAGCATAATAGGAAAATAGCTAATATAAAAACTGAAATTGTATCCTTTCCTGTGTAAAGAGAGATGATTGCATATCAAGTTGGCTGTTTGAAGTACCTCCGGTGTATGACTCCTGTGTGGTGGGAGAGGAAGCATTTTTCTTCCAACCAATGGAAGAGTGAGTCAGGTTTATGACTATGGGGAGCAGAGGGTGGCCTTTATTTCCCTGAGAAGAGTCATTATTATTGCCCTGCAAATTTATGGCTTGCTTCTGGAGAGAACCTACCAGCAAGAGTGCCTGTCATTTTTCTCACTATCTTATGCATTATTGATAAGTCCATGGTCCTATCATCCATTGTGTGGTATTGCCATAACTCAGGAGCACAAAACAACTTATACAGTATACTGTGAATATGAGGAGTGTGTCCCTCTGTTTTTTTTTCTCTGCACTTTATGTTAGATTATTTCCAGAGGACTTTTAAACACGATAATAGAATATTAACTTGAACACACTAAACTTTTCATCAAAGTTGGAGAAGTTGAGGAGTATCAGCGTTGCTTTCATTTGTAGTTTACAACAGAGGAAGTGTGTTCTACGCTCACTTATGTTTTGCTTTTTCTTCTGAAGTTTTCAAAAGTTTCAGAGGAGATACACTGATCGGTTGTTTTTCTTTTTTACGCCCTACTTTCTCACTCCAGCTTTGTCCAATTTTCTTTGGACACAGATTGTGTAATCTTTACTTGAAATTGAGAGGGAAATGTAACAAAAACAGTGTCATTCTGTGATTGAAGAATTACTTTCCAATTCATCAGAGAAAGATGGGATTACATGATTATCCTCACTAATGCAGCCGAGGATGATCCAATCAACATGATTCATGGAGCAGATTTAAAGTAACCAGTGCTCACCACTGTGCTCTACTATAAACCACAAATTTCGACAATAGTAAAAATTAATCAGTTCAAAAATACAGCAAATCATAAAGAAAATACAAATGGAAAGTCACCACCACCTAAGCAACCTGAGCTTTCTTAGAGTCCCATACAGCCACTGTAAGCATATTCAGAGGTCAGCTGGTCTAACAGATATAATTTCAGATTACAAAATCAAAAGCCAGTTTGGAAAAGTTAGCACAGATATCAAATTCTCCCTTTTTTTCCCAGGTGTTAGCCAAAAGTCTGGCAATAGAAACAACCAGTGTGAGCCACTGCATACGGGACAGCAGATGCTGACCAATTTCAAAACAAACAGAGTTGCAATAATCTAATCTGGATGTAATCTGTTGGATGGATTTACTATTAGAAACATCTGAGTTGCAGTGATCAGCTGCAACTCACTTAGTCAATGCTGATCAAATTTTCACTCTTAATCAATATGAAACTAGAAAACACATACTGGCCAGTGTATATGATGTTATGGCTTCCCACACTTGAAAAGGAGGATTTGAGAAACTTCAGGATTTCACTCAACCTTTTTTTTTTCCAACAGTGAGATGAAAAACCTACAAAACACATGCATTTTTTTAACAAACATTTTAGACATTTTAAATTTAAAGTTAATTTGTCTTAATTACCAATTCCATTTTTAACCTTATACATACATTTGTTCCACAATTTAAACCTTAAATTTAAGTATTCAATTATTGAAATCTTTGTTTGGTTGTATTAACCAAATCCAAACATTTTAGAATTACATTCCATTTCATTTTAGAATTTCTTTTTATCAAATGTAAAACCAAAATCAAATTTACATTTTAACTGAGTCCAGTGAAAGGCTTACCGGTAGTCCGTGTATAATTTAAGTCCTTTCCCATGACATGCTGTATTGGAGGTTGTGTTTGCCTTCCTCAGCTCTGATGCAAAACCAGTCAAGTGCTTGGTGGATTTCTTATATTAGCTGAGTTGAGGGTGTTGTTGATTGAACCAGATTTCTTTCACCTGCTGAGAAATGCTGCAGAGTGGCACACTAATGTGTGTTTATGCGCCCACATCTGAACCCATGAGCAGATCTGCGCAACACATGGTAATGTTAAGCTTTTTAATGTTTTGCATAATTTATGCACCGTAACAAAATATGTTACGGTGCATATTTTACACACCATAACACCATAACAAATGATATCACTGAAAATTGACTCTGATGTGTGCTAAGTTCAATAATTGTTGATGTTTTAAAAGAATGCAATGTGCATTTAACACCAGTTAAAAATTGCAATTACTATTTTTTCTCAGAAGCACTTCACAAATGAATAATTAATTGTGTTTTAGTTCTTGATGTTTCTCATATGACAATATGAAGTTTTAATTTTTTCAAAAAAGTTTTTCCATGGGGAAATGTTTCTTGTAGTTTTTGGAAAATAGGAGTTTGAAATGAGGAGCTAATCCAGGTTACAATGTATCCCAGAAAACAAACAGTGATTGAACTGAAAACACAAAATAACCATCCAGCATTTAAGATGGATGTAATAGATTTGCATCAAGAGAGAAAAGAACAAGACATCAGGTCTCAACATGTATAAATCTGTATATTGTCTGTATCGCAGTGGGAAACTCTTCTGTTATCAGATTAGGATAAATGATTATTAGCCATATAATCTGTTCTCATGTACTAGGATAATTAGGTCAACATGTAGTTAAAGAATAATTCAGATCAGCCTATTTCAGCTTTGAATTCATTCCCTTTGCTCTGCCCTTCACCTGTCTTAGTTCTATCTGTTGTTTGTTGACAGAGAAACGAACATCTGCTGCTCAGACGCCCTTCATTTTCCTCTCAAATTGCCAATGAAATTGTTATTTTGAGAGACTTGGAAACACACACAGTGTAGCTGTGTGCAGATGTGTAATTATAAGCAACACAATTGCTACACAAGCTGAACAAGTTAATCAGGGATGTTTTATTTGGCACCTCCCACATATGCTGCCTCTTACTTTGTCTCAAAGCTCCTCTCACTGAAGGACCCTTCAGACCAGCAGCAATCATCCTGTTTAGACAGCTGAGAGAGCTAAGCTGTAAAAAAAAAAAAAATCTATAATGCTGCATGCATTTCCAGTCATGATTTTCATTCTGTGGAGATGAGGTTGATGTCAGGAGTTTAGAGTTGATTTTGTTTATTTGGCTGTTTATGTGAGTTATACAACTGTCAGTCTACCTAAAATAAAATGTTTTGCTTTAAATATTTCTGAAACGTAGAATTGATTGGGCCTGCTATTTTGTCCAAATTACGTGTCGTATTATAAAAGATGTTTTGTAAGAAATTACATTTAAAGAGTGGTTTTGCCATCATTTACAGGACAATAATGTTATTTTGGAATAGACGTTTATTTCTTCCTGTTATAATTAGACAGGTTGCCCAGTGGCGCAGCTGGTAGAGCTGTTGCCTTGCAGAAAGAAGGTTCTGGGTTCGATTCTCGGCCCCGGTCTTTCTGCATGGAGTTTGCATGTTCTCCCTGTGCATGCGTGGGTTCTCTCCGGGTACTCCGGCTTCCTCCCACAGTCCAAAAACATGACTGTCAGGCTAATTGGCTTCTCTAAATTGTCCCTAGGTGTGAGTGTGTGTGTGCTTGTTTGTTTGTCCTGCGACAGACTGGCGACCTGTCCAGGGTGACCCTGCCTCTCGCCCGAAATGACAGCTGGAGATAGGCACCAGAAACCCTCCCGACCCCAGAAGGGGAAAAAGGGTGCAGGAAAATGGATGGATGGATAATTAGACAGCACTCACACGGCTTCTTCACACCTGATTTTACCAAAGGATCTCATCCTGTCTCTTCAGATTTTGTTGAATTTAACATTATTGGGTCTCATAAAGGATTCAATGGCTAAGAAGTTCCCCAAAGGCTTTCACTAAAGTTCTCTATTTAGTGATATTTGCAAAAGTATTCATTCCTTTAGAATTTTCTTAAATTATAACCACATATGCTAGTGTTTTTTTTATTAAGATGTTAAGCGATACATAAATAATCTGAAGTAGGAGGAAACAGATAGTTCTTTTTTTTGTTTTTTGTTTTACAAATAAAATTATGCAAAGCACTGTAAAGGTGCATGTCATCAAAATACAGGGTTAAAAAATCTATTTTGTTTTTTTAAAGCCTAATTGTTGGACTGTTTCTCAGGCTAGACTTTTCATCTATATTCTTGAGTTATTTTTGTGACAGTCAAGGGAACATTTACATTCAATCAAACACATTTTCATTGTGTAAGACTGTCACCTTAGAATTATGTCATCTCTTAATCCTAAGAACGACTCCTCTGTGAAGCACAAACTAAAGGAGAGCATGAGAAAATGAAGGTGTGTGTTTTATGATTCATTCTAGACGGCTTGAGCCTTTTTACAGGATTATAAACTTAATAATACTTACATTATTTACAAAGTATTCAAAGCCTTTATTGATATTTGATCAACATTTTGTGACAAACCAACACACCAAAAATATTCTTTCTGTAATTACTATTTTGGTCTTTATGTATTACTAAATGTTTGTTTTTAACAAGTATCACATCCATCAGAGCCATAAAAAGTTAAGCTACAGCAGCCATGTTTATATTGCTTGGACAATGCTTTATTATATATCTGTTAGTTTCAAAGTGGTTGTAGCTTTTACAGTTTCATTCATCTTTACTCCGTATATGTAAAATACAGAATATCAAAGATAATGTTTTATCATTTCCCACACAACATGAAAAAGTATCATTTCCTGTGGGGATGATGGTATTTAAACAAAAACAATCCTCTTGGTCTTTTCTGACGCCAGAAGTGCACAGTGACTTTTGTGACTAGTCCCACAGCCAAAAACAGTAAATTTCGTGTTCTTTGCTCAGGGCTGACATTTAAGAGTTAGTAAAAGTGGAACTGGGTGAGAAAATAATGGTGGACAGTGAGGCAGCTGTTCACTCTAACTGGCATCGTTTGAGGGCAAGAAACAGATAAAAAGGTTGGACTGCAGGCAGTTTGTTTGAGGTAGTGTTTCTGTGAGAGAGGAAAGATGTTTTCTATGCACCTTCACAACAGAGCTGCAGTCAAGTGAAGAGAAAGAAAATTATCTCTAACCTTGATTTGATTGAGACTTTATGTGTGAGTATCATTGTTTGGGCTGTGTGTTGTAATGAATACATTATAATATTTTGGAGGCTGCACTGTTTGTGATTCTGTTGCCTTTCTTCTTTCAATTGTCAACAAATAAAGCTGAGCTGTTAACAAAAACATGGAAAATTTGTGCTAAAAATACTTTGCTTATGTCTGCAATATTTTTAGACCTTACTAAAATAAAATTCAGGCATTAATTATATCAGTATATTAATCTCAAACAATTTGATTGAGATTAACTATATTTAAGCATTAGCTTTATTTCCAGCTGCTGCTACGTGTTACTTCACAATTACCTTATCCTGATCTTGAAGACACTGCTAATACTATCTACACATGCATACAGAATGTGACCACATTAAAAGTGACACATACTTCATTACGGGACTTAAAGCTCCACAAATGTATTTTATTTAGTCCCATTCAGCGGCGGGCACACTTCTGCTAATGCACTAATTACCGAGTTAATGTTTTGCACATTTAGCTTCGTCCTACATTAATTTCACTGGATAAATTATAAAGTGTTAACTTATTTTGTTTACCCCACGATGGACTGGTGATCTTTCTAGAGAGTATCGTGCCTCTCGCCCTTTGACCTCTGCAGTTAGGCACCAGCACGGTGGATGGATAATTTGCTTGGCTGTTTTATAAACTTTTAGTTGAATAAAGTTGGACATTTGTGTTGAAGTTTTGGTTATCGACACTTAAGAATTATCCAAGTAATTAGACATTTATGTTCATGCTTTTATTTTGAAGAGGTTAAAGACAGTTTATTCTACAGTTATTTTTTACATCCTCATATTCTCCTCCCATGATGCAGTGCCACAAATGATATTTATTGTGTACCTTAAATGCATTGCTGTTGAACTACAGGCTGTAGTACTAAACAGTTTAAATCTATTGATGTGATTAAATCCGCAATATTCAACAACTGTAAAACTGAAACCATGAGAGATCTTTTCCAAAGAATCGCTTGATGAAGCGCAATCAGACAGGCAGCTGTGCAATAACAAATTGAACCTGTGCAAGGTGGTATACTACAGAAACAAAGTGTATTTTTAACTCTGTTACAGTAAGTGGAATAACAATGGAATTAATCCATCTTGTAACTGATAGGCTTTAAGGTTGTTACTGTGTCTATCTCGGTTGTTGTCCTGGGACACTTCGCCTGTCTTGCTTGTGGTGGTTAGAAGGTCTGGTTGTGCTCTTGCAGCCTTGTTTCTGTCCCACTGCCCCAGGTCAGCTGTGGCTAAAATGGACCATGAGCACATGAATGTGTGCATGAATGACTCAGCGTAGTAAAGCACTCTGTGGTCCTTTGGACTAGAAAAAGGATTATACAAATACAGGTCATTTACTGGTGACAGTCAATATGGTTGTTGCACCTTAGTATTAGCTTCTGCTAAATACTATGCAGGTATAGTGCTTAGCATAGCTAATGTGTATGATCAGAGCTTTAGGGTTAACATTACGAACATTTTAGTTAGTGATGCTCATCACTAGTTCTGCATAGCACACATTTTTCAATATGTCAGTTTTGTTTGCACATCATTAACTGGGTCAATCTTGACACATTCTATGGGCTGAATTCTCAAAGAGTCATATCAAAACAAAGAATGAACATGCAAATGGTAACTAAGCACTTCAGCAAGCTACATGGTATATGTTAAGCTTTTAAACAAAAATACAATATTCTCATTTCAGGTGATGTGCTGTTGGAACATTAAAGTAACTTTCATATCTGTGTTGAGCCATGAACTGATGGCAGATATTGGCTGCCTTGAAGAAACTTCTGCTGAAACAAAATGTCTGTTTCTTTCAAGAAAAGAAAAAGGAATAAAAGTGGCTGCACCGTATGGAACATCGCCATGAGTGATTTGTAAAAGGGATGGGATTTTATGTGTTTTACTGCACTTTAAAGCTACCAAATTTACGGTGTATGGGGTTGACTTTCAGAGATAAGATATCGGTCTATGACGCACTCAGTACTGGCAATCTACTCTTAAAAGAGTGGGATTGGTGTCGGGGACAAAAGCTTTCAATGAGTACATGTTTTATAAATATTTTCTATTTTGTGGGGTATGTTAGGTTTGTTGCATTTTTCATATTTCAAATTGTAAAATCATTGCTAATGCAGTGCAAAGGTTGAAAAATAGCTTTACTGAAATTGGATATATTTAAACATTATTGAAATCTGCTTTGTATTGATTCCCCTACAAATAATCTGCATATCAACCACTTAAAGGGTTGTTCACATCAGCGTAATTATTTACTGGACAAAAACCTTTGACAGAATATTTTATAAATCTCGCTATCTGCAGAATTAGCTTTAAGTTTCCACATAAGTTACTGTTCAAAAGACTTAGCTAAAGTAAATGAATGCAAAAACAAAAGTTAATTTTGTTAATATATACTGTACCCTGCTTGCAAAGGCATCCTGTGGTAATTTCCTCCTGAGTGAGCCAAGAAGGTCTCAGCTAAAGACACTTTATTGACTTGTCCATATGGTTTATAGGTTTCCAAATCGTTCCACGTCTCTGCAGAAAAAGAATGGGAATTTAATCACACAGCTCTGACTTAAAGAAGCAGCTGTGACAGTCAAAACCCCATGATGTCAGCCAGACTGTCCTTGAAACACAAAGACTTTCTGAAGACATTCATTCACTTCAGCTGATGCAGCAACCATTCAGTCACAAAGGCAGTATCCTGTAAACTCTTCTAGCATAGACAAGCATCAATAAAATAACATAAAACACTTCAGTTATCAGAATAACTTAGGCATTGTTTCCTGCGACTCCAAAGAAAGCTGCATTCTCCATTCCTGCTTCTCTCTTTGACAATTTCAATTTGAGGTAATGGTACACTTAACTTGTCGTGGTGCTAGCCAGAAAAGGGCAAATGACACAGCTCAGTTACAGAACCCAAGTATAACAAGGATCCTAGAGTGTAATTATCCAGATGTGGTGAATGAATCAGGTACTGTATACGGGTTTGCGGCTGATTTGCACCATCATGTTTCATCCTGCTTTTCATTTTGAGCCACGGACAAGCTGCTATGCTTCACTTGCTCTTATAATTATTTCTGCTCTTCTCCCTTTCTATGCCTAGTCTCTCTGTCATGCCTGCAGTCTGAGCCCAGGCCTGGTGTCGATCCTTTGGGACTTGCCTCTGGAATGCCTATTACAGGATTCTGCAGAGGGGAGATTGGGAACGATCTTAAATTCAATAGAATTGTTTCAAATCAAGGCTGAGGAATTAAATTAAATCTTACAATCATATCTCTTGGTTCAGATTGGTCACTCAAGTGTTTCACCCTGATAGACTGATAACACAGCCCACTTACTTGTCAGCATCTAAATACTATAGATTATATCTGAGTGTGCAAAGTGTAAATACTGCAGTTTGTCCTTCCCTCAGCCATTCAGCAAAATTTGCTCATGTAGCATTGTAATTCAGAATAAAATCCAGAAGAGAGATTATAATCCGCATGAAAATCCTTGTGTTCTTCCTGTAAAACACACAAAACAACACTGCTGTCCCCAGACATGAAAGCTTTAGTCGTTGTCTGTGTTCAACAGATAAAGAGGAACAATTGTTCTAATAAGCTGTTGAGTCCCCAAAAACCAGTCTGTCGGCATGCACATTTGTTCTCACAAAGGCTAAATGTATTTTGAGTGGCAGATTAAGGATACTGGTCAGAGACTTTGCATTGTCGACTCTGAAAAGTGGGCTAAATGTGTGTTTGCGTGATAATTAGCGCATTCTTCGGCTTGACAGCAGACAAAAGGAACAGCTCTGGTCCTGGTTTTGGGAAATGTGTTTTACAGATTGCTAATTATGGGTAACTATAATCTCATTAGGTCCTTTTTCTTTGCGTCTCAATTTCCTTCCCAAGCATTTGCCATGTTTGAGAGTTTGGGGGCTTAAGGTCTTCTTTTGTCTGCATTCAAGATATGGCTGTCTCTATATAAGCCATAATGTGTCCCATTTGTAATCCAATGGGAAAACTTGTGTCCAATAGTAGCAGCTTTGCTAGTCTGCATGAGTGCCTGCACCACCACATTGGACTTGTCTCTACAAGTAACTTTTTTCCGAAAATATATTTTCCAATTTTTGTTTTTAAGAACGAAACACAACACAAAAGCTCTATAGCATTAAATATATCAGTCTTAGAGTGGATGAATCAAGGCAAGCGAGATGTATTCTATAATAAGATTCCTCCATCCAAAAACCGTAGACGACTTCTTAGAAATCCATTGCAGTAAAATATTCTTCAAAACACAAAAGGTTAGAATATTATAGAAATTATTGTTCTTAATGTGTTTGCTCTGTAGACAAAAGAGAAGAGACACTGGGTCGAGATCAATGTTAGTTTTCATGATTTCATTTATTTCAAGCATACACTTTGAGATCAAATTCCATGGCCAGCGTTACTTTATGAAAACACACATAGTCTGTGATTTTGAATCGATTTGCATTTAAGTTGCAAAAAGATCTTAGACTTGGGCTTCTAGCTAAAAAAGACTTGAAACTCAACTTGGTTAGCATGGTGTTGTCATGCACCATAAACCTCTGTTTTATAAATGAGCCTTCCTAATGTAATAAACTTTGCTTCGATCCATCTATTTCACTTGCTGATAATCTGACATCATTTTGAAGCTTTCGTTTTACTAGTCTGTCTAGTGAATTAAAAAAGGTCTGTAATGTACTGTAAAATACCAGCAGCTGCCAGAATTTTACTGTGTTATTTACCATAACTTAGAGACATTTTCTTTTTTTTTTTATACTGTGTGGTCCGATCCTCACCAGCTTCTTTCTTTGGTTGACTGGACTCAGGGTATCTGGAGACTCAGAAGACAGACTGCTCCTCTGCATTGAAAGTAGTCAGATAAAATGGGTTGAGCATCTGATTAGGATGGCTCCCTTTGGAGGTTTCCCATAAAAATCGCACTGGGAGCAGAACCTGGGGCAGACCCGGAATTCTCTTCAGGGTCTACATCTTCTGACAGGAAAACCCTGGATGTGTTTGATCCTTGATGACTGGATCAAATCTTCAATAGGAAAAACATTTTATTTTTGTTTTATTCATAAGTTATTACTTAGTTCTTCAAACATAAATGCAAAATTATAATTCTACTTAGTAAATATGATACATTCATGGATTTCAAAATACACAAAGACACTAAAACAATTTAATGTTTGGATTTGTGTGACAGACTGATGACCTGTCCAGAGTGAAGTGTCCTTGCAAGAGACACTAAACCATTAAAATGGATTTGATATAAAACATAAGGCTGCACAGTGGTGCAGTTGGTAGAGCTGTTGCCTTGCAGCAAGAAGGTTCTGGGTTCGATTCCCGGCCCGGGTCTTTCTGCATGGAGTTTGCATGTTCCCCCTGTGCATGCGTGGGTTCTCTCCGGGTACTCCGGCTTCCTCCCATAGTCCAAAAACATGACTGTCAGGTTAATTGACCTCTCTAATTCTCCCTAGGTGTGAGTGTGTGTGTGCACGGTTGTCTGTCTCTGTGTTGCCCTGCAACAGTCTGCCGACCTGTCCAGGGTGACCCCACCTCTCGCCCGAAACGATAGCTGGAGATAGGCACCAGCACCTCCCGACCCCACAGAGTGACAAGGGAGTATAGAAAATGAATGGATGGATGGATTTGAATATTAGGATAAAGATAAATATGTTAAATGTTCATTAGATAAATTAGGCTTAAGAAAGATGATTTCAATTCATAGCAAAGCAATTCAATGTTTTTGGCTGACTTGGTGGTATGCATAAAAAAAGTAAGGATGTCGAGTTCAGTCATGAGAGACTTGAGTAACAAAGGGGACAGACTTGAGACTTGATTTAGATTTGGGGAATAAAAATTACATGTCAAAATCTTTGTAAACTGAACATGACAGAAATGTTACCATGTAAATTTTGTAAGAGCATGAACAAGTTCACTTGTAGTGACAAACCTACAGAGAATTATCTGCTAAATCTGCTGCTCCCTGCAGCTTTTCAAAACTCCACTGCTGAGCTTGAGCACCTTGTTCAGCTGCCCGTCCTGCATCTTTTATGTTCTGTTTACTCTCACTGTTTCATCGTGTACTGTTTTTTGGCCACAGCAGAAGCTGTTTGAAGAAAGGAGGTGAAAGTAAAAACAAGACCTGCTTCACAAAACCAAGCATCAAACAGACACAGTCAGAGTTTATCTGATGAACAGAGTAAAGTGTTTAGCAGATAAAGAACCAGATATTTCCCTTAGGGAATGGTTTAGACACACAATAGCAGTAGAAAGTGGGTTAAAATTTCACCCCCTCTTCTTTAGCGCCAAAGGAAGACATTGAGCTGTAAATTTATTTTAATGTCTGTGGAGTCCTGGCATTCTGATAAAAAATATTTGTATATTTGGTTGCATACATTAGAAATAAATACATACCTCTATGTAATCATATTTTAAATTGCCTCTATTGTTATGTATTTAGATTTTATCGTCTTTATTACAAGACAATAAAATCTTGTAATAAAGATTGTATTTCAAGATATTAGGGTATGTGTGGTCAAAGTCAACTCCGTTGCCGATTCTCATCATTTCACAGGAAAAATGTACTAAACTCAAACTTCATTTTGACTATATTTAAAAATTAAAAGAGATGTAACAAAAACAAATGTTTAAACTACATCACAGATAACAAATCTACTGGGGTGATATATTGGGAATGTGATTGTTCCCCACAATCAGACTTTGAAGTCGGATTGTTTCAATTGGTATTTTTATCAAAGTTCTCCTTTCCTTCACTCTGCTGTCCTGTTGTAGAAAGATTTTATATGTGTTTGTGTTTTTCATGGCTCTCACCTGCCTACTAAGCAAATTTATATATGTGTACAATAATAAAACACAAAGTCACTCACACCTAGGGACAATTTGGAGAGGCCAATTAACCAGACAGTCATGTTTTTGGACTGTGGGAGGAAGCCGGAGTACCCGGAGAGAACCCACGCATGCACAGGGAGAACATGCAAACTCCATGTAGAAAGACTGGGGCCAGGAATCAAACCCAGAACCTTCTTGCTGCGAGGCAACAGCTCTACCAACTGTGAAGCCCCCAAAGAATAATCAATACTTTTATTTTTGTAAGGGTTAAACTTGTGAAGAGACACGTTTAACTTGGTGCTTGACGAGGCGCTCTCTGCTAGATTGGACAAGCGTTTATATATATTGGTTCCGGTTTGGCTTGTCACCAAGATTGACTGGTTAAGAACTGCAGCAAATTGTCATGTCTCTGGGTCTCCCAGTCTCCATAGCAACTCTTACATGCTATTTACATGCCAACTGGATGTTTACAAGTGCTACGCATGGAGAGTTAAGGAAAGCAAAAGTACTCACCTCAAACATTTAAACACTTTAACATTCTGCTACAAGATGCTTTGATTCAGTAAATTTAAATCATCTTTAATTCTACAAATTGTGTTTTTGTGATTGTCTAAAGGTTCATGAAAAAGAAGCTGTTGTAAAATATTTGAAAATAGGTTTTGCATAATTAAAATGAGTACATGTCAATGGTTATCTGTTGTCTCCTTAGAGTACCTTAATGCAGTACACTGGCTCCAGACATTGATATTTCTCTCTGGAATGTTATTTATTCTCTGTCCTTTGAAGAATTTTGAAGACAAGGTTTTGAAAAAATTGTAGAATGTATTTTTTCCTGCTAATGACTTTGTAATGTAGATTGTGACAAAAACAATTTCTCGAGTGTGCTTTTGAGAGCTGAGTCATTGATGAAGAGTGATGAAGGAGATATGGAGAAAGACACAGAAAGATTGAATGAGCAATACGCACAGGGTAAGACAAGACTTTGTGCCCAGCTGAGCTAACCAAGTCTGGATCAGCTAGGTTAAAATCTGGTCACCATAATCTTTTTTAATCTTTCAAAAATATATTTTTCTTTTTTTTCATATCTGAATTTCAAAGAGAGGGGAATGTATGTGCCAGGATGAAAAGAGTCAGTGCTTCCACAGAGAAATAACCTTGAGGCTGGGTCAAATAAATGCTGTACAGAGATTCTCTGCCCACTGAGCTGAGAACCCAGACGTTTAGAACTGCAGGTCAAGGGACCCATTCCGGTTCACAGAGAGGTGAAACAACAAGATCCAAGGCTAAGTACAAGGTGTCTCATTAATTTATCCGGTTTTGGGGGGCATCAGGACCTTACAAATCTCTGGTGAATTGTTCACATCTTTTAGCAAGCTTTCGCTCAAGTCAACTCAGGTATTTATAAATTTCAAATATTTATGGAAAACAGAGTTTTAACTTTACAGAGAAGGAGAAAGACCATATAAGGTTACTTGTATCAACTAAAGAAAACCTGAATAATTCGACAATTGGATCTTTTAATGACTACATCCTATACAATTAGTCAGTTTACCACTGAAGTCTGAATGCCTTCATTGTGAGAATAAGAATATCCATCCATCCATTTTCTATACTCCCTTGTCCCTTTGTGGGCCAGGAGGGGTGCTGGTGCCTATCTCCACCTAACGTTCCGGGCGAGAGGCGGGGTCACCCTGGACAGGTCGCCAGTCTGTCGCAGGGCAACACAGAGACACACAGGACAAACAAACATGCACACACACACACACTCACACCTAGGGAGAATTAGAGAGGTCAATTAACTTGACAGTCATGTTTTTGGACTGTGGGAGGAAGCCGGAGTACCCGGAGAGAACCCACGCATGCACAGGGGGAACATGCAAACTCCATGCAGAAAGACCGGGGCTGGGAATCGAACCCAGAACCTTCTTGCTGCAAGGCAACAGCTCTACCAACTGCACCGCTGTGCAGCCCAGAATAAGTATATTTTTATGGCAATTTCCTCTTATTCTATTCATGTGCTTTTAGGCTCCCTTAAAAAGAGAATTTACTCTTTGGATGGAAAGAAAAGCACTGAGAGACTTTAGGCTGATAATACTCTGATACATCCCATGTATCAGCTTTTGTAAGGAGATATTTATCCATCAAGCTCCACCTTCACTACACTAGAAAAAAACTTTTCTGTGCCGTCATTGAATACAGAAACACATGGAGTTTGTTAATGCTAGAATCTGTATTCTTTGGACCACTAACAGGAAGACTAAGCCCTTTGGCAACAAACACGACAGATGGGTTTGCGATGTTTATTGCCCTAACACAAAAGATGAATATCTGACAAAGTCACTGCTAAGCATTGTGGAGGACTTGTGATGCTGTGGGTCTGTTTTCCTTCCCTTTCTATATGCTCCAACTTTTGTGTTTTAGGAGAAGGCAATGTACTATTTTTCCCAGTTAAGTAAGTAAACTTTATTTACACAGATACAATCACAGTGTGTTACAGAATTACAGATAAGAAAGCAAATACAAAAAAGAACCATCAATAAAAGTACTTAATTTATAATTTTTTCTATTTTGGTGGAGAGTGCTAATGTTCCATTAGCCACTTGGTTTTTAGCCTCTAAATAGCATTTTTTTTTTCAGGAATTATAATCCAGGTTAAAATGATTTTAAACTGATTCTTTTATCCTATAATCCCCCTGTGATAGACATTGTATTAGTTTTGAAGAAACTTAAATATGAGTGTCGCACTCTGGTGACTTAAAGCTAAGCAGTGTCCTGAAACACACAGACTTAGTCAGCCTGTGAGTATATCTGGGTCATCCATGAAATTATTCTCCTCCTTCTGCACTAAGAGGACTCATCCTGTTGCTCTTGGTAACCCTGCCTCCTCATTTGCTCCTCAGTCGAGGGGTGTGCCACAGGTTTTGTTTTGAGTTGAGTATGCTGTCCTTTGGGCGCAAAGTAATGAATTTAAATCTCTTGCTTATCACATAAACACAGATGATATTTAATTAAATACCATTTAAGTAGAAAATTTCCCAGGGGAAAAAAAGATGCATATTGCAATTAAATTTGGAGAGTTGATCATTTTCTAAAACGTAATACTCAAATAGTTTTATCCCACCCTTGTCCAGAAACCTGCAATTTCACCTCATTATGCGTTAAATCCTCAGCCAGTAATAATCTTACCGTCACTATTGACCAGGCACAGACTTTAATATCTTGACTTTTTCTTTTTCTTTCTAAGATGAGAACTATTACCAAACTCAAACCGTTTGTTGCAGAGATAAAATAGGAATTGAGTCTGTGAAATTCTTAAATTGCTTCTTCTGCACTTGTTGTTGAGAAACACTTACAAAAAACATTTAGAGATCTTCCCTGAATAGTGACCTCTGTCTGTTTATATTTGCTGCTTGCTCACGTCATCGTGGATTTTTATCGCTTCAGTTCACAGTTCTTGTTTCAGACCTAAAGAAAAAAGTGCCTTTGAAATCACACTGTCTGACTCTCGCTATCTCTGTCTCTCGAGGAAACAGGGCGTACATTTTCAAATCTATTTTTAACCCTCTGTGTTTACTATTTTTAAACTGAATCTGTATTTGCTTTGCTTTTTTGTGTCCCCTATAGCAAATAATGTTGTGAAACACACAACCCTGACATATGACATATGGGAAAGAGTTACTTTCTGTCAGGTGTGTTGCATATATCTGCAAACTAAACCTTTTACCTGAACAGCTGACAATATTTCACATTTGTAAAGAAATATTTCACATTTCTTGTTCACTAGTTTTTAGCACTACATATTCAAAATACATATTTTGCTTAATTCAGTTCAGTTTATTACCACTAACAGCATTCAGATACATACTTGGTGGATTTTAAGAAAGGGGTCACATTGAGCTTAAAGGAAATCATGTATGATTGGTGATTATTAATTGAGATGTATTTGTGAACAAACCAAACTAAAATACAAAGAAAGTAATATATCATCAGATTGTAATTATATTAATGCAACAGACAATAAAGATTATTGATTACTTTTACATAGAAAACTGGCCACATTTTTTAAAACATATTTAAAATTTCTATCAGTTGGAAATAATTTAATGCATTTATAATCAAATAAAACTTTTCAATATTTGCATAAATTAAGAAATCTAAAAATATTAGATCATTAGCCTGCACAAATTCAAGAACTGCTGATTGGACAAACTATTTTTATTTAACGGAGGCTGATTTCCAGAGATTTCGAATGGTTATGCAAAAATCCAGTGTACTTGAAATTAGCATTTTAAATTCCACTAAATGCTTTTCCTTGTATTATCTTGTTTATTTTATCTTTTTACTAAGCACCTTCTTATGTGTCTGGAATGAAGATATGATTGACTGACTGGGACTCTGCGATTATCAGTGATCTGTAAGCCGTAGTAGCTCTTTGACAAGACAGCGATGTTGAGAGCCAAGTGCTTTGTTTTCACCAAACAACCCCGGTAAATCTTGTGTCCTATCAGGGAGGACAGACTCAAGGAGCGGATAGTGTCTGTTGTCTGATTGAGTCCTCACAGGCCCCTCAGCCTGTTAGAACATGTCAACATTCCCGGTGCGACCGCGTTAGCTGCCCCAACTATCAGTGTTTATTTTCATGGGGCCCCTGAAAGTCTCTGGTATTCATTACCCTTCCTCTGAGAGCAAACATTGTGTAGACAGCTTAGTTCTGCAGCCATGGATAAAGAAGATTAGCAGAGATTATTGGGGAACACGTTGAGTTAACCAGAAAGTGGCACTACTTCACTTGCAAACATCCCAGCTTTACGGTTGGAACAGAACCCGGGTTTGACTGCTTCAACCAGCAGTGGGGTTTCAGCCAGATGTCTCAGCATCATCAGGATTAGTCAACGAAGTCCCTGGATTCAATCTTTCTGCTCCCAATTAAGGACAGATTTACTGACATCAGTCACAGTTCATCACGGTGATTATGTTCAAGCTGTTCAGTGAGGAGTTGAGACAGAGCGTTTGGGAGCTATCGCTAATTGGCGATCCTCACTCTCTCTCTCTTTGTGTCCATTCATTAGACTATAAACTGTAAGATTATAGTTGATGTCTGAAACAGTGAAAACTAATTAACTCAAATGTCCTCTTACACTGTCAGTGGTCCAAAAAACATGGTTTGGCCAGCTTTGACCTTTTCAGCTTTCCAGCTTTTAATAATATGAAACTCCCTTCAGCTTTGAGTTCAATGTGCACAGTGAGGGTTAACATACTGTTGTAATAAGTATCAAATTTGGTTTGACATTCTCATGTTTTAATAAGCAGACATTTCTCAAAGACACCTTGAAGTGCACATCAATCCAGAGCTTCAGCAGTTTCATGCTTATATGTTTACTTAAACCCATTTTATGGCTACTTTGCTTTGAGGTAAAAAATTATAACATTCACCTTTTAATGAGCCACTTTTACAGTAAAAAATACATTGTGATTTTTTTTCTATGTATGAAAAGATCATGTTATAATCTTGTCTTCAAAATTAATGAGTTAATTTTATTGATTATTTGAGTAAACTTCTTGAAATGGAGTGTGTTGCGTTATCATTCAGCCTTTGTGCTACATATGTAAATGACATTAACTGTTTGAAAATCCACCCAGTGGAACTGATGCCACCCTGGTCAATTCTGAACTAATGATGTTTAACTGATTGAAATTAAGCCATACTCCAAAGAGAACACCAGCCATCCATGAGACAGGGATTTACAGCGTCTTCCCACTCTGTGAACAAAGCTATCGATTCACTTTTATAATAGAGCTTCATCCCTCGATGAAGTAAGTCAATACAAACCTTCCAGGGACATAATACAGATGGGGCATTTAAGCATATATCTGTAATAATGACAATGTTTTGCTTTCGGATTGCTTGCCTCTGAAATATTGCATTGTGTATACTAGAGGAGGAGTACTGCAATCATATAGTGTGTGGGCTAAGAACGATTGACCTATGAGGAGAAGATCTGACCTGGCTAAAGATCACAGATTGTATTTTCTTTAATGTATTTTCACTTTGGTGAAGCATGAGTCAGAATTCCAACTTCATAAAATAGTTGCCCATTAAAGATACACAAAATACTGAAACCTATTTTAAAATACCAGAATATGTGCTGGTCAGTCCTGCAGTTCTGTTCAATCTGTAAGACGCACAATGCTTTTTTGTGCCAGTAAGATTAAGGAAAGCGTTTCAATGGTTCAGCCATACGTAAATGAATGCTTATTATTTAAATGCACATAGAGTTCTCTGCTCTTATTCACAAGATCATTCTGAAATATTTCGCCACCATAAAAGGGAATTTTTATTACTTCAGTAAAGCAGCAGCAGAACAGCTTTTACCGATCCCCATGACACTGAAAACTAATTTTACTGCAGACTGGAACACGAACAAAAAACTGTTTTTTTTTTCCTCCTTTAGGGGAATTAAAATTTAAGGACAGAGTAAGTGCAGAGGTAAGATGAGGAATTTTGTACAAGAAACATGCAGATAATTACACTCATCAATTTAATGGAGAGGGTCATCACCTGAATTAAATAACTCAATGCTGTAAAGACCTAATAATTGCAGCCTAGTTGAAGAGATATTGTACTGTATGTTTCACTTTTACATGATAGGGTTCATTGCCATCTAGTGGATAAAAAGTGAACTGATTGCTTTATGCAGTATGAAGATAAATAAATCAGCTTTTGCCGTCAGACTTTAACAGTACAGATACAGAACATTGTATACACACCTTAAATTTTTACTAACTCTGTTAGGCTACATATTTAAAACTTTATGTTATAGACTAAGACTGGGTAATGCATAACTGTGAAGTAAAGCAAAAATGGTGGTTTTCTTTTTATATATATATATATATAAATAAATACAGGAAAACTGCTGTATGATTTTGTTATTAGCCCCATTTTACATAGCAACAATAAATAAAAAATGGTTACTTTCAGAAATCTCAATTGCCAATTAGGATTAAAACAACTGTTCTGTGACAACTTCACAGAAGTGGGGAATACTTAAAACATAAAGTTCTGTGACATTCCCAATCCAACATATGAGTCTAAATGTAAATGATGTATCATTTTCTTTTCAAAAGAAAGCATATTTTGTGTAGGTCTGTGACCTAAAATTACTATAGAATATGTATAAATAACTGAACTTTTTCAAATTTCTGTCTTATTACAACTGAACATTTTCAATGTGTAAGAATATTTTAGAAAGTAACTGCATAAAATTGCACCTAAGGTAACAAAACATGGGAATATAAAGCTAGCCATTCAAAGGATTAAAAGAATCTAACACATTTGCTCCTAATTTCCAGACAAATAGGTTGATTAAAGAAAGTAATGCATCTGGAATTTCATGTTTCTGATCTAAAACTGCGAATCACAAAAGTTAATCTTGTGTTTCATTGCTTGTTGTCTCATTCTGGTTTATTTTAAGTCCCACTGCCTCTTCAGACATCCTTATTTCCACTGCTAAGTTCTGCCTGCAATCCTCATCTAGTTTCTTGTAGTTGTAATAATGCATGATGAAGAGAAAGACACCAGCATGAGCACACCACATACATAGTACATGTGTTTGTAGTGCCTGAAAACATCAGCCAGAGCTCCTGAAAGACAGAATGCAGAGTCGACAAGTCAACTTATGTTTCTGCAAAAATTATACTTAATGAACATTGCTCACAAACCTAAAATGAAGCACTGGTCCACACTCGATGATAGTGACATCATCGAGTGTCATCCAGTGCTTCTCCAACTGCACTGGAGAAGCGATGAGCTCCAACCATCAGAACTTCAAAAAGTAGTGCAGAGAGCATTCTAAATGCCAACCCAAAGAAGACCGCACAACAACCAGACCCCCATATCCAGATGCCAGTGGACACAGTAGGTGGCAAACACCATTGTATGAAACAACAAAACTGAAAAAATATTGTATTCTTGGTCTAATCCACCTGCTGTTGGCTAAGAATCCAGTAACTGGTCTGCTAAACATGTCCACCAAAGCAAAAATAGAAAGTGGCAAAGCTGCTGAATATTCATCTGTCCTTTGATGCTTTGCATAAGGAGCCAGAAACACAACAGGAGCAAAAGAGCCAAAAAACGTGACATTACCAACAAGATAAATGAGAAAGCCTCTGTGTGTGAAAAGGAAGATGTCTACATATCTGGAAACAAAGCTCTGACTTTTTCTCTTGTTTTTACTGTCTTCAGCTGGAGGGTTATCAGACAATGACTTAATATCCACAGCAGCAGCTTCGTCAGAGGTTTTCCTCCTGCTCACTCATGAGTTATTATTCTACTGGGATCGGGTTTGTTTATTAACTGGTCTCATCAAAGCACCAGCCACGCAGCAGTTCAGAACGATGCACCCCAGGATGAGGAAACTCCCTGTCCAACCAAAGGAATATAAGAGGAATTGATGTAGAGGGGACAGCGTGGAAAGAATAACTGGACCTCCAGCCATAGCGAGTCCATTTGCGAGTGGCTTTTGACCTGAAAGTAAGTGCCAATGATTGTCAGAGCTGACTGCAGGTTGAAGGCAAGACCAAAGCAGAGTAAAATGTAGGAGTCAAAGTCCAAATAGTGAGGTCCAGAATCAAAGGAAACAAATGAATATTGATGAGTACCAGTGATCTTCATCCAATCTGACTGAGCCTGAGGTAAAGAAAAAACACACAAAAGATGATATCGCTAGATGTGATCTGCAATTCCTGCACTTGCAGGTACTTAATCATTGTCTCAAAGGAGCTGAATCCATATGCATTACACATTTTTCAAATATTACTGAAAAACGTATAAAGCAACATATCCTTTTCCTTTCACTTCATGAATATGTTCTACTTTGTGTTTGGGTCTGTCACATCAAATTGCAATGCAATTACTTTTGCCAAGACTCTGAGGGCCGCCTTATTTTGCGGCGATTTTGGCAAACATTAATATATTCCATTGAACAAGTGCCAGTGACCTCACAGAGAAAGAAAACAAGGTCAAGTGGGCCACAGCAAAAAATGAAACTGAAACAAAGCCAGATCTAACTGAGCAGCTTAAAGCAAACTTTTCAATGCTAAAACTGAATCTTACGAAAAGGTGACTTTTGTTATACAAAAAGTAACAAAACAAGTAAACATTAAGCCTCAAAAAGATATTACTCTAGAAAATAAAATTAAAAAAATAGTATTCACCTCCAATTACTCCAACACAGAGATACCGATGAATTATGGTGGTTCCTAAAGAACCGAGCACCATGCCAATGCACACCATGAGTCCACTGACCATGACCACACGTCTGCTGCCATATCAATTCACAAGCATGTGAGAAGAACATTTCTCTTCATTCAGTTAACCTTTCAAAGACAAATAAGTAAATAAAAAGCTTTGCTAACATACAGCGTCTCAAGAACACCAGCACCAGTAAAGCAAATTTTATAAGTGACTGTTGAATTTTTGTAAAAGTAGCTTGTGGCTGCCTGCCACTGACCTCCTGCACACATAGATGCCAGCATGACTGAGGACACCCAGGCAATCTCACTGTAGGAAACTGAAAAATATTCCTGAATTTCCTTGAAATAGATGGTGAGGGACTTGGGAAAGGCATAAGAGAATCCTATGGAGATGAAAGCAGCAACGATGACAGCCCATCCCCAGCCTCCATCTGTAGCCTAGATTGGTTGCTGCTGCAGGTGGCCTGTTCAATCCTCAGACTGGAAAGTGGAAACAGATAATAAGATGTGCAGAGAGAACAAGCAGCTGCAAATTTCCAAAGAAATTCAGTTTTTATACTCCTTAATACTTGTTAATAAACAGATTGTTTTCCTTGCCTCTGTGCAGTTCTTAGAACTATTCTGAGCAGTCTGTGAAACTATAGTTTCCTCCGTCATCACCCTGCTGTGCGTCCTTTGATCTCATCACATGTGCTTCCACAAAAAATGCAAGTGGTTGTTCACAACAAAAGCAGTAGCCCCTTCCTGAGGCGTGGAGCTCAAAAAAAAAACCTCACCAAGTAACTAAAGATCAAGTGGGGAGTTATAAAAGTTTCATCATGCAATGCAGCATTTCCTTTAAAAGTTACAGAATGTGTTTTTTATCACATCAGTTTATGCATGCACGTTTTGCGGTGTTGGTTTCCAGATGCTAACACATAATTTATTTGCACATAGAAGCCATAAAATAATGCTATGATATTTAATTTAGACAGCCAAGTATAACATTGCATTGAAACAAAATAATTACGAATTTTAAGATTTTAGAAACCGTGCAAATTAAGAATATGCCTATAGTTGCAAAATATTCAAATCATTGTTTTTATTATTATTATTATTATTGCAAGAGTATAAAGTTACGCTGAACATTTCAGAAAAGGGCATTCTTTCAGTAGGGGAATTATCTTAGCTTTATTGATCCAGGTACCAAAACTTTGTACACTCCCTCTTGCATGAAGGGTGGCACTTTGTCCACACAGAGAGGGATCTTTGATCTTACCTCTTGCCCTCCATCTTCCAGAGAACTGTCTCTGAAGATATCCAGGGCCTTTGACAGAAAAAAAGAAGCACAGGTCCTTTGGCATAAATGTGTTTTTCTGGCACAACTCCTAAACATGCTGTCACCAAACAGTTCCAGAGGAGACACGATGACTCCTGTATTTGCTGTGGATATTTTTAAATCTTATTTAGTATTTGACCTTGACCTAAAGTTCCACTTCTAAAATAAATGTCTTATTTAAATTCCCAGAAATAATACAGTCATAAATTCCGAAGTAGACGTTGTTCATAGAAACCATGCTTGGATTTAAGAAGGTGAGTTTTAATATATAATATGAATTAATATATAAAGATGTGTAAAAGTTTTGAAAGTCTAAGTGCTACAGCAAGAATCTATGTATATATTTGGTATGAAACTCTGCATTAGAAAATGGCATCCCTTTAAAAATAAAAAAAGAAACTTTACTGCTACTTTGAAGACAACATTTTAGTTTATTTACTTCTAATAGTATTGTTTTATATGTGTATATATAATATCATAAATATATTTATTTATATATATAAATAAATGTGTGGCTATGTGAAGTTACTGTACTCAATTTAAAATTATTCATCTTCTTTTGTTTTACAGAAATAGAACGACACGGCAATTCTGATGGTTCCCAGTTTATTAGATTCAATACAAAGACACTCCAGAAGGTGGCACTGTTGTTTGACCTAACTCAAGAAGAAGAGAAGCTCCGCTGTTACGTGTTCGTCTTTTTTTCTTCCACTCCCAGATGTTTACTTCGCCAAAGTTAAGGAACTTTCAAACAGGATCAGCCATATTCAGCTGCATGATTAAATTGATCGTTTCAACAGCCTCTTATTCGAGTGGTTTTGTTAGTTATGCTTTGTAAAGTTAGAGTGGCTTTGGCTTCAGTAAGGCTCCCAGCTTGTGTAAATCCAAGGACAGTGAAACTGGTGACGCCTGGGTTCTGCAGACACCAGCAGAGGAACCACAACTCCGAGTCTGCAGGTGTCAGGGTGAGACATGCCTGTTCTTTCATTACTGTAACAGAGAACCTTACATCTCTGGGAAATGCAAATTGTTGTTATGATTAGGCATAGTGGCAGTTTTTTCAGGCCCACATGTAAAACACTGTGATGCTCTGTGTATTTTAATAACTTTCTTTTTTCCTTCCTCCTAAAAATGTACCTTTTCCCCTTAAATAGGCGATCATTGCTCCTTTGATCAACACAGATAATTTGTACATAATAAGCAGCGTTATTGACTTTAGAAAATAAATATCCCACTTATAAACAATAATAACCAATATAAAATTTTTGGGTGGGGCCACAGAGACCAGCATTCACTCCCCATGTGTCATCAGGTCACACTTTTCCTTCCATAACCAATTTTCAATTGATACTGACCACTACATACCATGCATGACCAACAAGAGCTGAAGGTTTTAGATTTTTTCTGAAACTTGTCAACATCCTTATACTTGCCAAATTGTTTGAAGATACAATATTCATATTTTGGTTATAATAAATCCTATTTACCACACATTTTCAGGTAAATACTGAACATGTTCTAGTCAATGCAGTCTGCTTTTTATGCGTTTATGCTTGTGTTTTTGTTGTTAGATGAGTAAAATCCAACAGATTAAAATGTCATAATCTCTATTCTACCCCAGGTGTTGTATGATGGGTTGTGTCCCATCTGTATGACGGAGATCCGCTTCCTTCAGTTCCTGCAAAGAAACCAACCGGGGAAAGTTAATTTTATCGACATATCTAAGCCAGGCTACGACGGGGCAAAGTACAATGATGTCACCTATGAGATGGCCATGGAGGAGATGACTGTAATCGATGAGAAACAAGAGGTTAGCACTTAACACAACAACGTAACTAATACTTAAAGAACCTGAATTCTAAAATGCACTCACAGCTTTACTTTTTGCATTGCCAGGTGCATCGTGGCGTTCCAGCGTTTGCAGTGATGTACGACGCCGTTGGGCTTGGATGGTTGGGCCGCTTTATGATGTGGTCACCAGTGAGGCCCTTTATGGATAAGTCATACGCCATCTTTGCAAGGAATCGACTCAAGTGGACTGGACGGGCAGAGGAGTGCACCACAGGACGCTGTGAAAAGAAATCAGTTGACTCCTCCTGACTTCATTAATAAAATGAGTTACTGTATATTTATTCATATGAATGTGTTGCGTATTGTGCTGCAGGAGAATCTAATTAAAATGCTGGAATCTAAGTGTGAGCTTCACAATTTATGCTTTTTTATACATATATATAAGGTGTGTCGTTCTGACTTGATGCTTTTTGTCCAGATCAATGGAAAATACTTGTAGAACTGCAGCAAGAATGGGGGGAAAAGCAAAGACAGAAATTAGACAAGGCTGCATTTTGATTAGCAATACAGATCCTATCTATTTCTAAACAATGTTCTGACATTTAATATCAAAAGTACAACTAATAAAGTTTGGATTTGTTTTATGGAGTTCATATTGAGTGACACTATTTTCTTTTCAACTTGTATTCTCAGCAGCTTAGAGAGATGTGTCCTGTAACAAACAAGTTGGTAGAAAACAAAAACAAAAAAAAAAACATATAAGCAAAAAAAAATATGCAGGATCAGACAAAACAATCCGATAGACTGTGATGTCATTTCAGTCAGATTTTAAAGTTTATAGTGGAAATAAGATGCATTAATAAGTTGGAACACGATTTCTAAATTCATGCTACAATAATAGGGGTTCGAATTGCATAATAGTGTGACATTTGTGTGACAAACTATCTTTTTCTATCGAAACTATTTTAGTTTTGCAAAAACATGACCGAGTGAGCGCTCTTACCAGCAAAACTGTCTTTGACGTCTATTTCTCCGGTAACCTTGTCAACAAGAATTTAGGCATTTAGGAGAAAATAAGCAACTTATGAATACTCTGCATGCACTTTGTACGCTTTGTGCCTGGGCAAACTTTAATTTTTGTAAGTATTTATGTATTTACAAGACACTTAGGCGTTGTTGTTGATAAAATGTAGAACAGTGCACAGAATTTTCGAGTGTAGCATTTAAGATAAGAATCGTCTAGAAGTGTATTTTTCTTTCTGTTGCATTTCAGTTATAAAAACGTTTTGAGTGTGGCATTAAGATGAATGTATTGGCTAGTAATGCATTTTGTCATTACTGTTATATTTCAGTTTCAAAAACGTTCTGAGTGTTGCACGAGGATATGCATTTTTTTTTGTCTTTTGTTGTATTTACAAAAATCCATTTGTAAAAGATGTTAAGTTAAGAAAAATAAGCTTGCGTTTTATTATTTGTTCGCTGGCTGTCACACAGAGGTGTATGTTAAGGAGAGCACAATTAGAGTAAAGTTTGAATCTGTTTTATGGAGCTCATTTTGAGTGACAACACTATTTTCTGATCAGCAGTTCAGTCTTGTATTCTCACCATCAACTCAGAAAGACATGCCCTCTAGCAAACAGGCTAGTAGATGACAAACACTCAAAAACAACAACAAAAAACCTTTAAGCAGCAAAAGATGCCTGATCAGACAATAAAGCAATTTGAAAGACAGACAGAAAACGAGTTCTGCTTTAGCAACTGTCCTATTTTGTTAAATGCATTGTGCAGAGATAAGACTAAAAATCACTGAAGCAAAATGTAGTCAATTTCCTGTCATACCCAGAAAATCAGATTGAATTTTTTTTTCAAAAGAAAATAAATAAGAAGACGGAGAGGAAGCTGCCACTAGATGCCACTGTAAGTCTGCATTATTATGATCAGACTTAAAGGAGAGAAATCTTTGCTGTGATATCTTAAACCCCGAACACTTCATTTTATTTTTAAGTGATCCTTTAATATTATATTATAGTAGGTACACGCATACAGAAATTAGTGAATGTAATGTTAGATGAATACCACCAATGTTGTGTAGCACTGTAGTTTGCACAAAATGTTTCTCTTTTGTGAAAAAAGAACAGATGCAATTCAGCTTTCATTCTTTTCATCGTCTTTTTTTTCACCCAAAAAGAAATGTGATGAGACTAAATGGTTATTTTGAACCTGTGTGTGTAAATAATACTTTTTTAAGAGTAAAAGATACCAATATTTCAATATATTCAAATTGAACATTTTAAATCTTGGTACATTGGAACATCATTTAAGATATATATTGTGTGTGTTTGACTCTGTGTGATGAGATGTGGCTCACAGACATTCTCTCTCTTGCTAATTCTAGATTTTCCAGGAATGTTGACATGACTTCATGACATAGCTTTGTCTTTATGATGATTGACTGAACTGGTCCAAAACTCCAGCAGTCCACAAACAGAACCGCTCCCACCCAAAGTCTGGATCAACACAACAAGACAGAATTTTTTCATGCAATTGCCACAGGTAAAAATTTTAAGTTACTGGGAAGCTTAAGCTTACTGGGATAGGACTTATGAAGACAAAACAAGGATTTATTTTTATTTTTTTCAGGTAAATCTGTTTATCAAATCTGATCATTTAGATCACAACTTTGCCCTGTAACAGTAAAAATAATCAGGTAACTCGCCAAGGTAGTCAAACTGCTTACTTTGACTACATCAAGGTCATCAAGACTATGACCTTGAGGAGGACATAATCAAGGTCAAGGTTGTATATTCTTTTTACCTGCTTTCACAGGTGTATTGAACAAGCAAGCTTGGGATAACACAAGCAGTTCTAGGAAACAAGCTAGAGCAGAACATGATGTCAAATGCCAAATGAAGGCCACCCTTTTCAAATTTGGGGGGGAAAAAGTCAACTGACTAAATCTTTACCTTCACTTCACTTTGCTTTCTCAGTAGAGTGCATTTTTTGCAAGGCACTGTGTGTAAATCAAACATTTGTAAATGATCTTGTAGTTATTTTTCATATATATATTTGCCACTGTGCACGATGTAGGTCTTCACTGGCCAATGATTGATCAGTTGGATTCATTAAGATTGTGTTATGCATTCTTTTTAGGTTGCAGTTGATAATGTTGCAACAAAGAAGAGCCGTCCAAGACAAGTCTGGGAGCTGCACACCACATTGAGCCAAGAATGGGTCACCCATTTTGTCCTGTCTTATGCTCAGGTGTCGCTAAGAGGACATTATTATCATGCAGGAATATGTACACAATGATCTGTCTCAAAAGAGATCAGTCCCTTTTTAGACTGGCACTTTGTCCAAACTCATTCAGGCTTTATGCATTTACTAGCAGTGCAGAGCTCTTTACAGGTTATGCTTCAGTCTTCTTTAAAGAAATTGCCAGGGAAGTAAGACATCTCCGTTGTCTGTGTTTTTGTTCATTTACTAATAAGGAGGCATTCAAAACCAAAGCTCCAGTTGGGATTTTTAATGCACCCATGCTGAAAAGTCACCCACTGTCCAGACACTTTAGCATTTACCGTAAGAGGAGGCATGTTGTTGGGTTTGCTGAAAATGGCAGTTTTATCATAACAGTTCCTGGATATCAGTACCAGTCACAAAAGCGCAGGTTTAGTCAGTCGTCAGCTGCAAATGAAAAAAAAACGGGAGGCGGCAGCCCGGCACAGTCTTCGAAAGCCAAAGAGAAACAGAAAACACCAGAGACTGTTGCCTCCAGCGATGACAAGTCTGGACAGGATTTATTTCACATCAGCTCTTTGACTACAGCATTTGGCGAGACCTTCAGTTACGTTGCCAAACATATCAACTCAGTGTTCTCTTTGGATGACACAGGTCAAAAGCAGGAACTATCTTCTACGAGAGGAAAGACCCGCAGGGTGAAGAAGAAAAAAATCCCAGACTCTGGTGAAAAGCCTGAAGTTAAACAGACAACAGTGGAATACAAAAACATCTCGGACACCTCTGAGGAATCATTCCCTCACGTTGCGGGACACATCAATAAATACTTTGGCGCCAGCGATGATGAAGATGAAGCTCAAAGTGACAAAGAACTTCCTGTCTCAGCAAAACCTACCTCACAAGCCGCTAGCTTGAAGGACAGCTATTCTCAGACATCATCCCATATCAATAAGTATTTTAGATCACAAAGTGAACAGAAGGACTTTAGTACAATTGTCAAAACAAAGACAGACCCTTCCTTAAGGAAAACATCTTTGATGGACATCTTTCGCCATCCCACTACTGCTGTTTCAGGTTTCCTGAGTTCGATTTTTCAGAAGACTGAAGTCAAACCTGCTGTGACCTTACCAGAGATCGTAATTAATAAGAGGGTGAGTTCATCTGACATGTTTAATAGCATTCATACCTGCTGAACTTGTTCACATTTTGTCACATTGCAACCAGTAAGGCTAATAAAAGAGATGGAGTTTTGTGTAATAGACCAGCTCCAAGTCGTTAAATATTTTGAAGACGGGATAATTTTAATCTGATGCCCTAAAAATATCAGGGCAATGATATACCTCAGAAGACAGATGATCTTTTGCCTCACATGAGTTTCTTAGACTGTTAAAGCTCTGCAAACGTTGTGCATTTTCAGTGTGTCTTGACCCGCAGACAAGCAGAGGAGACGACACTCAGGTTAATACTGAGACTACAACAAGCCACAAATCGAGACGCTATCACTTCCTGTATAGAAGTACTCAATGAGCACCTCATCCGCTTCCCAGCATGCAAGGCTTTAATCTGGCAGGTCTTGTGAACATTTGTGTCAAAGAAAGGGTTACAAATGTTTAAAAAGCTTAAAGAATATATAAAAACCCAAGACGCTTTTTGTTCCCCAGGAGAAATCTATAGTCAACCTGTTGAAGCTGCGGCGAACTTACAAACACCATCAAGGACTGCAAGCCGCTATAAGGGAAGCCTTTGCGCTGATTGGTTATGTGGATCCAGTCAACGGTCATGGCATCAGAGTTCTCTCCATTGATGGTGGAGGTTCAAGGTGAGTAATTATTGAAACATTTACTGTTAATAAGTTATGGTGCCAAAGTAAATGAATTACAGTAATTGCTTTCTTTAACTAAATTATGCAATATAGTGATGCCTGTTTGAAAAATATAATCGATCAGCTGTTTTCACTTAATCTTGGAGTAAATTGAAATAAATAGAAATAAAGTAATGAATAAAGTAATAAAGTTATATTATCCAAGACGTGTAGCAGAAAAGGTCAATTTTAATTTCCAAGGAATTTCAAAAATGAATACTGAAAAAATAGTAATCAGTGCCAACATTAATGCTAGAACCAGCATCATCTAAAATTCAAACTTTGTATAACAATTATTCCAGTCATTTTTTATTTATTTTAAAATTACTTTCGAACCAGGAAAAGCAACTTTTTTTTATGACTACTTTGCATTTAGAAGTATTTCTATACTTTACAAAAAAACAACTTGAGTGTTTTGGGATTTTATGTAACAGTATAATGATAGAAAGTTGATTTTCATGATTTCATGATTTTCAGTTTTTAGGGGTTTTCGCAAGTAAAAATGGGAAAGCTGTAAATATTTCTGTCTTCTCATTTCCCAGAGGTGTTGTACCTCTGCAGTTACTTAAAATACTAGAAGATGAGACTGGCAGAAAAGTTTACCAGCTGTTTGACTACATCTGTGGAGTGAGCACAGGTAAAAAAAAACAGAAACAGAAAGAAAGCAAGCTAAGTCTGTTTAAGATTTATGTCTTAAGCCATTTCTATGTGTCACTTTAAAGTCATTGCTTCTTTATGCTAAAAGGAGCCATCTTAGCTGTCATGTTGGGGCTGTGCCGTGTTTCTCTGGAGGAGTGTACTGAAATGTACCGTCAAATTGGAACCGAGGTTTTCAAGCAAAACCCGCTGGTTGGCACTGTAAACATGGGATGGAGTCACTCCTACTATGATACCGCAACCTGGGAGAGAATCCTACAGTACGTACTCTGAAGAAATCTATTTATGTGCATTAGAATGAAACTTAATGAGCATTTACAATGAGATATAAGGTATACTCCCCACATGTTACGTGTTTTACTTGAACAAGGGAGACGCTGGGTTCTGAGCTGCTAATTAGAACATCCAGAAACAAGAGCACTCCAAAGGTAAAGACGATAGCCTCTTTCAAAATTGATATTTAGGTTAAAGCTTGTCCACATTAAGCTTTGCAACCAACGATTTGTTCCTATTTTTCAGGTTTCAGCTGTCAGTGCAGTTGTGAACTGGGGCACAGGCCCTAAGGCCTTTGTGTTTCGCAACTACAGCCACAAACCAGGCAGCCCTAGCCGCTTTTCAGGAGGGTCGGACCACAAGATTTGGGAGGCAGTGCGTGCATCATCAGCTGCACCCGGATACTTCCAGGAGTTTCTTTTGCAGAATGACATCCACCAGGTTGTATAGTGGTCTGCAATCAAACTATTAATGTAAAATATTCATCCATTAACTACAAACATGTCCCATAACCAGGGTGTCCTTAAAATCATCTTAAATGTATGCATCCAAATTAAATTATAAGAAAAATAATAATTTGATCTTTTATGTGTCAATCATAGGTATCACATTTTGTTTTGGCAGGACTATTCATTCTTGTAAATAGTCCAAGAGTAAAACTACTCTTTCTATGTAGTTTTTTGTTTTTTCTCCTGGAACTTTATGTCAGGAAAAAGTTAGAGACACATGCAGACATCTTCATTGTATTCTGTGTCTCTATGCGATTGAGGCTACCGATAACTAGCTGCTCATATACTATTGCTTTTACAGCTTACTAGCTAGCTAGCTTTGTTGCATCTATTATGGTTAAGTGCAACTTTATCATCTGTTGGCTGGTCAATGTTCATCTTTACCCCTGACTCACTTCTCTTGCCAACTTGTTTGATTCTACATTCAGTCTGTGCAAAAACTTTTGGCCCTACAGAAGTTAAGACTATTCAGAGCCACACGGAGTATGAGAAGCACAAAACTGCTGCCAAAAGCCGCAAAAGATTACAGAAATGATCCACACACATTGCTAATTCTTCCCAGAAAACAGTTGGCGGCACTGCTACTATTAGCACTGATCTAAGAGCAGGAATTTGCTGCGACACAAACTCTGAAGTTGGAGGTTTAGTCGATTTTAAGCTATATAAAATTTAGTCAAGAAATGCTATGCAGTTTCTTTTTTGTAGTTTTTCATTGCTGTAGCAATGAGTGATAAACATGTTGACATTTAATACCTATCCATGAAATATCTGAGCTGAAATGTTGGATTGACTTCCTTTGGCTCGTGTAAACTGTGCAGCATGTGTGTGGAATTAAATCGGAATCTGTGCTCTGCCACTGCAGGACGGAGGAATCATCATGAACAATCCCTGCGCCTTGGCGGTCCACGAGAGCCGGTTGATGTGGCCCAACACACCCTTTCAGTGCGTGCTGTCCCTTGGCACCGGACGCTATGACAACGTCAAGAGGAGCCCTAACACCTCCACGAGCCTTCGAGCCAATATCAATAACCTGATCTTCAGCGCCACGGACACTGAAGGGGTCCACATCCTCTTGGACGATTTGCTGTCCCCAGATGTCTACTTCCGCTTCAACCCCATGATGAATGCCGAGGTGTCCTTGGATGAGAACCATCCTGGGACACTGGATAAGCTTGTGACAGATACCCAGGACTACCTGGAGACAAATCGGTCTAAAGTGGCTAAGCTGTGTTTAGTTCTCAGCGCACAGCGCTCACCCATGGACCGAGCCAAGGACTGGATTGGTCAGAGGACTTGGGAAATAAAGAAGAGGCTGATGTGATTTGGTGAGATGCAGCTTTTCTACACGTCAGTTTGTGCATTGCTGTGAAGCACATTTACAAATGCTACAGAAAAATAGCAAAACAAATGTATGGAATAAATAAAAAGTATAAATAGAACAGATTTGATTGTTTATACAATGTCAAGAATATTATTTCACAGAACTTCTTGAGTTGCGCTCGGTTTAGATGAACTATCAAAGAAACAAATAAGGTAACGCCTCCTCTTGTGTTATTTTATTTGTTTGTTCTCTTTATGTTTTTTATTTGTTGGTTTCAAGCAAATGTGTTAAACAATGTCGCAATAAGAGGATATAAGACAAAATAAGAAAGGGTCTCATGTTATGTAATGTGAACATTTACGATAGTCCAGTTTAAACTGTAATATGTCCAGAATTTTCATATCAATGACAGATTTAGAAGTGATTTTCATTTATTTCACAAAAAGTATTGATTTAAAACCCCCGTGTCTTTTTTTTTTGTATAATCATCGTCATTCAGCTTGAGGAAATTGTGACCCTGAATCTGTAGCAGTCCATCTTTTCTTTCCAGATGACACGGCTCAAAAAAGTTCTCAGAATCCTCCTGCTTGTGGCTTCCCCGTCTTCAAGGAGTGAGGTGAAAAAAGGGGCTGGGTCCAGCCAATATCCGGCCTTTTAATCTGGTTCTTGTGCCTTTCTTATGTCATGTTTATCTGTAACCTTCATGCAATAATTTATGTGACAAATTCATGTAAGAATAATTTTAATACATAATGAAAAACAATGGACAACTTGCAATTCCTCCTTAGCGTCTGCATACCATATGTGTCCAAAACTGCAAGGGTTTTATTGTCCCATGAATATGAAGGGTTAAATGTAACCACATGTGTCTGGAAGCTGTGCTCTCCCTCTCTGCAACAATCTGACTTTGTTTCAAACAGAAATGCTTTGTGTGAGAGCGTGCGCTCGTGACAGCCAGGGTGAAGCTACCGGGTCCATAACAAACTCAGAACATAAGAGAAACACACATCTGGTTAACTTTAAGGAGAACTTTTGATGATTCTGATAGATGGAGTGACTGCTAAATCTAAAAAAACCTAATCTATCATCTAGTACATGGACATGGCAGTTCTGTGTAGCTTCATGTTGCCAACACAATGAAGATGACGTTATATTCATGTGTGGATTTCACAATGGATTTATTATCACAGCCTCTCAGGCCATGTTCGCCAGGCGTGTGACCGGGGCCAGCAGCAGCTATCCAAGTTTGTAGTGGCCTCTGTTTTCTCTCTGCTTGCCACCTGCTTTGAGAAGGTGGAGTAAAAGTAAGGAATGATGAAACTCAGTTTGGAGATGTCTGAAGATACGAAGAGGTAGACATCGTGCTTCAGGCCTGAACAGAGACCAAAAAAATTAAGGTAGGACCTACCGATATTAACTAACTGCAATTTGTTTAGCAAATTATTTGTATTTGTCCATACAAGATGTAGAGTATTGAAACACATGACAGTGCAAAGTTGCATGATGTGCACTGTAATATGAATTAGGGTTTGGCTCTTCTCAGCAGTCATTAGGGACACCGTTAAAATGATGATGTCACACTGATCTGAGAAATGGGGCTGGACATCGGCAGATATTTTTATGATTGTGAACTTGGCACTATAGCTACAAATAATGTGCTTGCAAGGCTTTAATGAAAAATACAAGTCTTTTACAATCTTAGAAAACAAATAACTCATAAAAAGAAAATTCTGTAATATTTTTACCTTTAAGGCACTTATAAACTACTGAAGTGTTAATGAAATGAATACATGTAACACAAACCAGGTTTTATATTTTTGCCTTAATTGTTCAATCAGTAACATTTTGCAGTTCAGTGTTTCTTCACAGTTTTTACAACATTTCTAAAAGAAAAAATTATGAATGCAGTCGAAGACAAAGAGGATGCATTCAAGTGCAAATACTTCATGAGGTTTAAATGATGTGCTTTCATTAAGTCGTATTCAGTATTTGATAAAATTTTGTATTAATTATATTAAGACAAAAAACAAGAGGAGTATATTTTTTATTCACTTTATGCTGTTTTTAAAACAATGGTCTAAATATTTTTGATATGAAGTATCTCAGCACAGCAGGTAGGATAGTTATGTGTTTCTACTAATCATCCAAATAATCTGGAGATATTAAATAAAAATGAAAAAAGTTATTTCAAGAAGTACAATAGAAATATATTTTATTTTACCGTTTTCCTGACAAACATGGGGGTGGGAGGGAATCTGTTTCCTAGCACACAAGAGTAGCGGAAGTTCAAAGTGTGTTACATCATGAAAACAACACAGGGAACAAACATTAAAACATTAAATTCATTAGAGTTGTGAAATAAAGAGAAAAGTTGTAATCCAGATGAGAATTAAACCGTGTTTCATTATGTCAGACTTGGTGTTGGGAGGGAGATGAGTTGGACTTTTTTTTGCAATCACAGGACTTTGGCATCTTGTGTATAATGAATAGTCCTTGAATATGAGGCCATCTGTCCAACTGACATTTGGAAAAAACATCAACTGGTGGGGTAAAAAAAAAAAAAATCAACATGATGCAACATGATGCCTGATACTTCAAACCAATTAAAATACTAAACCCAGAGAAAGCCGCGATGAACTAAAGAGTTCATCAAAAGTTCTTCATCGAATGTTGTTTACTAATAGTCAAATTATAACAAATATTGATGTTTTTTTTCCTTTTGCAATAATAGCTTCAGCATGGGTTGTTGCCTGTGCTGACTGTGAGACCGTCATGTTCTTAATGCACAGTAGTGATGATGTAATTTTGCAGCGTCTTGCTCAGCAGTGTTTTTTTCTCCATCTTCATGCGCTCGTCCTGATGCAGTGACGTCAAAGTGTCAGTGATAGCGGCTTTGAGGCTGAACAGGGAGCCTGTTTGGTTTAACACACCCTCACACATGCCATCTGCTCTCACAGGAGCCCTGGGCACTCGTGCCAGAGGAGACCCACGGGCATAGAGACCCTTTTGTCGTCACTGAGCCGGTCCCACGCGCCCCTGTGCCTCTTCACTGTGCAATCTGGTGCATGGCACTGATCGCTGCTCACTTACAGGCCTGCCACAGTCCAATGTATGGGCAGAAAAGCTCATTCTGAGAGCCAAGCAGCTCATCACAGCTTTTTCTGCTTTTCTGTTCAATGTGAGGCGGCTGGTGTTGTGTTTTGGATATTTATGTGGACTAGGCCACAGACAACACCAACTGCAGTCATAAATATATCTGTCCTTGTAATTATTTAATTATTGGTGATTCTGATCATACTGTCACTATCTGCCTTGGTTTTGTTCAGGCCAGTAACTCTTGGTCTGTTTGAGCATCACTCTGTTGTTTCTGGAACCCACACAGGTCAGGATACTGTGGACAATCTGCCACTCTTTCTAGAAAATAAACATACCAAACAAAGGTTAGCAAAGCCTTTTTTCAACTTCCATATTTAAATACTTCTGGAAATTATTTCTAAAGACAAACCACTGGTTTTAATTGTGCCCAAACAACTCAACTATAAATCTGAGGTAAATTTTATGACTTTGGGAAAACTTTGCTGCCCTCAGGACATCATGTGACTTGTGCAATGTCAAATTAATGTGACAGAAACAAACAATTCATTCATAAAGTGCAGCACATTGCTTCAGCCCACATTTTGACGTCGTCAGAACCACCAAGAATGCAAACAGTGCCGAGCCGAGGTTGCTTTGTGCTTCCACACAAAGCAAACTTTTGCCTAAAGTTCTATTTCTGTTTGAAAAAAGTAAACATTCAGAATGAAAGAAGAATTTCCTGGACTGCATTTGCACATTTATTTGCTGAAAGTTTATGTAAAACTGTGTCTGTATTTAATGAAGATGTTAGGAACTTTCGAGAGCTTGACCTGAACGGTAGAGTGGGTGAAGTGTAGGAGTTGAATGGAGTCATTCATTATTCATGAGATGGGTGGGAAGAGTGTAAGTGGCAGTGACGGACAGAAACTCAATTACTGATGTGTGTCTGCTCGTTCCAGGGTGCTTGACCTGATATTTGAAGGACTGGGGCTTTAATTGCTGTAGAGCAAAAGAAGAAGAATTTCCTGGGAGAAAGTAATTGAATTATTTATGCATGGAGAAGGCCACGGTGATGGGGAGGAGAGATCAGTAATTTAAGTTTACAGGAGTAAGGTAGGTTTGCATAACTTTTGTTCTTGACAAACTAAGACGATGCAGGGTTCATTACATATTTATAGAAAAATGCATTTGAAGAGACTTCTAAGTAAATCCTTTCAATACTTTAATCCTGGAAGATATTCTTTTCAGAATCTTTTCAGGCTTCGTTCATTTCAGACACCTCTGAATCAAACTGCAGTTTAAAATTTAATGTCATGCAAAGGCCAGGACATTAAATTCATTATTATATCTGTTCAGTCAGAACAATATTTGAATAAGGTTCCTTGATTATAATTATGACACATGTTTGCTAGGTTTTACTTTACATCCACCATATATATATAACTACTTAATCAGTGGGAAAATATCTAACTGACCTTCACTGACTCTGTAAAGAGAAAACAGAAACTACGTGTAATTTTACATTTGTCTGTTTTTTTGTTTGTTATATTGTTGTTTATCGTTGTTTCTTAGTCAACCAGTTTTTTTTGCATTACTTTATTTATTTATTTAAACATTCATTTATTTCATATTTATATAATTTCACCTTAACTGAAATTGTTATTAGAGCAATTTACTGAAATCCAAAATCATGAAATAATTATATTTCTATTTTTTGACCTATGAATTATACAGAATTAACGGCAACGGCAAAACTCTCTTGACTCTCAAGGGTAAAACTCTTCAAATGAAATATTTAAATATAATTTTGATTGCAGCAATGTTACTACTTTATAAACCAAGTGAAACGTTTTATTCTTAATTAGCGTTCTGGTAAAAAAAAATCTGTTCTTAGCTTTTTTGCCACATCACACAAAATTGTACAAATTAAAGCATCTGAATATTTCTGTTGACGTTCTGGAGATGATTCATCTGTAAAATCTTTGTTAAATGTTTTTTAACAGAATGATTTCTTCACATGTTTTTCTGTAATTAGTTTGAGGATATTTGAACTGGAGGCCTTAAACTCTTACTGGACTAAATGAACTGTAAGGATGAGGACACAGGTTGGACCAGGGCTGCTGCTGTTTCTGTGGCAGAGTGTTTGGGCTTTGGAAGTTCCTCTTGAAAGTGAGTCAGCAAACTCAGTTGTCTCTTATTCTCCTTTTTGCCTCGTTTGCTGGCTGTAAATGTTTTGCACAGTTGTGAAGTGTGAAGTCTCACTGTTGCACTGGAACTTAGCTAGTGACCAATGCATACCCCACTTTTCAGAAAAAATTCTTAAAAATGTTAAAAAATGAAGGAATTTTATTTTCTTCCACAATCCTGAACAATATGCATGCACTTCCTTTGGTTTATCACATGATATTCTGATGAAATATACTGGCGTTTGTGACGTTTATGTGAAAAAGTGAGACAAAGGTTTACATGCTTTTGTTAGGCATTGTATACTTTTGTAGAAATGCCTGATTTATCTCTCATCCTTTCAGCCAGACAACCTCCAACCATCATAAAGCAGTCGTTACAGGAGCACATTGTGGACCCCAAAGAAACAATGGTCATGGAGTGTGAAGCCAAAGGCAACCCTCATCCTATGTGAGATTTCCAGCTGAACAGCAGATAACAGCCTCGTCAGCAGTCACTTCATTTATTTTTTCTGTCTTCTCCTTGAATATGAAGTTTCTCGTGGAGGCGTAACGGGAAGTACTTCAATGTGGCCCGTGACTCCCAGGTGTCAATGCGCAGGCGCTCAGGGACTCTAGACATCTATGCCAAACACAATCCTGAACAGTACGAAGCAGAGTATCAGTGCATTGCCTCCAATCAGTATGGGTCTGCATACACCCACAAGATCAGACTGCGGCTGTACAGTAAGTCAAAATACAAAACTAAAAAAGAACTGTGTTGTCTAGTTAAAGGAAATGTCAGTGTCCAGGGAGAACTCTGCTGCTGTTTGTGTTCATATGGCTTTGAATCAAACATATGTATTCACACCTGTGTGGTGTATAATAATGGAATACACTTTAAAATTATTTGCTTACATTAAGGCAAAAAGGTTTACTTAGATGAGACATGCATTTCTGTGTGATTGTGCAGGACCTCCTGTGTGGCCACGGGAGATTTTGGAGCCTGTTGTAATCAGCGCTGGCCTTCCTCTGGTCCTGCCCTGCGATGCTCCACCAGGCCCCCCTAAACCTGAAACCTTCTGGATGTCCAGCTGTAAGTGTCCAACACATAGTAGTGAGTTTTGCTAATCACACTTATTGTTCACTCTTAATAAATGCCTAAAAATGCATACATTAACATACGTTCTCTGGGCATCAGTGCTGACAAGTATGATTAGAATTTTATTTTGGAACAATACTTTATATAACGTATTTCTAATTATTTTGTCTAGGTTCGTATGCAAGACCTTTCAACTGGCCCGTTCAGACAGCGTTTCCCACCATGCAGGCTGTGCGGCAGGATCGCAGAGTTTCCATGGGGGTCAATGGGGATTTGTATTTCTCTAACGTTCTGGTTAACGACTCCACCACTGATTACTGCTGCAGCGCTCGATTTCCTTATAAGAATATGATTCAGCAAAAGATGCCTGTGGTTGTGAAGGTGCTTACAAGTGAGTCACTTGTAAGCTAATACTCATTTTAAATTCTCATCTCTGCAAGCTGGTGTGCTGATGCGACTTTTGCCTTTGAATTCCTGTTCTGTTCATTATAACACACAATGTTATCAGGTGGTCTAATTGAAAGTGACCCTGCATCCCAAAAACACGAGCATTAACATGCCAGTTAATTTATAATTAATTGGCATGTTAGTTTTATGCCGCTTCATGAAAAGATTGGACCTTTACTGTGTGCATGTGTGTGCGGCTGATGTCCTCTGAATGGTTTCCACGGCAGCTCGAACGGTGGCCGAGGCCGCCCCCACCTGGCTGTCTCCCAAAGGCTCATCCAGCTCCATTCTGGTGCTGCAAGGGGAAGAGCTGCTTCTCGAGTGCATAGCCGGAGGGATGTAAGATCAAGTTTGCAAACTCAAGACCTTTTGTAACTTTTGTTGAATTTCAGAAAAACAAAGACATAGAAGATGTTCCATGCAAATCTTCTCTTTGTTGTTAGAAAATAGTTTTTTCTTTTCAATCTGTCATTAAGGCCGACTCCTCGCATCACCTGGACAAAGGACGGCGAGGACCTGGCAGTGACATCACGTATGAAAGTGAAAAACTTCAACAAGATGATTCAAATTCCAAAGGCGTCTTTTGAAGATGCTGGAGAGTACATGTGTGCAGCTACCAACAGGATCGGGTATATTGAGCACACAATAACAGTCAGGGTCAGAGGTGAGACTTTCAGAAACAAACTATTTTTATTTGGAGCACATGTCTGCACATGTCTGCACAAGCTTATGTGCTCTGTGTTGAACAGCGGCTCCATTCTGGTTGGAAAGGCCTACAAATTTGATCCTGGCTCCTGAGGAAAACGGACAGCTCGTGTGCCGCTCTGATGGGGCCCCGCGACCCACAATAAGCTGGTCCATAAACGGGGAACCAATTGAAAGTAAGTCTTTGCTTTAGGATGTTTAGCATCCTCCAAATCTATTATCAACCTGGTGAATATTTGTAAAATAGTTTTAAGATTCATTCATTCATTATTTAGTGTAGGAATCAGTAATCTCAATATGCTTCAGAGCAATCCTACTTTGTCTAGGAACTTTTAATGAGGAATTTCTTTCTTACTGTTACCTTGGGGTATTAATATGATGTAGCACAAGGTTCAATTTCTCTTAGCTATTCTTACAAATGGAAAAGACAGGAAGAGATGAATGAAAGACATAAAATGTTTACCACCAAATATTGATTTCTGAACTTTTCCTGAGTTAAAACATTAGTGTTGTTGTTTCTAAATTGATATGAACATGTTTTCTTTGCATGATTTGAGGTCTGAAAGCTCTGCATCTTTTTTTGTGATTTTGACCATTTCTCATTTTCTGAAAATAAATAGTCAATAATAGTTGTCAGTAGTTCATAGAATAAAAGAATAATGTTCATTTAACTCTAACATAAACCAATAAAGAGTAAAATCAGAGAAACTGATCATTTTAAGTGGTATCTAAATTTTTTCCAGAGCTGTAGTTTGAAAAAGCTTGACCAGTGACAAAAATATCTCCGCTAGAACTCAGGTTTAGCTTGCCACCGCTCACAGTGAAGAGAATAAGAGAGGCAATTAAATATGTAAGGTTCACCTTTAAAGAACTGCAGTAAAGAGCAGCAGATTAACATAACTACTCAATCCAAAGTAGAAGAAAACTAGTTGCTGCAGAGAGAGAAGCCTTTTCTACTATTATGATTTTAAGTAAACAATTTATTAAATGTTTCCAGGTCATGCTTTGTACAGACGAGGTTACTTATGCTGAAGGATGTGTGATACTGTTCGCCTCTTTCAGAATACCATATGGTTTTTCTTTTAGCAGGATGATCATCTAACATATATGAACTAGGTCACCAGATTCAAATCAACCTTCTCTCATGATCATATCACCCTCCAGAATTACATTTTATAGGAAATATATTTGGCATGATCTGAAGAGAGCACCTTGCATCTTTGTAGATTTTTTTCTTTATTTCTTAAATACAACAAATAAACATTTTAATTAGGTCTTTTAATGACTCTTTGCTAGGTTTGTCACAGTATGAGCTTTTAAAAATTCATCTAAATGTTAATTCTTGCCCTCTGTCTTTCAGCGTCTACACCCCAGTCTAACCGGCAGGTGTCTGGAGAAACGATAACCTTTCGCAGTGTGTCCACAGAAAACACTGCTGTCTATCAGTGCAATGCCTCCAATGAGCACGGGTACCTACTGGCCAATGCATTTGTCAATGTGCTACGTAAGTTTCGTTACTTAGAGAATATTCTGTTATTGTTCAGCACTAAGCCATAAATTGTGCATCATTTTTACAAATAATCATGAACAACTCAAAAGACACTGAGATATAAATATTCATTAGATGTATTCCTGACGCTCTTTTATGTTGATAGTCGGATAACATTGGAATCTACAACATCTTGTGTATATTACTTCACTTACAGTATCTGGCGTAGATTTTACTGTTCAGAACAGCAATGACATTCTTGAGTCAAAAGGTGTGCTTTAAAAATGTAACTTTTTTAAACACTTGTGTCCTGTGAACATTTAGCGTAAGAGAAATACTTGTTAATGAAGGTTGGATGTAGTTTTTTTGACCAAATCTAGCAACTTTTTATTTATAAAATCAGTCAACATCAGTCATGTAGCAGCATACTGTTTAAAAAGACAGCACATCTATCTTGTCAATGTCATTCTGAGTACCTTTTAGCGTCATTTGTTTTGTAAAATCAGAATCTTACATTTGAGGAGCAAAACTGCAACTGTAAAAATGCTTGGTTTGTGACTCACCTGGGAGTTCCCAGGTAAAATAGTGGGTAAACATTAGTTGTTAGAGCAACCTTGAGGGTGAAAAGTTGTCTTTGCATTTGTTAAGCTAAGAAAATGTTCAAATATACGCAAATATTCAATCTCCTTTAAAAAAAAAACAGAAAAACTATTATGAAAGCACAGCTGTTACCGACAAGTCTGTAGGTTGTGGATCTAAAAGCATTTAATCCAGCTGCAGAATTACATGCTACTCTCCCTACAATCACCTCAATGGGGCTTCTATCCGAGTTACTTCTGTACTTTTTTCTGCTGCTCTTTTTCCTTCCACTGAACTTTACATCAATATAATTCCAAATATGAATCAGTGAACAGTCATCTGACATTTTGTGGCTTGTCCTCGTTATGGTGAGTATCAGTGACCAAATTTACTGAGACGATCTTGTGTTTTATCCCTCAGATGCAACGCCTCGTATTATTGGGCCCAGGAATGAGCTCATAAAGACGATAGAGGGACATCATGCCTTGTTAGACTGTCGCTTCTTTGGCTCTCCCGTTCCTGAACTGCGATGGTAAGGCCACAGCGTACGCTTTATGAGTCTTGTGTGACATTGAGGAGCAACTTTTCAGTGTCTGCATGTTTATGGCTTATCTGACACAGGACCAAATACGGACAAGGAAATCTTGAGGGAAACCGTTTCAGGACCCACAGGAACGGGACTCTAGAGATCAAACGCATCCAGATGGAAGACCAGGGTACCTATCTCTGTGTGATCAGCAACATTGCAGGGAGAGACGAGAATCAAGTCCGAGTAGAGGTCAAAGGTAAAGGTGACAGATCCTCACAGGAGCCGTTTGTCACCAGGAGGCCCTACTAACGGTCTGATAATAGCATTGTTTGCTATACTTCTTAGAGCCCATAATAATTGTGACCAAACCGCAGAGCATGAAAGTCCTGCGTGGAAGTGATGTGCGCCTGGAGTGTAGCGTAAAAGCAGACATCACCACACCAATCAAAACAACATGGATGAAAAACAAAAAGCAAGCTGGTCTCAGTTGGAGGTATGTGGCTTGTCTTCATGTCTCACAGCAAAAGGAAAGCTTTTTATTTCACTGCGATCATTTGAGGGGGGTTTTCTACTTTGGCAGAGTCTCTATGGATGAATCAAATCTGGTCATTACTAATGTAAACAGAGATGATGAGGGGAATTACACCTGTGTCATCCAAAATGACCTGGAACAGAAGTCTGCATCAGCACACCTAATGGTGATGGGTAGGACCCAGAGGAAGAAAAACCTATTTTAGCAGATGAGTCGCCTGTTTGTCTTAAAACCGTTTTTACGTTTTGTTTGTTTGTTGTAGACCGACCAAGTCCTCCGACTGACTTGGAACTGTCAGATCCATATGAACGCAGTGTGCGACTCAGTTGGGTTCCTGGAGACAGCAACCACAGCCCCATTACTGGTAAAATTAAACTCACTGAAATGTTTTGCATGTGTGTTCGTCATGATGATATTAAGCATCATTTTTTTTTTTTTTCTGACAGAGTATTTAGTGCAGTATGATGATGACGACTGGATACCAGGAAAGTGGAAAAACCTATCAACATACCCAGGAAATCTGAACTCTGTCATGCTGCATCTGTCACCTTTCACCTACTATGAGTTCAGGGTCATTGCTCACAATGAAATTGGATCGAGTCGTCCCAGTCGGCCATCTAAGCGCTTCCAGACCAGCGGCGCACGTGGGTGTCATGCTGAGTGACACTGTGTGACATTTGCAATTATTACCTTATAAACATTAGAAACATGATTGATTTTATTTTTGTATAATTTAAGGACATAGAGAGAACTTCACACTGACCTCTTTAAAGTCGTAAATTATCTTTTTTTTCATGCAGTGGCATCTAACATGTAAATAATAGGAAAATCTGTTTTTATGTTTATCAAATGGGAAACAATCCCAGATTAAGAAATCATTTTTGACCAAATTATCGCAATATGTAATATGTGGAGTTTGCTTAGCAGGACTGGAACTTTTATTCTATCAGTTTTCTATGTGACTTAGAGCCAAACAAAGTAGCTCGTGCAAGTGACATTCACATAAGGCCATTTGTATGCAACTTCCATCAGTTAATTTAGTTTTCTACTATTAACTCATTATATAATAACTCATGCTATGAGTTATTGTTTTATTTTCTAATAACTCAGAAAATATATGAGCTATTATTATTAGCTGCGTTATTATTATTATTATTATTAACACAGCTAATAATAATAATAATAACTGGATTTTTTTTCAATCAAATTTTCTTATGTGACCTCAACTATAATCTGCAAATCTGCCTCTTTATTCCAATTCAGAATAAGAGGGATTATGCATACAAGTGTAAAACCTACTTATTATTTTTAGAAGGGTTAAAAACTGAGAAAGAACAAGCAGGAAAACAGGACTCATTACATTTGTATTCTGAATAAAATAGTTTTAATTACCACCCGTTAAGTTTTATGTTTGTCCTCAGTAAGTTTGTGGAAATATTCCTAGTGGAGAAATCTGTGTTACACTTTGAGAAAGCTGCTGGTCAGGATGTAAGCAGTCTCGATGCAGAAGGACGCCTCAGGCCATGAGTCGACCTCCTGTGTCTCAGGACTCACTTAAGGTTAACAGCTAATGAGCAGACTTTCCAGAAAGTCGTTATTCTGAACAAACTCCTGACCAAAAAGAAGAAAAAAAGAGTTATATTTATAACTTTTGATAAAATCATGTCTGCTTGTCTCTTTTAGCTAGGAAAAATCCAAGCTTAAAACGTGTGGTTTTAAATCAATTACAGATCATTTTGTTTTCTTGTTCAGCTCCTGATGTCATTCCAAAGAATCTGAAAGGTGTGGGTACATGGAGAAATAACATGGAGATCAGCTGGGAGGTAACTAGGACTGACATAAAATCATAAATCTGTATTTTCCAATGTAAGTTTACCACATAAATCTTCCTTAACGCAAAAAAAAACAATATAAATCATTGACAATTCTTTTGTTTGCAGCCTCTGACGTGGCGAGAGTGGAACGGACCACACTTAAAGTATCTGGTTTGGTGGAGAAGGAGAGAGTCCAGAGAGGAGTGGAAAAATGCAACTACAAAGTGGCTGAAGTATTACATTTATGACGCAGACACATTCACCCCCTACGAGATCAAAGTCCAGGCAGTCAATGACTTTGGGCTTGGACCCGAGTCGCCTGTGGTCATTGGTTACTCTGGTGAAGACCGTAAGTATTGTTCGTACTGACGGTGCACTTTGTCTATTTGCTGCTTTACCATCTCAGTGGAACATTTGAAAACATAAATAATTAACAAATCACCAAAATAGTTTGCGGTAAATTTCCAAAATATTCCCACTGTTTCTCCCACTTTCTGAAGATAGACATGACATTACAGAAGAAACTAAAAACTTCTCTTTTGGCTTATTTTAGGACATTTTCAGCACATGCAATCAATATTCTCTCAGAAGACAATACCTCCTTGTTTATTCATATTCCATCTCTTTTTTCTTTCTTACCTTCCAAACTACTCTGAAAGACTTCTTCTTATCAACAGTAAAGATAAGCTGGCATTTCATTTCTATTTTTTTCCCAGGTCCAATAGCGGCACCCCTGAACTTGAGAGTGTCTGACATTGAGAGCACTCAGGTTACATTACATTGGGACCCAGTGACACGTGAATCTATTATGGGAGAGCTCAAAGAATACAAGGTGGGTCCTATGACTGTAACAAAAGATAAAACATAATAATAACAGCTATAGAAGCCTTGCTGTACATTAAAATAGCTAATTGCTATATTAATATAAAAAAGGTTGCCACAATATTAATTTATGCTTCACAAAACCAAAATATATGGAATATATGAAATTTGGGTGAATTATATATATTTATATATATGTACATCGTTGAAATTTCATTAAACCCAGCTACATTTATAAGCTGCATATCTGGCCTTCTGTATCACACTAAATCACACCAAATTTACTTTTTACATTTGTACTGAATTGCCATCTTTAGAATTGTATAGTTTCTCATCATATTTGAACAGTCAGAGTTCAACCCCGAGCCCCAGAAACTGTAACTGTTACACATAAAAAATATACTGAGATTACAGGAATGAATTCCCATTTGTTCCTGTTCTTTCTTCTGTCCTGTTGCTGTTTGAATACATAGACTAAAGAAAAGCATGCTGTCATTGGTTTGTGTTGCTAAAAATTGTTTAAGAAGATAAAAATCATCAGATGTGCAAACAAGCTGCTTATTCTGTCAATTTTGAACACAAACCTAAAGCTGGGGGTCAACATAGGACTTGTAATTTCTTTTAATGGCCGTATGACTAGAAAAGCACAATGAAAACATTCAAACCATTAGTGTTTACTACATACAGATATCTGCAATGTGCATGTTTAATAAACTACATTCATGTTTTTGCTGTACTGGTAATTCTATTTGATAATGCTCCTAATTTTGTGTGATTATCATTTCATATTTTGACTCTGGTGTCTAATATGGGAAGATACAGGAGCAAAGACTGAAAAGTGTTTCTTCTGGATTTTAAGGTCTACTACTGGAGAGACAGCAGCCAGCTGAGATGGCACAGGGTCAACAGAGGCATGAGGTCAAAGGTGTTTCCAAACAGCGATCCAGAACCCTCTGGCATCGTCACTGACCTCATTCCTTATAGCAACTACAAGATGTACATTGTAGTGACCAACAGCCGGTATGAAGGACCGCCAAGTAATCACATCCACTTCTCCACACCAGAAGGAGGTATAAAAAAAAAGTTAAATTCAAAAATAAACCATCTGCAAGTAATATATTTGTATTTTTCTACAGACTTTGCATTAAAATGTTACAATCCTGGGCTTGTTTTTACAGTACCATCTGCTCCAAGATCCTTCAGGATCCAACAGCGACATCTGGACAGCATTTACGTTGACTGGGACCTACCAGAAGAGCCTAATGGTGTCATCACTGGTTACAGCCTGAAATACCAGACAGGTATGCCAAACCACTCTAAACGATGCCAAGACACTCAGAAATACACAAAAATCGATTACCCACAGTAATCCAGGAAAACTGCTTATGGATCACTTCCCCTTATAACCGTTGCAGTATCTGCACATAGAAATCTAAATACTACTGAAGTCTGAAAAGAGGGTAACAAAGTTATGCTTAAGTGTCTCACTCAGTGGGAGAGTGAGATACTCAAACGCTCAATGTTCCAGTATCAACATCAAGAGTTGTCCAAGTTTTGTGAAGTATCCAACCTCTCCACAGTGAATGCAAGCAGAGGAGAAGAGCTGAAAGTGGAGGAGTTCCCACCAAACGTGACAAGCTTCTCCATTCGGCGATACGACCGCTACACTCGCTACAGATTCTCTGTGGCTGCACACACTCGGATCGGGATGGGGGATTGGCACACGGAGGAGTCGCCCCACTACACCACAGAGAGTAACTTACTATTGTTCCAGGTTTTTGACCCAACAGCTTTGGAGTGCTGGGGAGATGCTGAGTTTCTTCCTTTGTGGTTGTTTTTCCCAGTTTATGCTCAGGACCAGGTGGACATTTCCACTCAGGGGTGGTTTATTGGCATCATGTGTGCTGTGGCTCTCATTGTGCTCATCCTCCTCATCGTGTGTTTCATCAAGAGGAGCCGAGGAGGAAAATATCCAGGTACAAAGGGGGGAAATCCCTGTAAAATATTGCAGTGTGCAGAGGCGCATACTGGAAAAAAAACCAGCAGATAGCTCTGCAGCCATCTGTATTCAATGAATTACTAAAATAACTGCACATATTTGATAGAACAATTGCTGTTTGCTTGTTTTCCTAGCAAACTGTTTAAATTAAACTTTTTCTGTGAATTAGTGCGCAACAAAAAGGACATTTCATTGGAGCTGGTGGATGATAAAGATCAGGAGGGAACATTTGATTACAGGTAAATATCCAAAATTAACAGATAAGCAGCTGTATTATTGTTTTTAGTTGGTAATGAGGAATAATGTCACACTGTAACTCACATCTATCAGTTCAGATTATATTGTGATAACATTGTTTGCATGTATTTGCTCTGTATCTGTGTATTTTCCTTTTGCAAATTGAAAATGTTCTGTGAGATTATAGTACCAATTTCCATCGTAATTGAACATTTTCAAGGATGAGTATAATAATGCAGAAATAATGCAGATTGACACATTGCAACCAACTGGGTTCCTAAATTAATCAAACATAAATGGCTTTTCTTTGGAAAAATCCCAATCTTTGACATGACACTATCTGAACAGCAAAATAGGAAGTTAGTTTGGTTCCTTTCGTCCATAATCAACTTGATCTCATTTAATGTGGAGGGCTATTTGAGTGATATCAGTGCAGTTAATATTATACAGCGTTGGGCAACAAAAGGCTTGGTTTGGTTATTTATAACTAAAGACAATTATTAACAAAGTTAGCAATTTTAATCAAAACTCCCAAGTTATAAATGGGTGGATAAATGGGCATCCACCCATTTATCAGGAAATAAAGCTAAAATTCCTTTCAGTCTCAGTCATTGAATACCTGCTTAATGAGATGTGGGCAGGTTGAACAATAGACAAAAGAATAAATTCTGCACTAATTTTCTCAAACAGCAATAAAACAGCCAAATTCTCTCCAAAATGTAAGAATTTATTATCATCCATCCATCCATTTTCCTGCACCCTTTTTCCCTTGCTGGAGTCAGGGTTGCCGGTGCCTATCTCCAGCTATCGTTTCGGGCGAGAAGCGGGGTCACCCTGGACAGGTCGCAGGGCAACACAGAGACACACAAGCCATGCACACACACGCTCACACCTAGGGAGAATTTAGAGAGACCAATTAACCTGACAGTCATGTTTTTGGACTGTGGGAGGAAGCCGGAGTACCCGGAGAGAACCCACGCATGCACAGGGAGAACATGCAAACTCCATGCAGAAAGACCGGGGCCGAGAATTGAACACAGAACCTTCTTGCTGCCAGGCAACAGCTCCACCAGCTGCGCCATTATCAAAATATGTCAATTTTCACTTGAAATACTTAAATCAACAAACTCTAACTAATATAGTAACACCCAACTAAACAACCAAGTAAAAAATAATTATTATTCACTTGTTTATGAGTGCTGGTGGTCTGTTATGTCTAAATAAAAAGCTGTGTTGTGTAAGCACATCACAAAAGCTGTGCTGTGTAAGCACTGCAGCCAACTTTAGCATTAACGGGATTTAGCTTTACCATGTGCAGCAGAGATAACAGAGACAATTTAGTATGTTTCAAGGACAGTGAGGACCTGTCTTATGCAGTTTAGTGAGGAAGGAAGAAAAGGATAAATACTGTCAACATCAAGTTTATTTATATACCACTTTTAAAAAGAGTTTAAAATCAAAGTGCTGTATAAAAATCATAACACAATAGAATAAGTTGATGGGAAAAGAAAGAGAAAAAATAATAAGAAATAAGAGTAATAATAAGTGAATAAAATAAAAATAAAACACTGTGTCAGAAAGGGACAGTATCAGGCCTTAGTTAAATGCCGACAAATAAAAATAAGTTTTAAAAAAGGATTTAAAATGATCTTTACTAGTAATGCAAGCTCACTTTCAATCACTGATACCTTCAGCCTGCTTTAGATACACTTTTACATTCAACAGTTCAAAAACACATGAAAATACACAATGAAATGAATAATATTTTAATTGTTTTATCCTGAACGTATGTTTTCTGTGACGACACAATCCTTAGCCTGAACCGTTCCTAAGAACAGGAAGATTGGAGCCAAAGTTACGGCTTTATTGTTAATCATCCTTTAGCACATCTGAGCACAGATACAGTTCAAATCAAATATCTGACCTTATTTTCTGTAACCCTTTAATTAAATAGTTTTTTTTGTTTGTTTACTTTTCTTTCTCTATCTAAAACTTTCCCTTCCAACACCTCAACCTTCTGTTTTTTTCCACTCAACCACTCAAGGTCCCTTGAAAGGTATGAAAAGACTAAATATTTACTTATTGACACTATTGACATTATTTACAGTAACTTTGTGAGCAAAAAAAATTGTCTGAATTTCAATCTTTTAATTTTATGGTTTAATTAAATGTTTTCATATTTTAGGATAGCGCGTGTCTCAACTTTACCCTATCCTCGGCGGTATGACGCTTTACCTTTTACTGCATTTTAGTCAAAATAGTTCATATTTCTGAGATCCAGTTTGTGCTGACACCCTTATTCTTTTTGCCAGAGAGGAGGAAAGAGGGCTTCAGAGAGCTCAGCCATCTGTGGAGGCGATACTGAAGAGATCAGACAGCGATGACAGCCTGGTTGAATATGGAGAAGGAGGAGAAATACAGTTCAATGAGGACGGATCGTTCATCGGCCAGTATACAGGAACAAGGAGAGATGTCAGGGACTTGGACTTTGGTGGAAATCTAGAGCTCCACTCTCCCATGAACACCATCTACTCTCTGGCATGAGACTAAAACCTCAAGGACCAATTCTTGCTCCAGCTGTTTTTCCTGGGACTTCACTCTGTTTACACCTTTTTGGAAGCCTGCAGAGGAAGTGAGGATTTGAGTCCATTTGGCGAGGAAACAGCTGGAAATAGAGCTGCTATTAAATCTTTATTATTCTACAAGCTTCAACTTTCATTTGCATGGAGGGGGGAAACATGCAGAGGTTGGGATCCTCTTGACATGTGTGTGTTTTTAGACATTCTCTGTTAAAACAGAGAATTTTCTGTTCATGTTGTGTATATATAGGACATATCTTTACAAAAACTGAAGTATTGTGAGAGACTGAGAAGGAGCTTTTTATTGTGCCTGTGAAAACTTTTGCAAGGACCAACTTACCCTCTGTAACTGCATCTTCTTCTGTCTGTTAACTCCAACTGTAAGGTTTGAGGTAATTATGAGTGCAACACATTCTGAAGGTTTCTTTTGGTTAAAATTTTATAATGGTCAGCTTTTTAGATTTTTAAATTTAAACAAAGAACCTTATGCTTTCCTCGTTGAGAAAAACTTTTCTGTAGAACAAATTAAAATAGCTTCTCGTCTCCTAATTGGATGCCTTTTGTGACGTAACAGTGTTTCTTTGACGTCTAACATCAGCAGTGTATGAAGCAAAAAATTAATAAAAACTGTTTTTAAATATGTGGGCTTATTTCACTCTGAATGCTAAATTTCTAAATCCATATATTTATGATGTGCATTGTTTGTGGCTGTACTTGGTTAAAAGACATAAATGTGCTTTATTAGACAGTGAGGAGGTGATATTGTGTTTCACTGTGGAAAAGTATCATCTGAATCACGTGTCAAACTCAAGGCCCGGGGGCCAAATCTGGCCCGCCGTAGCTTTTTATGTGGCCCCTTAGACTTGAAACTGCATCAATATGCTCTTCCAGTTTTTCACAAATCTGCAAAATTCACACAAAATCAACAAATCTCTGCATTTTTTTTCTGATTTTTACTGCAAATTTTCTCAAAATCGGTCAAAAACATTAAGCTTAAGTGACAGCAGCTTTGCTTGATATAACGTTATAGTCCGTAATAAAAAGTCACATTTGACATCATCATACATTAGCTCAAAAATCAAAGCAATTCCTTATTCCTCCCTCCTTCCTCATTTCTAAATTTACACCACAAAATCTGCAATTTTGGTTGAAGACAAAAAACCCTAAAACAATCACAATATTTATTGATATTTTGACAATTTAATTAGTTTTATCAATATATTCTGGCCTCACCGGCCCTTTAAGAACTTTCAGGTTTTTGATACGAAGACGATAATGAGTTTGCACCCCTGAAATCATTCATAACTCCACTATGTATAATACAAATATTTTGTCAAACTAGTGGAAACAAAGGGCGTATGAATGATCTTACATGTGTAAATCAGACAAATAAGATCAGACAGACGGATAAAGATTCATTCTGGGTTGCCTGGGGACATCAGCATCTTTATTTGCTCAGATCTTTATTTACTCGAGTTCAAACGGGGAAGGAATCCTTTTGTGGAGAACAGGTCACTGTCTCTTATCAGATTAAACACACAGAAACAGAATAGCACAAGCAGTGTTGTAAGAAAGGTATGTTTCTCATTGGCTCATAAAGCTACGAACACAACAGGGTAAGGTCTTTTAAAGTAATTTTAATTTACAATTTTCTTTGTGATTTTCTAAATATCGTATACTCGGTTTGCAATATGACAATTTTAGGTATTTATTTTTAAATGAATATCCGATGAAACTGAGATAAATACAGCATACACATTTTTGTTAATGCTCCACATTTGAAGCAAATTTAAAGCTTTGTTCATGTTGTATCATCTATTGGTCTTTTGCAGTAATTATCATTGTCAGAAACAGATACAAATCCTATTAACATTCATCAAATTTGGGTGGAGAATAATTAAGTGTAATCTGGCATTACTCACATTTACAGTGCTGGGAAAAATCATTGATTATTTATTCCGTTATTGCTTTTTTGTCGCACTTAAATGCTTTAGATTGTTACATTTAAATATCAGACAAAGATTGCCTGACTAAATACACAACCCATTTGATTTCACTTTTGGAAGAAAAAAAAACTCAATTTCTAAAAGTTTCCATCTCCAAGGTCAAATCCACTGCTGACCATGAAGAACAAAAAGGTCCTTCAAGGAGTTTTTTTGCACGCTGACAAGCCAAAGTGACATTTTTTGGAAGGTGTGCATCTCATTAAATGTGAAATAAAAACTAACACCACAACCAGATGCTAGATTTAGGGGCAGTTATGGTTTTTACATAGATGTGTATGTTTAGACAGCTTTTTTTTATTTATACATTGTAAACAAAACCCCGTCATTGTGAATGAGACAGGGTTAAATCTTTCACTCTAAAAACTCTCTTTGATGTTTTGAAGATGGAAAAGTATTTCTAAAAGTTTACGCTTTGCCAAATACTAGGGTGTTTTCACAGAGAGTCCAGAAGGCTCGGTTTGATTACATTTGCAACATTTCTCTGTAAAGGGAAATGCAGAAACCTTTGATCCCAAATCAATCAGTCTGCCATTTGCTAACTAGTGTTGACTGTATTCCTGCCAACTCTAATCTTTCAGCCTGGGTTGTTTGAACTTCTGCATAGAGGATCTAAAAGAATTATAACTTCCCAAAGAAGAAATGTTGCCTCTGATCATGTCGTCAAAGTGGATTTCCTTCCTCGAACCACAGATCAACATGTTTACCTTCTGTGCGTTAGATGGAGAAAATAAAAGAATAGAATAGAATATCCTTTATTGTGCCACAAAGGTAAAACAGCAGGTTTATTGGTAAGGATGAGTCGTGGAAATGTCCAGGTATCACTAAATAACTTTTGACTAAGTTTGATGTTTTTCACGAATTAAAATTTTTGAATTACATGATTTGTACCCAACTATCCCAATTGATAAGCCCCAGTGAATTATTTTAACACAATAATCACGGCGGCTTTGTGTTATACATAACAAAACTAAGAGATTGTTTGAAAGAGTGTTAATTGTGCAACATGAAAATGTCATGGAAACCAATCAGCTGCTGTCAACAAGAATGAATTTACAGTTGCATAACAGTCTCCACTCCAGCACATTTATCAGCTTATAAAACATAAGTGAGGAACAATCATCAGTCCATCACTAGCCAAAAAAAAAACCCCAAATTATTCTAGCCTTGACGCAATGAATGACTCACTAATGTATGGACTTTGTTCCTCACATATTTTACTATAAAAGGGAGAACGGTTGGAGCAGCCAGACATAGAGCAAGCTACCTGAGAAAAGGTACCAATGACTTTTTCATCTGTTTTCTGGGTTGTATTTTGTGCAACTGTGTAATCTTTGAAAGTAACTTCAGATACCTCTAGTATAATCTTTTTATGGTTTGTTACATTAAACTGTGATATATTTTCAGAAAACTCTGAAGAAAAGGCTTCATCATGGCTCGACTGACCATCCTGGCTGGTAAGTTAATTATTTTATAATTTTATTTGTTCCAAGACTTAAGAAAAAATATTAATTAAACTCTTTTTCAGGATTGGCACTTCTGATGTGTTTTCAGACTGGTATGAATTTTTATTATTTTTTGTTCCTGGAATTTCCACTTAAGTCACGGTTCGAACATAAAACTACTAATAATCCTTTTTTTCTTTTCTGATAGTCTATTCCACCAAACTGGTGTGCTACTTTACCAACTGGTCCCAGTACAGACCGGGGGATGGCAAGTACACCCCTGACAACATCGATCCAAACCTCTGTACGCACCTCATCTACGCCTTCGCCAAAATCAATGACTCCAATGAGCTGTCGACGTTTGAGTGGAACGATGATGTTCTGTATAAATCCTTCAATGCACTGAAGAACAGGTGAGCTCAGTATCACTTTAACTTCACAATAAATTACTAACAAACAAAGCTGTTTGAATGCATTCTTGTAATGCATTGCATGAAAAAATTACAAGAATTTTAAGCATTTGAGGTTCAGAAAAATCATTTCAAACATTATGTGTGCATATATGTGGGCACAAACAGCCTGATGAAAATTGTGATGAATTTTGGAATCTATTATTCTTTTTTGGACACGCGCTAATATAAATATTTAAAATACAAAGGAATATTATATATATATATATTTGTTTTGCCAGAGATTATGTTCATTCTATTTAAACTTTTAAGATGATATTTTTGGGTGCACATGTAGGTCACTGTAGGATTATGTCTGTTTTATTCCTTTCAGAAAGAATGCACATTTTATTCAACGTGTATAAATGATGAATATGTTTCTACATCTTCCCAACAGAAACCCTCAGCTGAAAACTCTGCTGGCTGTCGGCGGGTGGAACTTTGGAACAACAAAGTGAGTCTGCAAAATATAAAAGCTTGTAAACACATGTTTTCTTAATGAATACCTTTATGGATCATTAAAAATGTTTTACTTGAATAACCACTAACCTATGTGAATATTAACAGATTCAGCCTCATGGTCTCAACTCCGGCCAACCGTCAGGTGTTCATCCAGTCCTCCATCAGATTTCTGAGACAACATGGCTTTGATGGACTGGATCTGGACTGGGAGTACCCGGGATCACGAGGAAGCCCAGCAGAGGACAAGAAAAGGTTCACGTTGCTCTGCCAGGTTGGGATATTTTCACGCAACACAAATCGGCGCCATGTCTGTTCTCTGGCTCATTTCATTCCTCCTACTTTTGTAATTAATAAGAATTACATGTACTTAAACCAGGAGCAGAGGCTTCATTGAGATGAAGTAATTTTCACTGTTAATTTAGAACAAGGACAAAATTACGAGTTAGTTTCAAACTGTTTTCAGAATCTGATGATAATGATTAATGTGGTTAAATCATTTCTGTTGGTATTTCTTACAGTTGATGATGTAGATCCATCTCAAGCCTAAGATTTCTAAAAGATTGCCAACATCTTTTATGGAAGATGCAGCATTTTCAATAACGTGTATTTCTTAAGCAGAACCACATAGTGACAATTTCAACAAATATGTAAAACACATATTTGTTATAAAAGTTACACACCACATCTTTAAATACAACGAGTTGATACAGAAATAAAGATGGCGGAGGGATTACAGAACAGGAACGTGAAACTGCTCTAACAGAAAACGGTGTAGGATGCTAAATTAACTTAATGCAATTGTGTTTTGAAATATAAGCGCTGTGCAGGCTCCTGACGTTATTAGGATGCTGCCATGCTGCAGCCTCAACTTCTCAATCAAAAATTATTGATGAACTGCAAAGGCAAGGATATGATGACAGAAAAGAAGAGGAGGCATAACGCAGAATAATTGTAACATGATTAGTTAGTTGAACTGAAAGGACAACTAACGACACAAAGTGTTGCTTTCACCACTGACTACATCTTTCATCTTTTCAACAATCTAGTAGGTTCCTGTTGTTATTTAAATGTCTAAATTTAATAATGTGAGAAAAACAAAATTTATCCAATAAGTATTTAATATAGGGCTGCTCAGGTGGTGGTGGTGCAGCTGATAGAGCTGTTGCCTTGCAGTAAGAAGGTTCTGGGTTCGATTCCCGGCCTGGGTCTTTCTGCATGGAGCTTGCATGTTCTCCCTGTGCATACGTGGGTTCTCTCCGGGTACTCCACCTTCCTCCCACAGTCCAAAAACATGACTGTCAGGTTATGTTTATGTCCAAATTCTCCCTAGGTGTGAGTGTGTGTGTACATGGTTGTTTGTCCTGTGTGTCTCTGTGTTGCTCTGCGACAGACTGGCGACCTGTCCAGGGTGACCCCGCCTCTCGCCCGAAACTCCTGACCCCACTAAGGGACAAGGGTGTATAGAAAATGGATGGATGGATGAAGTATTTAATATAGCTGATACAAATAATGTTAACCTATAATGATGTGTTTCTTGTTTAAAATTCAGCATATTGTAAAAAAAACAACCCTCCATGTTGTAGAAAGACATTCTTGAACAAACAAAGAAAATGGCTGCCTGTCAATTAATCGTTAGTCGGTCGATTAGATCAATCAACTTTAGATTATCTTGTTAATTGGTAACGGCGTCCCTATTCTTCAGACATAATTTTTGTCAAACTCACAGAGATTTGAGTATCGAGTCATCAGTGCTCCTCGATCGTGGTCCTCAGGGAACAATGAGGACATGAGGACCATGCATATAGCATTAGCTCATGTATGACATCAAAAGAAAAGCTGTTGGAGAAACCTGCTAATCACCCATTTATTCAGGCCAGTTGTGTGACAGAAAGGAAGCACCTAGAACATGCAGGAAATGGTCCCTGAAGAATAGGACTGAGAAACGCTGGTATGTTTCTATCAGTAATAGACTTCTAACCCCAAATGTTATTAGAGCTACCTGCTAGTGCTTTCTAATCGGAAAAAGATTGGCCATTTGAGTTTCTGGAGCACCGGTTACAGGAGACTTAGCTGATTTTTCAAAGCATTTCTAGGTTTGGATGAAGCTTAACACAGATAATGTCTTTTTCCATTTAGGAATTACTTGCAGCCTTTGAGAAGGAATCCGTTGAGACCAAAAGACCGAGACTGCTGCTCATAGCTGCAGTGGCGGCTGGAAAGGAGATTATTGATAAAGGCTATGAGATTGCAAATGTATCCAAGTGAGTCAATGTGATGCAAGGCTGCAAATGTCTTGATTTGAATTAAAACCAGAAAAAAATGAGTTAAAATGTAATCTTCTTAAAAAGCAACCACATAAAAAATAATAAAATTGGTCATTTTATGTCTAACAGATACTTAGACTTTATAAATGTCATGACCTATGACTTCCATGGAACCTGGGATTCATTCACTGGCCACAACAGCCCTCTGTACAACAGCTCTGTTCTAACTGGTCAACATGTCTTCTTCAATGTTGTAAGTAAATGCATCCAACAAACACAAACTAGATACATGTAAGGCGATATTATCTCCTCTTTGGTTAGACTTTGTCATTTTTTTGCTGCAGGACTTTGCCATGAGATACTGGAGAGACCAAGGAGCTCCTCTGGAAAAGCTGCTGGTTGGTTTTCCTGCATATGGTCGCACATTTCGCACGTCATCAGCAGCTAGTGGTGTTGCAGCACCAGCCAGTGGACCGGGCACTGCTGGGGCCTACACCCGGGAAGCAGGAATTTTGTCCTACTATGAGGTAAACCTAAAGAGATAATCGAAATCAAAAAAAAAAAATGTGGGTTGATATTTAGGTGTATTGTTTTGTAACTGCAGGTTTGCACTTTCCTTAATGGAGCCACCACTCACTGGATTGAGGAGCAAAAGGTTCCCTATGCAGTCAAAGGCCATGAGTGGGTGGGATTTGACAACAAGCAGAGTTATGCAATCAAGGTAATATTTCATCCTTTAATACAATAATAGTTACAATACAAATAAAGAACGAATGCTGCATGTCCCTGTCCATCCCAGTTTATGCAATGACCTTATGAATCAGAACATTCTGTGCAACTGATGATAATGAAGCCAAAGATCGATCACACATATTTTAATTACCAAATCTGGACAGAAGATGGCAGTATAGTTACAACATTTCAAATCTTACTTCTGATGTGACGTCATTTCCCATCTATTGGATACTTAGTGTAATTTTTTTGCTTTCTTTTTTTTTACAACCCTATGAATAGTGTTTAGCCCTGCTAAACCCCAGTAGAAAGCAACAGAAAGTCATTAATTACTAATTATAAACTTCTAAGCATTCTCCAATTTAAAAAGGAAATGTTTTAAATTCATATAAACATACTTGAAGTGCTGACTTTACTAACTTTCAGTGCTTCAATGCCTTTGTATCAAGTTTATTGCAATAAGATTAACGTCTATACAATATTAAAGCAATTCAGAAAGTAATACAGCACTTTGAATTGTTTTCATGTTAATGCATCATGAAAATACATTTCCAATATAAAAGATCTAGCAAGTCGCTGATTGACTTTGACTCAAACCTTCATGTATTCCTTGTTTCTATTTCCTTTATTTAAGAAACATTTCTAAAACACTAGACATTGTCTCCTGATCAGGACTAGAGAATATTACTCATTTTCTAGACACTGTTCTGTTCATGGAGCACCCAGCCAACTTCCTCTGACCTAAAATATTTAAAACTGTTTTTGTTCTGCTCAATTTTATTTTGATTCTTGTTCATATTTTATAGGCACAATATGTGAAAGACAACAACTACGGCGGAGCATTCGTCTGGGCTGTGGATATGGACGACTTTTCTGGACATTTCTGTGGGCAGGGAAACTATCCTCTCATTGGATATCTCCGCTCTCAACTGGATTCAGGTCGGACCCCTATCACTGTCATTATTTCCTCTTGTGTACAGCATTGATTTGCTTGCTTTAAAAATTGCATGCTTTTTATATTTCTAGGCTCTACTTTCAACAAGACTGACGCTCCTACAACAACAGCAGCTCCTGGCATGAAAACTCCCAAAACAACCAAAACTCCTGTTCCTGGCCGTAATTTCTGTGTAGGCAAGCCTGATGGTAATTACATCAATGAAAATGACAGACACACCTTCTATCAGTGTGTCGGCGGAATCACGTACACACAGAGATGTCCTGCTAATTTGTTTTACAAAACCACATGCGACTGTTGCGATTATAATATCTGATTCAGTCAAGCTTTTGTGAATTTAAATGCTGGTTGGACAGCGTCCATACAATGTCCTCTCTCGCTCTATAACTATGTTCTTGCTGTAAAAGTTTAACACCTTTATTTACAAAAGGAGATTTTTTTTTCGTACCTGCCTAAATGTTTCAGGTGCATTGAAGTAATTTGTAATAGAGACATGCGTAGCTATACCTTTTAATAAATTTTCCTGTTTTTGTTTCCTCAAATTTTGTTGCAATCTTTCTTGTTGCAGTGCAGTATGGCATCATTATTTGACATATATGCTGAATATAATGAGCATTTTGTGTATATCACATCATTATTTGGAAAGCCAGATGTTGACAAATCCTAGAATATTGTTTTTTATCCAGTTAATAATGTCAGTATAATAAGTAAGCATGTTTTAGTTATGTAGCACCTTTCTCAGACAGCAGTCACAAAGTACTTCAAAGTAAAAATAGTAAAACAAAAAAAATGGTAGAATTAATCAAAAGAACTAAGAAAGAGACATTTATGTCAGCATGTATATGGTTTTTGTAACATTTTATTTGAAGTTGTGTGCATAAGACTGTAATGACACTGTCATAAATATGACATAACATCTGTCATGAACATGAAGGAGTCTTTATGAATATTTATGACCGTTGTCATGAAGTGTCATTCGTTAAATAATGACAATAATGCAAAGTTGCTCTAAAAGACAACTAAAAGACAACTATTAAGTAATACTTTAAAAACTTGCTAGGTTTTTATCAATACATTCTTCCACAAGTAGACCTTTGAAGACATTAATGGTCTTGATATGATCCAAAAAGAAAATGAGTTTTCCACCTCTACCTCAGAGTTTAGCTGTGTCTGTGTGTGTTGTTTCTTTGGTGCTCTCGTTACTTTTACATTTCAACCAAGTGAGCAATATTCAATCTTTCTTCTGCCAGCTGCTATCACACCTATGTCTAAATGCACCTGTTAAACTGTACCACCTTGACAGGCAGTGACTAGCTCTTCAATATAAAAAAATCTAGCAGTTACATTTGACTCCTGGTCAGGCTTTGGCTCACATATTAGATTTTATTTCCTTTACTGAAGAAGCATTTATAAAATACCAGGCACAGTCTCCCAAGCAGGTCTAGAGAACATTATTCATCTATTTGTGTTATCACCTCTAAACTATTGCTGTTACCTTTTGACATAAAATATAGAAAGCTGTGTTTGTTCTGGTCCATTTCATTTTGATTATATTAAGAAACATTTACATTTTTAAACTCAGTGTTCATATTTTGTTGGCACAGTATGTGAAAGATAACGACTACTGCAGAGCATTTGTTTGGTCTCTGGACCTGGATGATTTTGCTGGAAAATTCTGTGGTCATGGAAACTATCCTCTTATTAGCGTTCTCTTCTGGATTCAGGTTAAAAAAACAGTAATCAGTGTCATTATTTCCCCCTTGACTTGCTTACTTTAAAAATTGCATGCTTTATGTGTTTCTAGTTACCCCACCAAACTCTACTGTAGCCACAGTAGCACCAGTTCTTTCAACAAACCAGCATATCCACAATTCAACCCAAACTGCCCCCCGACCACTGAAAAAGTGACCAAAAACAAGCCCAACCCTGTTACATTTGCAGCAGCTGCTGGCACGGCCACTCCCAAAACAACCAGATCTCCTGTTTCTAGGAAAGGTTTCTGTACTGGAAAGTCTGATGGTAACTACAGGAATGACAACGACAGAACCACCTTCTATCAGTGCGTCAGTGGAAACACCCACTTACAGAGATGTCCTGTTGATCTGGTTTTCACTGACAGATGCAACTGCTGCGAATGGCCCTAAGTAAAGATGTTATTTATGAAATCGGACTCTTGCTTCGTTAATTAAAATAGTAAATGTTTCCAAATATAAAATGTAGTAAAAGTAACATATATATGATTTAGTAAAGCTTTTGTAAATATAAATGCTGGATTGGCAATGTGCATGCAATGTCCTCTCTTGGTCTACAGTTATGTTCTTGTTTGTCACCTTTATTTAAAAACCAAAAGGAGATTGTTTAGCCACTGTGCCTTACAGGAATTCATAATATTGTGATTTGCTGTTTTTAAAGACCAACATCGTTCAATAAATTTTCTTAATTTTTGCTTCCTCAATTTCCGTTGCCATCTATCTTCTTGTTGCCGCTCATCATGATTTGACATTTATTTTAAATATAATAAGTATTTTGTGTATTTCACAATAGATAGACAAATATTTAGAAAAAAATTACTTGTAAATTAGTAATTGGCTAATCCTAGACGTAGAACATAAGTTTATTTTTTTTCTATGGAAGCTCAAATGAGACCTTAGAAAACAAATTAAAGAGGCAAATATACCAGTCAGTATAGGAGTAATATTTGACATTTTAAAAATATCAATGGTGGTGAACTAGTAACTACAATAATAGACCAGAAATGCTTTTTTATTCAGATGTGGCTCAATAAGCACATCTGTGGCTTACAGAGCAACAGCCTAAAAGGGTTTCAAAATCAGATTCAGAATTGGCAAATCTCTGAGAAACTGCTAAATATGTAAACATCATGCAAGTGGGTCACCTAAAATGTCTCCACAACCAGAGTTCTAGAAGCACAAAGAGAAGCTGCTGTCTCAGGTAGTTTACTTCAAACGTTTCTGTAAAAAAAAAAAAAAAAATCTATGTTATTGTAACCACAGGGGGGAAAATAAATACATCTATTAAAGTACAAATAACTTTAATTCACAAATACCTATTGGATTTACCAGATTTGAAATACTGGCACTCTTAACAAAACCCTACGTCAATGTATCTAAAACATTTATACTGTTAAACAGAAGACTATTAAACAAAAGGAGATAATGGCTGGTGCAACTGGATCAAAATGTATTGAAGAGCTGACTGAAAAAAATGAGAGAAAAATATTTTATAAAATACATAAAACAAGAAATGAGTCATATTTCTCAACAAAGTCAACAAAGAAACTAAACGACCAAAAAGAAGCTTTTCAGGCTTTAGAAAATAAACATGACACAAAAGGTTATGGGGAGGGGAATGGCTTGTACAGCAAGACGCTTTCATAATTATGTGGTTTTATAATATTTGCATTTCTTAACACTGAAAGCTGAAAGTTATTTTAAAGTCAAGAAAAACAAGATCTTTCTAATCCCGAAAGATTAGAAAGATCCTGTTGTGTTATCTTTAACACAACAGGATAAGTTGTGTTTCGGATAAGGGTGGCGTCTGTTATTTTTCAATTCAAAGGATGACAGGTTGGCACTAACAGTAATATTTACAAATGGGGCTTGAAGGTTCAGTTTCTACCAAAGATGCACAACTATACATTGAACTGCTTGCATGGTGCAATCGCCATGCTGTTGCCATTAGTCTAGGGTTATATCAGTTTGCTTTTCCCCATAGGTTCCTCCTACAGTTTTATATCGCACAAATAGCAAAGAAAATACACGTGTACATAATTATACACGGCCCATTATAGCTGCTCTACTTGCACACATTTCTAAAGAACCACACAAGAAACAGGAGATAAACTAAAGAAGAAATCATAAACCTAACACCAATTAAAGGAAAATAGATAAACATGCACAAAGAAAATGCAAGAATAAACTGACTTTGAATTTAAAAGAAAAACCTAATTCAAAGAGACTTAAGCCCTTCATTTCAAGATGCAGAACTCTGGTCTGGTTGAGGGTCACTTATTCTCAAAATTCTGATGGGATGTTACTTGTCTAGTGTTTGTCAAGTTCAGAGGACTCAGAAACACTTCACACTATGTTCAGTAATTCACACACACATTCACACGCCGATGGTGGAAAGCTACCGGATAGCAGCCACAGCTTCCCCTTGGGCAACACTGACCAAGCAAGGCTCTCTGACCACCACCAGCACCGAAGTGAAGTGTCTTACCCAAAGACACAACAACAGAGCCAGAAGGAGCCGGGATCGAACTGGCAACCCACTGAGTCCAGGACGAACTCCCACCATCACCATCATCGTCCCAGATCTCTCAATCTGTCCTCATGCTGTTGATGAGGAGATTCTGTCAAAGTACAACAATAACTGTTTCCATAGATTGTCCTTATATCGTCCTTTCAGTTTGTGAATATGTGACTGTTTCTTCAACCAAAATCTTAACTCATCTTGGTCATTATGAGGACATGTTCCTGTGTCATGATCAGCAATAATCTTTAGTTATTACTTTGTTGCCTGGAAGCTTAACTTGTTTCCCCATTTTGCCCAATCTGGAGTTCCTCTTTTGTGGTTCTGTGATCTTTTCCCTTGTTTGTGCATCACAGTAGAACTGGTTGACAAATCTTTGAAAGATCTCACTGTTGCCTTCCCGTTACGTCAAGGTGCATGAACCCTAACATCAGATAAACTTCCTCTTTATGCTCGTGTTATAGCTTATCATGACTTGTTTTTACTGTCTCTCCCATTGCCACATACCTCTCTGTCCCAAACAGCTTCTCCTTTTTATTCACTGCACTTCTTGGTAATGTTCTGACTGAGTTTTACCAACGCAGTATATTTTAAATCTTTACCATCAAATCATTATTAAAATCAAAAAGACTTCTTCGAACATCATCTAATTTCTCAGTTACTACTATCACTGTTCAGGATTATTCCTAATTAATAATTGCAATGATTAACACCCCAAAGGTATCAAAAATCATCTTTCTACAAATTGCCTGCTCAGAATTTTAACTTGTCAATAATCATCTTTCCATCGTTACAATTTTCTGATAATCATATCTTCTTAAGGTTAGATACAGAAGAAAAAGGATTAAAACAAGATTCACTTAGAACCAAAAAGCTAAGAACAATCTCATTGATTGTATTGAAGTCTTATTCTGGGTTTATTTCTAAGTCTAATCAGGGACTGGTTCTTCAGTTAATCTTTGACTTGAAGGCCTTTTACAAGGGAGAACTTTCTTTTAAACTTAAATTTTTAAAAGTTAAACTTAAAAGTTTTTTGTCTTTTTGATGCTCAAATAAATTTAGAAATCCAAAATATGCAAGCCCTACTACTTCCAATTTTATTCTTTCACTGTTACAATAAAATCACCAACATTGGATAAATGGGACGATCTCACATTATATTGAAAACCTGCATGCTTCGAAGTTTTGTAGCTTTGCTACTGTTACAAATTAATTTCCCCACTGCAGCACAATAAAGTTGAACGCTATCTATATTGCATTTCTAATAGTTACAGGAGCCAAATGTTGCAGCAATCCTTGTTGCCAAGCATTGACTTTGGCATTTATGAATAGTTATTCATTACAAAGTCAAACCTTTTCTTGCACAACATTATGATGATCTAAGTTAATTTGCTACTTCTTAAAAATCCAGTCACACTGGGCAAGAAGGGAAAAAGTCGCACGCTCAAATCTCAATCTATCATGTATTAACTTGCGAAACCGAACCTGCAACTCTTCTGTGTGACATCATCTTAGCACTATTGGTCCAAGGACATCTTATCAATACACTGATATATCTATGCAACTGTCACTCTGAACTACAGTTAGTTTTAATCACTGCATCCCTCTGATCACAGAAATGATGATCTCTAAAACATCTTTCTAAATGATTTTTTTTCCCAATTAGAAAAAAATTGGAAAAACATTTTTCTAACCTACTTTACAAGTAATCAAAGAGACATAAAAAATAAAAATAAAAACTACACAGTTACATTTTGACAAGTAGTTTGTTTACTGAAAGCTTTTATTTTGCTCCACAAATATTAATTTTAAAAGCTTTGTGTTCAGTCCATCAGTTTTTAGTTTATTTTATTGAGATACTTCATGCTTTATTGATGTGAGGATACAGACAATATAAATAGAATGAGAAATAATTAAAGAAAATCAACTGCATTTGGAATAATATTAAATGGTAAATGGTCTGTACTTGCACAGCACTTTATCAGAGGACCCCACCTGCTGTACACTATACATTCATTCATTCACCCATTCACACACTGGTGGCTGCAATCCAGTAGCTGTGGATTGCAGTAGCTACCGGAATGCAATCGTTTGTATAGTTTGTAGCTAATGCTACTGCTACAGGATAGCTACCGGATTGCTACTGCTACTGCTGCGACAGGCCGCGACAGGCCACAGCTACTGCCACTGCTACTGCCACAGCTACTGCCACTGCTAGCTATCCTAGCGGATAGCTGTGGCTACTGGATAGCTGTGGCTACTGGATTGCAGCCACCGCTGTCTCAGGCCAGTCTGAAAGAAGCAGTGCCCAGCACATGGTGACTTACTGCTCTGCAAAAACCATGAATTAAAAAATAACTGGCATCTCTGTAACATCATTGTGAAAGAATATTGTCTCCATTTTATTTAGATGATTTCTTCAGTTTATTTTTAAAGATCCAGCTATTTAAAAATATCTAATCTTTACATAGTGGCTAAAACTAGGGGTGCACCCACTGGAGTTTTCTGACCAATCGTCGATCTTTAAAAAGTCTGATCTGCTGATTCCAATTTTGGCCTAAACCAAAATGTCACTAAATGTAGCTAGAAAGTAGCTGTGCTGGTAACAGTGGGGTGAATATTGTTAATTGCAAACATGCAGACATGGTGGGCCGGTCTGTTAGTCAAGCCTCCCTCAGAGGAGAAGACAGCGGTTTGATTTTTAGACCTTTGCAAACAGAACCCAATTTGTAAATATTAATCAAATGTATGCAATTATTTAATCTCTTTCAATTACATGTAGATCAATTGTATCTTGGCTATAGTACCTAATTGTCAAATATGGCTTATTATTCCCAGTAATGTTTTTTTATGCAATTATCAACAATTTGCAAGAATAGTGAGCATTAAGACAAAAAGGCTTTGTGTGATGCACACAAAATCAAAGGTCACTTTGCAGAGTGATAATCATGTACCATAAAATTGGAAAACAATTTATCAGCTCCTGTTTAGAAGAACAAATTTGCAATCTCATAAAGCTGCCATTGAGAAGTTAGCACTTCCTTCTCATGTACATTTATCAGCTAATAAAACATAAACGGGGAACAATCATCAACTCATTACCAGCCAAACAAAACCAAAATCTAAAAGGTTTGACTCAACCAGTGAGTCACTCATGTGGACTTTGTTCCTTACAAATGTCTTCTATAAAAGGGAGAATAGGTGGAGCAGCCAGTTGTAGAGCAAGCTGCTTGAGAAAAGGTACCAATGAGACTTTCATCCGAACCTTCAACTGTACAAACGTTTGTGGTTAACTTCCAAAACCTCCAATGTAATCTTTTTATGATCTGTTCTTTTAAACAGTGCAGAATATTCTGAAGAAAAGGCTTCATCATGGCTCGACTGACCATCCTGGCTGGTAAGTTAATTATTTTATAATTTAATTTGTTCCAAGACTTGTTAAGAAAAAATATTAATTAAACTCTTTTTCAGGATTGGCACTTCTGATGTGTTTTCAGACTGGTATGAATTTTTATTATTTTTTGTTCCTGGAATTTCCACTTAAGTCACGGTTCGAACATAAAACTACTAATAATCCTTTTTTTCTTTTCTGATAGTCTATTCCACCAAACTGGTGTGCTACTTTACCAACTGGTCCCAGTACAGACCGGGGGATGGCAAGTACACCCCTGACAACATCGATCCAAACCTCTGTACGCACCTCATCTACGCCTTCGCCATAATCAGCTCCTCCAATGAGCTGTCGACGTTTGAGTGGAACGATGATGTTCTGTATAAATCCTTCAATGCACTGAAGAACAGGTGAGCTCAGTATCACTTTAACTTCACAATAAATTACTAACAAACAAAGCTGTTTGAATGCATTCTTGTAATGCATTGCATGAAAAAATTACAAGAATTTTAAGCATTTGAGGTTCAGAAAAATCATTTCAAACATTATGTGTGCATATATGTGGGCACAAACAGCCTGATGAAAATTGTGATGAATTTTGGAATCTATTATTCTTTTTTGGACACGCGCTAATATAAATATTTAAAATACAAAGGAATATTATATATATATATATATATATATATATATATATATATATATATATATTTGTTTTGCCAGAGATTATGTTTATTCTATTTAAACTTTTAAGATGATATTTTTGGGTGCACATGTAGGTCACTGTAGGATTATGTCTGTTTTATTCCTTTCAGAAAGAATGCACATTTTATTCAACGTGTATAAATGATGAATATGTTTCTACATCTTCCCAACAGAAACCCTCAGCTGAAAACTCTGCTGGCTGTCGGCGGGTGGAACTTTGGAACAACAAAGTGAGTCTGCAAAATATAAAAGCTTGTAAACACATGTTTTCTTAATGAATACCTTTATGGATCATTAAAAATGTTTTACTTGAATAACCACTAACCTATGTGAATATTAACAGATTCAGCCTCATGGTCTCAACTCCGGCCAACCGTCAGGTGTTCATCCAGTCCTCCATCAGATTTCTGAGACAACATGGCTTTGATGGACTGGATCTGGACTGGGAGTACCCGGGATCACGAGGAAGCCCAGCAGAGGACAAGAAAAGGTTCACGTTGCTCTGCCAGGTTAGGATATTTTGATGCATTGATCTGAATTCAGTGACTGATTTCACTTCTCCAATTTTTGTAACTATGAATGATTTCATGTATTTCAACCAGGAGCAAAGCTTTTTCTCATTTTTTAGTGTTTGGCCCCTGTACAAGGTTCGAAAACAAGGGCAAAATGATATTGGAGTGGATGTTATAAACTGTTTTGAGTACTTGCTGTACTCTGTTTGTATCCCTAAACATCGTGAAACCACACATGCTTTATTCCATTTATTCCCATTATCAGATAAATATCTTACTTTCTGACTCTTTCAGTCAGTAGCAAGCTTACACATCCAAGAGTTTTGTCATCTGCATTATCTGCTGGTGTCTATTGTTCTGAAAACTGCTGACTTTTTGAGTTTCTACAGTTTACCGGACGTTCTGGTTAACAATTAATTTTTCAGGGCATTTCTACATTTGGGTGAAATGGGCAGAAGTCTTAACACATGCAATGTCTTTTTCCATTCAGGAATTACTTGCTGCCTTTCAGAAGGAAGCTGCTGAGACCAACAAGCAGAGACTGCTGCTCACAGCTGCAGTGGCGGCTGGAAAGGGAACTATTGAAACCGGCTATGAGATTGCTACTGTGTCCAAGTGAGTTGATTTGAATTGAGGCTAAAGATGTTATATCTGACTTGTTTTGAATTGAAAACAGAAATAAAGATTGACAAATTCTTGATATTTACCATTATTAAGAAACTGACAGATAAAAACAATGAAAATTGTAATATTAAATGGCAAAATGTATTCAATTGATAAAACTTTTGTATTTTATTCTTACAACAGTTATCTAGACTTTATAAGCGTCATGACCTACGATTTCCATGGAGCCTGGGATTCATTCACTGGCCACAACAGCCCTCTGTACAACAGCTCTGTCATGCATGGTGATCATATCTACTACAATGTTGTAAGTAAATGCATCCAACAAACCCAAACTAGATACATGTAAGGCGATATTATCTCTTCTTTGGTTAGACTTTGTCATTTTTTTGCTGCAGGACTTTGCCATGAGATACTGGAGAGACCAAGGAGCTCCTCTGGAAAAGCTGCTGGTTGGTTTTCCTGCATATGGTCGCACATTTCGCACGTCATCAGCAGCTAGTGGTGTTGCAGCACCAGCCAGTGGACCGGGCACTGCTGGGGCCTACACCCGGGAAGCAGGAATTTTGTCCTACTATGAGGTAAACCTAAAGAGATAATCGAAATCAAAAAAAAATGTGGGTTGATATTTAGGTGTATTGTTTTGTAACTGCAGGTTTGCACTTTCCTTAATGGAGCCACCACTCACTGGATTGAGGAGCAAAAGGTTCCCTATGCAGTCAAAGGCCATGAGTGGGTGGGATTTGACAACAAGCAGAGTTATGCAATCAAGGTAATATTTCATCCTTTAATACAATAATAGTTACAATACAAATAAAGAACGAATGCTGCATGTCCCTGTCCATCCCAGTTTATGCAATGACCTTATGAATCAGAACATCCTGTGCAACTGATGATAATGAAGCCAAAGATCGATCACACATATTTTAATTACCAAATCTGGACAGAAGATGGCAGTATAGTTACAACATTTCAAATCTTACTTCTGATGTGACGTCATTTCCCATCTATTGGATACTTAGTGTAATTTTTTTGCTTTTCTTTTTTTTTTTACAACCCTATGAATAGTGTTTAGCCCTGCTAAATCCCAGATTCCTATTTTTTTATTTCATTAAAAAACAAGAAAGAGAGAAAATTATTAGAAAAACTGTTTTGTTTTTGGGGTGGGGGTTTTTTTGCTAAAAAATCTAATTACAATTTATGAAGGTATTGTAGAAAGAATGCCAGGAAAATGATTTTTTCCATTTAAAGCTAAGTAAGTAGCACAGTTGGAGTCCCCCAAGATGCAACTTGCTTTTGGTCCAGTTATCTAAACAAAGTTCTAAGTTTTGTTTTTTTTTTTGTTTGTTTGTTTGTTGTTTGTTTTTTACCTCTCCTTCTGTTTGTGAGAGCAAATCAAAATTAGGCATTCAGAGACAAATATCCTGCCAAAAACAGCAAATTGTTTTACAGTAGAAAGCAACAGAAAGTCAATAATTACTAATTATAAACTTCTAAGCATTCTCCAATTTAAAACGGAAAAGTTTTAAATTCATATAAACATACTTGAAGTGTTGACTTTATTAACTTTCAGTGATTCAATGCTTTTGTATTTTAAGTAAAAAATTTCAATAAGATAAACATGTATACAATAATAAAGCAATTCAGAAAATATTAAAGAAAATAATTGAAGTAATACAGCACTTTGAATTGTTTTCATGTTAATGCATCATAAAAAATAAATACATTTCCAATATAAAAGATCTAGCAAGTCTGCTGATTAGACTTTGACTCAAACCTTCATGTATTCCTTGTTTCTATTTCCTTTATTTAAGAAACATTTCTAAAACACTAGACATTGTCTCCTGATCAGGACTAGAGAATATTACTCATTTTCTAGACACTGTTCTGTTCATGGAGCACCCAGCCAACTTCCTCTGACCTAAAATATTTAAAACTGTTTTTGTTCTGCTCAATTTTATTTTGATTCTTGTTCATATTTTATAGGCACAATATGTGAAAGACAACAACTACGGCGGAGCATTCGTCTGGGCTGTGGATATGGACGACTTTTCTGGACATTTCTGTGGGCAGGGAAACTATCCTCTCATTGGATATCTCCGCTCTCAACTGGATTCAGGTCGGACCCCAATCACTGTCATTATTTCCTCTTGTGTACAGCATTGATTTGCTTGCTTTAAAAATTGCATGCTTTTTATATTTCTAGGCTCTCCTTTCAACAATACTTCATCCCAGACTGACGCTCCTACAACAACAGCAGCTCCTGGCAAGAAAACTCCTGTTCCTGGCCGTAATTTCTGTGTAGGCAAGCCTGATGGTAATTACATCAATGAAAATGACAGACACGCCTTCTATCAGTGTGTCGGCGGAATCACGTACACACAGAGATGTCCTGCTAATTTGTTTTACAATAACACATGCGACTGTTGCGATTATAATATCTGATTCAGTCAAGCTTTTGTGAATTTAAATGCTGGTTGGACAGCGTCCATACAATGTCCTCTCTCGCTCTATAACTATGTTCTTGCAGTAAAAGTTTAACACCTTTATTTACAAAAGGAGATTTTTTTTTCGTACCTGCCAAAATGTTTCAGGTGCATTGAAGTAATTTGTAATAGAGACATGCATATTTTTACCTTTTAATAAATTTTCCTGTTTTTGCTTCCTCAAATTTCGTTGCCATCTTTCTTGTTGCAGTGCAGTATGGCATCATTATTTGACATATATGCTGAATATAATGAGCATTTTGTGTATATCACATCATTATTTGGAAAGCCAGATGTTGACAAATCCTAGAATATTGTTTTTTATCCAGTTAATAATGTCAGTATAATAAGTAAGCATGTTTTAGTTATGTAGCACCTTTCTCAGACAGCAGTCACAAAGTACTTCAAAGTAAAAATAGCAAAACAAAAAAATGGTAGAATTAATCAAAAGAACTAAGAAAGAGACATTTATGTCAGCATGTATATGGTTTTTGTAACATTTTACAGTGACAGATGAACATGAAGGAGTCTTTATGAATATTTATAACCATTGTCATCAAGTGTCATTCGTTAAATAATGACAATAATGCAAAGTTGCTCTAAAAGTTCATTTGAAAGTCCAACTTTGAATTACAAATCTCATTATTTACTGAATAACACATCATGACAACAATCATAGACATTCATAAAGGCTCCTTCATGTTCATGACAGGTGTAAGATAGCGTCAAATAAGGTATTACAGTTTTTGCCAAAAACAGTTAGAAAATATTTTCAAATGAGAATTTATAGAACAAATTAAAGTGGTAAATATACCAACCAATTTGCATAGGAGTAATGTTTAACATTACATTTTAAAAAATCATGTGATGTCCTTGTGGAACCACAGGATAGTTGTTGGTGGACTGTAACTACATCACTAGGTCGGAAGTGATTCTTCATGCAGATGTGGCTTATTGAGCAACAGGTTCCAATCAACAGCAAATGTAAGAAGAATCCTCTCTCATATGAACATTTGCCTTCATTTTAACTATTTAAGATTAAGTTTGCTTCCCTTGATTAATCCTAAAATTAAAGTAATTAATGTACGTCACTTAAATATTAAGGCCAATTAACTTCAGTGATATTCCAAGGCAGTTTACTGCTAATTGTAGATCTATACTGAAGGAAATGTCTTTATATTGTTTTACAAAAAAAAAGAAAAAGTTCCCAGAATTTTAAATTATTTATTAACTAGGAAGCAATTTCCCTGAATTGCGATTCCTTTGCTGTGTGACGACTGAACAGATTGTTAAGATAACAGGAAGCAACACCTTATCGATAAATATAGGTATATCTATGCGGTGCCATTGTATTAGATAATGTCACCATTATGCTGGATGTCCATCCATTCATCCACCGTCTTTACCTGCCTGTCTGAGCAGGATTGCCGGGAGGCTGGTGCTGTTCTCTAGTGGGTAACAGTGGGCAATAGTCAGGGTACTCCCTGCACAGGTCAACACAGAAACACACACTTAGTGCCTTAACATAAACTTTGTTTATAGAAGTGCAGTGCCTATCAGTTTGTGTTAGTAGTCTCACGGTGAGTGGAGCAGAGATCACCTGAGTGTGTCTCAAGTGATTGTGGAATAAAGACACCTGTGTCATGAAGGTTCATCCCCTGGTTAATCAGTATTCCTGGCTACCATTAAAACATGAAGACTAAAGAACACTCCAGGCAAAGCAGAGAAAGGGTTATTGAAAAGTATTAGTCAGGAGATGGACTTAAAAAAAATCTCTAAGCCACTGAACATCCCCAATGCTTAGATATCCCCAATGCATCAACACCAAAGGCAAGAAATTTTGCACAAACTTCAGCAACTAAGATGGGTGAGATTGCATCCAATTGTTACCCAGTCAAAACTTTGAGAGAGAACAAATCTTCCAACCAACTGGGTCCAGGGTTTAACAAAAGACATGTAGGAACCTCCATGCTGAGGTGAAAGAAAACCAAACAAAGCCAACCTCTGTTAGTACAAAGACTTATAGGGCTGTAAATGTTTAGTTCAAGTCATGAAGACAGTATTGTTATATTAGGGTTGGTTTGAACTTTGTTTTTAAAGTGCGACTTGATTTTCTTAGTCTGTGTGAAAGAAGTTTCAAGGACCCAGTCCTGGGAGGATTGTGCAATACTTTAACCTAATTAATATTCAATGTTCCTACATTCATTTGGGTTGATAAACTGGTTATTAAGATAGGAAGAGTTTGCATTTGTTTCTTTATACAAGAAGCTAAAAATTTTAGGTCCCATTTTTCATTAAATACAAGCTTTATCCACAGCTAAAACAAACCAGGTTCTTACTTAAAACATTGAACTTAATAAAAATGCTTGTTTCCAAGATGACACACCAAAAAAATTATTTTCATCAACATCAGAACAGCTTTTGTTTTTTCCCACTACATCATAAAAATCTTCTCTTTAGCTTCTCAAGGTTTCAGCTCAGGTGTAATTTAACTTTGTCATTTTGCCAGTAGAGCAACATCTACATAAAAATCTGTTATAATCACACTAAACCCTCAATCTCAGTTAAAGTGCTGGTTTATTTTAACAAAGGTTTCTGACAATTTATTATTATTATTTTTTTCAATTACAGATTTGACTAAATACATACAGTATTTTTTAAATCACCTTTTCGGGACCATCTTACTATATTTTGTTTTTAAGGGCATGACATTATAACCATAACATAACCTTAATAACAACAATAATAACCAAGCTCTACAGGCTTATATATTTTAGCAGAAAACATTAAAACATTGGTACATCTAAAAGTTGTTTTTTTTTACCTGCAAATAGAGCATGGGGTTTGCCCAAATGTGTAGCAACTCCAGATAGAGGTGTAAAAGAAGCGCTTTTGCTGCACCATGAGACCAAAGGTCTTCCACAAAACACTTGTTATCTGGATGTTGCAACAGTATAGTGTCCTAAACTTGAAAATAAAACTTTCTGAGTTATCTGTTATCAATATGTCTGTTTGCACAGCTCTGTTGAACTTTCAAGGCACAAATTTCCATCAGAAAACTAATTCCAACAGGTCTTTATTTTTAAGCAGTCAATGAACAACGTTATAAATAAAAATAAAGACAACGATTGCTGCAACTGATCAGAGCAACTCCAACAACAAATTAATAACCTTTTCAGTTTTGGGGGGAACAGAAGCACTTTGTAGTAAATAAATAAAAAAAAAGAATTATGCAAACTACACTAAATATTTAACTGCAATTTATTCTATTAAACACTGATATCTCAGTCGTTACATGAAAAAAAAACATAATAAAACACAAGCACATTAGAAGAAAAAGAATTAAAGCAGCAATCTACCAAATAATCTCAATCTTATCCTCTTGACATTCTTGATTCATGATTATTTCACAGCAACAATGTCATCTGTATTCTTAACATTCACAATCAAACTGCACTGCCTTTCCAGGACCAATGACTATTCCTCCTTAGAGATCGTGAGTAGAGGTGTGCGGCTCAGGAAGCTTTTGAATGTCACAGTTTTGAAAAAGATTAAAATAAAACACGACAAGCTCCTCATAGTTCCTTTTGGAAATCCTTTCATTTATTCCATGGAACCTGAAAAATAGTAGTTAAATTCAAATTCTCTTTACAGTATTCACTGGGTTATAATTTAAACTATCAACACACATTAATATAATGTTTTCAGGATAACCACATGAGAAGATGCAACAGGGTTCCTTTTATTCAGAGTGTTTTTTCGGTCCTTACCTTTGAGCATCGCCTGGTTTGAACCAAACTGGAGCAAAGCGATAAATATCATTGCTGAGGTCTTTGAAATGTCGACTGTCTGTGTTCCCAATACAAATACCTGCACATTAAAAAAAAATAACCAAATGTTTTCTAGAAAACAAAACATAGGTTTTACTATTAAACTACCCTTTATCTGTGAGTACCTGGAGCAACTGTAAGTGTGGGGAACATGTCCAACACAGTTTTCTTTATGATCTGAAACCCAAACGACCGTTCATCAGAAGAGCTGACGGGAAGTGGGTCAAAGCCATCAATAAGTTCTATTTTCACTCGCTGGTCCCCCACAGTGTCGTGGATAAAGTCCAGGACCTGGACAAGACAGAACACAGCTCATTCAACTCAAAAGTTTACAGTTATTTCAAGAAAGAGGAACAAAGTTTCTGTTCTTACCTCTTGCAGTGTTTGTGCAGAGTGGATTCGCAGATTTACATGAGCTTCAGCAAGGGAAGGAATGATGTTCACCTAAAGAAACGTAGATTATACTGACTTTAGATTAAAAGAAAAAAACTAAAATCTGAATTATTCACGGTTTAGAAACCAATTCTTATACCTTAACTCCTGCGTTGAACATGGTCACTGCTGTGGTTGTCCTTACCAAAGCATTAGTGTCTGGCTTTCTTTCCAACACTCTGCAGTAAAAAGCACACCAACCGTTTATTTCAGGTGAAGAACAATGTGATATGACTGAAACATGTGATGTGATTACCTGCCAAGGAGTGGGGAGAAGAGCCACAAGTTTGACATTATGAACTTAAGAGGAAGCCCAAACTGAAGAAAAACAGAAAATTGTAAGAATATGTAATATGTATGATATGTAGAATATCTTTTGTTAGCATTGTGACTCTTCTTGCCTTGTGGGCCAGATTTTCAAAGGTTTCCCGTTCAGGACCATGACCAAATAATCTGGGCAGGGGATTTTCTTCAAGTCTGCAGATATCATACAATAAAAATGTGCAAAAGAAGAAGTTTTCAAAGCAAAAAAAAAAAAAAAAGCTGTAGAATTAAACCTCGCACCTTTTAACTGCTCCAGCTAAGATCCCAATGCTGGACTCCCTGGGAGGCATCGATGAGTGACCAGGTGCCATAGTCACGCTAAGCTTCACATTGGCTGAGCCCTTTTCACTAACCCCAATTCTGATAAAATGATACAATGATGGAGAGAAGTTTTTGGTCATTAACATCTGTCATTTTGACTTCCAAAGATGCATTTGAACAATTCTTTTGTCAGGATGGAAAAAGACTCACTTGGGTGCATATGCTTCAATTTGTTATGAATTTTCTGGGAGAACACAATCAACTATTTTCTTAAAAGAACTACTTTTTTTTTTTTACCATGTACTCTTCTGAAACGTTTTCCTTAAAACTGCATCAACCATAAGTTTCACGCTCAAACTGAGTGTGTGAAATTCTCACAGAGCTGCAGGTCCATCAAGTCCACTGATGACTCCGTCAAGTATAGCCAGGCCTTCATCAAGGACAAACGACAACTTCACGCCACGTTCCTTCATCACACGGACAATGTTCTTCGCTCCATGGAAACCCTTGACCTGAAAACAACAAACTCAAGAGCTCAGTGGAAGACTTCAAAAGGCAAAAAAGTTAAGCGCATTAGCGTGTAAGGGGCAGTGAAAGTACTTCTTCATCATGACCCAAGCCGATGTAAAACCCCCTGCGTGGAGTGTAGCCTCTAATCAGTAAGTATTCCAGTGCTTGAAGTATTCCCTATAGGGAAAAATGGAAAACAATGAATTTAGCCTGGTCTGCAGATGCGTGTTAATGATGTCAGAATATTCTCACAGTACATCATTGCATGTTCGCCTACCATTACAGCACACTTATCATCTATGGTGCCTCTGCCATAGATGAAGTCGTCTATCTCTTCGGCAGAAAAGGGAGGGGCCTCCCAGCCATCTGACTCTTTGGCAGGTACTACATCAATGTGTGCCAGCAGCAGGTACGGTACCAAGTCAGGCTGAGATCCCTGCACCCGGAACAGGTGGCTGTAATTAGCCACCAGCTCATGATGAACCACGCCTGAAGAGAAAACTGTGGGGAAGGCTGGGAAAAGAAAGATGAGGACACTCTCAACAGGGGAAGCGTCTAGAGTCCGAGATAATTATATCATTGGTGCGAATGCTTTGCTAGACACAATTCTAAAGGGTTTAATATTTAAATTCTTACTAAAGACTAAATTGATTGCAGACACTCACTAATTTTGTTTAAATGAAACTAAAATATTACGAAATTACATACATTTGAAACAAAATTGGAAAACATATATTTAATTTATTTCAGTCATTAAGTTTAAAAACTGAGACTCCAGACAGAACAAAAATAAAACCTTACGAGGTTTTATTTTTGTTCATTTTAATCAAATGAAAACCCAAATTTGTTTCCCAAAAATAAGGGAATATTATGTAAAATCAGTAAACAAAGAGCTCAGGGTTTCTTTTGCCTGGATTTTTCTATCAGTGCAATGGTGGATGGTGCGTAAGCTGCGGTTATGAGTAGCCTTCAGTCTGTCTGCATTGGTGGATTTGGTGTCTCTCATTCTTCCCTTGACAATATCCAATACAGTTAAGGTCAGGCATGTTTGCTGGATAATCAAGTGCAATAATATCATGGTCATTAAAGAAGGCATTAGGAAGTGTGGGCAGGTGCCATTTCCTACTGGGGACTAAAATCAGCAACTTCATAAAGCCTGGCAGAAGGAAGCATGAAAAGCTATCAAATTTCCCAGCTGACAGCTGGACCCAGAGCAGCAAATGACATAACTCCCAAAATAATCCCTGAACCTTTCTCCATCAACCTTTTTCCTTCCACTCAACCTTCGATTCAAATTCTTGGATCCAGCGCCCAGAAGAGCCATCTTTTTTTTTTTTTTTTTTTTTTTAGCAAGAATGGTATTTTTCTTTTAGCAATCTGGTTTAATTAACAATAAATGCCTTCTCGGTTATACATATATACGTACTATAAACATGAGACTATGTGTTATCTAACTTAGAACATCAAGGTCTCTAAGCAAAGTGGGTTTAACTAATGACGTCATTAGCTAGCGCTAACTGTTAGCTCCTGCTAGCAGCTAACAACATAAACAGGTTAGCAGGATGTCGGTGTAACGGTTAAAAAGTTAGTTAGCGACAATTTCCCAACGTGTAAGACGCACACACGACTACACGTTTAAAAATAGAGGTTAGATAAATAAATAAAGAGTTGGCGCCTAGTTGTTTTATAGGGAATCGGGGAACTTTGCGTTATTATTGTACCTTTACGGAGGAAAGTGTCAAACTGACGCAGCGCCGTGCCGTTGATCTCCGTCTCAGAGAATGACACTGTGGGGATTCTCAGCGCCTCTGTTTGAATGAAAAACAAACACAATGACTGCTAAAGGATCTAGCAACATGCTCCCGTATTTTTCTGTGGACTGGGTTAGTCTCCAAGCCGAAGGAGGACTTAAATTACCTTTGAAATTGCCTAGAAGCTCCTCTCTGTGATGCTGGTCAATCACCAGTGAAATCTTTGTCGACTTTTCCCAGTGTGCGAGTTGAAGTCCCACGTTTACGCCCAGAGACAGAGTTCTGATCGTGGCTGCAGTGAATAACGCTAACACTGTAATTAGCAAACTGCCAACAACGACCTTTAAAGATGTCTTTATTTTCGTCTTTGTTTTCGTCATTGCCATGTTTGTTGTGACAGGCAGCAGAAGTTACAAAACTGAAATCCAAACAGAAAAACCATGCAGACCAGTGTTTGTAGAAGTGCCATCTGCTGGCCAAAGATGGAACTACATTTTCAATCCCATTTTGACTGAAATGGTAGAAGCAAATGATGTTATAAAACAGCATAAAACAGTCTGGGAGCAACTGATGGATGTCCAGAGGCATTTGTGATTTGTTGGAGGGAATGAGAAGCTGCTTCTATGATGACTGAAATGTGAAATATTGAGATTGAACATCTTGGAGAATTTACATTTTAATCACCAGAGTCATTGCAAAAAGTAAAATACATGTATGCACACAGATACAAATTCAATGCACACTTAGGTTTTCATTAGGGGAAAAAAATCTTGCCCTTCTACATGTCTATTGCTTTCATATTACATAATCAAAAAACATACTGTGAAACTTTGAAGAAAGCTGTAATACAAGGAGACTTGCACTGTATCGTTTAACCTTTTTAGATCTGTACTTCAGAGTACTAAAATCCTAAGATACTCAGGCAAGTATTTATAATGTCATACAAGAGTTAGGAAATTACCCAAACTCTCTATAGACTACATGAGTTTTCTTTTTAAGTGCATTTTCCCCCTCATGTTTCCGAGTAGGGTTTAGTGTTCAGATTATTTTAATTAATTTCATTGAACTTAACTCTCAGAATAGAAACATCTGAGTAGGTAAATTCCATATATTCAATAAGCATAGCAAAAAAGGATGTTGGCACAAATTCAACAAAGAATCACATAAAGGAATTCAGTGAAATACATTAATTTTCAAACAGGTATAAATCTCCCTTCTAATATAGGTGCTGCATTGCATTTATAGATATTATAGAAATTAGATGAGGTACATACAGATTGTGAACAAATGGGGGGGAAAAAAAGGATGGGAGACAGGAAAAGTTTGGCATTCACAGGTTTCCACTTCCTGTTGGTCCACTTTGTTCCCCTCATAACCTTTTCAATTATATATTTACAGAATGGGAAATTCTTCAGAAATGAATGAAAGAATTGTCTGAAGGAAATACCATGCAGAGCTAAATTTTTAAATATTTAATGTTTTAGGTTTTCATGCGATTAAAAATCGTTTTCCCCTCCAACTCAATTTATACAAAAAATTTAAAATATGAAGCAAAATATATTTTATTGAACAATCCAATATAAAAACATACAAGTGATACAATATAAATTCAAGATGATCTAAATTAGCAATGCAAGTTATAATTTTAAGTTAGGAAGAAATCTTTCCGTTTCCCTAAATAAGTCTTCCGTCAATGGCTAACAGTGATAAGAGCATTTTAATATTAAAGTCAAGCAAAAAAATTCTAAAATGTTAAACTGGACTGGTGGATTCTTAACTAATAACAATGGTCAAGTCTTGGCCATTAAATCAGCAAGCTCACACCTTTATATCAACATAGATCGGTAAATAAAACAGTTAAAGGTCTCCACACGTTGCGTCCTGCGTCTCATCGAGCACTGGGATTCCCTCTTCACCATCTGGCCTCTGGTTGAGGCTCTCCAGCAAGGCTACCGCACTGTTTGTGTTCTCAACATTAGCAAATATCAAGAAAAGGATGCACGCCACAACGAAGAAGACCAAAACCTGGACGTAGAGGGGTACAAGGCGTTTCTGCACCTCTTGTCTCTCTTTGGTTGTGGGGCTGACTGGAGTGTCTGGGTATGCATACTGGATGGGCTGCTGAGCTGCACCCTTGATGGGTCTCCGAGGAGTGGCACTGAAGTATAACAGCAAGTTGATTACTAAACCAAAATCAAAAACCTCATTGTCTTGCTCTTGCATCTTAACAGTTAACACAAATCGATACTCAAATGTTCATTTTTGATGTGACACTTACTAGATCCCGGTAGGTGATGTCTTTGTGTCTGGGAGAAGGTCCTTTAAAATATCGTTCACTGGATCCTGAGAACTCTGGAAATGAAGGCAAAAACTATCACTTTATATCAGAACTAGACAAATTGTTTCTGTGCAGCAGAGTAGCCAATCCACCAGAAGAAAAGAAAAGCACAGTGGGGTGAGTAAAGAGAAGGAAATCACAGCAATAAGGGTCACTGTGTGACTCTTGATTCACCTAAATAACTGAGGGGTGGAAAATGACTGCTTGGACAGAAACCTTAAATGACACTAGTGGTACTCGGGTCCTCAATTTTAGTACTTTTTGGAGTAAAAATCCTACAATAATAAAGCACTTAGACTAATGCAGTTTTCCTTAAGTGCAAAGTTTCACTCAGAAATGTAAAATCCCTTGAAGGATACCAATTGACTTTTTTACTACATATAAAATCCAAGTACAGTTTTGGTTTTAGTTGCATCTCTACTTCAACACAAATCAAATAAGCTATTAACAAGACTCTACAGATTTTGAATTGGCATGCAAGTGAGCCAATTCAGTCATTTGATTCCAGAGACACACCTAATGGTTTCAGGCCTTCAAGAGCTGGAGTTTGAGAACTAGAGGGTCTAAAACTCTTGAGACTGGAGTATAATGTCACCTTCAAATAGGACAACCCTAAGCAAAGTTCAAATTCAGTCTCTAGTTGTACAAGGCTGGTACAAAAAGGTGTTTCTACTAAAGTTTGCCTCTGGAGGAAGGCTGAATAGAAATTAAGCCACACTTTTCAGATATTTGTAAGTGCATTTTGAATACAATCCATTTTCTTGTCTTTTATGACTTGTGGTTTTTTTTTTTTCCTAAATTAAGCACCAAAACTAGCTTTAAGTGAATAAAGTTGTTTTCTAAATGCTAATGCTATGGGTGATTTCATATTGTCCATTTAAATGGCTGCAGCTTTAATTCTCATAAATAAAAATAGGCAGCATTACTTCAATTTCTAACTAACCTAATGACCTGAAACTTAAAATAAAACCTGGTTTTAAAGCATTCTGATTAGAGTGACTAATTTGAACTGCAGGTTGCATTTCAGACAGAAAATTTGAAACCCCAAAGCATCATTGATAGGATTGATGTTTGAATTAAGCCAAAAGGGTGAATGACTTGATTTCCTTTACACAAATGGAGTCCTTGGGAGTGTGGTGCACTGCCTGGTCCACGATTATGTCCTTGTCTTCAACGTCATTGTCCGGCTACAGAGGAGGAGATGCAGGACCATAACTCACTAGACCTTTGTATTCTCAATTTCCTTCCACCGCAAGTGCACTTCTAAAACCCCTTCAACCAGCACCAAGTTAAACTTAAAGTGTGACTGAACAATCAGAGCACTACTAACCCTGCTGGAGCGGGACCAATGTTCCGGCTTACTAGGAGAGGGTGCACTCCGACTCTCCATCTGTTTTTGTTGTTTTTAGGTTTATTAGTTTGCGGTGGGAGTGACCGTTGAGTAAATACAGAGACAGAAACATTTTAATTTCTATAGATGTAAAATGTGAATTCATAAGGCTTGAAGTACAACTTTCCTTTTCAACCATCTGAGTGATGCTGAAAGCCTGCGAGGAAAATGATGAGCAACTATTGGACGCCACTGAAGGAGATCCAGAGGGAACCTGTAATATGAGCATGTTACAAGCAACTACTATGCATCAACATGCTACTTCAAACTCAATGCCATGGACCAGGAAATGAGAATATCACACTTGTGCTAGCCTAAGAAAGAAATTTAAAGAATGTACAAATAGAGACCAGCCTACCCCTGATTTTAATCCTGAGTGTTGAGCTATAGCGGATACTTTGCTAATTCCTGCTGGAATCTGTGAGCGGTGTGGTCGAGTTCGCTCTGATGATTTTAATGCATTCTTTGAATTCCTCTTGGGACTACGCTCATTGTCTCTAGGAGGACAAGGACGCTAAGATGAAACAAAAAGGAAAATCTTTACCATCACTCAGCACCCCATTTTGACAGAATATTGTACCAAAGATGCGAAAACCTGCAGGAATTACCAGTCTTGATGATAAGGAAAAACACTGAGGATAAAAAAAGTTGCCCCTCTGAGCTGGCACATTTTTCTGCAAAGAAACACTTATTCATAACATGCACTCAAACCATAAAGTGAAAAATATTTTGGATACTTTGGCCTCATGAATACATTGTTTCATGTTTTAGAAAAAGACTGGGAGAAGTAAACATATTGAACAGCAGATGGATACAAGAACTCCAACTCGTTTCTCACCTCGGTGCGCTGTTGTTGGTTCAGCTCCAACGCTTCAGCCTTTTTTTCTTGCTCTCCCTCTGAACCGGCGCAAGCCAAAAGAAACAACACAAAGGAATAATTATCGTGTGAAATGAACCATAAATGTCTGGATTAAAACGCCACAGTTTTTGTCCTACCCAATTCTTTCTCCTCGTCCTCGTTTTCTTCACTCACATCTTCCTCGTCACTGTCGGAGTACAGCACAGCATTCTCTGCTTCATTCGATTCCCCCTCTCCAGCAGACTGAAGCAGTTTCCTGAGCTTCCTCTCATACACTGCCCTGGTGGAAGCTGAGATTCAGGAACAGTAAAATACATTTGTTCTTAGGAGAAACTAACTACACTAACGCCACAATTTTGTCCTATTTTCTGCTATGAAAATATTAGAAAAGATATTCTCAAAAGCAATCCTACCTAAAATGGGCCCAGCTTTAACTCCATATTTGAATAACAAAGCCTGGAGATCGTTATCCGTCAATGCACTTGGGTCGAGATCCTTTGAGCCTTCTGGTTCCCCTCCCTTTGCAAGACAACAAAAATGAATGATGTTTAAGAATGCATAACTGCTGAAACACAGAGCATGGGATACAACTATAACAGAAAGGTCATTTGGTAAATTGTAAATACTTGTATTTACAATTGTACTTGTATAGCACTTTAATTATCAAGATTAACAGAATAAAAAACAACAGTGTGTCATGAATCTACAAGCAATATAATAAAATCTAAAAGCACAAAATACTATATTAACGAACATATAGAGAATAAAGTGGCAATATAAGAATTAAGCTCAATAAAACACCACAAAAAATAGCAAAAATAAAGATGTCAACCCACTGAGAACACATGAATCTAAAGGTGGCTTTGAAGTCTCCAATATTAGAGCTGTTGTTGCATAACTGCAAATTATTCCACAATATTGGAGCAGCAACTGCAAAAGCACAATTAGCAAATAGATGAAGTTTGATTTAAAAGGTCCTGTGGTTAAAACAAGGTCAAACTTTTGTGAATCTTCAAAAATCAGCAATGAGGTCTAAGGCTGAAGCGATTTCTCGAATGAGTCGATTATTAAAATTCCTCGAGGAAAATTAATCTGACTCCGTTAAAATATGTTTTATTAAGTAGCGCACCGTGTTCCGCCCGGATGATTATTTGTGGTGGGCAGCGTTCTTATAAAATATTACAGACAACACACAGCACCCTCTACATGACAGTAATCCAACAACAAAGAGACCAATAGACCAGGTGCAACACAGAACGCTGAAGGAGATTCTTCCTGCCAAAAGCTGCAGCTATCTACAGTTAAAGTCAAATTTATTTACACCGCTGGCAAATTTGCATGTTAAGGTATTTTCATTCTCCCAATAAGACTGTTTCTGTTTGGAAAGGAATTAAGAATCTCTCAACACTGTAAAACAAAGTAAAAGGATGGTACACTGAAAGCCCTTATTATTACTACATTACCTTTATTCATAAATGCTGGCAAGCACTGGCACAGTTTTTTTTTTTTACTACATATCCATCCCAGTGATGGGCTTCAAGCTTTCCTGTCAGGCAGGGAAACTCCTAAATATTACTACTTCCAGTCTGATGAAACGTAGCAAATGGATAGTTTGTAGTTTGGTGTTACAATACCACCAGTTTTTATTTAAAAACTAAATAAATAAAAACGTTAACACGATTATAGCAAAATATCTTTGCATTTTGTTACTTTTGCATTTTGTTACTTTGCTAAATTTCAGATAAAGATTGTTGTCCCAGCTGTTAATCTACTTAATCCAGTGAAAACAAAATTTACCCAAATGTGCTGATTAAAAAAAAAAAAAGCTAAAAAAAACCCCCACCAAAATCAACGTAAACATTTCAACAGAAGCTATTGACCGTAATGCATATATGTGATTGCTACTTGAGAATATACAGCAATGATTTTCTTTCTGCAAGTAGTAATGTATAGGGAAGCTTTTGTTGCTGGCTAAAGTAAGTGAAAGTGGCAGGTGTGGATGTCTGCAGAGGCATGGGCTAAGTACAGAAGCACATTGAAATCTATACTATAGCTTTACAGCTGGTGAGCTCAGTGGGAACGGGACCGTCTGAGAGGCTTGGCCCAGAACTAATAAACTTATTAGGCCCGAGCAGCGAAGCGCTGGCGAAGGCCTATTGTAATTTATTATTATTACTACGTGGAGCTAGAAACTGCTACTCTTTTGTTGGCCTGTTTTCTGTTTTGTGCGTCCTGCCACTTTGAAACAATTAGCTATAAATTGATAGACTCACTGCCACTTCGTGCTTCTGCTCATCGTCATCACTGGAGAAATCCGCAGCATTTGTCTGGTCGACGTGTTTCAGGTGCAGCGCCACATAAACATCCTTCCTGCTCGCTGCAGGTGGCAGCTCCACATTGCGAGCGACTAAATCTGACTTCAGGCGAGATTTAGAGAGACAAGCAGGGTCGTCGGCAAATGCCATTTCACAGGAGCAACGACAGGGATAAAATCTAATTGTAAAAAGTCTGGAGCTGTCGGCGCACCGGGCAGAGCTGCTCTGAGGAAACCCAGAGCCTGATTGGCGGTCTGGATTGGGAACAGCTGCGGGAGGAGAGTTGATTGACAGCAGAGGAACTAGCTTTGACCACACAGGCCTAGTCAAAGGTGCTTATGATTACTTTTGAATTTAGTGGCTCAATAATGCAACAAAAATGTAAAACTGAGAGGTCAGGGGGCTGTTATCATCCCAGATTAAGTGGTTAATATGATTTTTAAAGATGGTTAGGTTAGTTATGGTTATATCCATCTCTTTTAATTTTATTTTGTTTTTTTTCATATCTATGGTAATTGTAATTGTTGATATGTTTACCTCATATCATTCTATTTTTTTAGGTATTTTATTTATTTATTTATTTTTTGAATAATTCATTCTTAATATTCGGCATTTCTTTCGTTGCATGTACCTTCACTTGGGAAGAACTAATCCAAACAACAACATATCATCCCAGATCATTAGATAACATTAGCAGATAACAGTAAACCATATGACATTTATCTAATTCATCCTTCTACCTTTTTTGTTTTTAGCTAGAAACAACCATAAATATTAGAGCAACACAAAACATTTTTGAAACCAGGATTTTTTTAACATATTTTTCCTTTATGAAGTTAGAAAATGAAGAGATCCAACATCCAAGAATGAAAAAGCTGAAAGATATGAAGAGATGAATTATAACGCTGATTATCTGGGTTTGGTTTAATTGATGGAAACTCCACTGCCATTGAGATTGATTTGGTCTTGAAATATAACAAAGATCTCCAAATAGCATGGTCAAGTTTTTGATATTCCACACACACACAATTTTAAAAGGCATGCTTAATAGTGAAGCTGCAAATTAAAATGTGTCTAACTGAGCTATAATCAATGAGATATCAGAATACCTTGAGCTTCCAGCTTTGACCAAAGTCCTGTTTGCTGTTGCATTTGTAACATTTCTGATGCTGATGCATTTTTTACCAAACTTGTGTCCTGATATAAGCCACAAAGACAGTGTGACTTGTCCTATTTTACCCCATGGAAACAGGCGAAAACAAACAAATAATTTATTCAAAAACTGTCTGGAGAGCAGCAAATGTATTGTGAAAATCATCAATCAAGCTTCAGTGTGTTTCTTGGAGGTTGCTGCCGGACAGATGCTTAGCCACAAGAAATCTGCAAAACTAGCATGTAGGCAGTGACTAAAATGGAAATAAACCAAAGTGAGGCTCATGTTTCTGTTAAATCCAAATAAACAGATACAATCAAAGTAAAAGCTCTTCCTGCCAGCCATCTTTGTCCCTCTGTTATAGAAACTAGTAGCTTTCACAATAAAAAAGTGAAAAAAGCATTTAATATGCTGAAATAGAAAGTGACTCTTGTGTTTTTGCAAAGTAAAAGATTGTATGGGTCAAATTTAATAGGAACATCTGTATCAAATGCTACTTTGAAATTTCTATGTGAAGATTTACATCAGGAAATTGAAGGCTACTAATAAAATACACCTATAATTAAAGATTTAAGACGTTTGTTTTACTATTTTCAATCTTATTTTGAAGCAATTTTTAATCTCAATGGGATTTTCTCTGTGAAAATCACATTGAGATTAAAAATTGCTTTTGCAAGAGAATCCTGGCATTACATTGTGCTGCATCATAAAGTTGCTAAAAAGCACAGATAATTCCTGCATTACATGATGAGATGAAAACTATAGCAAACAGATGTTTTTCCACTTAATGTGATTCAGTTTTGCATTTAATTATGGCAATCTTTATAAAGATTGAACATAGTGCATTTTTCTTTTGCTTTTTATGACAACGGTCATAATAAAATAGGATGTTTTAGTTTAATATCTGGGAGTTCAGCCTAATTTAGATCCATTTTCAAACAAGCTAATCAGGATGAAATTAAACTTTGACGACTGGGAGATTAACAGTCTGTTTTCAGAATCAATATTCCTTTAGGCTCATACTCTACAATGCATACAAAAAAACTATTTAATATGAATTAAATTAACAGTAGTGCTGTTGCAAAATCTTGAACTCTTTTTTCACCTGAACCCTGCAGCCAGTATGAATGTATTCATTGAGTAATATATGCTTACCTACGATTTATTTCGTTTGTCTTTTGCATGTTTTAGTGTGAAACAAATGATCCCATAATAAAACATTATTCTGGCCTGATTGGAACTAAAATAACTATCTTTACACAGAAAATCATTTTATTGAAATTCTGCACTTAGTTGCAGTCGAAACATTCTCATCAGAAAACATTATTGATCAACAGTTGGCCGTTTCATTGCTTTTGGCAAGTCTTTTAAAAAAAACTGTTGAAATTGATTTTAGGCCTCTGGGATGATGTGAACAAAATATTCACACAGTGTATTGATATTTTCTAGCTTTAAGGGAACAAATCTGTCCTGAGCACATTTTCTTATTGGTTTGAATATCAGTCAAATCAAGTTTCTTGGTGTAGCACATTTCTGAGACAAGGCAGTTCAAAAGTGCTTTACATGAAAAAAACATAACACAATTAACAATCTAACGTAATATTACTACAGAATAGAGAGGATTAATAAACAGTTGCAATCCAGACCAGAATTAATGTATTTTCCAGTTATTATTAATCCAAGGCAACTGTAAGCAAATAGATGTTTAGTCTTGATTCACAGGAACTCAGTGTTTCAGCTGTTTTGCAGTTTTCTGGAAGTTTGTTCCAGATTAAAGGACTACTAAAATTGAATGTTGCTTCTCCATGTTTGATTCTGATTCTGGGGATGCAGAGTACTTGAACCTGAAGACCTGACTGGTCTTCAGGTCTTTAATTTATGTCGGTGCTAAGCCGTGCAGTGACTTCCAAACTAACGAAGATATTTAAAAGTCTATTTTTTGAGCTACAGGGAGCTAGTGGAAGGACTTTAGACCTGGGGTGCTGTGCTCCATTTTCCTAGTTCTAGCGAAAATGTGAGCAGCAGTGCTCTGGATCTGCTGCAGCTGTTTGATTAACTTCTTATGCAGACCTGTAACGACACTGCTGCTTAGTAGTAGAGATATTTATGTTTTGACGTGCTTACGGAAGTATGAGATTACCGTTAAACCTTTTTATTTGACATTTTCTTAATTGTTTGTCTTTTCAATCAACTCTGCAGCTGTGGCAGCTCATGTTCTGTTACTCCCTATTATGTGAGTCTTGCAGAAGTTTTCACATCTCTTGAAAGTTTTCCTGAAAATGTTCTAGAAATTCCAACCACAACATGAATTATACTATTTAAAGCATTTTATTGAAATTTTGTGTGATAGACCAACACAAGTGCAATGAAAACAATATGCAGGTTTCAGTTTCTTTTACAAACAAAAATCTACATACTGTGGTAAAATCACATCAGGCAGGTGTTCCAGGTTAAAGGAACACCAGGAAGGTGTTCCTTTAACTTCTCCACAAAGATTGTGGAGAAGTTTAAGACAGTGTTTAGTTTTTAAAAATGCACTCCTGGATCAGTTTGGTGCAACTGCAAACTTATCAAGATGTGGTGAACCACCTACACTGACAGGCCTGGACTGCAGAACATTAATCAGAGAAGGCCCATGATAACTCTGCGGAGGTTCACAGATATACGAAATTTGGGTTTTGGCTTTGCCACCACAATGTGTGGTGGAAAAATAACACTGCGCCTCCTGAATACACATCCCCACAGCCAGACATGGTGGAGGCAGCTGCAGTGAGGATGCTTTAATTCAGCAGGGACTGCTGAGCTGTTTTGAGTTAACAAGAAGATCAACTGAAATTCTGGAAAAGCAGAAAATCCACCAGGAAATTACCCTAAACACGTAAAAAGAGCTGCTGCAAATTAGCTAAGGTCAAATCACATTTCTATGTTGGAATCCCTCAAAGTCCAGACAAAATGTTATTGTGAATTTGTAGCAAAATTGATGTTCATTTATGATTTACATTTACTTCAAATGAGATTAAGTCACTTTGCAAAAAGACCGCACTTTTCAGATTGCTAAAACAAATATATATGTTTTTTCCATGTCACACTTGTGCACTACTTAATGGTGATAGATTACACATAAGCCCGAGAAAACACATTTATATTGTTGTTTGCTAAAACATTCAAAAGGTATGAATATTTTATAAATAACGCTATGTCATTTTGTCAATAGTTAAAGAGACTAGCTCTTGTATCATCATCAGCAGCATGTGGTATCATTATATTCTGAGCATAATGATGCAAACCAAACTTTAATTAACTCTAGGTGGAACTAGACGTGTGTCATTTCCTGAGGCAGTGGTGTGGAAATGGTCTAATTTGGCCACAATGGACTATAAGGTAATCAACAGGGCTGACTGAAAAAGTCAAGAAATTCCATTTTAAAACACTAAATGGCAAGAATGTCTCACAGTCACTGCATGAAATACATCTTTGAGAAGCAATTACTTTCATAGAAATCTTTCCAGTCTGTCTGCGTACACGTTCTGTGCATTTTATTTTCTGGTTAAAAGAAAATACCACAAAACCCAATTAATCATGAAAGAGACCAAATCATAGACATACCTAAATATGTGAACTTGGAATTACTTGCAGATAATGGAGATTCACAGTAAAGGCAAAACAAATTAGCTCCTCAGTTGATGGTCCACTGTGCATCCAATGGCTTTAAACCCTACATGATATTTCAAGAAGAACTCACATAGGAATAGAAAGCCATAAGTCGCATGTGTGGTTCGGCACTGAAGGTGATGAAACAAAAACTGTGCACTCAGATGCAGTTAGAATATTCATGCATTTCAGAGCGAACTTGCAAACAATGACGAGAAACAGGAGAAAAATACACAGCATTCAGCATTTGGAATCACATCCACATGAATAATTAACCAAAGAAACTGGAAGTATTCATCTGAAGCCCAGGGGAGCAAACTGAAACTGTCTTGTGAGCCTATAAACAGTAAAAATTGTATTTTTCACACAAACAGACTCACATAAATTGACCTTTTTTTCTCTCTCTCTGACTGAATCTCAAAGTAACCTCCCTGAAGCTGTGCAGCTCTTAATGGGGGGGTTGTGGAATAATTTTTTTGATTAAAAATGTAGTTTTTAACCCGTCTCTGCAGGGAGAAAGTGGAGTGCAAATCAAGAGGTTTTGTTTCAAAACACATTACATAAACTCTTTTTATATTCTGCACAACTTCCTCTCGAACAAAGAAAAAGAGTGCGTAACCCTGAACTACGGTTTAACTGCATAGCATAAAAGCCTCGTCAGTTTCTAAGAATGCCCAAAATATATTCAGACACAAGTGTAACATTTTAATGCAGCTGGAAGTGAGCCACTAAAGAAAGAATAATCATTCTACTCAATAGGACAGATGAATTCCCAGGAATATTATTAATAAGTACTTTTTGGATTGTGTTTTACAATTCAAATCCTTTCCATTTGCATTTGCGCTACTCTTTCTATGCATTTCACTTAAAAGGCATTTGCCAATTGTTCAGAGTGCTGTGGGTCATTTTCAGGGGCTTGTGTGAGCAGAGACTCAGTACTCAAGCAGTGGAGGCCAACTCTGCGCACCCAGATCTCTGCTCAGAAAACAGAAGCGTTTATAAAAACATGAAAAAATCCTCCCAGACCGAGAGGAAACGGGCGGCATGGAGGACAGAGGAGGCATTTGTTGACATTGTATCAAGTGCAAAGCCGAGGTATGTGAGGCTTAGCGAGGCCAGGTATTTGTTAGTCAGTGTTTCTTGGGCTTTTGCTGTCTCCAACTCAAACAACAAAAGCTCCATTGAGAGCCCCTTTTTTTTCTTTCCTCCCCTCTGAACAAGCACACAAAGCTTCCTAAACTATACTGTCCAGTTCTGAGAGAACCACCTCTCTCTTTTTTGCACCTGTTTCAGTTTTCCTTTGCAAAGACACAAATATGCATAACAGACAGACTTTTTCTCTGAATATAATCATCAAAATGAAGCACATTTAAATAGATTGAGTTACAAACTGCTGCTGATTACTGTTCCCTCTCCAAGATGTCAAAGCATACTCAGGATATTCTTGTTCACATCCATTCAGGGGAAAGAATTTACTCAATCAGCCCACTCTGGGTTCAAAGGAGACCACTGCTATGAGATGCAGGGCTCCTCTGCTCATGCATGTCTCAGCATAAATTAGTAAAGCCCCCTCTGTCAGACTCTGTCCAGACGAGAAGGTGAATCTCAGCCACAGGCAGGATTAGTATTAATCCCTAAACATCGTACATGTTTCCTCTTTGCTTGGAGTCATTCAGAAATCATCAGAAACCTGATTTTTTTAATATATATTATTTCATGTTTTTTAAAGATTATGGAAAGCAGGTGTTATTTATTATTTTCTGTTGGCAAAAAACACCTTTTTATTACGACTGTCAACGTAGCAATTGCCTAACACTCAATCATTACGAATTAAAACATGTTATCTGATATGTTCTGGTCTGACAACACAAATAAAATCCCATTACATACTATATACAACACATGAGAGTCAAAACAGCATCGCTGAGGCTGCCTCGCTATCAGGATAGAAAAAAAGAAACAGCTTAAAGACCAGCTATAAACCCCACTTCCAAAACTAACAGTGACACGCTTTTGATCCCGGATAGATTCTGCTGCAAATCTGACTCTTACCTCCTCTTCCTCCTCTCTCACGTCCCTCGCCAGACCTACTGTGGCATCCCCTCAGCCTGATACTGTATGGAAAGACAATGGATAGGTGGGGGGGAGGAGTTACTATGTGAGCAGGAGACGGAGTAAAAGCAGAATGAAAACTGGGAGAGAGAGACAGAGAGAGGGGAGAGAGAGAGAGCTAACAGACCTTCAAAACGCACATCTGACTGAACGCTACATGAATTGCAATTCTACTCTCCCCCCCCCCCCCCCCCATCACTCCCTCCTTCAGAGGTAGGGTCAGGGAGAACGACAGCCAGAAAATCCATCCTCACGTGGGAAATGTGAGGGAAAACAACAGACTGTGAAGAGAAAAAAAAGGGTTCTGGTTTTAAACAAGTCGCTTCTTTCTTTGGTTTTCCTTTGAATGAGTTCTTAAGATTCCAAGTTGGCAAAGAGCCCATGGGTCCTGGATGGAGCGGATAAAAGAGGGGCAGAGTTAGGAGGGGGGGGTTTCCATTGTGCATGTTCCCTTCCTTTCAGACTTTGCACTCAAGTTGATCTTTGCAGCCATTTACTAAATATTCCAGTCGTTGTTGTTCAGCTTTAAGCAGACTACAGACAAATATCAGTAGTCTGCATATTTGTCAGACTACTGATTTTTTCACTCTGTAGTTATTTTGCAGTTTTAATTTAAAAAACCCCACAGAAAACATCTTTTTGTCTTGAGTTTCTTGGTCGTTGTTCTGCTGTTTTTTTGTCCTCCCTACAGTCAGTTACTAGTTTTGCCTGATGAGTCTGAGCTGAAGACAGCAGGTGCTGTTGAACTCTCTCAGAGCCAGATTCACTCACTGCTCCCCCCGTTCATTCATTCTCTCCACTAATACACCCGCCTCACCCTGTCTGTGTTTTGTGTAAGGCAGGGGGGTGAGTGAGGAGAGAAAGCCACTGTTTTATGAGAAACATGAGAAAAGAAACACTTTACTTCAGGTTTTAATGAGTGATGCCACCTTGGTCTTGTTAGAACTCCTGATGATTAAGGAAACAGTGAAAAGCATTAATGTCCGTCACTTTTTTTGCTGCTAGAACTGCAATAAAAAGCCTTTTTTCCCCCCTATTCTTCCAGTGGACCCCCCTCCTCTCCTCCTTACCCACAAACCCTTCCCGTATCCACTCTGTCTTCCTCTCACTTTCCCTCAAATAGACACACAGTCGTGGTTCATTACTATTCACCAGGTTTCACTAAGACACGCATCATTGCTCCCCTCCCTACAACTGTGTCAGGAGAGGTGGAGGAGAGCAAGGCAGAAGCAAAAGACATTTTTGCAGTACAAAGCGATGAATCACCGTGGTGTTTTCTGTGTTCTGGCGTCTGAACAAAACATATATTACAGCTGCATGCATGGGCTCTCTTCTCATGATGCACCAATAGAAAAATCTGCAGTTTGTAATAGTGATTCAATTCCTAATATAGAATGACCCTTTGTGCATTTTTTTTAATCAGTCTCGTTCCGTTCATTAAGTCCATTCAGATTGTACGCGAGCATTATTATCTATCCTCATGCAATAATACAGCATCTCATCCATGAAAAGGACGACAATCCTCTCTTGCTCGTGTGTTGGATCCATTTAGGGTTTCTAAGTCAAGATTATTTTGTCTCATCCCTGTGAATATAATCCTGCTTTTATTCTTTGCTTTGTAGTCTTTTTTTAGGTAACAATCCTAACTGTGACAGCTGCTGCAAAGAAAGAAAAAACCTTTCTGCAACAATACTCTGTTACATTATTAGCTCAAAGGAGATTCATTTTAGCAGCCACTTTAAGTCTAACCAGGCCAGTTAGGATCAATTCAGCTGAGTCCAGCAAGTATTTTGTATTTTAGAGTTTGTTGTAATGTTAGATGAAATGTAGGAGTCCTTTTTGAGATGCGTGACTTGAGTTATTTATTCTTCAGTTCAACTCAAATCAGTGAATTATTGGCACAAAGATGTGTTGGAGGATTTAAAATGGTTATGGTATATTTTGTTTTCTTGGTTGTCTTTAGATAGAGTGGAGTTTAGAGATTAAACCAATAGTTTTCATATTTTTTATGTCAAAATTCTTCTGCTTGTTTAAGTAAAGTAACCATATAATTAGCTTTACATTCACTGATTTAGACAAAGCCATGCACTATTATCACTACCCTTAAAGGTTAAATCATATGCTACAATATACTTTATTTTTTTACAGCATTTGAATTCACATTTGTGTCAGAAATGAACCAAGTAAATAAACAAAACATGCTGTTTGGAAATTATGAATTTATTTATTTATGGAAAAAAGTTATCCAAACCAAAACTCTGTGAAGAGGTGAATCCCCTTCATGCCACCTGTCGCATCACCTGCAATCAAGAATTTGCAATAAGCATCAAGGAGTGTTTCAAAGTCTTGTTGAGAAATTTTAACCCAGGTTTACTGTCAATAAGCAAAATCAGAGGGATTTTTTCCACAGCAACTTCATTGGACGTAAGTTCAAACTTTTCCTGGACCTTCATTCCTCCTGCATGAGGTTGGTTGAACCCAGCTTTAATAAACAAAATCCCCACTGAGAACTGCCTTCCGTATTTTTTCAGGTCATTTCTATCTAATCTTATTTGAAAGATGAAATCTTTAAGTATAGAAATAGATATCAGTGTGCTTTTTGGACAGTTTTGTCTTTGCTCTTACTTTTATAAAGCCATCCTAACAAAGTTTTTAGACAGCTGATGTTTATTTAATAGTAAAATATATATTTTTTTATCTCAATAGCTGCAGCATCATACAGCCTCCTTTGATATATTCGTGAACCACTGTTACCTCGACTTTACCTTCCTCACTTTTAGACAGCACCAAGCCAAAAAAGAATAGAAGTGTTTTGCCCCGCAGACACGTCTGTTTGCATACCTCACATCATTGCCTCTATTTCAGGCTTGTTGAGATGTAGAGCGGGGTTCTCTGCAGGGCATTTCTATCCAAAGCTACAAGGACTGACTGCAGAAATATGGAAGGGTGACAGAAACGTCTCTGGCTGCTCTGTGTCACGTCTCCTTTGGCTAATCTGTTTCACTTGTGTTACTGACTAATGGATGAGTTTGAGCTGAATATTATGCAAATTTTTTGATTTATAGGTTAGGGAATGTCTTAAATCAGAACACATACTCTGCAGGCGGTTTGGATCCTAATAGAACATGATAAATACTATAAAACTTTGGGGGGAGGGTAGTGTGAATAAAAAAAAAAAAATAGCAATCTTCTTATAATTCCTGTCACATTGTCCTGGCTCTGCTTCAGGTTTCTGATTGCTGATTGGATAAATGTCAGCATATGGAGATGAGACAGAGGCGAGCAAAGCAGCAATGCTTTGGACCTTGAAGTGGCTGCCAAGACCAAAAAACAAACCAATAAAGACTGAATTAAAGATGAGATATTCATAAGTAGTTTGCTTTTCATTGGCTTCCTCATTTACAATATTTTAGCAATTCCTCACAGAGATTTCTTTGCCATTTTTGTGGCGGTTTGATAGTTTGCTGACTAAACAGGGCAGCACTTTCACACCATCTAGTGTTGGAAAGAAATAGTCGATTAGGAATTCCTCTCACATCAGAAAATCATGTGCTGGTTGGCTCACTCCATTTGATTATTTGACCATCTCTGTGCAGAATAATTTAGTGAGCATGTAATGAGTTTGACTCTAGAAGCCTGTTTACTGAGCAAATTGTCTCTGTGATCAACTTTGAATTCACAAACTCATTTAGAAGCAGCTGTGGTTCAACAAGCATCTAGTCTTGTATAATATTCAACCATCAGGAATATGAGAAGATTTAGTGAGTCAAATCTGCTAAGCATTGTGTGTTTAATGTGATACTTTCATGTTTAATGTGATTTCAATAATGGTTCTTATGGAAATGCTCTCAAAGTGAATATTTGTCAGTATAATTTACAACTGGACAAATTAGTTCTGACAGTGTAATAATTAGTATCTGAAAAAAAGTTGTTTTTTTTAAGTCAGACTTAATTTAAAAGTCTTTGTGGATGAATAGGTCTCAGGTTTAAGATATTAGAGGGAAATATGTTTCTCTCCAACCCTAAATGTGAGCTCTGCTTTTTTGAGAAATTAAGGTATAAATAGAAATAGAGATATAAATAAACTATGGCTTTTATTGTTGCTTATTCTGAACTTATCAAACCGTTTTATTAGCATTATTCTTACAACTGTGTGTGTGTTTTCTTTGCTTATTGTACAAAAAATGTTTTACCTTTTAGCTGTTTATTGGTCCGAGCAGCTCTGTAAATCTGTAACAAAATTACTCAGATGAAAACAGATATCTAAGTTTCTATAGGAATGTCGACTTTATTGCTGAACAAAGACAAACACTTTAATCCGTTTAACAGCCAAACCATGAAAAGTTCCTGAGCAATTCTGCATTTCTGTGTTTTATACTTCCTAGGTGCTGGGAATTCTCGCAGTTTTTAAAGAAGTCTTGAACAAAATAGCAAAGATGCAATGATTTACAGGGAGGAATAAAAAGAGAAAATAATTGTGCATTGCCGGTAAAATCCCACAACAGAAGTCAACACTGAAGAAGTCAACACTGTGAAGAATTCACCCGTCATTCATAGTCAAGTAAATGTGGCATTAAACAATATGGAGGCAAATTAAAAACCAGTATCGAATGACTGAAAAGTTCAAGTCTCTAGGAGTTAAAAAGAAAAAAATCTCAACTGTATTGAAGAGAAGAGCAAATTATTGTCATGCATTCTGCATACAGGTAAACATAGTCGTCACTGGGAACAACTTTCCCTTTTAAAAGTACATTTATAATTACTTCCTTTTTAAAGCATCTAATGCCTTTTAGGCAACTTCATTCTTTTATGAAACATTTTGTACATGTGTTTTGTTGTACATAGCAACTAAATCAAAACAAAGTTGGCTTTTGTGTGGTCAGAGTAACTTCTCTATCACTTATCCAGCATGCATTTTGAGTAGTAGGGTGCATATAAAGGACAGATAAAGAGGAAACACTAAAATAATACATTTTCAAACTAAAACATAACGAAATGAAATGACAAATCTCTTGTGAAGTTGAAAACAAAAATAGGTTTTTGATAAACTACCATGTAGCTCAGCTTTAATGTTTAAACATCTCTTAAAATGTCAATTGACTTTAAATGATAAATGCCACATTGTTTTCATTTAAATTCAACACTGTGATCCGGATTTTGAAAACTGACATGTTTCTGTTCAGAAAGAGATGGCCTACTTCAGTAACCCAAGTTTTCTGTTTATTTTTAACACTTGTCTGTAAGATAGAGTTAGTTGACAATTACCTGAAGAACTCCTCTCATGTTGCTGCATCGCAAAGATGAGGAAGTGAATGTTAATGAATGCCTGTTCTAAAAACACTCATATTTCTCAGGGTTTAGAACATAACCAACATGTTCAACATGTTGGCAAATCAGTTACGCAGCTGGAGGCTTTGCACGGCTGACTCTGAAAGATATCGCGGCGGCGAGAGATATCATCTCAAGAAAACATGACATATTTAGTAAAAAAGGATTCTCTTTTTTAAGACGTGGCTGACAAATGCAGATAGGCAGATTTTTTATGTTCTGAGGCAAATTAAATCACAGAAGAAGTGAGATACGAACCAGTCAGGTAACACATACGCGAGATGATTTAGTGACAGATTCACAGACACATAGCAGTGGAAAGATTTATGTTGTCTTGCTCTGTCAGTTTGTCAAAAGATAAATTCAAGATAATAATGAAAAACAGCAAGTCTTTGATTTCTGTTTCCCTCTACTGTGAATGTGACAGATGCCCATATTTGGTCATAGCCAGTTTCCTCCTTTTTCACATTAACAGGATTAGGTATCATGCCTTTTTTTTATTCCAGTCTGGTAGCCGAATGTATCACGATACTCATCATTATATACATTTATTTTACAAAAATCTTATAAATGTGAGTTCGTATTTTTTTCTAAAATAGGGTTGCATTATTTTTGCATACTGTGTATATTGCTTTTTCTCATATGTTCAGATTAACACAAATCAAAGAGTGGAAGAAACTAAGTAGTTGAGAGGAAAATAGTCTTATCACAACATTGAAGCAAAGAAATGTGTGATAGTTTCAAATTTGCACCAAGTACATGACAAATTTAAGAAAATCTAAGCTTGACTCCAACCATTCAAGCTGATAAACATAATAACAGGATGCCTCCTCAAGTGCATGTCTGGATGAAACATTTAATATAGTCTGTCTCTTTGTGTCTGGTGAACTATTTCAGAGTTTATTTGATCGTATGTTTTGGATAATTATCAGTTTCATAATCCTGGTGCAATTTTATCTCAACGATATCGATTTAATACTGCAGCCCTACTTGAATGGCTTGTCTTTCCCATTTTGAATGATGGCTTAGTATTGCTATTTTGAAAAATAAATCTAAGACTTTGGTCAAATTGAGAAATAAAAACATATAAAAAATTTTCATTTACGTTTATTTTACAGGAACTTTAAAAGTTGCCACTTGTAAAAGTGATTTTGTTTGCATTTTAGCATTTTCAAAAAAAGAACTAAAATGTAGCAACACATGTTGAGGGCATACACTCCTCCTTATATTGTATATCTGTCTTGTATTTGAATCCTGCTTAAGCCTCGTTTTTGGGGTGATAATAAATATTCCTTGCAAATGACTTTATCTGGCTGTAATTCTTTTGAGTTTTATCAAAGTATATCATTCAGCAACTTACCAAGATGATTATTGTTCTCAATAATGACTTTTAAATTGTCCAAATATGACAAACATCAAACAATCTGTGCATGAGACATCTGTGTCGTTGCTTTCTGTACGACACATTTTCCATTCAAATGAATGTGACATACTGTGCAACACAAATGTTAACTTTCCTGTAGCATTTCAACAAGCATCTCTCTTTCTAAGTCAAACATTGATGCCATTCAGATTAGGATCATATTGTTGGAGGAATCAACACTTCATCCATTAACTCAGGAGGACATCCTTTTCAGTTGAGCAATGCAACAAAGGGAGAGAGTTGAAGGCTTTAAATAGAGATCCAGAAACTCATTTCACTGAAGCAGAAGTCAATAGAACCTCAGAGCTTCATCCGACATTCGGTTGCGAAAAAATATACCTGTTGGTCTTCTGTGCCCAAGATGTTCATAGATGAGAGGATTGTAACTCTATTCAAACAAAATGCCCATCACACGCTGACTTACTGGAGCGTTTTCTTCAGCTTTGGACTTTGCATTGCTTTTCTTGGACCTACAATTTTGGACTTGCAATGTCAAACAAACTCAACGCTGAGTCAGATTACTTGGGTCTTCTTTTCTCAGCAGTTCTGTTTGCTTATTGGCAGCTCGATTGGTGGCGTTTTCAAGAGAACGTAAGTATCACTAAACAAGTAAGCGTCATGAGATTTGTCTTAATTTTAATTGTGTGTCTTTGTCTTTTTTGTCCTTAAAGGTTATTCAGTGCTCTAGCTGCCCTATTTGTCTCTGCTCTTCTCATCTCTATAATATTTGCCATCATTCCTGTATGTAATAATGTCCTCGTACTGGCCGTCGCCATGGCTGTGTCTGGTTTTGCAATGGGGATTATTGACACCATTGCTAACATTCAACTGGTCACCATCTATCAGAAGGACTCAGCCATTTTCCTACAGGTAGACGAAAGAGATGCTCATTTAAATAATAGGATAGAGAGATGTGCTGCTGTTCTTCCAAAGCTCTGGTAGTTTGACGTTCCTGCCCTTTGTGTGCTTCTGCAGGCTCTGCACTTCTTCATCGGGTTTGGAGCCCTGGTGAGTCCACTGATTGCAGATCCTTTCCTCTCTGAGACAGGCTGTGGGAATCATACAGGGAACGAGACCGAGATCATGCATCATTTCAGGAGCATGCTGAGATACAGTCCAATTGCGGAGCACAACATAACTCACAGCCACCTGCCTCATGATGGAGTGGAGAAGGAGGAGCCAATAGTGCAATATGCTTTCTGGATCATGGCACTTATTAATGTAAGACACTCAGCAGTTGATTTTTACTTCTTTATTTGATGAAAATTTGTTTTCTTATTTATTTTTTTGTTTTTTCCAGCTGCCTGTGCCCATTGCTGTGCTGTTTCTCATGTATCGGGAGAACTTACTCCCATTCTGCCCAGGCAGCACTCCGCGTCTTTTAGACAAGGATGAGCTAGCAATGGAGACCCAGCAGGGGGCCGAGGGCCCAGACTTGGAGCAGAAGGAACATGAAGCTGGAGGTATGCAAGAAGTATATATTTTTTGTTGTTTTCATCTTAATTCATCTTACATTCCTTCATGAATAACAAATATGTTGTCAGGAAATATGAAAACAAAACAATGAATGCCATTTTGTGCACACCGATACATCATTTCTGACTTTTTTTTTTGCTCTGCCACAGGTCATGGAAGCATCTTCAGCTGCTGTCAGAATGATAACCTGCGTGGACTGCCAGTATCCTTCTTTATGATTCATATCCTTGGAGGGATGGTGCTCTTTATGACCGATGGCATTGTGGTGAGTGAGAGGTGCAAATAAATCACAACGTATTCATTTCACATGCATTATTTCCCAAGTAAAGTTTTATTAGTCTATACAAGATATGCATCCCATAAAGCACAGGAAATAGGGTGCATGAAACAAGATGTTTTTTCTTCTCAGGGAGCGTATGCAGGCTTTGTGTACACCTACGCTGTGGCCCCACCGATGTCGTTGCCGAACAAGACAGCAGGTTACCTGGCTAGTATTTTCTGGGCAGCAATCACAGCTGGACGCCTCTTGTCTATTCCTCTCTCATATCGTTTCCAACCTGTACGGCTGCTCATGTTCAACCTGGTAAGGCCAACAAAGAAGTTGGAGGCACATTATCTTAGTGTACCATACTGTGCCTTGATCATACTTCTTTAAATCTGTGGGATTTTTTTCTTGTTACAACCACAAACCTCAGCGTATTTGGGGTGTTTTCTGTAATATAATAACTGAAGAGGAAGGAAAAGGATATATGTTTTATTGTTAGTTTTTTTTTTCTGGGATGCATGTTGTGCATTTCCATTCCATCCTGCTGAGTTATTTTATTAAAATGCTTATTACTGCAGTGAGAGCTTTCAGTTTTTTGAGCCCATCGTTGAACTCGTACCATTCATATCACTAAAAAAAACTTTTGTTTTCAAAACCAGTCACAGAATTTCAGCAAGAATTAGGTCTAAGTTAACATAACGCATTGTCATATTCTACAAATTGGAAAACACATTCTAATTATTCTCTTTTGACAGTTCAAAAGTGCTTTTTAAAAATAACCCTAATACAGGTATTAATTACTTTTTATTAAGCCTACATTACCTCTTTGAAAAAAAGTTTTTTTTTAAATTGATCTGATGTAACATACTCATCCAAAATGTCATGCTTTCATTAGCATTAAGCAGAAAATCATCATAATTGCCAGAAAAAAAGGCCTGGAATAAAAACTAGCTCCATTCAATTAAGTGAATTGAGTTTCTGAAATTAACCTTTCAGTTATAATCTAATTTAGGAAGTTTTACTGACAATATATTTTGATGGAAAACGATCAAGTGGAGCTCAGGCTGTATGTTTAGAGCTGCTGGAAGGTGATCTGTGCCCCAGTTTGAAGTCATTTGCAACATCTAACAGGTATTCCTTAAGGATATTTAGCTCTATCCATCTTTATCTCATTATGCAGCTACCACTACGATTCATGTTGGACATGGCTTCTACAAGACGTTCCACTGCACACAGCATTTACTAATTAGGTGATCTCTGAAGTCAATTGGTTGCATTTGATTTTATTTAGGAATATTTAATAGCTGCTAAAGATTCAAGCTACAGTTTCAGATGTTTGTTGGTTAAAATAACAACATGCATCCATTCTTTCCACTTCTTAATGATTCACTTTGTGTTGGACTCTCAGTAATCCCAGCAACACACACACAGAAATGTGTAGTTGTAGCGAGATATTTCTCCTATACACTGAAACTCCATGCTCTTAGACAAACCACTCTCTTTATTTTTGCAGGCAGGAGCTATTGTTACTGTGTTGATGCTGCTCATTCTCTACACCAGCAACATATTTTTGTTTGTTGGAACCTGTTTATGTGGACTTTTTTTGAGCAGCATTTTCCCCTGTATGCTTGCCTACACCGAGGATATTCTTGATTACCAGGGTATAACGGGGTTTTTTTTCTTCTTTTACTTCAAAATAATGGTGCACTGGTGGAATGAAATGAGAGAGTATGAATTTGTTTTTGCAGGATGTGCAACCTCTGTCCTGGTGACAAGTGCAGGGATGGGAGAGATGGTAATGCAGGTCCTGGTTGGCTCAGTAAGTGCCCCAATTGTTTAAAAAAATCTGTAAATGAGGAGAATTATGTCCTTAATCGCAAACATATGGCAGGTGTTGATTTAGATTTATGTTTAGTAGTTTAATGTTATTTTCTCCACAGATCATTCAGACTGAAGGAAGCTACAGTTTCCTGTTGTGTGGAATGATAATCGCCTGCATTGGGTTCATCCTCTTCTTTGGTCTCCTGCTTTTCCATCGAATGCACAGAAATTACCTCACAGGTTCGTCACCACCCAGAATCATGAAACATTTCTTTTTAGCCTGTAGATTTAGGTGTGTTAAAGGTTTTTGCTGTTAACGCTCTCTCAAAACTCTCTTTTGTTCTCCTGAAATCGGAAAAGGAACGTCAAAGATGTCAGCAATGGTAGAAGAACCAGGAGCAGACCAGAATGGATCAGCCAAAGTAGAACAGAAAGAGAATGATGACACTATGACAATTTCATAGTTTAGACTTTTTAAATCTTTTATTCTGTAAATTATAAAAATATATGTATTAATCACAAAGTTTTCCTGCTTTTTATGGCTTGATTGTTGGAAATGAAAAAGGATAGGCCAAGATTTTGAAAGTGGACATGTGCTAAAGGATTTATAAGCAGTTAATATCTTACCAGGGTCATGTAAATGTCATGTCGTCTCTATTTTTGTAAAACCCTGAGACGAAAGCAAAGGGTTAGTTTGAAGGGCATCAACTGGACTTTAACCATTTTAAAACCACTCCAATCTCAAAAATGTAACAGTAACTATTGGATTAGTTGATTACTTATCAAATCAACTAATCTATATTGCTAAATGAAGACTCCATATGAGACATGACCTGCTTATAATCTTTTAACAGAACCTCACTTCCAAAATCCTAAACTATCCATTAAAACACTTTTGTACTTTGATGTTTTGCATATCTTGCCACTTTTGTTCATAAGAGTAATACAGAGTTATTGTAATAAAGCTTAGCAAGCCAAATGTTTGCTTTCATTGCTTTGAAGAATAACTGTTTGCAATTTAACATGCAGAGTTCTCTTTGCATGAAGCCAGTCATCCAAGTCTCATCCAACCTTTCTACAGTTAACAATTAATCTATATCTTCAACCAGAGGACCAATTAGAAAAATATAAGCATCCACTTTAGCACAAGATGATTCTTTAATGAATTTATTTAGAAAGGTGTGTAAAATTAGATTTTCATCCTTTAAAACAGCAACACATACCAGCAGTTCTAGGCTTAAGATTTGACTGGATTGCTTGACTTTGTGCGCAGCGACTGAAAACATTAGCAGTCAAATCACAATTTGGAGACAAATTGAGTCTGAGAAGCCATTTAGACACCAAACATTTGAAGATAAACACGTTTGACATCTCTAGTTATGCAGAAAAAAGGAAGGTGGTGCGTCATAAGCAGCGATTTGCAATCAGTTTTAAAGAGTTTGCATAAAAAAACAGAGAACTTACCAAATGAAGGCTTCCTATTTCTTCTTTGTCTTTAAAAGCTGACGTGATATTTTCTGGACGCAAACGGTGGTCAGAGAAAACTAGAAAGCAGAAGTGATTCTGTTAAGTTCCGCAGATTATGTTGGTCTATTTTTGAGGGGCTTCCTTAAAAATTTAAAGAATAAAACAAATATCCAAAAATTAATTTATGGAAAGTAGGAGGAAAATCTACTTGGTTCAAAATTCCATGTGGGGTCACCCTGGACATGTCGCCAGTCTGTCGCAGGGCAACAAGGAGACACACAGGACAAACACACATGCACACACACACACTCACACCCAGGGAGAATTTGGAGAAACCAATTAACCTGACAGTCATGTTTTTGGATTGTGGGAGGAAGCCGGATTATCCGGAGAGAACCCACCATGCACAGGGAGAACATGCAAACTCCATGCAGAAAGACCTGGGCCGGGAATCGAACCCAGAACCTTCTTGCTGCAAGGCAACAGCTCTACCAACTGCGCCTCTGTGCAGCCCACAATAGCCAACAGTTAAACATATTTGAGTATTTCATATAAAATAGTTGTCATAGATTCCAAAAATGATGCAAAAGCATGTATGACAATCTACTGTAATTACCAGGGTAAATTAGTAGTTGTTTCACTGGGTTTAGTGATTTTGAACATAAACTAGATGGTTTAAATCCTGCCATTTAAATGTCATTATGTAATTCGTGTTTCAAAGAATTAAATTAGATTTTCCTCAAGATTCAGTTCTTCTTTTTATTGTATCTTTTCCAACACTACAGTCTTGGTATATGGAGTATGTTGGAGCACAGTATGAAAGGTTGCATTACAAGCAAGACTGTGTCAATTTGTTTGTCACTCTGGGGCCCTGAGATAGTCCAGTGACTCCTGGAGAGGTTCATCATTGCTCCAATTCTTTCTCCATTTCGGAATAGCTGTGCAGAACTGAGATAAACGGTAAAGAAATTGTTCGCACGAAAAAATACTGCATGTGGAAAATACATAGAGTCTTGATCAACTGTATGTGACATCAAACTTTACATGATGTGGTTTGACAAGTTGGTAAAGAAAGCTGGGGCAGCTCAGCTGGTGGAGCAGGGGCAACTGAGTCGTCCAGAGTTCAGTTCTTGACATTTTCATGTCTTCCCCCTTTCTCTCTCCAAACTCCTTCCTGACAAATTAATGTTTATTAAAAGCCAATAGAACCTAAAAAGGGTATTTTAAAGGTGCACCGTTAGCAATTTTCTGTTACTGATCTTTAAAAATCTGACTTGCTGAAATTTATTTGTGCATTTGTGTGCAAAATATAGCAAAAAAGTTATCAATCATGGAGTGACTGTTGTAAACCTGACATGGAGAGATGACCTGCTGGTTGGGACCGTCCATCAGCCCTCTCTCATGGTGGACATGAGACATTGGACATTGTTGCTAGATAAAGTCTGGATAGGATCAATTCCAGAAGTAAGTCAGGGCTAAACGCCGACCACCCAAAGGGAAGGAAATCAGGGATATACAACTGTATAACAATGATTAAGTAGGGCCCCAACCTTGGCTCAAGCACAGATGGGGGCCCCAGGGTCAGGTGGAGCTCCAGGTGGAGCCACCTGTCCCATGTGGCCAGGGACATGTATCCCTGACACATGTTACATGTCATGTAATAATCTTACTGTGAAATCATAAATCCAAAAGATGCACATCTGTTTCTAAAAACAAGCACTCTTCAGTCTTAAAGTCTGGTGAGAAAACAAAAAGAAAAGCTTGTGCTACAGTTCAGATTGGCTAAACATTATTAATAAGGCATTTTATTTGTTCAGGCATTTGTCAAGACCGCCCCGGGTCCTTAACGCATGACCATGCATGACCCGCACATGATCATAATCATGTATATGACACATAATATGTGTCATTCATAACATGTCATATGACACCCCCACGCATGACCCGCACATGACCATGATCTACATGACACATAACATGTGTCATGTATGGTCCGCCTGGACTGATCCGGTGCCCGGGGAGTCAGAGGCGGCGGCAGGGCGAACTTCTTCGCCAGATGGAGCGATGACCACGGACAATCCGTACAGCACTGATCCTGCGCTTTGGGTAAAAACTGTGTGAACTTACTGGGCTGAGCAAGAAGCAGAAAATATGGATGTTAATTTGAAAGCATCGGAACATCTTTACAAACATCAGGCACGTTTCTTCTCCAGATCGCGTTTGAAAGCTAGCTCCAAGTGCATCCAAACACAGCTGAGTTCTCCTCCGTCCACCGCGGCTGTGTTTGTATTTTAAACGATGCTAAAAGTCAGTGATGATTTGAAACGGGTTTCCGTTAGTGGAAAAAAGCAACAGAACAATTCAAAGAGAAAGAAAACAGCTAAAGTCACAGAAAAGAAATGCGACTGCTCTGCTCGCTCAATGCAAAGTTAAAAAGGCGGAACTAGCTTTAGCTTCCAGCCAGCAGCAGCGGAACTAGCTTTAGCTTCCGGCTAGCAGCAGCGGAACTAGCTTTAGCTTCCGGCTAGCAGCGGCCGGAGGAACTGTCCTAATCCTGTGGCGAAGGATACAGTTGATAAAAATTGAAAGAGGGAGGGAGACAGATAAAGATGGAAATGAAGAAGATAAATAAATATTGTACATAGAGGATGGATAGAGAACATTGCCATGTGTTTCTTCCTTAGGAAAGTTCTGTTGAATAGACATATTCAAGATGTTCAAGTATTTCTTTAATAACTACTAAATATTTTTCGTTTGAATTAATGATCCTTACATTCATTAAAAATGCACCGTTAGCAATTTTGCTAAACATTTGCATGTTTAGCAAATGTTCAGATTTGCTAAACATTATTAATAAGGCATTTTATTTGTTCAGGCATTTGTCAAGACCGCCCCGGGTCCTTAACACATGACCACGCATGACCCCGCATGACCACGCATGACCCGCACATGACCATTATCATGTATATGACAAATAACATGTGTCATGATGTGTCTATGGGGCGGAGCTTCATAACATGTGTCATTTGACACATGACCACGCATGACCCGCACATGATCATGATCATGATCCCACATGATCATGATCATGTGTGTATGACACGTTATGTGTGCATGACATGGAGGATGAATAGAGAACATTGCCATGTGTTTCTTCCTTAGGAAAGTTCTGTTGAATAGACATATTCAAGATGTTCAAGTATGTCTTTAATAACTACTACGTATTTACTATCATTACTAGATCATAGTAAAGATCATTACTACGTTTGTAGTAATGATCTTTACATTCATTAAAGAAGGAAAGCTGTATGGAAGCCTTAGACTGAGCAAACTCCAAAGAAACTTAATTAATCTCACAGAAGCATCAGAACAAAGTAGAAATTCCTCAGTTTTCAAGGAAAGTTTTGATCATAACATATGATTCATCACAACATCAGTCTGTTGGGAAATCCCAGCAGAAAGATCAGAATAACATGTAAATAATGAAAAGCAACCAGAGCAGTTTATTACCGACATTAAACACTAACATAACATGAAGAAACTATGGCAATAGCAAATTCAACAAAAGTAGACTTGCACAAATAAACTTTGTCAACTAGACTGTGAATAACCTTGTTGCATAATCAGAAGAGATAAGAGGAAGCCTTGAGTTTCCCAATTTGCTGTCATACTTCACATTGTTCCCTGCAGCCACACAATGAGAACTTCAGCTTGTTCTGCCAGCAAAATCTGTGGTAATTTTTATTTTAGTACTTAGATTGATAAGAAGAAATACTAAAATGTCTGAGTATTTAATGTTACTGACTTTGTCTTTCGCAGTCCCTGTTCTCTGTCTTTTGTTGCTAATGAAGGATAAAGTGGACTCAGTCGATCTGCTGGCACCAGAAGAAGTAATGGCAACACCCGGTGGATTGGTGAAAATCCCATGTCAGTATGACCTTCAGTTCAAGGAAAGACCTAAATACTGGTGCAAAGGATCAGTGTATGAACTGTGTAGAAAACTGGTGACAACCAGGAGAACACAACGTGATAGATACCTTATTGCTGATGATAGGGAAGCAGGCGTCTTCACCGTAACTATGACTTCACTCATGGAAAGTGATGAAGATCAGTACTGGTGTGTAATATCCAGATCTGGAAGAAACGTCTACACAGGTGTCAAGCTTGTCATCACTCAAACAGGTATTTGAATCAACATAGACTTCCCATTATAACATACAGGATGGGGAGTCACTACTGAATTTTGATTGTTATTGCTTTGACTCTACTTTGTAAAATTTAATATTGCGGTTTTTTTGAGAGAAAGATTTGAATTAAAATCTTTTCTCGCAGGGAATCATAGAAGATCTGTTAGTGTTGCCAGCTGTCATATATTCTAATAATATTTATAAGTTATAGCTCAACAGAAAATCCAATTTTTATCATTTTTAATGCAAGGGTAAGGTTAATGTGTTTGTCATAAGACGTCTTGTATTTTTTTTTAAATCTGTGAGGGGGGTATGTGCTTGATGACAAAATTCTAATAATTGTTTTTCAATATATTTTTAAGTTTTGAAGACACAATGTTAAACATGTTTGTCATTTAATTACACTACTTGTTAATTTTACAACCCCCAAAAAACACAATTTTACTAGTTTGGGTTGAGTAAATATCTCTTAAAAATATAGCGCAATAAAAATCTCAATGACCTTTAAATTGAACAGATTATTGAAAAGTCCACTCTTAAAATTTCTGAGACAATCAAATTTTTGGTATTTTCTGATGCAGTCCCATTCCTAGTGTGGATTCTCTCAACCCTTGGTTTGTTAAAACATCATTAACTTTATAACATTTTAAGCCTCCCAAAAAGTGACTAATGTTTTGTTTAGGTTACTAAAGATTTGGTTGATATTTGGTTTCACGCCCTTTGTTACTGTTGCTAGGTTGGGTGTCGGTGATTCAAACTCAACATCCAAATGTTGAGGAGCGGCATAGCAGTAGTGAAGACAGCTGCACAATACTGCAGCCCACAACAACTTTTTAATGACTAGGACTATCACTGACGATAGCTAAATTTAAATTAATATTCAACATATAACACAGTATAAACTATTACTTGTCTGTGTTGACTTCTGAGTGACTCAGTGATCAAAGTGTAGCTGCTGGAAAAACTTTAGCTTGATTTAGATTTTGGTAAAGCTTGGTCAGATTGTTGAATAGTTGAAAATGGTTATCTGTAAAATATGTGCTTCTTTTTGTCTTTTCAAACTGAGTCCATGTTTTTTTTTTTTTTACCAAATATTTGATTAAAATCACCCAAATTCTGTCCCAACATCACAAAATCCTGAATTTTTCTGTTGAAGAAACCACCATAACTGTTTTATATCTGGTATAATATTGTGAAATGTGTTTATTAATCAAATATTGTAAATGTGTTTTTGATGCAATATGTTGTTTTTTGCAGCTACAACACCAAGCACCACAAAAAGTAGCTTCTTGGCACATGAGGAAACAAGGTGGGTGTTAAAAATATTTAAAATTAATGTTGAAAAACATATATTGTTGTATACTCAGCAATTTATCATTTACAGTATTTAAAATAACTATGCTTAAACAACAATGATTTCCTATGCACAGTGAATGTAAACTAATGGTAGTGCATGTTTTATTCTATGTTTCCTCTAGTCTGTGGACATCTCTACGGTGGTTTCTCTTTTTAGTAATACTGGGGTGTTTGGCAATGACACATGTGGTTGTCTGGAGGAGGGAGGCTTCAAGGAACCCAGTCTGTCAACAGCAATGACTGACACGTAAATTAGCTGGTTTGTGTGTAAATCATACGCACAGTCATAAACAGTCATCTGTGATATCAAGAACAATGGAGCAGCAAAACAAGACATGGAGTGGACATTCATTTAGTGTGAATGTAGGTGTTACATCCTGATTCAAAGACCATAACAATTGGGGAGACACATCACCAACAACTGTTTTAAGCCCCGTTAAAGGCATTTATTACAAAAAATAAAAGTAAAGAAGGATGTTGGTGACAACTTGGGTATACTGGCCGGCATAAGCCCAGGAGTTGCCCATCAGAAGAGCCTCTTAAAGGCAGGTGTGCCGGAAGTCCCTACCATGTCATTTGGGAACACCAAGAACCCGCAAGTTCTTCCATGAGTTCCATTTGTGTCAGAAATATGTTCAAATGGCTTTACCCCATAGGGGTGATATCAATCCAATGGGAAAGGATACATGAAGACGCTAATTTTTTTTACTGTAGGTATTTAAATTGATAAACCGTTTTATTTTCAAAGCCTTAAAGAAACTTTGGTTAATATTCCTCTGAGCTGAGGTTTGTTTTTGTTTCTCTTTTGACTTTTTTTCACTTTACAGGATAACGGAACTTGCGTATTCTGAGAGTATTTTGTAATAGTATAATGTAACAACATAATGTGACAGCCTCTCAGGACATGCAGGTAAAATCATAAGTCATAATCCACACTGTCTACTAACTACAACTACCTTTCAAATTCTTCAAAAAAGTTAGTTATATTCTGTAAAACAGACTGTGATGATTATTAATCATGTTAGATAAATGTCATACAATGTCAGCTGCAGTTATTGAAAGTGAAGTAATTGTACGTATTGATTATTGCAATCAAATTGTTTATCATTAGTTTGGATTGCTTGACATTTTTTGCACAATTACAATTGTAATGTCCAATAACAGTTGTGTATCATTTTTACTAACTCTCCAAATGCGGGCATGGTGCATTTTGGATTTCTTCTCCAGTGCATTTGTTCAGATATCATTCTTAGCGAACAAAAAGTCTTAAAAGTCCATGCCAATTTCATGTTAAATACCATGAACATGAAATTAAATCAATTCAGTTCAATTCAACCTTGTTTACATTAATTACTCAGTTTTTTGTTAGTTTTGTTTTTTGCATTTGTGGCATGTAGATGCAGTGAAGTGGCTGCATCTACAAAACATGTCTAGACCACCAGAAAAAAAAAATAGTTGAGCTTAAATTATCTCAGCTGCTGTGGATATTGTTTTCTCAGCCAAATTCAAAGAAGGTTACTGAAACAGAAAACACTCAACCACTTAAATTGAAGCTTTAATAGGCTAAGTTGTCAATGTAATCATTCTTTCTGTCTCTAGTAGCCTTGAAGAGATCAATTTTCTGATATCTCCCTGCAAGTAAAGGAGAACAACATTCTCAGTCCACTTTCAATTCCCTCTGACAGTGTGGAAAATCAATACATTTAGGAAAATAACTTTTCTGTGGTTTGTTGCAGCATACATACACACTTGCTTCTTGAGGATACAAATATATTTCGCTATCAAAACTATAGTATAAACAGTAGACGTTAATAACCAGTAGTCAGTTTAAAGATACCAGCAAGACATTTATAGTACTTCGTCATAAATCTCACATATTTGCGCCTTCCTAAAACATTGGCCAAAATCGTCTTTTTTTTTTTTTTTTTGCTAAAAAGGATTTTTTTTTTTTTTTTTTTTTTTGCCTCAAAAGTAAAAAGGTTATTTTTTGTTGTTGTTGCCAAATTCACTTTTGGTTAAAAAAAATAAATAAAATAAAGAATTTTAAAAAAGGAAGGTGTCGTAGTTGATTTCTTTTTTTCTCCCAGGACTTTTCTGTGAGGCAAAAATTGGAGCCGCGCACGTCCTGGTTGCAGTCGAAGGCAGTTGCACCACCTGGTGGCAACCCCACGCCCTCATGCTAACATTAGCCTGGTTTTTTAAAGTACAAGGCATTTTACATAATTTTTATGGACTAGCTATGTTTATCATACTGAATGGATTAAGTCATTGTAAATTAACATGCTGGTGCCACACATGTTACCGACAGCATTTAAGCTAACCGTAGCCTTTTTGATAATGATAATTTATACACTAATAACACTAATAACTGTTTCCTCTTGGGCTGAGCCCAGGGTAAAAGCCCGGCCAATAGGCGCTCGCCATCGTGCCCCCCCTCCAGGCCTGGCTCCAGAGGGGGGCCCCAGTGACCAGCATCCGGGCAATTTGGATGGACACAAATCCAAAGTTTGTGTCCATCAACGGGGGTTTCGGGCTGCACTTAGTCTGCTTCCTCACCTAGATATTGTCTGCTTTGGGTGACCCCATCAGGGGCGTAAAGCCCCAGATAGCATAGCTCCTAGAATCATTGGGACACTCAAACCCCTCCGCCACGATAAGGTGACAGCCCATGGAGAGGAACTAACTAACTAACAAACAAGTATAAAAATACCTAACTAACTATGAGGCAAACAAGTACAAAACGACCTAACTAACTACGAAGCAAACAAGTATAAAAAGACCTAATAACTAACTACGAAGCAAACAAGTATAAAAAGACCTAACTACGAAATAAACAATTTTAAAACAACCTAAGTACGAAGAAAACATTTTAAAATAACCTAGCTGGAGGAATGAACGGTTCCACAAGTGTGATTTCATCATTCGTAGGCTCTGCTTCCAAATCCTCTTCCTGCAGGGTCTCTGTATGAACAAATGCCTCCCTGAGTGTGATTTTAAACGTTGGCTCCCGTTCTAATTCCTGTACTTATGAATCTTTTGTTGACTGTGGTTCACAGATCTGTGGTTCACAGTTTTCCAGATATATGATGTCTGACACATCATCTGGAGGAATCCAGGCTGCCATGGCCGTAGTTTTGTTGGTGACTTCGGCTGGCTGACTGCTCAGGGTTATCTTGCCTTTGGTGTGAGAGGTTTCGGGTTTTCCTGGTACGTTCACTGGAACAACCGTTGATGAATGTTTTCGAATGAATTTAGTAAGAAAAACCTTGATCCTCCCTTTCAGATCTTTGAGCAAAGATTTTGGCTCAGCAGCTCTCTGGGATCCCATACTAGTCACATGCAGTCTGACAAAAATATATTTTATCATCATTTTTGTTTCATCAACCACACCATTGATTCCTTCATCAAATTGATTTCTTGAAAGGTCGTTAGAGTCGGAGTCTAACCTGCAATTGACTCTTTCCACCACATATTTGACAATAAGCGAGGTTCTGACATCTCCAAAGACCTTTACGATCTTCGCAAAGGCATCGGGCACCTTGTTGCCAACTATTTCTTTGATGGCTTCAGTGGTGCTATTGTCATTTGAAAGATTATCCAGAGCGTAAAATGTAAAGAGCTCCAAGATTTCTTCCAAGATTCTCACCAGAATTTTGGTGGTGTTGCGTGCTGGATCGCCGGTTGACGGGCGCATCCACTCCATCCAAGTCAAGTGAACGAAAAATGGATGGATTATACCCCTGAGGATGTTGACGGTAACCGTTGGGGTTGAAGAACGCATTCCACTTGGCATAGTCGTTTTAAGGATAAGCTGCAAGTTTTCTGCTAACTGATCTGGGCTCTGCGACAAAGGAATGCAAAGTGAGGCCCAGAGATGAAGAAAGTGCCGGGAGGAGAGGTGTTACTTTTATTGGGAATCGGAGTTACGACGGCGACGTAAAAAGCGAAAAACGAGCGAAATTTCCAACTGCCGAAACGCAGAGTATAACTGACATCAACTGCCGCTCCGTTAGAGTGAGAACATGAGTGGATTTTTGACCCCAAAGTAATTTTGAAATCGCCCTCATGCCTACAAATATCGCTCGATTGGTCTGAAAGTCGGTCAAGACATCGCGCCGAATGCCTGCTCCTGTGAAATGTTTTCAAAATTTTTCTAGGGCTTATGGTTTTCAGTCAAGGTGCTTTAGAGCAAAAACAAATGACAGGTTTACTCAGGCTCCCAGCCATTCATTTTCAGACTTTTCTGAAAAGTTTCAGAGCTCAGCGCACACCATCTCTCTCTCGTCGCTGTAATTACTGTGAGTGAGCTACAGATATGAATCGCGGTAGTATCGGAGACCAGAAATCGCCCTCTCATACGCTTCAAACGGTTTTCGGATCGGCCTTACGGATCCTGAATGGGAAGCAGCTGTTCGGACTGCTTTTTTCATTAAAACTGACTGGGTGTCTCACAAAGATAGAATTTCCTCCAGCTTTCTGTCTCACACACACATGACAGTTGGCAGAGGATTAATAACCATAGCAACGGAACACAGAGGAAGGCAGAGCTGCTGGTTTGGACTACAAAAACACCATCACTGTAGTTCTAACCATGGCGGGGCACTTTGTTAATACAGAGGGCAGAGCAGAATGTCAGAACTGTCTCACTTACTACAGAGGAGAGCTGAGCACAATGTTACAACTAGAATGTTTTGGGCACCATATAAGTGGTTTAACCCAACCACAGTGTGTAGCCATTTATAACAAAAATGTTACTAAAATAAAAGCCTCTCAGGCCTTTATTATCGTTTTCTATCAGGTTAGTGCGACGCAGTTAGAAAGACTAACTGCTTTTAAACAGTCAGAATTCTGTCTCTCCTTCTGTGTCTCACTCACATGACAGTTGAGCTGCTCTTTAGAACTACAATGACTGAAGGTTAGAACTACAACATGGCGGAACTTTCGGTGCCTACAGAAGAGGGATGAGCTGGCATTTAGAACTACTTGCTGTTTTGGACATTATATAGCTGAATTAACCAAACCACTGTTACACATTGAATTAGTGTGGTCATTTAAAATAAAGCTCATTGAAAATTTCAAAAGAAAAGCCTGAATATTCCTCTGAGATTAATAATATTAAATAATATTAGCCTTTATTATACGTTGCCCGGTGGAGCACAGTGGATGCAAATGTTCTGGATGCATAATACACACACAAAAAAGAAAGAGAAGTACTCTGTATGTTAAAAAATAGTAAAAGTTAATAGCAAGAGAAGAACATTGTTAGTAAGCAGTATCTCATCTAATGCTCCCAACCAGGAAGACGTCACCGCTATGCAGAACAGCAGGCCTAATGTAGCTTCTGAGAAAAAAAAGAATGAAAGCATAAAGTTAAGAGTTGAAATAACTAAATAATGCAAATTGGAGAGAAAGAGGAGAATGTAGCTGAAGAATCTCAGGTCAGAGAAGTGGTCAGCGGTCAAATGATTTGACAAATAAATAATTAGAATCAAACTGGATTGTACATTTGACATCAACTGGAGATTTCCCAAGTGCTATGTCATGAGGTCTGTTATGATTTGGAGCTGTATACTATAAATAAACTAAATTCAAGAGAATGGACCTGGACTGAGTTATGGGAAGGATGCAAGGTCAGAGGGGTTTGAGGTGACATCACTATCCCTGCTGCAGGAACCACTTGGAACCACTCGCAAGACATTATACAAAGCGAGCCAACATAAAGAAAGGACGGTGATTTTTAAAATAAGACCATCTGAGGAACAGCTTCCACTTCGTGATATAAAAAGGCACATCCATGGACACAATATTATCGATTTATATTATCACATTTAATATCGCAATTTAGGTGTCGCTTTCACTGCTACTTCGTGAAATATGTAAGCTTACAGTGTGCTGACAGTACCAGGAGTTTTATTTTGAAAACTGTTTCCGGGATTACTCAGTCTAACTTGACTGGTGTAGTGGACGTGAGGGGCTCGGCTATCTGACTGAACCAAGTTTCAGCTCGCTGGTGCCAACGCCCGGCGAAAACAGCCAACTTATCAAGTACAAAAACGGAGGTACGTAGCTTTATACGAAGCCTACACATATATCTAAAGTTATGTGACGAGTGGACGTTTATTACAGTCATTATTTTGGATATTGTAGTTTGCTGGCAGCAGCAAAGTCTACACGAAGACCTAAACTATCGTTACCGACTGGTGGCTAAGCTAACGTACTGGTTAGCACTATGTGGCATTAGCCAGCACTGCAGTAGCATAGTTTGCTAAACGATACAAACTAAGGTTTTATGTTCCATTTGCTAATAGCTCAACTGTTCAACTAAATAACATATAATTATACTATAGAACTACTCCTCAGTAGTCTACTCAGCTAAGTTATTTTGCGGACAAGTAATTGTTCTTTAGCTAGTGTTAGCTTCAGGGCAGCTTTTATAATCATGGGGTGTGACTGAACAACTCAGTGCTACCTTTTCTTGGCATCACACTGGTTTATCAAGTTGGACCGGGGTTTTAAAAGGCAAGACGCACCACATAGTTATGTCCAGAGTTTGTCTTTATGCGAAGATGAATGTCGTAATCAGTGTAAGCTTTCTCCTCCCCCTCTTCCTGCAGCTAACGTAATTGTCAGCAGTAGCCGAAAGCACAGAGATGCAGACTATCAAGTGTGTTGTGGTTGGAGATGGAGCGGTGGGAAAAACCTGCTTACTGATTTCATACACCACCAACAAGTTCCCTTCTGAATATGTACCAACAGTAAGTTTTATTAGTCCGCCTATTTGAAAGATTCATTTGAAAGCATGACCTGACTGTGACCATTTCACTCTTTGATTGCAGGTTTTTGATAACTATGCAGTAACTGTAATGATCGGGGGTGAACCATACACCCTTGGCTTATTTGATACAGCAGGTATATATACATATTTTTTTATGTTAATTGAAATGTTTTGGGGTTTTTTCATTTTCTTAATGCTAAATTTCATGTCATATGCACTTTCTCACAAATTAACTAGAAATTGTGAAAACCCTGTCTGGAACTGGCATCTGGTTGTATTGAATTATTTAAAGACACGTATGTCATATGAAAATGTAGATTATACTAGATTGTGGTTGTGTCTTGCATAGAGCTTTCAGGTCTGTAAATGTTCCTGTGTAGGGTTAGATGTGAATTATTTGCAATAAATTTCATCAGAATGTATATGATTAATGGATAAAGATGAAATGTTCAGAATTACTGCTATACATTTATACAGTATCTGTGCAGAAACGTTGTTTACAGACATTAATATAATGCCTAAAATGTAAATTATAATTAGTTGTAGTCATTTGCAAGAATAGAGATAATTCCACAATTGTGTGTTTGTGCACACAGAAACTCTTCTTGTGTCCTATTTTGCTTTGGTTTTAACATTGCAAAAATGTTGGTATATGTCCAGACAGGCTTTCTGTTGTATGCTGTAAAAACAGAACAACAAAAAATCTCTTAAGTACTGTTTCTGTGTTAGCATAGGTTTGCTGCATTGCCTGTGGTCTATGGTTTTTAAAGTTTTGTAATGCTAGGAATTTTGAAATTTAGTGTCTTTGCTCTGAAGTATGTTATGTCAATTTCTGTCTTGTCTGTGTGTAGGTCAGGAGGATTATGACAGGTTACGACCACTAAGCTATCCTCAGACCGATGTCTTCCTAGTCTGTTTCTCAGTTGTTTCACCTTCCTCATTTGAGAATGTTAAAGAAAAGGTAAGCAAAAGAAGGTCATTTAAAATGGGGTATTCACACCTAAAAACCTTACTAAAACTATTTGAACTCTTTTTTTAATTATTATTTATAAATTAATTTCATAGCTTAGATAGACTTAGTGCAAACTGTTTTTCAAGAGTTTATTTTTAAATTGCAATCTGTTCTAGGTCATGGCATCAAGTAATTTTAGTGACTAGTATGAAGTTACTTTCTTAAATCCTCTGTTGTCTACAAAACTGTAATTATTACATGTTTTATTACAAAATTGTAATAAAAACATGTCAAATGCCTTCAGAATACATGAGCAGATCAGATAAATAATCTTGACCTACAATGTTTTGGGCTAAATTTAAACACTCTCATATTATGCAGGCCAATTTGTGCTTAATTAAACTCATTAGGGCACAGTTTGTTGTAGAAGACAATTGTGCAGTTTCGCCTGCAACTGATTTCCTAATATGGCGTCTGCGATATGCCAAACCTGCAAGCGTTGCTTTGAGGAAGTGTGGTTGCATGCATTCTGCCTGTACCATGAGCGACGCTGCACCCATCCGTCTCCCATAGTCATCCCAGACATGCTTCCAGGCTTTCAGATGACGGCTTTTACTTGCACTGTCAGCTCCCAGATTTCAAGGAGCAATTGTACGATCCCCAAACCAAGTCCAAGCTGGACGACGGATGCAAAACAAATGTTAAACATTGTTGAAGACATTGCTAAATTGCCTCTGTATTTCTATTTCACAATTACTTGCATTTCCTTTTTCTTCCTCAAGTAACATGTTTGGTATTTAAAGCTGCAGTGAGTAGCTTTTATAAACTTGTTTATTTTTTTCCTTTTTCTTAAAACTGTCACTCTGTCACACCAGTATAATGCATATTAGACAGTCAGTGGAAAAAATAAAAACAAGCTCTTCTGTATGCACTTTGCAATATAATTATTTTACCTATTCTAAATAAAATAAACCAATAATTTCCCCTGTAATTGTACATTGTGTAAACATATTGTCAATTTAACAGATGCCAACAATAACTTTTACCCACAGGAAACTGTGGAATCTGGGTTAAGGGAGAAGAAAAGAAAATATTAAGCAGCTAAATAGTTGACTAGTTTCCTTCTTGTAAAAAAGGAAACATTAAGAAAACAATTCCCTAAAATAGCAAAAAAAGGCTTCATCACTAGCGATGGGTAATATGTTAGACTGTGAAGAATTAGAAAATGTTCACAATCTTCTACATTAAAATACAGGTTTTGAGATTAATTAATTGGTATCAAACTGTGTAGCTAAAGTCTAAAGTACTGCATGTCAGTTGTACTTGTCACACAATGTTCTTTGATGTAAATGTCTGAATATCTGTTCACAAGAAAGTCAATAAACATTTTTTATTTGATAACTGAAATAAACATTTCAATAATTTTGCAAATTGAGCAGCAAGTGCATAACTTTATTTATAGAAACATCTGTGTGCTTCTGACACTGTATTTAGCCAGAGTAACAGTTTTATTTGTCCCTTTCCTTCTCCAGTGGGTTCCTGAAATCACTCACCATTGTCCCAAGACCCCATTCCTGTTGGTAGGCACTCAGATTGACCTCCGTGATGACCCCTCCACAGTGGAGAAGTTGGCCAAGAACAAACAGAAGCCAATCACCCCTGAGACAGCAGAAAAGCTGGCTCGAGACCTTAAGGCAGTCAAATATGTGGAGTGCTCAGCCCTGACTCAGGTAAAATCGGTTTCTACTCTGAACCCTGCATGTTTGCCATTCTTCTAATAGCAATGCTAGAAGTACTTTGACTTGTCTTTTGCTAACTGCTTCCAGCTCTAAGCACCGTCTAACGCTGTATGTGTCCGTGTGTTTCTCCTTTCTTTGTCTTTGTCTGTAGCGGGGACTGAAGAACGTATTTGATGAGGCTATCCTAGCCGCTTTAGAGCCCCCTGAAACTCAGAGAAAGAGAAAATGCTGCTTGTTCTGATGTCTTCTTGCATCTTGCTTTGCCTCTTGATTGTCTGCTGCTTTTTCATTGTAAAGAAATGTCTCTCACTGAAGTAACCACAAACTCTTTCGAAGTTGAAAACTCTGTGCCCATCAACCTTTTCTTCTTCTGTTCCTGTGTGCTCTCTGCTCAACTTGGCCTAATCATAGTTATTCACGCTGCCTAAGATGATACGAGTGCCAACCTTTCAGTCTCCTTCTATAACTGGACACGACTAAGATTTTCTTCTTAAAGCACATTATGTTCTAATATTTTACAAATCCATCTAAGCTATATTCTGTCTTTGGCTGTGAGTTTTGCTCGACTGTTGCATCAAAATTTTCCACTGACATTTGTCATTAGACGGCTTGATCATGAGGAGAATGTTGTTTAATGTTTGAATAAAGGAAGATTTTGATTGCCTCGCTCAATTTTTACTCAGCTTTCTCCTGCTCATACAGTTCAGTTGAGATCAATTTGCACTTGGAGGTAGATTTGTTTTGAATAACAACATTTTGTTTCCACAGAAAGGATTAAAGAATGTGTTTGATGAGGCAATACTAGCCGCCCTGGAGCCTCCTGAACCTAGGAAAAAGCCTAAATGTGTTGTGCTCTAAGATTCTTCGCTGCTTTCTTCAGACCGTTTTCCAAAACTAGGGTTAACAGTACTGATAAGGTTTTCTCCACAAGGACATTCCACCGTTAATTGAGATGTCAAGAGATTTTAGCCTTCCCACAGATGTAGCCAGAACACATTTAATGTGTTAAATGATTTTTAAACTTCTATTCTGTGCTGGGTAATTTGATACCACTGACTGGTTAAACCAACAACCAACTGGAGATGACACTTTGAAAAACCTCCTCAGTTTGACCTCAGAGTTGCTTTTTATGGAGAAATTTCAGGAGAACAGATTAACTACTTGTTTTCTCCACAAAAAGTTCAAGTGTCACAAAATTGAAATGCTCACCTCGTTTTGTATTTTGTTAAAAATATTACTTTAAACTTGTTTCAAACTGCAACATTTTTCTATCACCAGCTTTTACATTAGCAATAATATTCCTTATTTTGTGTTTTAAGATTTAAAATGTATTTTGATCATTCCAACATGGCCTTCAGGAAGATCTAAGGAATGCAGTGGATGATTTTTTTTTTCTTTACTTTTAATTCTCCATCTTTGCCCTAGTTTTTCCAAGACATGGCCTCAGAAATTAGGCAGGAAATATATTTCACTTGCAGTTGTAGAAGTATTGATTTGAACATTTTTTTTCACTGAACATTTTCACAGCATTTAGGTCAAGCTTAAATCTTCATTGTGATGACTTGGGTATCTTAGTTTACAGGCCAAGGTTTTACAACCAGTAAAAATTATTTGGTAACCTCAACATTGCCTGCATCTCATCAGTAACAGCTTGGTGTTAAATGACTGAACCAATGACATGTCTTTTCCATGCCGAATTTTTAAGGTGAATTGTTGAAGTGACTTGTAAATATAGTAAGAATAACTTATTTACTGAATGAAATTGTGCATTACTCATGAGGTTTTGAGAAGCTGAGATGGCGCTGAAGTCAATTTAACCTGAAAGATGTTTTTTCATTGTTTTCAACTTGACAAAGTTGTACTGTATCTTGCTTGTGATTAAAAAAAAGCACAACAATAAACCAGTATTATGATTAAATCTTCAAATAACACACGTTGTTCTGTGTCTTGGTAATGACAAAGGGAAAATGTTTACATTTTCACACGTGTGGAGAAAAAGTGGCAGGAACACATAATTACAACTGTACTAGGATTTTATTAGATGCACATTGTGAGCAGAGTGAACAAGCATATTTACGGGTAATTTCTGAGATTATGTAGGAAAAAAAACATGATTGCCCTGAATTATATAGTCAGGAGGAAGCACAAGAAAACAATTGAGAACATTCCAAATAAATATATAAGATTTTAAAGTACAAAAATCAAAATTAACCATCTTGTGACTATTGGGTTTTAAAGACCTTGTTACAGTTTAAGATAATCAGGATTAGATGTCTGTTTCTCGGATTAAAGGCCTAGAGAGTAACTTTGTAGTAGAGTAGTAGTTAAATAGAAACAGGATCTTAACCACTGTAGGGTTCATAATCCTGTTTGTCCAGTGCTGGACATAATTCAATGGATGTTTCTGTTAAGCGAATCCCATACCATCCTGCCCAGAACACTGAATCTTTACCGCCGTGCTCAAAGTAGACATATCTGACTCCTGGTCCATAGTCCTTAAACACATGGATCATCTGGGACAGAAAGAAAGGATGTTATGCAAAGGATTTCTCAGGTTTTGTCTCCACTTTGTGCATACCTGTTTCCACCTGTCATTTTCCTGTTCAGGTAGGTTAATAGTACCAGGAGTAAATTCCTGAATAACCTTTTTGTTGCTCTGCAGCAGCTTCACAGACATGTGGTATTCACAGTTGCATCGAGGTGCGTACCTAAAAAACACGGAAACACAATTTTAGGTTCAGTTCGGACCCAGCAAGTCTATGGAATTTCTGTTTTGTTTTTTTTAATAAATCTGGATTATAAGACATCGCCATTTGAGTGTAATGAGCTTGTGTCTGGTGTGCATTTAGCTGTGGATCAGTCACAAAATATATTTTAAAGTGAATTCTACCTAAATCTTTGTAATTACTCTCTGAGCCGAGACGTTTTTCTCACCAATCGGACACCTTGATGTGGGGCTGAACCTCATCCATAAAAGCCTGGCTGTAGCCCTCCTTCACCAAATCAATCAGCTGTGACTTTGTGCACATTCTGCAAACAACGATGAGGATTTACATGCTCTCGTGTATCTTACAACTTTAATAAAAAACACGAGAAATTACCACATATGCAAAATCTTTAAGTTAATTACATGAAGGACGTCACAAAGTTTGTTTGTACTTCTGGATTTGGGTGCAGTGCCATCGGTTTCTCCACTCTCCATCCATCACCACCATTCCTTACAATCGTCCAACCCTGCAATTCATCTGAATAATCAAGAGGAATTAATAATTGTTAATCAAAGTACATTTTTTATGAAGCAGAAAAAAATGGCATTTGCTCCACCTCCCGTAAGTTAACATCCCTTCACCTTCCCCTCTTGGATTTTTTATAAGATTTCTCCTCTTCTTGCACATGAAGTAAAATAACCTCCAGTCGCTGGGTACTTCGGAAGATTTGTGCAGATTATACCCTTCTCTTCTGCACCTTTGTCTCCAGAGAGACTCGTTATCTGCAACATCTTTCCAGTGATGGCAAACTAATCGACACACACAAACCACCAGGTGGGCAGGCAGATTTAGAAAGATTTCCTCAAGGATGTCCAAGGGAACATTAAAAGCCTAGCATGACAGAAAACAGAATTATTAGCTTTTAAATATTAGGGGGAAATTACTGACTTTTAGATTTGTTCAGTTCAGCTTGATTAAAAATTTGCAGAGTTTTAGACAACAAACAAAAGTTAGAGAAAGATCACAATTTTCTTTTAAAATCAGAGTTCAGCCAACACATACACACTTATGTGCCGACAACAGAGTCCCTTCCATTTCTGAAAGTTTGCCAAACTACGTTGTAAGGTAAAGTTTTTGAGAGATCTGGATTACATTCAAGTAATGTCAAGAAGCAAGAATGAAATACAATATTTAGTTTAGCAAAATGGCTTCCTGTGGTCAAAGGTTAAGGGTTGTGCCATTTTTAATAATAATAGTAAGTAAATGCAGAAACCTAATATCTCCATCTTGGGAAAATGCTAAAAAAATATATATATTTTTGTGGAGGATTTATGTTAATGGCATATATACTGGAACATTTTAGGTCAAGCGATGACATTTATTTTTATATGATTATGTATGCCATCATATAGCTTAAGAATAAATATAGCTCGTTTATTATTTATTTACTGTTAACAGACATTGTAATAAAAACTAATATGAGCCAGTATTTTTCTTTTAGCCATTACTAAAATATAGATAAGCATATTTTTTTACTTTTAACCAATGTACTTGTTTTTGACAGGAAGTAAGACAGTTCTCAAAGGTTAACAAAATAATGCAGAAATATCAGGTTTGAAAAATCTAACATTTTAATTTCTTCTTTTTTTTTTAAAACCTTTTTCAAAAAACTTTATGGTAACCTTTACTTATTTGTCCATTTCCGCAGAAAACATTCCAATTATTTAATCGTTGTTTTATCAAGCTTATGCCTCTGAAGTGGTCACTGCTAATTGTATTTGTTCTAAGAACCACTTAAACGTTGTGTGTGTTATAATGTCAGTTTTACTTGCATGCTCAGTTGAATCCCATCCCGGTTTAGGTGAAGATGAATTCCGTCTGACCGGTAATTTAGAGCTGAATGCTTCTCCCATAGCTAATGTCGCTTTGCTCGTCTCATCTGGAATAAATCGTCAAGACTTGAGACTTTCGTACGAAAACCGTTTTGGTGGCTACTACGTCAGTATAATACCACTCTGAGCCTAAAGTACAAGCCTATGATGTCCTACAGATGAGTTTCTATATAGTTACCTTAGCACCAAGCTAATATCTTTCCGGAAGTTTTTCCTCACGAGCTCCGCTCCTCTTCAACTCCGCCTTATAAATAGAGGCACGTGCGTAAGTGCCTGTTCTAAGATGCGTTTAAAGTAAACGCCGACCACCAGATTACATTTTAAATTGATACATAGGCTATATTTAACCGCCAGGTTACTATAAAATCACATCTCCTAGATGTGACGTATGCACACTAAATACCCCGGTTAGTATACTTTGTAGGCCTATATATAAATGTGATTCTCTTAGTGACGGTGTTCTGACTATCTGCGCTACCTGGTCAAATTTTCCTCCCGTAGCGCGTGACGTAGCATCGACGTGCGCATGCGCATCACCACAAGGTAGGACGGATTTACGGGTAGCACAGATCTTCAGAACACCTGTTATTCCATCTATCCACATTACGTTTTATATATTTATTAAATGTTTTTTAATTTTTCCTAAATTCCTCTAACATTATTCTGCTTTCTGTCTCATATCTCCATCATACCATAATGACATGCACTTTCATTTTCTTCACAACTAACAGTTTTTTGTATTAAAAAGAATACATTGAAAAACGTGCACATTGCTCAGTATTATGTACAGTTAATTTTAAAGCTTTTCAACTTCTCATCTTGCACAAGTAGTAAAACAGCGTCCAGATGGTGGGTAACCCAACCAGCTTTGGTCTGAAATGTGCAAATCAACCAACTCTTTGAGGAGGAATTGGCCAGAACTCTCAAGAAGCTATTTTGAGAAAGTTGTGAAGGAAACCCAAAATGTTTTTGACCCACATCACAGATTAAAAGATACATCTCCATAATACTGACCAAATGTATGTAAACTCCTGAATTTGAATATTACTAAAAATAAAAATTCTCGATACATTTTTTGGCATTTAGAAAATGTAAATAATTTTAGTAATTCTAACCAACCTAAAATAAGAGAACTTAAGTCTCATTTAACTCCAGATGGTAAGAAAAAAAAGTCTCTATTCGGTGTATATTAACACTTGGTTTCAATTGTACTTAAATATTTCACAATATATTCAAAGGACTTTACATTAGCATTTAGCATTAGCATTTAAATGGTCAGTTTTACAACCATTTGAAACTGACAATTTTAGATGGTCAGTTTAGCAGCCTCCTGCTTAGGCTGCTACCCCTGCAACCTGACCCCAGATCAGCGGAAGAAAATGGATGGATGAAGTTTTACAAAATCAAAATTTACATTATTTTTTGTGATACTCAACACGTGAAAACTGAGTTTTAACCACGATTCATGATAAACATGATGGGGAAAAAATACAACTGTTTAAAAATTTGAGGATCAGTGTTTTGAAACAGTACAATGACTATAACAATGGTTCAATATGCCAAAAACTTTTATTTAAGCCTTTATTAACACTGCTTGATCATATTGACATATGGTGCTGCCACAAAAAACATGATTATGAACCTTCTACACACAAATAAGTTTCAAAAGTAACATCTATTTAACATTGCAGACATCTGTGTTTACAAACTTTTGTGTTCACAAAATGGTCCACATTTTACAAGGACATGTGGTAAAATGTTCATGAATGTCCTTGAGAAACACATTATTTTTTAAACGGACCTCACTTTGACAGCTGCATAAACTGAGGCTGTTATTTGCAAACCAAGAATATGCATTTACATCAAGTGCAAAGTTTTAAGTTATTCTTAATTCATAACACCACATGCATAAAGGCATCTTAGAAATAATACATATTCAGCTGACATGTCAGAAAATTGTATTTAAGACATAGCAGTTTATACAAAATAAATGTGCAAATTAGGCTACAAGAGGAATAAAGGTAGTGCTGTTGTCTTCCAGAACAGGTAAGATACATACATTTAAACAGTCATGAAGCAATTCCAACTATATATGTTGCATTGTTTATGTTAGTAAATGAGGCAGGACTGTTTAATTGACGAATGGACTTTTGATTAAGTAAATTGACATAGTTCAGCAGTATGTCAGTGTGTCTAGTTCTAAAATAACAGATGTAGAAATCTCCAAACAACTAAAAGCAAACCTGGGCTGCTTTTACATTCAAGTTATAGAAAAACGAACCCACTTTATGCATAACAAAGCATCTTTGTACAATTTAAACATATTTTGAGGCATGTGTGTAAGAGTCATTTAACAGAATAATTAAACATGTGCCATCTGGAGATAATATAAGAATAAAAACCTTCCTGATTTGTAATGTTTTTATGCCAGGAATTTGGAGGAGGTTTCTGAGTTAGAATTGATTAGAATGCCACAAGGTTAAGATTTTGCGAAATTCAAGTACTCAAAGATTAAAAGTTGCCTTCCTAACACAGTTGCATAAATAAGCAATAAGCTAGCTCTCCAATGCTGGACAAACTTCAACGCAGCTTTCTGTTACACGAATGCCATACCATCCTGCCCACCACTGTGTGTCTTTACCACCATGAGTAAAACGGACATATCTGACTCCTGGTCCGTAGTCCTTGAAGACATGTTCCATCTGAAAGAAAAGATAACCTCAGTAGCATGAAGTTATTTTCCTCCTCAGTTGTATTGATCTTTGTAACTTACTTGATACCACTGCTGATCATTCCACTGAGGAATAGTAACATCCGGAGGCCTGAAGTTCTGCAGAACATTTTCCTTGTGATCTAGTAGGTCCACAGAAATCCTATAGATGCTTCCACAATCGAAACGTGCTGCATACCTGATGAAGGACAAACATAAATTAAAGTTTTCTCTTTGTTTGAACAAAGAAAATCATAAAAAATTCATGTTCATTTTTCTCACCAGTCGGATATCCGGATGTGCGGCTGGAACTTGTCCATAAATGATGGGCTGTAACCTTCGTCCTTCAAATTAATCACCTGCTGTTTTGTGCACCACCTGCAAACGACGGGTTGTAATTACTTAATTAGTAATTACAACTTCAGTTGTACAAACACATGAAAACATTGCTAGTGCTGGTGAATTCTCACCCATACGAGGTCACATAGTTTTTCTGGACTGCTGGATTTGAATGTTGCACCCTGGTTCCCTCTATTTTCCACTGATGTCCACCGTTTTCCAGTATTTTCCAACCTCGAAATTCATCTAAGAAAACAAAATATGATTTTCTAAACCATAGCAAAAAAATAATGTTACCGTATAACTTTAAATACATTTTAATTTTCACCTTCTGCTCTTGGATTCTTTATGAGATTTTTCCTCTTCTTGCACAAGAAGTAAAACAACCTCCAGTTGCTGGGTACTTTGGAAGGATCACGGAGATGATATCCCTCTCTTCTACATCTTTCTCTCCAGAAAGACTCGCTGTCGGCCACGTCTTTCCACTGGTGACACACTAATCGACACACACACACCACCTTTTGGGGGGGCAGATTTAGGAAGATTTCCTCCATTATGTCCAATGGAAGAGGGATGACCTGACAAGACAAAATGTATTTTTTTTAATTGTTCAATTTCATTCACAGACATTAGATTAAGGATTTATAGACTTTTTTGTACTGCAGACAACAATCAAACAAAGAAAAACACAATAAGTTTTTTTCTTTCTTTTTTTATTCCTTAGTGTATCAGAACAGTAACAACTTCAATCTGGAGGTACACAAAATAAAAGTCCACTCATCAATTGCCGTCTTTCCCAGCTTATGTAGTCTAATATCAGTCTTTCTCAAACTGTGGTCCCCAGACCATTGGAGTTCGGCGGTCGCCCCCTAGTGGTCCACGAGGTACTGCATGTACTTTTGGTAAGCTACAGTTAGCTTACCAAAAGATTATTTTTTAAAAATAATGGAGAAATGACTGAAGACCGGGTCACTAAACACTAATTTGTAGATTATGTTGGAAAGTTTCTGGGGTGATTTATAGAACTTTTGTTTTTGAATAGTTTGCCACAGGCATGCAGATGTAGGTCTGCGGTCTGTGCTGAAGGTCATATGAAGGCGATGAGGCATCGAACAGAGCTGCACCTAATTATTGATCGACTGGGATATCTACTGGCTGACAGAAAATGTTTGGTTTTGTAATTCTTTTGCAAAAACAACATTTGCTTTAAGACATCTACTAAAATGAATTTGTTGTATAGTGTTTGTAAAGCATTTCAAAGTTAAAATAGTAGTAGATAAATGTCATAACATTATCACTTAATAGTCAATGTATTAGTATTGTCCGAATTTTAATCAATGTAACCACAATCTTCCATTTTACAAGGGTATAATCTTTCCACTTATAATAATGCAGAGCATGGCCAAAGAACAGAACTTTAAACATCTTTCCATGGAACAGGTTAATGTGGAATATTATCTCTCCTGCCTGGAAACATGGCAGAGAGTCTTAGTCAGAGACTGACTCACTTCCTGGAGGTTTTTCCCGGATCACAGAGACACATAACACTGGCTGATGTTGCTGAGCGGAAAAGTCCTCTGAATATCTCTATTAGCAATACCGTATCTCTCACCGGTCTCTGTTTACACACTAGGGTAACTTTTATGCTTTTATTATTAAAGTAAAAACAAGATTTAACGTGTGGAGAACTCCATGGATGAGGATCAGGGTCTCGGAAGAAGATTCTGAATTTACTCTCATAAACAAAAAATGTGATTTTTTTTTTTTGTCAGTGGTCCCAAGTCCCACAATAGTAGTAATTTACTATTGTGCAAGTAAATTCCTTGCACAATAATAATGGTAGTGATCAATAATTTCAATTCAGCTGTTGTGAGTGGTTGCGTGTCTTCCGGTGTCTCGAACAAACTTACATGTTCTCCAGAACTTCGTATCGGCGAAGGTGAGTTTACGCTGTCCTGGGTTCCCATTTTGGTTCTAACCGTCCTCTTCATGACTGGGATAAATCCAAACCTGATGCGTTTTTACGGAGGTCTTGCCTACTGAATCAGCAGCAGACGCCTTCAAAACAGAAAGTGTCACTCAAGAACAAACACGGAAGTGCAGTTAAACCCGAGATAAAAAACCTAACAACCCTCTAAATTAAAAAAAAGAATAAACACGGAAAGAGGTAACATCTTCAGCGTTACCTTTTCCAGGCAACTCCTAACCACGTTGTGTAGTTTTATCAGTTTCGATATGTCTCGTAATAATGTGGATTAGCACGGCAGTACGGAGGCTCGTAAGGGACATTTGGGGTTCTTTTTTTTTTTTTTTTTTTTTCTTTTGCGATTCGTTGCAAAGGTTCTGCATTCCCACGCCATACTCAAGTATGGCATCTTGAGTTCTGAAAGCCTTCCTGCTATAATATGAGATTTGTGTAAGGGTTCTCCATAATATCTCGTTAGTGAGATATCTGAAGTGTTATATATTTTTCTTTAGGGTATCAATGCACCACAAACGTGCGGAATTCAAAAGCAGAACAGGTCAAATATGGGCTTTCCATCTCTTTCTATCCCTTCTAAGACATCAACCAAAACTTTCCGTAACATGGAAAGAAAGACATTTAAATTCAAATTATTTAGAATATTTTTATATAAATACAAAAATCCTATTGTATTTCTCGAGGGAATAAAGTCATCTGACAGTTTTGATTGTTTTTTTTTTGTGTATTGGTTAAATAAATGGTTAATAAAATCCCGCTGTCATGTGCAGTTCCATGCACCCTACACAAACAAACATAAAAAAGTAATTACTAGAACAATTTTCAAACAGTTTTTTGCATCAAAGAGTTTAGAATGTAGAAATAAGCTTTGCTGAATCTCTTTAAAGGTGTAACTTTGTGCATTTTTAAATAGATATTTGTGATTATACACTAAATAGACCAGTTTGCAGGGGCAGTTTGTGAAGATGCTCACTGACGTAAAACGCTTCCTGCACCAATTTGAGCTGAAAGACCACTCAGTGAGGAAGGAGCCTTTAATTTAAAATAAACATAAAAAGATATATTGCAGTTTGCATAAACAACTGTTTAAAAACTTTAGAATCCGTGTGTTTTGGAACAGTACAATAACTACAACAATGGGTCAATATGCCAAAAACTTTTATTGAATCGGAAGGTTTTTTTCCACTGAATTTGCTTGATCGTATTTCTTGTAGGTTGTTACCACAAGAACAGTCCTTCACATAAAAAAAAAAGTTTCAACAACAATAACTTTCTAACACTGTAGAGATATGTGTTTACAAACACGTCGTCTTCCAGAACAGGTAATATACATACCTTTACACAGTCTTGAAGCAATTTTAACTATTCAAACTTCAAAGTCCATTCATTAATTAAACAGTCTTAGAAAATACTGTTTAATTGGACTTTTGATTAAGTAAATTAACCCAGCAGCACAGTGTGTTAGTGTATCTAGTTCTAGTGTAACAAGTACAAGCAACCTTGGTTGATTTTTGATCTAAGTTACAAAACATCTGCGAATAACAAAATTTCTTTACACAACATAAACATATTTTGAGGCATGTGTGTAGGAGTCATTTAACAGAATAATAAAACATTTTATCTGTGGATCATATAAGAATAAAAAACCTTCCTGACTTGCATATTTTTTGTCAGGACATTGCAGGATGTTTCTGAGAAAGAATTGCTATGAAAGCCAAAAGGTTCAGATTTTTTCTCAAAGATATTTAGAGTTGTCTTCCTAACACAGTTACAGCAATAAGTTAGCTGGACGAACTTCAACGCAGCTTTCTGTTACACGAATGCCAAACCATCCTGCCCAGAACTGTGTGTCTTGACCACCATGAGTAAAACGGACATATCTGACTCCTGGTCCGTAGTCCTTGAAGACATGTTCCATCTGAAAGAAAAAAATAACCTCAGTAGCATGAAGTTATTTTCCTCCTCAGTTGTATTGATCTTTGTAACTTACTTGATACCACTGCTGATCATTCCACTGAGGAATAGTAACATCCGGAGGCCTGAAGTTCTGCAGAACATTTTCCTTGTGATCTAGTAGCTCCACAGAAATCCTATAGATGCTTCCACAATCGAAACGTGCTGCATACCTGACGAAGGACAAACATAAATTAAAGTTTTCTCTTTGTTTGAACAAAGAAAATCATAAAAAATTCATGTTCATTTTTCTCACCAGTCGGATATCCGGATGTGCGGCTGGAACTTGTCCATAAATGATGGGCTGTAACCTTCGTCCTTCAAATTAATCACCTGCTGTTTTGTGCACCACCTGCAAACGACGGGTTGTAATTACTTAATTAGTAATTACAACTTCAGTTGTACAAACACATGAAAACATTGCTAGTGCTGGTGAATTCTTACCAATACGAGGTCACATAGTTTTTCTGGACTGCTGGATTTGAATGTTGCACTCTGGTTCCCTCTATTTTCCACTGATCCCCACCGTTTTCCAGTATTTTCCAACCTCGAAATTCATCTAAGAAAACAAAATATGATTTTCTAAACCATAGCAAAAAAATAATGTTACCGTATAACTTTAAATACATTTTAATTTTCACCTTCTGCTCTTGGATTCTTTATGAGATTTTTCCTCTTCTTGCACAAGAAGTAAAACAACCTCCAGTTGCTGGGTACTTTGGAAGGATCACGGAGATGATATCCCTCTCTTCTACATCTTTCTCTCCAGAAAGACTCGCTGTCGGCCACGTCTTTCCACTGGTGACACACTAATCGACACACACACACCACCTTTTGGGGGGGCAGATTTAGGAAGATTTCCTCTATTATGTCCAATGGAAGAGGGATGACCTGACAAGACAAAAACAAAAACAAAAAATGTGTTCAATTTCAATCACAGACATCAGTTTAAAAGATTTATAATTTTTTATCACTGAAAACATAAAAACCTTTAATTCTTCTTTATTCTGTTTTTTGGGAAGTAATAAAAGTTAAAATAACAATACATTAATGTAATAACATTATTAATTGTCAATGTCCTGTAACATTTCAGCATCGGCTAGGATAATTAAAATTTGACTGCATTTTTTTGTTTTGTTTTTTAAAATTTTTGTTTTTTATAATCACATTTTAATCAATGTGATTATTAGCTTCCATTTTACACGTTTTAAATCTTCCAATTTATAAGGAGGCTTCATGATGCAGAGCAGAACCAAAAAACAGTGAAAAGGAAAAGGAGAAACTTAAAGCATCTCACCTATCGATCATAATGGGCAGTGAGGGATCTTATCCCAGACCCCAAACTTTCTAACCATATGACCAGACAGCAACATAAAATGAAGCAGCAAAAGACAAATTAGAATTGCTTGACAACATCAAGAACATGTTACTGGAATATTATCTTTGCTCCCTGGAAAAGGAGTTGAGATTTGACACAGGCCTATTTTCATTAAAAGGTTACGGATTACTGGACATCCTTCCTGTCAAAGTGACTCTTTCACAAGCACACACACTTTTGTCTTACTATCTGTGCAGGGACTTTCCATTGACTTCCATTCCTTTCTACAGCCTAACCAAAACTCAATTCAAACTTTAGTCCTAAACCTAACCACTAACACAGAAACAGCATTTCTCCCTGTGGGGGCCAGGCTTTGGTCCCCACAACGTAACGTGTCAGGAAAATCTTCTCCACCTTGCATCAACTACACACACACACCCCCCCCACACACACACACACACACTATGACAACATTTAAGCTTTTATTATTAAAGTACACTCAATATGTAACGTGACTTTTTTTCTTGTGCGGAGAAATCTACGAATGATGATTAGGGCCTCGGAAAAAAGATTCTGAATTTAATCTCAGAAATAAAAAGTTTTAAAAAGTTTTTTTTTTTTTCATGACCCTAGTACCTTTTCGTGGTGATCAGTAATTTGAATACAGAGTTGTGGTTGTGGCAGCGTGTGTCTCAAACAAACTCACAGGGTCACCAGGACGCCGTTTCGGTGAAGATGGAGAGTCGCTGCATGCAGCTCCCGTCGTGGCCGGATGGGTCCTCTTCATGTCTGAGATCAATCCAAGCCTGATGCGTTTTATCAATGAGCAGCGGACTCTTCAAACGAGGAACTCAAGACTAAACACGGAAGTGTAGTTAAGCTGGAGATAAAAGCTAACAAAAGCCTCTAAAGTAAAGAAAAAAAGAATAAACGCGAAGAGATGTACATTTTTAAAAATGGAGCCTCTTCCAGGCAACTCCTGTTGACTCAGCAGCTGTATTCTGGGATTTGATGAGTTTCGATATGAGTTTCCTGCAGTAGCACGGAGCCCCACCTAGGAAATGGTTTTTATTTTGAGATGTCGCAAGGGTCTGCATACCCATGCAATTTTTGTTCCCTCTCAATAAGTTTTGCGTTCTCTACTCGGCTATTGGTCGGTTCATGCGCAGCATCTTCAATACTAAAAGTGTCACCGCTACAATATAGGCGTTACATGTAGGCTACGTTAATATCGCCTAAGTGAGATGTTTAAAGTTTCATATCCTTTTCTTTAGGGTACCAAAGCACCACAAACTTACGTGCAAAATGCAAAAATAAAAACAAGGTCAAATTTAAGCTTTCCATCTCTTGATATCCCTTCTAAGACGTTCTGTAAGATCACAAACATGGAAGCAGTTAAACCCTAGACAAAAACTAATATCCTTATTAATTAAACTAAAAAAAAAAACCTGAACATATGTAAAATTTGTAGCCTTACTTTTTCCAGACACCTCCCCTGCTGCCCTCAGGTTTAATGCACCTGCATCCAGTGATGGCTCATTAGAAGTAGACTGACATTGATGATCCACTTTTCCCATCTTTTTTACTAATCTTAACATCACGTTCCTTGTGACCAACTCCATTCAAAACATGAAAGTGATCTTTTTCATGATTAGAAAGGTTGAAATAACTGTACACAACAGACTATCTGAAAAGGAATTATAAGCCACATATGTAACCTCAATCAAAATTGATGACACTGGAGAGGAAAAAATATTTCTGTGAGATATTGGTTTATCTGCTACTAGTTTAGAATAATCTAGTCCAAGTTTGGAATGTCTATACTTGTAGTTTTTAAAGTAGAACAAATTAAAGATGCTCAACATAGTGAAAAATTCATAATAGACATGACAGAGAAAATAGAAAAGTACAATAACCACAACAATGGGTCAATATGCCAAAAACCTTTATTGAATCGGAAACTTTTATCAACACTCTGCTTGCTTATATATGTCATACAGTGTTGCCACAAAAAATGTGATTATGAACACTTTACATATACATAGGTTTAAACATCTTACCCTATTATGGTCCACTTTTTACAAGGATGTGGTAAAAATATTCCTCCCTCTCCATCAGAAATATGTATATATAATATATCATTTCAAATTACAGCAATTTTTTGAAATTATTTAAATTATTATTTTTTTTAAAGGGATAGGCTGCATAAAATTAGGCTTTTTTTTTTGCAAACCAAGAATATGCACTTACATAAAGTGCAAAGTTTGAGGTTATTCATTTATAACACCACATACGTAGGAGGCATCTTAACATGAATGCACATTCAGCTAACATGTAAGTAGCAGCAGGTGATTGCATCTCAGACAAAACAGTTAGTAAAAAATAAATGTGCAAATCAGAAGAGGAATAAAGGTAGTGCTGTTGTCTTCCAGAACAGGTAAGATACATACATTTAAACAGTCATGAAGCAATTCCAACTATTTATATTGCATTGTTTATGTTAGTAAGTGAGGAAGGACTGTTTAATTGACTAATAAACTTTTGCTTAAGTAAGTTGACACAGTCCAGCAGTACGTCAGTGTGTCTAGTTGTAGAGCAACCTACAAACAAGTAACAGCAAACCTTGGTTGCTTTTACATCCAAATTATAAAAAATTAACTCACTATGCAGATAACAAAGCGTCTTTGTACAATTTAAACATGTTTTGAGGCATGTGTGTAAGAGTCATTTAAAAGAATAACTAAACATTTGGCATTTGGAGATAATATAAGAATAAAAACCTTCCTGACTTGCAAGTTTTTTGTCAAGACTTTGTAGAATGAGGGAAAATTGCTTAGAAGGCCACAAGGTTAAGATTTTTCCTAACTCAAGTACTCAAAGATATTAAAAGTTGTAAATAAGCAATAAGCTAGCTCTCCAATGCTGGACAAACTTCAACGCAGCTTTCTGTTACACGAATGCCAAACCATCCTGCCCAGAACTGTGTGTCTTGACCACCGTGACTGAAACGGACATATCTGACTCCTGGTCCGTAGTCCTTGAAGACATGTTCCATCTGAAAGAAAAGATAACCTCAGTCACATGAAGTTATTTTCCTCTGCAGTTGAATTAATCTTTGTAACTTACTTGATGCCACTGCTGATCATTCCACTGAGGAAAGGTAATGGGCTCAGGACTAAATTCCTGGAGAACCTCTTGCTCGTGATCTAGTAGCTGCACACAAATCTCATAGATGCTTCCACAATCCCAGCGGGGTGCGTACCTGACAATGGGTAACCATGAATTGAAGTTTTCTTTTTGTTTGGGGAAAAAAAAAATCATAAATAATTCATGTTCATTTTTCTCACCAGTCGGATATCCGAATGTGCGGCTGGAACTCGTCCATAAATGATGGGCTGTAACCTTCTTCCACCAAATTGATCACCTGCTCTTTTGTGCACAGTCTGCAGACAACAGGTTGTATTCACTTAATTAGTAATTACAACTTCAGTTGTATAAACACACACATGAAAACTGCTGGTGAATTCTCACCCATACGAGGTCACATAGTTTTTCTTTACTGCTGGATTTGAATGTTCCACCATAGAGTCCTCTATTTTCCACTGATCCCCACCGTTATCCAGTATCATCCAACCTTGAAATTTATCTAAGAAAACAAAAGATGAGTATCTGTGGATTTCTAAAGCATAGCAGGAAAATAATGCTGCTGTGTCATGTTAATAAAGGTAATTTTCACCTTCTGCTCTTGGATTCTTTATGAGATTTCTCCTGTTCTTGCAGGAGAAGTAAAACAACCTCCAGTCGCTGGGTACTTTGGAAAACTCACGGAGATGATATCCCTCTCTTCTACATCTTTCTCTCCAGAAAGACTCGCTGTCGGCCACATCTTTCCACTGGTGACACACTAATCGACACACACACACCACCTTTTGGGGGGGCAGATTTAGGAAGATTTCCTCCAATACGTCCAAAGGAAGAGGGACGACCTGACAAGACAAAAATATATATTTTTTATTTGTTTTCTAAATTTCAAAAGTAGACATTAGATTAAGAATGTGTAAGTTTTAGTACTGCAGACATAAAAGGTGTTTTTCATTACTTTTTTTGGTGTATTGGGGCACTAATAGCTTAATTGTGGAGGTATAACCAATACATTATGTATAAAAAGTCTGCATAACTCTGTCAAAAGGCTAAGTGTTCATAAATATCATAATTGAAGAAAAGATGAGGCAAAGACAAATCATTTCAGACTTAACATTTATGATGTACTATTCAGCTGCAAAAAAAATTAAAAAAATCTGTGGGAAAATTAAAGGAAATTAAAAAAGCTGCAACAATCTGGCAGCATAAGTGAACAAAGCCTGAAAGAAATTGTTTATTGAACCATTTTTTGATTCAATCTCAGGATTCAGTCCTACAATTTCTGACAGTTAATCTGATTGTCTGTAAAAGTCAATTGTCGCAAAATTTTCCTTGATTTACTTTTTTTTCTTTAAATCTCACATAAATGTTCACCCCCATCGGGACAGCAGCTTCGCCCCAGGACAGACAGGTTCTGCCAGAGCTTCACTCTCCAGGCCATGTGATGGTTACGTTTGATAACAGAAATAGTGCAAGACTTTAGCTAAGAGGTAAGACATTTGTTCCCACTACACTTCATTATTGTCAAACTTCTTTCCTGTTTTCAGCAGTCATCGAAATGTTACCATTTAGGTACAACAAAATTATATTGTTAAAACCATTAAAGTTTATATCTTACTATTCTGACATTTTAAAATTCCTTTTATTGAGACACCAGGCAAAATCCAGTTTTCTTAAGCTGCACATGGCACAGAGTAGCACAGAAAGCTTTTGCAATAAACATTTCCTTTAAACCTACTGAAATTGGTGTTTGTTGTTTAGGTTTTTTAAAGTATTTCAAAGTTAAAATAATACATACATCTAACATTGTCACTTAATAGTCAGTGTTCTGTATCATTTTAGCTTCAATGTGAGTAAATCATATTTTCTACTCTAAATAGGATTTATGTATTTTTCCATTGTTTTAATCAAGTTTATTTGTACACCGAAGCATTTTCCTGCACCCTTGTCCCTTACTGGGGTCGGGAGGGTTGCTGGTGCCTATCTCCAGCTATCGTTTTCCAGACAGGTCGCCAGTCTGTCGCAGGGCAACACAAAGACAAACAGGACAAACAAACATGCACACACACCTAGGGACAATTTAGAGAGGCCAATTAACCTGACAGTCATGTTTTTGGATTGTGGGAGGAAGCCGGAGTACCCGGAGAGAACCCACGCATGCCCAGGGAGAACATGCAGACTCCATGCAGAAAGACCGTGGCCGGGAATCGAACCCAGAACCTTCTTGCTGCAAGGCAATCAGCTGTGCCACTGGGCAGCCCTAAGATTCTGACTTTAATTCCAGAAATAAAAAGTCGCAATTGTTTATGTGATCAGTAATTTGAGAGTGGCTGCGTGTGTATCTAACAAAACTTACAGGTTCACCAGAACTCCGAATCGGCGAAGGCGAGTTTACGCTGTGTGAAGTTCCCATTGTGGGTCTAGTCCTCCTCTTCATATCTAGGATAAATCCAAGTCTGGTGTGTTTTACAGAGCCGACTGCCTACGAAATCAGCAGCTGACACCTTCAAAAGAGAAAGTGTCACTCAAAAACAAACACGGAAGTGCAGTTAAACCCGATAAAAGCTAGCAACCATCCAGACTAAAAAGAATAATACATGCATTTTAAGCCTTACTTTGTGATTAGTTTTGATTCCTTTACCCAAAAATCATCACGTTATCTTTCCGGGTTAAATATGTGTATATATCCAGGTTTAAATTAAGCACAGTAATGGGGATCGCTACACGGTGCATATTTAGAAACGCGACGAATGTCCGTTTGCTTAAACGGACATACCGTCTTAAACGGCTCCTTAAAGAAAGGTTCCGGGAAAACTTGGTTCCTAGCTGCTAATCCATGGGTCAGAGTTAAAAATGTCACATTTTGGTCCATCTCAGGCTTGCAAACCTTGACCATAAATTTAATGATAGTGCTTCCAAAGCTGTTGCTTAGTAATAGTTATCTGCTCATGAAGTTAACAAACCCTTTGGAAAAAATATGTTTTTTGAGACTGTTATATGTCTGGTTTAGGCTCATTGTGTCTATAAAAAAGTGCTTGGCATCTTCTTAAACAAGACCCTCTTGATTTTTAATTAAGGCAGGTTTTGAGTCTCTCTAACCAACACAGAGGTCACTAGAGCTTAAGTCAAAAAATAATTTGACATTAACATTTTTCCACACTTTTCGCCTAAGATGCACTTCTTTTAGCTCATCGGTATCTAGGACATCAGATAACAACTGAGATACTCAACAGACTAAGGATTCAGAAAATGTCTATAAACTGGTACCGTCAACAAGACAGCATACAACCATACAGCTGTACCTGTATGGTTGTATGTTTAATCCCAACCATACAGGTACATTTGTAGAAGTTTTATCCCAACTTCTACAAATTTCTGATGTTTTTCTGGTTACACCCATACTCTTTTTGAAAGAGTATTTTCTACACCAGACGGAAACATCTCAAAACAGAGAAACCGTCTGATGCTGAGAACAGTAAATTTTTTGAATATTTAGGAAAAAAATCAAAATGTTGTCCCTGGTGATATTTTGGTAATAAAATAATACAAGCCCATTTACAAGCCCGTATTTGTTGAGCTGTGGATAAAAATGTTATCCTTTTTATCCACAGCCACTGTTTCATATAAATAAAGACAATATTTGGAAGTTATGTATTTGGATCACAAACATCATGCATTCGTATATTCAATTTAAAGCTTCACACTTCAGGTCATTATCACTTGATGTTGCAGTAAAGCATATGAAGGACCGGTAGCTCAAAACCTCAGTCCATCATAAAACTTCATCTCTCAGTCACTATGGATTATGAAAACAAAACCACACAAAATCCACCAAATCACCTCGACTGTCTTAAATTCCCATGATGCATTGTGCCATTTTGGACAACTGATGTCGCATTCTCAAGCTTTCATGTTGTTGAAAAATCCAACTCAAATCACCCACTGTAATTGCAGTCTTTTCCCATAGAAAAATATGGAATACCAACAAAAATATACAATGTACGTTTGAGCAAAATGAGAGAGAATGATTTTAATAATATGGCAAATAAACAGATACTTTCAGGTCTTCGATCCAGTAGGCACTGCAGTTTTTGTTCAAGTACACAGAACTCTGCCAAGCCATTCCCAAAACCAACCTGATCCCAACGAGGGCAGAACTCAGAGAGCAGCTGATTTTTGTCACATTTAGCAGGCCAAAACCCCGTCCATGGATACTGGTTCTGATAAATCCAGTCTGTTATCTTAACCCACTCTCAATATTTAAATGAACATCAGGACAAACAGGTAAATTCATGATCTCTGGGTAACAAAGACTGATTTTCAAGTCGCATCTAAAACATAGGTCTCTTCATCTTCTGTCCAACAGTCTAGAGATGAGTCTTTTTTTGGTCAGAACAAGCACTTCTATGTGTCTGAATCAATCCTGTGAGCTGGAATAAAAAGGACAGAGAAATTACAATTGGAACTCACAACTTCTCCAATACAATTTCCTTCAACAACAAAACACCAAAACTTACATTGCTTTGGTATCCTGAGTGGTTCTGTGTCTCCTGACAGGACTTGATGCATGACTCCACGGAACTGATACAGCACCTTCAGGCTCTTCTCCTCCCCCACACAGGGGTCATAGAAGCCAGGGAGTCCTGACTGAACAGACAGCTCAAAGTAAAGCACCATCGGCTGCACCAGTAAACACTAAAACACAGTAGTCATTGAACCTGCTTTGCTTTATTGAACCCCAGTTCTTACCTTTGAGGCCTCAGTGAGAATGAGTTTGGAGTCTTTTACCAGACACTGAAGTGGCACGGTCACATCTATGACCTTTGCCCTCTCGTGCTTCCTGCTATTGTCTGTCACAAATTTGCCGTACCAAGCGTTGAGGATGATCAGACCTATATAAAGAAGCAGAAATAACTATATGATGCTACCAGAGAACAGTTTGCAAACAAAATTAATTTATAATATTCAGACATGAAGGGTGTCAGAGAAGAATGTTTTTTGTTTTTTTTTTGGTCCTGACTCCAATCTTCAAAAAAACAAAACTCTTCCAGGGAATAAAGTGTCTTAAACTGAATGTTCAAGACTCAAATCACAGCTCAAATATGAATGTTCTTACCCATTCGAGATTCTTCTGCTTCAATGATCCTTCGGACAGACTCCTGCATGAGCAAAACCTGCAGAGGTGGAAAAAAAACCAAAAGCCACACGTCAGACACCGAGATGTTTCGCATCACATGGATGGAAAAAAGTAAATCCCATTACTTTTTTGCATGTTATCTAATTCAATCTCATCCGCTCACCTTACCTGTTGATAGGCAAAATACACATTTACTGACATCTCTAATCTCAAACCCCACCATGATGTTGGCCACGAACCACAACTATATATAAATCTGTCAAATACTCACAGCTGCCTCTGCTTCCTGTTTCTTCTTTGCTATATTAGAGGCTGAGCTCTCCCGCTGCTTCTCCAACTCTCTGAATAAAACAAAATGAAGAAATAAAACGAGGCCCTAAAATCTGGCCATAGCAATAAAGGAGAGAGCCCTCTCCAGTAAGATTGTTTGCATGAAGCAGCCAAGACAAACAGGAACGTTACTTACTGTTCCTTTTGGGCCCGCACATAGGGCCGAATGACGAGCTGCTGGACGGCGAGGTAGAAAACCAGAGGTCCAACCGTAGCATAGAAGACTGCACTTGGCAGGAGTTGTTCGGTGAGGTGAATAGGGAAGAAATACGTCTGGCTGGCTCTGTTCAGCCTGAAGTTAGAGAAATTATTTCATCGTGTACATCGAGGACATGGAAACATCGAAATGAAAATCAACCATTCCCATGGTAATTTTACACATCTTTTGAAAAACAAAACTTAGAGAAAACCTATCACGACAACTCCCAGCGCAGGCAGAAATAGGAAATGCCTACATGCTTTCACTGATTGACAGGTTTGACTTTACTCGTTCAGGTGCCATGGTAACGGCACAGTGGAAAAAAAAACAACATTTGGAAACACTACAGGTGGGAATAAAATAAAGTGGAGCTGGGTTTTGAACTCACTTGATCTTGAGGGAGACGCCCTGTGGGACTCCCACACTGACGGTGGCCCCCACCACACTGTGCCGACTGATCTTCCTCTCAGCGCCGTACTCCACCACCGTCCCAAAGAAACCCGATCTGTCACATTACAACAGAGTTACCAACTCACCACACGTGGGCTGCTCGGATTAGGATTGAAAGTTGCTGGGTAAGACATTTGAAACGATGTGATGATTACAAGTGGTCATCCATATTATGCAAAAAGCTACTGGCCTTCATTCTCCAAACAAAAACTCTAGCTCTGGTTTACTAGAGCTAGAGCTCAGTAAACTAGAACATCAGTGAAAAGTTAATCTAGTCCAGCTATTTAAATACAGATTTAACACACACAAAATGATATATATGAAAAATTATGGCAAACTAGGTCAGTGCTAAATAAAGTCAGTGCTGTCTTAAAAATACTTGCCTGAAATATATATTTACATATATACATAAATAATAAGAAAACTGATGAATGCTTTAGTGTGGATATCTGATGGGAGATGAGCAATTACCTCCACTAGCTGAGGTTATTAAAGCCATATGTTGGAGACATTTCAGTGTTTTTGTTTAGCCTTTGGAGTTCTATTTTATTCATTACCAGCCTTGTTTTTAATGCATCTGTTTTTATAGTATTGCTTAATACAGACGGTTTGCCGCACAATGTGTTGATCAGTAGGAGCCTTCAGGGTGAACTACTGGTCAGGACTGAACTGAACTGCTTGACTTTTGTCACACTTTATACTGCATGGCTGCACAAACCAACAGCAATGCTTTTCATTCCTTTATGCTTTATGTATTTTCTTTTATGACTTGTGAAATGTGTTAAGATGCACAGATTTTTGATGCAATTTCTTAGCAATGTTTTTAGAACATATGCTAAAATTATATTATTAAGTTCAGTGGAAGGAAAAATGTGGCACAAAGCAACAAGAAAAACTGCTGCCTTGAGACGATTGAACATTACATGAATTAAAATAAGCTGACATTTATTTAATAAATTCTATCTTATTCTGATTTTATGAGAGACTGATGTGTGGGTTTTCATAACCATTGAGATTAATAGAAATAAATGGTTAAAATATCTTAATAGGTGTAATAAATTGGTTTAATTTTTTTAACTAATTTTCTAAAATAAACACAGTTTCACACAATATTCCAATTAATAAGACGAACCTGCATGTTATATTTATAACAAGGCTCCAGACAGTTTCACTTGAGAATCAATAATAAATTTTGCCTTCAGGGTAAATAAAGCATTATGGTTAAGGTCATTCAGGGGTTTTTTCCACATCAAATTGCACAAATATAACTCAAAGTTTGCATAAGCAACAAACAATTCATGAATACTGGGGATATATTGTGTCTTTTTGTTGAGTGGGGCAAGAATAGTTTATCCTTCACCCACATGTTTTTAAATGTATACAGGAAAACAGAGGCTTAGCTTTTAAAGGCAGACCTTATTCAGGTTGTTTCAAATCATAAGTATGCAAAATTTTTAAAAAGGTACTATTTATTTTGTTTTATTTTTAAAATTTTGTGAGTTTAAAATAAAGGGAACCTTTGGAAAAAGAGAATGGATACAGTTTCTTTTTACTGGCTCTGTTGGTGTCATTCTGTTGTGTAAGTTCAATGCAATTATGCAATGAAACACTGGAAAAACTGCACAAACCTGCATTGATAAGTGTTTAGAAAACACTAGTTGGCTATTTATCATTTTGAGCCAAAGTTATTAAGAGTCATTATGGGAAGTCTAAAGAGCCACTTGCAGCTCCAGAGCCAGAGGTTGCAGACCCCTGAAATAGTTTAAATAAAGGAAAGAGTTTCATGAAGCGCCACCTGGTGGTGCCCTGCTTGGTGAGTACTGAAAGGAAACTTGTTTTTTTTATTTGAGGGAGACATCTTTTGCTGTTGTTGAATTTTACCTTATTTCTTGAGTAAAGTTTAGTCCCAAACAACAGCAACAAAAAGTGGATTTATGATTTTACGAAACATCTCTGTCTGTGAGAGGGCTACATTTTCTGTTACTTGAATACTGATATTTATTTTTGCACTCGCAAAATCCTGCTGCAGAGAGAGCACAAGAGAACTACCTACATCATCTATAAAACAAACGCGACTTATCTGTTAGGACTTCCTCATGAGGCTCTGAGAGTAATTTTCTCACCTTTCATACCATTTTACAACTGCATTACATCACATATAGTGAGTTCTGACAACATACTTTACTGAGCCTTTAATCTTCGTCTGGTCTTCATCCTGAAACTTGTACTGGTAGCTCATCATCATAAAGGTGTGAGGAATGCCAAGCTGCAGACACAAAAAACATTTTTAGAATTTTTGCACAACTTTAACAGGAGATTGTTGATTCTGGAGGAAATAAAAAGCTTGTAATCACCAAATAACCCAAAGAAATCAACTAAACTGAAACTTTTTGGGAGCTGTACTCCAGAATAAGAAGGTTGGCATAAGTGTGCCACTGCCACTTTCTTATAACAGGGAAGGTAGTTGTGTTGAGAATTAACCATCACATTAAAATTCATGGTTAATAGGAGTTAGAGGACACCTGCCTCGACTTAAAGCATCTCCGACGAATGCCAAATAAAGTTCAGCTGCTCCAGCAGGTTTTAATTAACATTTTCTCAAGTCGATTATTACAGCAAAACCACTGGTTCACAGAGAATTTCCAAAACCCCAGAGAAATCTAATTGTCATTAGTCAGGAGATGTGTTTTCAAGGCGGTGAACATTTCACGAAACACAGCGAAGAAGAGAAAATATTACAAGAAGGTAACATCGGCAAGAGTTGGACGGCCTCCCAAAATTAACAAAAAGATGAGAAGAAATCTGGCAGCCAAGAGATCTGCAATGAAATTCAAGAAGCTGCAGGAATTCCTGCCAGGTACTTGCTGTACAGCACAAGTCACAACAATCTTTCATATGCTTCTTATGTAGAGGCTGATGGATAAGGTGGCAAGATGGAAACAAAGAGAATCATCCAGGCCCAGCTAAATTTAGCAAAGTCACATTTCACGTCTCCCAAAAGCTTGTGAAACAAAGTGTTAGTCTGATGGAAGCAAGGTTGAACTTTTCAGTTCCAAAATGTCTGTTTGGTGCAAAGGCATCAATCACCACAAAGCAAAGGACACAATAAAGCATGGCGGTGGCAGCATCATCCTGCTTTGAAGACTTTTTTTTTTTTTTACAACTCAGTCAAACCTAATGCATATCTAGTAGAGCACTCCACTATCTGCTCTACTGCAAAGGCTGTGAGATAAAACTATCATGATCTGGGTGCTCAGGATGCTGGTAGGACGACAATAACCCCAGTCAGAAGGTGGCGCCAAACTCACAGCAGATCAGGAAAAAACGTGGAGGAGAAGACCAAAACCAACAATAAAACTTATTTTACAGAAACAATCTATGAGAAGATTTGCTGTTTTCCCAGTGTGGACGATTTATCTGCCTTAATATTCTGCTTAGAAATCATTTTCTTTCTTTTCTGTTATTTTCTTCTACTCTTACGTGTAGAGAGCTTCAGGCTGTCGACTGAGGGTGTGTAGGGGGATCTGAAGAGGGCTGGGCACGGGAGATGCCTCACAGTCTGACAGACTGGATGAAGAGAGGGCAAGTTTTACAAAGTCAAGACGTGCTATACCGACAGAGTGCTGTAACATCAAAACTGCTTCAACAAAGTTTAGTTTCAGGGTGTGTGCGTACTTATGCAGCCACGTTATTTTAGAGATTTTAGTTTGTTTTTTAATAAAGTTGTAAAAAGTCACTTTAGAATGATTTATTTCCTAAAATCCAAATTGTTGCATTTCAACACACATGCACACTCTTATAGGTAAATGAAATTGCTTGTTAATAACCTGGATGGCGAAGGTAAAATGGCTGCTCTTTGTGTCCCTCACTACGCTGGTGTTCATGGAGGACTGGATTCCCCAGCGCCACTGCAGATAGCCCATAGTGTTCTTGTCAAGGTGGCGAGCCAGCACCGTCGTCACTCCAGGACGAACGCCCCGCGAAGAAAACTGGAGTCCGCACTGAGCTGTTGCAAAGCTGAGGCAAAACAAAGCAGAATATTGTTGGAGCTGCTGTGACTCAACTTCAAACAAGATTTTACTTTGCTAAACAAACCATCGAGGTGTTAAGTTCCGAAATATCTTCATTCCAAAGAGAGGTCCATGAGTGTCTCCGGCCCCCAACTCTACCTGCGTAAACACAGACAACGAAAAACACTGCAGACGTCAACGTGTTTCCGACAAGGCAGGTAGTAAACTGTTTTTTGACAAACATAACCAGAAACAGAAAGAACGAAGCATACCTCACCCCACCCTTTAGTGGAGGTGACTCTTCTCAAAGCCAGGTTAATAGTGCCACCTCCATTCCCGTTGTGGGTAGACAGGGAGCCAGACAAAATGGCCGTGTCTTTTGTAGTGAGAGGAGCCTGTGGAGGAACGTTGAGAGCAAAAATAGGATTAAACACTTTCCCGACAAGCAAAGTCAGAAAACATACAGGCCAGTCATATACCTCTATAGATTGTGATATATGCATCCTGTTGATTTCTATGTGTGGCACGCCTCCCACCACATCCTCATAGTCTTCTTCATACCGGTCAAACAGGTCTGTGGCATCAATGCCCACACTTATCGTTCCCTGTGAAGTGATTATAGATTAGTGCTCCACACAACGGAACTTACAACAGTTAAAGTGAGGCTTTTCATCTTGGTGTAAACACACCTTTGGATTGGTCCGTTGCTGAAGCCTTCTCTCCTCTCGCTCCCTCTGGAGGCGTTCATACTCCTCCCGAATCTCAGCAGGACTTCTTTTCCTCTCCACCACCTGCAGGAAGAGGACAGGAGCTGAATACAAAGCAAGTGGAAGCAATAACTCAGTGCTAACTAACTTGAAGAAAAAGTGATGCACGGCCACATTGTGCAATTTAAAGCTTCTATTCTAACAAAACCATCTTCCATATTACCTATTAATAAATACATATGTCAAAATTTACCAAAGCTGCAAAAGAGAGTTCATACTGAAACCCTGTTAATAATTACAGTCATGATTTTACTGAATGGTAGCTGAACTTCTTTGCAATACAAACCAACTTCTGCAGGCAATTTACTTAAAGTGAAAATAAGTTTTCTAATGTTTTTTAACGTCCATTATTACTGAAGGTGAGTTGTTTATATCTAAAAATCTTAATTGAATTTTAGATGCAAGCTTTCCAAGTATGTATCTACAATCTTTCAAAAAGGAAATGATTTTCAGTTGGCATTTGGACAAGTTTATATGTGGCAAACAATGTTCAAGTGGCATTTAAAATGAAATTTAATATGTAGTACTTTTAAAAATTTATAAAGATACTGTCATAGTGTTCTCAGGAGGCTTCTCTTGCCTGTAGTCTGACAAAAACATTGTTTCTAGATACATTTCTTTTGCTCTTTTGGGTAGCTGTTGCTACTACATCATCTGTAATATTTACCTCCCATCCGTCCACATCCAGCCCTCGCTTGCCATAGATATCGTAGATAGCTCGTGCCTGTGGCTCACTAAGCACTAGAACGAGATAAATAAATAACTCTTCTGAATTACATAAAGTATAAGTAAATCAAAACAGTCTAGGTTAAGCTTGTTTAGGTTAAGCTGAAGAGAAATGACTACTGTAAGATTGACCTACCTTCATAAGCTTCGTGTACAAGGTTAAAAAGAGCCTCAGCCTGTCGCTTTAGCTCAGGATCGCGGTGTTTGTCAGGATGATATAGCATGCACAGGCGCCGGTAAGCTGCTTTCAGCTCCTCCTGGGTGGCCTAAAGCAGACCACAGAGTGTAAGAGCACAATGACACTTTTGATCTAACATCTTAGTGACACCAGTAAGCAGCAACTTTGCAACTCAAGCTTTCAGTCGAGTTTTTTTCCCCATTTTGCTAGTATAACGTGTATATAAATTGTTCTTTTTTCTCTAGTTACCAAGTTGAATTCCCAGGAATTATGTTGTGAAGACAGATTAAAACCCCCCCAACCATCCTCCATATTTGATGCTTTTTTCAGTTTAATAAAAGCAGAAAAAAAAGTTAGCATTATATGCCTTAAATCTGTGAAGCTATCACACATTTCTGCATTGAAAGAAAAACTTAAATCAAAATTAGTCTTTGAACTTGGCGGGTCAGGTCTCAAAGAAAATGCTTAAGGATCTCTTAAATACATCTATACTATCTTTTCCCAGATAATATGCCCTGGCTGGTTTGTATCATATGTATGTAATCAGAAACATATTATTAATGCATAATTCAATATTTTGATACCAATATTGTGTATTTGTTTAACTTTTCAATGATAGTTTGCTTTTAAAAATACGACTTTTGGTATAATGATGAGTAAAATTGTTGTGAAGTTAGCAGTAACACATAAGCTTCGATATTATTTATGTATGACAACAACATAGTTAATATTTTTTTTGTTTTTGCAAAAGGATTGCTTCATAAGACAGACCATAGCACATAATTTGCGTTGTGTGTCGTTGTACCATTTAGATTCTTAGTAATGCAACAGGTTGTACTATGGAAGAAATGTCAGGACACAATTCATAATAATATACTAATTATCTGATCTAAAACCGATCAGAAGTACTGAGTCTACAGCCACCTGGTCATGCCAGAAAATAAACACATTAGGTGAGTAATTACAGTGTTGTTTCTTAAAGAAGCCCATATCTAACCATAAAGAACACTGTAACCATATATCAAACCTTAATCTGGTTTTGTCAAAAATAATATTCACTTGAATCTGACCAAATAAAGTACCATTTACGAACACTTTCTGTCGCATCCACTCTGCATGTTGGAGCTTAACAGTTTGAGTTGTAGCACTAGCCAGTTAGCACATCCATGATGAACTGAAACTATTTAGTCAAATAGCCCCCAGATTATCAAAGTAAGAGGAAACTCTTCTACTTTACTTCCACAAAACACGACTCACGCTGACCAAACTTTAACTCAATAATCCACAAAGAGTCTTGTTCGGCTTCTAACTGCAGTGTCAGTGCACACTAATCAATGTCGTGGGTCACAAGCTAGCTTACCTTGTCACATACATCTCATTCAACGAGCAACTATTGGCTATCAGCTTTAGAGCAACTAAAGAGTACACAATGTATGCATCAGTACAACAGATTATGTACGTCACGAGTGTACCCCGTACCTCTCTGCGAACGTTTAAAAGGGAATAGTAATCATCATTGCAGATCTCATCGTCGTCCAAGGCAGACGCCATGTTTACGCCCGGTCATTTCTACTTCGTGCCGTTACTCGCAGAAAAGGCTTCATTGCGCTCTCTGTCGCCCTCCGGTGGCAGGAGCAGCGAAATAAATTAAAAAGGGAGAGGAAATTCACACATGAAAGTCAAACAACTTTTTCACATGCCAGTTCGCAATCAGGCGCGCTTGTACAGAAAACAAGGTAATTCTCTACTGCTGTCCCAGATGTTTTTAAAGCAATAAATAAAGCAGAAAATACTGGTGGGGAAAGGGGGAGTAAGGGGTTCTAATGATGTCAGTGTTCAATAAATTAATTTAAAAATTTGTGACACTTGAAACAGTAACTGATTTCAGTCCAACAAAATCCGTGATACTGGGTGTATACACATATTTGTATTTACTTTTCCCTTTCTTGTACAAATCAATGACAGTATATCTGGTCATGCAAGCAGCAAGGGAGCTGTTCTTTCAGCACCACCACCTAAAACTGAACTGCATATATCACCCTTGAATACAGAGCTTTGGCTATATATATAATTGTTGTAAAGGTCTTGTTTCACTACATTTCACATAGTCTCTGTCCCTCCCATATTGAGGACTCTCGTCATCTTCCACAGCCTCTGGACTCCACAACCAAATGTCAGAAATCCACCAAAAGTGTTTCCACCACTCCATGGTTGTCCACAACAACTCCATCATCCTCAAGTTACCATCTGCTTGCCCAACCTCCAACACTCCCTGTTCATGAACACACAATATTTTACAAACCATCTGTTCGACTCCGACTGGACTGTCCTCCAGAATCCAAGCCTTCAGCAGATTCTCCATTCAGATCCATCTCTCTTGTCAAAAACATCCGTCTTTATGTTCTACGCCTATTAACTCCTACACTTTCCTCAAGATAGTGCGGAACTCAAAGGGCCAAATCTCCCTTTATTGTACATTTTCTTCTCTCTTACCTTTTCATTCTGTGTCCTGCTTGTCATTCTGCATATGAAACATGATAATATAATAAGCTTCATCCTGCTCTTCAAGAGGTCTTTAGTTTTTGTTCAGGGGTGAATAAGCACATTATGGACCTAAATATGTTCTCCTCTGGGACACATCCAGTATTTTTTTTCTGAGCTGCATAATGACTGGAAATTCCCATTTTGTTTCTTCTAGCATATAATTGTTTGTTCAGATGAAAGTGGCACTTTTTAGTTATCTGTCAAATGTACTCAAGGATGAAGCAGACTTGTGGATGTCAAGAAATCCTTTCCAGTGACATCCACAGTTATGACACCACTTAACTCATATTTGGAATAAACCTATCAGAAGCTTAAAAAGCTCTGGCATCATTATCTGGGATTTCATACATTCTTAAATGGCACAGTAATACGTTATCTTTTGAATTACACAAAAGTGATTAAACTTGTATAAAGCAAACTCTACATATAGTTTAATTTAATATCAGGTTGATAGAAATGTCGAGCTTCGATTGTTATTGTTTTACATTGATTGTAGTTTGTTTACATGTTTAAAAAACATGTCAATATTTTTAAAGTGAAGGGGTTCTTCCCTGTTACTTCATGACACTAACAGGTTTGGTGTCACTTTGGATTGACAACCTACAACCTCAAAATACAACAGTCTAACTAGTTTTGACTCAATAGGATATTCAAAAAGCATCGGATAAACTTTTATTTATTTATCTTTTACCCACAGTTTTATTAAAATCAGCTTAATTCAGAAATGCCTTCAAAATACAATCAATAAAGGCAAAAAAAAAAATAAAAATCCCAGCTTGAGGTGCCAAGGTGAGGAGAGATGTTGTTTTTCATCTCGCATCCCCTCCGTCACTCACCGCCTAGCAGCCAATAGTAAGTTCGCCTCGGTCGGACCGACTCGCCGCGTGCCGCTCCGGTCCCTCCTCGTGCTGTCCTCGCCGTGCACGCGCGTGGTACCCACGGTCGTGAGGAAGGAGGAGGATGTTGCGCGTGAAGGGGAAATGGCTGCCGAAAACAAGCCGGAAGGTAAGAAGAAATATAATGGGATTAAATTTAACAGTGTGACCGCGGCGTGGTGTGGGGGTATTTTTTACGGAGCGGCGGCAACTCCGCGCGGGGATGTCACGAGCTTGAGGACGAGTGGGGAGAACATTTTTCGGCGGAGAACGGCGCCGCTGTTTTCCTCCGAACACACAGAGGCAGCTGAAACGTGGAGACATCACTAGCCAGCTAATATTAGCTCTCATTGGAGCCAGCCGCTGTATTCCCAGCATAGCCCACATTATTAAAAAAAAAAAAAAAAAAAAAAGAAAAGAAAAAAACACGGTACGGAGACAAATTGTCAGCGTGGTTAAAAGTACCGCGTGTACGGTTTATTGTGCTCCTGATTCTTGTCAAAACGACGTGCAGTGCAAGTTGTTCCCAACAAGGCTAAGTTAATGACAACATGTCATCGGGATAGACGAACTTCTTCTCTTATTGCAGAGCTCCGTTCTGTTAGTTTATCTTTTTTTTTTTTCTAACCGTTTGTTTTGACTGGCCTGAAATAAAAATTAAGACACGCCTGTTTTAAAATATGTAAGTTGGAGACGGTCGTTCAGTTCCTCCTGGAAGCGCGAGCGTTTTTTTCTCTGGCATTCAGCGAACTGTGATCTATTTTTAAATAATGTTTTTCCAATAATTTTCTTTTGCCCTACATTCGGTCGGAAACAAGAGTATGAAACCATTGTGTTGCCTTGAGATGCCCTGTCGCGCTTGAAATGCCATCACACCAGAAGATGAAGAGGGAGGATGGAGAGTAGGATTTCCAGCAGCCTGCCCATTACATTACTTTACACACAGGACAGAATGATGACTTTCCTCCCCCTTCTCAGCTGATTTCACACGCTTCGCTCACTGAGAACCAGATGCACCAGGCTTAATTATTTCCTTTTTAGTGGAATATTTTATTGCAACTCATATGCATGAGAGATCTATGCCCATTCAGAAAGGCCCATGGATTTTTTGGGTGAGTAATTAAATTACGCCTGCATGAAAATAAAGGGGACGATAGACTAAAACGTTCGTATTTGTACTTTGGCTTGGTCGAGTTATCTAATTGCTCGTGTTAACGCAACAAATTTCAATATATTAAAACGCATTCCCGAATTTGCGTGACAATATTGGCGTGTTGAATAGCTGTTTGTGCCTTTTTGACATGCAAATCTCTGTCATTATTAACTTTTTGTTTGTGAGTCCAATAATGTTCCTGAAATACCATGTTCCTTTTGGATGCGATAAAACTCAATTTTTATGTTTATTTATGTTAATAGCTTCAGAGTGCAGCAAAAAGAGTTTGTAGACTTTTAAACAGCTGCATAATTTAAGATGTTGCACGTTAGGTCCAGCTGTTTCCAATCAGTTCTTAATCTTTTATTGCGTTTGACTATTTAAAAAAGCAACTCAGTCAGACTTAGTGTCAGCAACTTCGAAGATAAAATTCTTTTAATGCATAATTACCAGTGTTTAAAATAGTTTTTTGTTCTTATAAAAGGTAGAGATTAAACACTGTGGTTTTAGTTGGTTTGGATGTCAGTGTGCCAACCACCAAAAGGAGTCCCACCAGGGGGTGCTATTGAGCTAAGGAGCCTCACATATCTTTGGACTCTGTCTGGGGCTTGGACAAAAAAAAAAAAAGAAGACATCTGTTTTGTGATAGTAATGACTTGACTATCTTGTGGAGTCTTAAATCTTTCCCTAACATTAAATGAACTAAACACACAGGCTGCATCTGAGAGTCGTAGTGTAGCCTCTCCAGTGCACGGAGCTTTTCACTGAAAACCGAGGCTTGAAAGTCCCATTGCTGAGCCGGTCAAGTTATTTTCAGTGCTCCTGAGAGGCCGGTCAGTGGAAAAAGGAGGAGGAGGGTGGAGAGCATAGGGAAAGAGGGAGATTACTTCACACCTTTATGTAAATGCCATGTCGTCTCATGCAGACTTGATCTTCACAGCTTTTATATAGAGCTGTCAGAAGTCTTTGCTCCCACTTTTTCTTCGTTTTGTGCTCTTCGTTAATGCAGAACACGAGTTTTACCGCAGTTTTTGTGTAACGAGGACCTGTGCATTTTTTCTCAGCGATGAAATCAGGACGCCCCCTCCACACTTCAACCTTTCGTCCTTGTGGCTTGTGGGCAGTGCTGATGGCTCACACTTGTTTGGCAGGTCTCACAAAAGGTCCATAACAAGTGAGGGGCCATGACCTGGACTTACTCTGTGGTGTAATGTTTACATCCTGGTGTATTTCTCTCAAGTCTCAAGGCCCTCGGGGGTATTTTTACTCCCCTTCACACACTTAAAAATCTCAGTGTATGCGTTACTTTAAGCACAAGGCTAGGAGGGCACCAAAAGGACAGACTTGATATGCCTCACAATGACACTGCTCCAGAGAAAACTACAGCCTGCAGTCTTAAAAGATCTGCCGGGTCACAGCCTTATACAAATATTTCAGTACAAGCGTCATGTGTGAAGCAAGGGGATTTGTAAAGGCGAGCCTCAAGATTTTATTTAATCGCTAAAGTTGAATCTTTTACACAGTCTGATTTTAAAAAATCAAAAATTTGACTTGAATTTGTAAGCTTATATTCAATCAAAATAAGAAAAATGCAAATACAGGGATGAAGGAATTGAAAAAAAATAGTCAACAAAGGTGGGCAATTTAAAACAGACCATATTTTCTTATTTTCAAGCAGTGCAGTTTAATGCGCTCCTTGATGTTATCAGAATGCAACGTGAAGCGCAAGCAAAACATCAAGCAAGCACACAGTGAGCCCTCAACTTCCAAAAAAATGCTTGTGCAGCAATGATACAAACATTTCTGTGCTGTTTTGTAAAAAGAGGCATGAATTTTTGAGCCTCGTGTTGCAGGACAGACTGTTTCTTCCCTTGGCCTTGTGTTGAATCAGTGAATCAGGTGCTGGGTTTTCTGCTCTGCCTTTTAATTGGATCAGTGAGGTATGGATGGATGTTAGTCGGGCAGTGTCTGTGGTTGCTGAGACGTATCGCTCCTGATTCCTGCACGTAGCAGACCTTTACGTACTGCTTTGCACGGTCTCAACTGATTGATTGTATTGAATCATTCAGTTTACCACTTAAACAATAAGAAATGTTACTGCCTGTATCAAAGAGGGTGACAGCCACACTGACCCTTACTTCTTCTTACTACTATTTATTTCCTTGTAGAATATAAAACATTTCTGAGGGCTACAAAAATGTGATTTGTGTGTTTAATACAGTCCTCTGGAAATTGTTTGCCTCCATGATCAAGAAGTGTTAAAAGTCTTACAATAATGTTTTATTTTATTGCATTAGTATAAGCTTATCCTAAAAACATGTAAAAATCCAACCTTTAATTTGAGTGAATTGATGTACTGGAGGTAAGAATTAAATTGTGAGAAATTATTGTTTTTAACAAAATGTGATGCTGCAATTATTGAGAATAGCATTGCACATAATCTGATGTAACCTTTCAAGAAATGAGAATTTACAATCAGCGGGATATTGTCAATTATTATTAACTTCATTATATATTTTCAGGAGTCCTTTCCATACGATTTCGGCTTGTCTCACAGGTAGACTGTTTCTGTGTTGATTTGAGTATTATCCTTTTCAAAGTTTTCAGCTGAGATATAGTATGACCTGGCATTTAATAAATTCATAATATTATGCCTTTAAAACTGTTCCCACGGTGTTGAAAAATGAAAAAGGCCCACAGCATCACAAATCACCTGCCATACTTAACAACAAGGAGTTTTCCCCTGTATTGTTTTTCAGTTTTAACCATGAGGAGCACCTTTTGAGGATAAATTTAATTGTAACCTCATCTGACTGACGCATATTGTTTCAGTGAAAATCCCAGTAGATTGTAGGAATCTTGAATGTTTACATTTGTGATGGTAAAACACAACATTCCTTTCAGTCAGCTGATTGGTATATAGAAAGAGTATTATGGTTTTTGTGAGGACTTGGTGACCATATGATGTCACTCCATGCTGCAGTTCTTCTTACAGTGAGATCTGGAGATTTTTAAAAATTACCTTCCACAGCTATTCTTATTAATTACTAATTTCAAAATCCCTAGAAACTCATATTAGCGTTTAAATTGGTAAAAGGTACATTATGAAAAAAATGCTGTAGTTACATTTATTGAATTTGTGGAACTGCTGATTTTGTTAAAATAACTATTTCATAACAGACAAGATTTTTCTCCATTTGAATAAATGCGCTCAAACAGAAGGTTGAATTTTTCAGAAACTTTTTGGAGTATTATTATACAGCTGCAATAAAATATGCCTTTCTTTGAAGCCATTTCTAACTTATTATTTAAGAAGCAAACTCACTCACACTTTGTCTGCATGTATTTAAATATTCTGTGTTGTTTCTGTGTATTTTTTGCATGGGGTTTGTGCTTAGTTGTCACAGGCTGGAAGAATGCTACTTTTCCTCCATTTTTCTCTACTTTTCTCTTTGCCTCCTAAAGGACTGAA